>WNKI01000001.1:10386793-10404129 GCA_015350385.1 Aculops lycopersici | reverse complement strand
AGAGAGAGAGAGAGAGACTATTGGTTTTGTGCAAATATACACAGTGTAAAGAGCAAGTTCATTAGGCGCAAACATTAAGCTAGTTGTTGTCTCGCTCACTTAATGCATTTTGCTGGTCGAGTTTGTTGGCGTCGCTTGTCTTGGCGCCCGAAGCTCAGTGTTGCGTCCTTCTGTCTTGCATCTCAGTTGGCCTCGCATCTGCACTGAGATCTTTGTTTCCTCGCTTTGTTTTGCATTCACTCCAAGCCTCAGTTTCCACTCCAAGTTTCAGTCTTAATTTCAATCTAAATCCGAATCTCGCTTGCTCCTCCTCCTCCTCCTCCTCCTCGTCCTCCTCCTACTCCTCAACACAGAAACCACAAGGCAACACTACTATACCACAACAGAAGACAAGAGTCCAATTGGAAACAAGTGAAGCCAAGAAACTCTATTGCCGCTACCTCGACTTTTGTAGCTCCTTTTTGTCTCTATATAAACAAAGCACTTAGCTCGCGTGCGCCAATATTGTTGCTATTGGCGCTGGCGTCTCCCTCGAGCGAAACGGAGGCTTTGCTCTCGTTTGTCTTCAAGTTGCATAAAGGAGCAGCCAAATTAACCTGCCCACTAACTAGTCGCATCTCTCGCTGCTTTAAATCAAGCGGCTCGACTCTGGGGCACCAGACTCGCCGAGTGGCGGCCGCAATTAACATGTAACTCTGGCCCCGTGTGGCCCCAAGTGGCAGCTTGCGTCTGACAGCCGATAAATAGATCGATCAGCGCCACATTGTTGTTGCCACTCCGTCTTCGGTGCGAGGGCTTCTGTTGCCACCGCCGCCGCCGCCGCCGCCGCTACTCATGCCGCCACCATTCCACTCCAGCGGCCAGAGCGGCCAGACAAGGCGACCGGCACGCCCCCTGGCCGCCGACGCGCCCGCCGGCCAAAGCAAACAAACAGCTCGAAAACAATCCCTATAAGCGAGCGAGCGAGCGAGCCACTCACTAACAATGCGACGCAGACCAGACTATAGGGTCGCTCGCTGGCCTTAGCTTGTCGCTGGTGGGCGCCCTATAAGGAGGCAGGTGCAGGGGAGCGTTGGGGGCAAACAGAGGGCAAAAGAGACGGAGAGAAGGAGAGAAACACAGACCGGGATTGAGATTGAGACTGGAAATGGAGCTGGAAACTCGGAGGCGCGAGGAGAAAGTTTGTTTCGAGCCCGAGATACAACATAAACTGGACATGGAATTGAATCGAAATTCCTGGCTCCATATCGCGCGACCATCACACTGGACGACCACACAAGTGTAACACCAACACCAATACCAACACTGCCCCTGACAGCAACGACAACGGCAACAGCAACGGCAACGGCAACGGCAATGGCAATAGCAACGGCAGAAGTAACAGTAGCGGCCATCGCAACAGCAACAGAAGTAATAGCAAACTGGAAACGTGAGCAACGGTGTCGCCGGTGAAAAGGGAGATGCCAATCTGGCCACTCAGTCTATTAGTTGCGCGGAGGAGTGACACGCTACTCGGTGGCCAAGTAGCATGTCAACTTCCATTAGCAGTGACGCGCGCAAACTTCAGGTCGCGTCACTTCCGAGCGGAAGTCTGCAAGTGGCAGCATCTCCGCCACTCGCTGGCCCTTTGTGCCGACGACTCTCGTGCAAACCGCAAACTTGGCCAACGCGAACAGTTGTTTTCTAGAGGAGCGAGGAAAGGAAACAAAACAAACTAGCCACTGGATTAGAGCAAAAACGGTTCTGTTGCGGGGAAGAGATTCAATCTTCTGGCGAGTTTATGGCTTTCCAAGTGTCAGTCGCCGCGAGGCCGAGTGGCGCCCATGAAGCATAAAGTAGAAACATATAGCACGGAGGCATAAGTGCACTGCGGCGGCGGCTGCGGCCTGATGCAGTCAGACAACCGCAAAGTTATATGTGCTTGCAGTCTCGTCGGCGGGCGCAATATTTTCGCACTGGCGGCAACACAAATGAGAGGCGGACAAAAAGTTGTTTTAATTTGCCCGACGTCAGCGCATCTCTTTCTCTCGTTCTACGACTTTATTTTTCGCTGACCACCAAAAGTAAAGTCAAATAAAGAAGAAGAAGAAGAAGAAGAAGCCACTTAATTGCTCTTCTCTCCGCTTCACTTTGAGCGTCGAGCGTCGAGCGTTGAGAGTTGGGCAAGAGAGCGACAAGATTCGTCGCCGAGATTCTCGCGCCAAGACAGAAAGATTGAGTCCGCTTAAGACGAATGAGCGCGACGAGTGATTGTAGGCGAGCGGCAAGAGTTTCGGTTGACTGTTGACTGGGTCCGATTCGGCGAGATGGACTTTGTTGGCGTTCTCTTGCTGACAGTGAGTCGAGTTGAGAGAGGAGCGTCAGTGAGTGAGTGAGTCGGTTGGACGGTAAGGTTTGCTTTGCAAGACGCCCTGACACTTGGTTCGTGTGTCTCGCCAGCCGGCAACTTGCAGGATTCTCTGTTGGAATCTCGCAGCAGCAGCAGCAGCATCAACAACAACAACAACAGCGATATCATCGGCCCAGCAGTCGAGTCAACTCATTGGGCAAGCGGCGAGTGTTGCGCCACCGAATGCGCGTTATTAATGGCCGATGGCGACAAGTCAAAGCGGAATGCAACTCAGGTGCTCGCTCGTCTTCGTCTTCGTCTTCGTCCTCATCGTGGCGCCGCTCGTCGCAGTGGAGCTCTTCGTTGGTCGGCCACTATGATAATAAGTGTCGCCGTGGTCGGCCACTCGAGCTCCAGTTGGCTGCTCAGTTGGTTGAAATGAGCAGGGCGAGGCGGTGGCTTTCGTTGGGCAAGCGAAGTGCGCAACTCGAATTGGTCTTGCAGGTGCAGGCAAGCGGACGGGTGTCTTCGTGGTCGGCGGTGGTGGCAGTTGCGAGTTTCGGCTTTAGTTGCGTCTCCCCCGCCGGCGCGGCCAATTTCGGATCCGACTGAATCTCAAACTGAAACTGAAACCGAAACTGAAACTCACCCACTGGACCGAGCGCTTTCTCCATTCTGTCAGTTGCGCAACCAGCCAGCCAGCCAGCCAGTCGAGGCAAAGGACGACGACGACGACAACTACAACGACGACGACGACCACTGCTAAGGCCGCTTGCATAATGTAATAAAACTCGCCCACTGCTGGCAAAAGAGCAACGATGCTCTGCTCTTTTGCCAGCGAGGAGAAGGCAGAAGGCAGAAGGCAAAAGAAGAAGGAGCAGGAGAAGGAGGAGAGGAGCAACCAGCGCAAGTTTGTCGCGCAAGACGAACCGGCGACTTGCGTTGTTCTCCTCTGTGTGATTTATTGTTTGCTCGCCGCTTATAGGCCCTCTTCTGAGCCACTCGCTCGCCTCATGAGAATGCTCTCGTCACGGCGACAGGTGGACTCGCATTGTCTGCCTATAAAGTGGACGCATCATCTCTCGCCATTGAAGCGCCCGCCTGAACTCTCCGTTGTCCCGCGACAAGTTCAACTCCAGCTCCAGCTCCAGTCTCCTGTCTCCAGTTTCTAGCTGCAAGCTGCGAGCTGCGAGTTTGTCTAAAAGGCCAAGATGATTATCAATGAATCCAATTAAGTTGCTCTTTTCTCTCTCTCTCTCCCTCTCCCTCTCATCTACCTTTAGTCTTGGTTTTAGTTATACTTTTAGTCTTGCTTGTGATACAACAACCTAGACTAAAGCTGCAACTAATACGAGAGGAAAAAACTCAGTCAAGATAAATGGCCAATTGGACGTTGGAATCTCGAACGGAGAATCGCAAATCTTTCGCTTGGCGCGCTTCAGTTGGCCAAATCGGCAGCTCCACTCAATTCGCTTATCTCGACAACAAGAACGTCGCATTCTCCATTATTGTCACACCGGCAGCCACTAAAGCGGCGCCATGAATCTTGCGGCCGCCGCCTTCGCATTCTTAGAGTTTAAAGTGTGCGACTGTGCATTCTACACGCGAGAGTGGAGCTTGTGGCCCCGAGACAAGAAGAGAGAGGAGAGGACGCAAGGCGAAGGCCAACCGAAACTTGGATCAACTGAGCAGTCAAATTGGATTGCGTCGTTGGCTTTCATTTCGGTTGTTGGGCATGCGAGCTGCGAGTGGCGAGTTTCCAGTTGCGAGCTACGAGTGACCCTTTCGCGAGCCGGCGGCAATGGGAAACGATGATAAAAGTGACGCCCAGTGGATCCAATTTGCCAATCGAAGAGCAAACATCATCCCACGACACCAAATGGGCCGCAAATGTAACAACAACAACAGCAACAACAACAACAACAACAACAACAACAACAACAACAACAACAACAACAACAACTCGGTCGGCATGTTGATTTTGC
This sequence comes from Aculops lycopersici, assembly GCA_015350385.1. Taxonomy (NCBI): domain Eukaryota; kingdom Metazoa; phylum Arthropoda; class Arachnida; order Trombidiformes; family Eriophyidae; genus Aculops; species Aculops lycopersici. The sequence goes on along the minus strand of WNKI01000001.1, from coordinate 10,399,815 downwards.
CAATCGACTGCGACGGCCACTCGAATATCGACTCTCGAATGACCAACAGCGAGAGCAGGCGGAAGTGGCCGGCTGGTTACGCCTAGTGGCAGTCGTTGGGTGTCATTGTTTCCCGCGGGAACAGAATGGAGACTCGCGCAATAGCAATAGCAATAGCAATAGCAACGGCAACACGGGACATGGAGATTTGCGCAACCGCATGACATCTCAATTGTGGCCGCGAGGCGCGTGAGTTATGATTATTCGTTGTGTAGTTGTGCAGTTGTGTTTACTGTTCGACGCTCGATGCTTGATGTCCAATGTCCAGTGTCCGATGTCCAGTGTCCAGTGCTCAGTGACAAGTGGACACGGAGGAGCTAGAGTTGTAGTCGAGCGAGCAACTTGTCGCCGCCGCAACTTGGGGCGCATCAATTGCACAGAGCGAGAGGAGAACTCGCGCGGCCCACTCGCCATTTCCGCTTCCGGCAACTGGATTCAATTGGCTGGCTAATAATTCGCTTAAAACGAGCAGAACACGCGACGAATAATGATGACGCCAAAAGCGCAACTACAACGAGAGTTCGGCCGAAACAACAACAATTGATTTACAACAATCTTGCTGCTCGTCGAGTTGCAAGTTGCAAGTTGCAAGTTGCAACTTGAAAGTGGCAGTTTCATTTGCAGGATGGGAAGGCAAAGCGAGTCGGTGGCGCCACCTGCAGTCTCAACCGTCACACCTGACAAGCACAAATAGTCGGCGAGCGATCGATCAAGTTGAAAAGCGCAGTCCAACTTGGTCGCCTTCGATTATGTTAAACGCGCCGAGTGGCAACGCAAAAAGTGGCAAATACGATCACCAACCAAAAGAAATAGGGAAAAACAGTTCAATTTGCGCCAGTCAATGTCCAATCTCTCAATTTAATTTGTTACAATTTCTGATGTCGTCGTCGTCGTCGTCGCTCTCGTTGCGCTCCGTTTGCCGCGAGCGCATTAATTTATGCAAACTCGTCAGCCTGATGCGAGTCCGTCGTTATTGGTAGCGGAGGCGTTGAGTTGAATCACGGTGTTGCAACTTGCAAGCAGTGGACTTGGAATCAGATTAAGTGTTCACGGCTAATTTTTTGCAGATCGACTGGAGATTTGAGTCGGTGTTGTTATTTTGGTTGTTGCTTTTGTTGCGCAACTTGGAAGTTGGAGCGCAATTTGCATGCGGCGGCGGCGCCGAGTTTTGCTCTCGTTTTTTTTGTAACAAACGAGCGGACAATTATCTCGCCAGAGGAGCCGAAGAAAGAGCCGCCTCTTGGCAGTCAGAATCTCTTCAACTTGTCGATTGCGTAACTCGGGCGCATCGATTTCGCCCGCCGATTCCATTGGCCGGCCAAACGGGGAGCACATTCAACTGCTAAACTAAACTGACACTCCTGCCCCCGAGCCAGAGATTCGAGCGGAAGTGGCGCGCGGCCTTTGTGTTGCTCTCAACACCGAACCTGGCGGCAATTAGTTGCGTCGGGCGGCCATTGTGTTTGAAGCACAAAGGAGGTGTTAAGTTTGCGATTCATTGAGTCTCTTGTTGTCGCTGCAGATTAAACTCACTCTCGGCCAACACTGAGTAATTGGTGCAGCGATTGTCCAGTTGCCGGCCAGAATGCACCTGCTCACAATTAACGCAGGCCGATTAAATTTGGCTGATTAAATTTCGAGAAAAAACAAGTGGCTCGACCTTCAATTCTCTTCATGCAACTCCCGAGATGAGAGACAAAACAACCGCCCGACTCCAGTGCTACGAGTGGCGAGATGCGCCCATCAGGCCGCCGGCTCAGCCGATTCAAGCAGAGTAAACGAGCAAACAATTAGCCGACTAGCGCCCACTTGCGACCATTAGACTCTCGAGCTACCCGATACTCGGCGCACAAGACAACCAATCCGCAACATAATGGTAATTGGAGTTCATTCATCCGGCGCAGGCAACTCGTCGAGTGGCCATATTGTTGTCGGCCACTCGTTGAGTTTGGTTGCGCAATCGACTCGCTCGTTGCGCAACCAAACAGGCGAAAGAGAAGAGAAGAGAAGAGAAGAGAAGAGAAGACCGGTGGCTCATGTGGGCGGCTGATGCTTATCTGCAGGAACAGGGAGCAACCGGTGGCAGTTGCCGATGGGATCATTAGGCTTCCAGTTGCATCATCTCGCTGCTCCTGCCGCTAATTCGATTATTCGCTCCAATTTGGCCTGTCGGCGCCGATTTGACGAGCGTCGTCGTCGTCGTCGTGGTCGTCGTGGTCGTCGGGAAGAGAGGAGCTCCACTTCTGCCTTCGCCATTATCACTTACCAACAACAATTGGCCGCTCGAGGTCGCACCTGTTCCGCCGGCTACCTGCTCGCTAAACTCTGCTACTGTTTGCATAGTCGCACAGGAACCATTAGCCAGTTGGGCTGTCGTCGCCATGCCCGCACTTTTATTGCGAGCCAGCATGTCATGACACGCGGCCGACAGGTAGCCGCTCACTTCCAAAACTAGCTGTTGGCCCGACAGGTGAGCTTATCATTAGAGCGCATCTATTGTGTGCCTGCCGAGCGAGCAAACAAATGGGGGATGATCCAATTCCAATCTCTCTTCGCGGCCACCGAAAGTCCGGATATCACTGCTGGTGCTCGTATTCATATTGGCGCCGGAATCATTAGCGAGTTGCCCACTTTTTGTTGGTTCGTTTGTTGTTCGTGACACAACAATCACACGCTCGCTTTGTTTGTTTCTCTCCTCTCTCTCCTCTCCTCTCCTCTCCTCGACTCGACTCAATCACAATTTGGACTTTTTATTCTGGATCAGGATTGACGCCTCCTGTTCGAGTTGCTGGACAGGTGGCGCCACTTGTGCTCCAACTCGGTCGACACGAAACACGCCCACTCGCATCAGCCGAACCAACGGACGGAGGGACATCCCAGCTCCCGATTAAAAGGCCACACGCGCCGCTAGCCAAGAGCCAAAAGTGAGTCGAGAGAGAAATACAATGCAACTAGGAGCCAGCGAAATGATTGATCGGCCGTCGGGCCCAATCGGCGCTCGCCTGTTGCCGCCGGAGTGTGCGCCGGGAATCGACGTGGAGGCGGACCGGCCACTTGTTGCCGATCGGGGTGGCCGCGCGCCCATTAATCAATGAGCAGGGCAGCTCATTGATGGGCGCCCACGAGTAACAGTTGGAAGTCGCCAGCTACTGTGCACTCAATCTCTCGATCTTGCGCCGATCAGTTGCGTCGAGAGGCGCAGTCTAATTGGTCCACTATCTCGACTAGAGACTCGATGGCCTGTCGATTGGAAGCCGCATTGTCTCTACCTCTACTTGTAAGCGAGCTGGCCGGCAGTTTATGTGCCAGCTAGTTGCAACCGAGACAACCAACAGGACAACAAGCGGCAGACGAGCCTCTCTCTCTCGCTTCAAGTCTCTGTTGTTTGCCGGGAAGCTTTCTCAAAATTGATTATCGCGACGAGCTGAGCGCACTTGTTGCTGCTCCCGTTGTGCAAGCTATAGATCAAGTTCAATTAGCGCAAAGCAGAGCGGAGCCGAGCCGAGCCGGGCCGAAGAATGCACTCGACGAGCAAGCAACCAAAACTCCACTGCAGACACACAATGTGGAGTAAGAGTTAATCGCCGCAAGAATCCGCTCGGCCTTTTGGCTCTGCTCATTTTGCCAAACCTGAGCGATCCCCTCCGAGCTCACAAAGGTATTGTTGTCTCTCCCTCTCTCGCTTGCCCGCTTGCTCAATAAGTAATGATGCTAATCGCAGCCAAGAGACTGGCGCTCGGCAGGAATGCGCTAGATGCTTTGTGTTTGCCACTCGATTGTGTTGGCCGCCCAGCCACAAGGATAATAGATAATTCTTGTAATTATCGCCATTATTTGATAAACTATATCACTGCTTTGTTGTCGGCAGCCGGCGAGCTAATTGCCGCCTGCGAGTTTGCTGTTGTCTGTTTCGCTTCTTGCTCGTTTGTTTGCTGCACAATGGCTCTTCGCCTCGACTCCTTTGGCTCAAAAACAAGTACAGGACCAACAACAACAACAACAACAGCAGCAGCAGCAGCAGCTCAAACTGCATCAACAGCAACGCCAACAACAATAGCTCTGTAATGCCTTAATTTCCCACTAGACCTCTCGCTCCGCTCAAAACACAACGCCGAGCCCAAGGTGATGGAGACCGCGTTGAGGCCAACCAGCTCGAGCGGCTCTAGTTGGCGCCCGCGGCGAGCGTCGTGCTGTGAACTATGCGAGCGCCGGAAGTTGCCCAAGTCCGGGCGAGTGGCCAACTCTCTCGTTGAGATTTGCAGCCAGGAATCAACACGCGGCGAGATATTAACTCGCAGTTTCAAGGAAATTTTTAAAAGACGCCACTCACCTACATATCAACGCGGATCAACTGGAGCGCGCGGGTCTCGTCGGCGGGAGCTGCCAGCGACTAACAAGGATTTGGTCTCACTAGCAACAGCTCCGACTGGCAGGTAACAATCGTGTTGCTGCTGGCGACGCCACAGTCCCTCTCTATCTCTCGCTCTCGCTCTCGCTCTCGGCCATTGAAATGCCATCAATCAAGTGGCCGGTTGCAAGTTGAACTTTAGCGCTCACTTGTTGATCTTTTGTTGGCCCATCGGCCGGCCGACTCCGCTGGCTATGCTCTCGTTGCATAATAATCAGCTTGCTTTTACAATTGTTATTTTCCCTCGAGGATCAACAGCAAACTCTCGGCTTGAGGAGGCAGGTATCAAGCGGCTGCTTCTAATTGGCTAACAATCGGCGCTCGTGATGCAAGCGAGGCGCCGATTGTTCCCCCGACGCGCGACTTTCATTAAAAGCGCAAGCAACCACTTGTTGCTGTTGCTGTTGCTCGACGAGAGTCATAAACGAAAAATTCTTCGCGCTCGCTTGCGATGGGCGAAGTGCGAGCCAGCGAGTGATGCAAGTGAGCGGCAAATCGGACGTCGCGTGCTCAGATCGATATCTCGGCCGGGTGATAATTGGACCTGCAACCGCAAGCAGGCGGAAAAGCACAACCAAGTTGCAGGTAGCCGGCCACTTGTTGAGTTGGGACTTTCTCGAAGCTCGCGTGCTCCAGATTTAAGAGAGAAAGAGAAAGAGAAAGGCGAGCTTTGTGTGTGTGGCCGCCCGGCGAGCCGAGGCAAGAGAGCAAAAAGTTGCGAGCTGCCCTTCCGAGGACACAATGCCACTGCGGCAAGCGGAGGGGTCGCGCCAGCATCCATGGCGGCCGCTCTTTGCGCTCGATTAATATTCAAATGACGGCAGATTTAAAATTATGGAAATCCGCCAGCGGAGCTAAGCGACTTGGATCAAATCCGCCAGCGAGCCGAGCGTCTATTTGGTCCAACTGCCAGAACATTTTGCTCGCAACTCTGGCGGCCGATGAAAGGCAACTGGAGAAACAAAACAAAACCAAACAAAACAAAACAAAGTGAAATAAAACAAAACCGAACGAGAGACACAGAGAAACCAACAGGAACAACTCGAGTAGTTGATGATCATCATTCATTAGCCGGCGCCGGGTTGTATCAGTTGTAGTATCTCTCCCTCTGGCTCTCTCATGCTACAACGAATGTCTGTGCGTAGCCGGCAAAGCGGGCGGCCAGTCAACAGGTGGCTCGCTGTGTGATTTACCTGAGCAGTCACTTGTTGTCTCGGCCGCTCGCTGGTTAGCTCTTCGTTACTCCAACTTCTCGCTTCTGCTTCGAGCTGATGATCCGCCGCCGGCGACTCGCAACCGATTGGCACTCGGCGAGAGCAAACCAATCTATTCGCTCTCTCACTTGCTCACTCGATAATTTCCATAAGAAAACTATTGTGTCGCTGGCAGCGGTTGCTTCGGTTGCGCAACAAGACGCCACTCGATTGGAGCGGATTGCCGCTGCTTGATTTATAAGCTCGCCGGCAGATCGGAATCCGCATCTCGCTTGTGTGTGTGTGTGTGTGTGTGTGTGTTTAATCCCGCTTTGTCCTCGGAACAACGAACGGGGGCGTGTCGTTTAAAATGAAATCCATATGCGACAGTGGAGATTCTTGGCGGGAGTGGACTTCTGCACTTGGGCGCCCAAAGCGAGCAAGCGAGCGAGCACAAACGAATGAGCCTAAATTCGACAGGCCAATCTTTTGAGCCATCTTCTTTTCGGCCAAACGAGAGGAAGAAAATGAAACTCGTGAGTGGTGCTCGAGTTAATTTGGTTTCTAGGCGCACAAATGAGTCTAAATTAATCGGGCCAATCGAGCGAGTTGCTGGCTAATAGAATGGAGAAGTTGGTTTTGTTTGCCGTTTTAGCAACAAACAAAACCAACTGCAACAAAGTTATTAGCATGATAATTGATTTCGCGAGCACGACAACGGAGACCAACACCAAAACGACGACGACCACGGAGATGCGAGTTTAATTTTACAGGAAAATGTTTGCCGAATTGATGGCAAAGTCGTCGACCTTCGCGAAGCTCGGTCTTCGCAACAATGGCACTGGAAGTTTGCCAACCTGTTGCGCCGCACACAAGCGTTTCTCTGGAGGCTCCTCCGGCCAACGAAACACAATTATCGCTCTTGCCGGCCCAAAAGGTAGACAACTACGACGAGAGTTTAGAGGAAAACACAACAGAGTGGCAATGATAGTGATAGTAATAGTGATCGTAATAATAATAGTAATAGTGATAGTAATAGTAATAGTAATAGTAATAGTAATAATTGAAATGGAAGGGAATCAAGGCCGAGGAAGTTGGCGAAGAAACGTGAGTTGCCAAGTGGGCGCGCCGTTCGCATCGGGCAAACACAATGGCAACTTGCCGCCGGAGTGCAGGTGTGCAAATGAGGCGTTGCAATTAGAGTGGCTGCCGCTGTAAACTCGCTAGTTTCGATATGCAAACGACCGACCGGCCGCCAGGGAGCAACGCGAACTCGTGCATTTCTCAGGTACAATTAGCGCCGGCCGAGTCGACTTTTGTGTTGTTGCTGATGCTGTTGTTATTGCCTCGGCCTTGCTGCTGCTGCTGCTATTGCGTCGGCGACTTTTCCCCTCGGCATCACGGGTCTTGGCGGCAAAGTTCACCTGGTGGAATTGTAGTACAAATTCGAGCTTCTATTCGTGGAACGGATAAAAGAGGATAAAATTTTGCCATTCTGATTTAGCTGCCGAGATCAGCGCGATGATGGCGCCAAATGGCCATCATCGCTCCCGTGATTGATTGGCAATTAACAATCGGCGCAGTAATGAGAATTAATCGTGCGCTTGGCCGGCCGGCCGGCCGGCAGAGAAACGTGACAAGCGGCCGGCGAGACAATGCAACCAGCCGACGAGATCCTTTGTTTCCCTCTCTTGGTGTCACCCTCGGTGTTGTTTTTGTTGCACCGGGCGACCTGTTGCCGCGCGATCAATCAAACTGCTAACGACCAACCGGAACTCCACGTCCGCAGCTCGAGCGCACGACTGACGCAATAGGAGGCCTATAGCTCGGGCCGAGTAAAGTTTGGTCAGTGGGACTTGGGTTTGCATTGTTTTGCGCGCAAACAAATAGGAGCAAAGCAAACGAAGCGGCGAAAGGGAGCGCAACAATCGAGCTAAGCCGCCAATCAACAGGTGAGCGCTTGCTCGCTCGGCTCTCGGCTCTCGAATTGGGAATCTCGGAACGGAGAAAAGGAAGAGGAAGAAGAAGAAGAAGAAGAAGAAGAAGAAGAAGAAGAAGAAGAAGAAGAAGAAGACACAATGAATGTAGTTGTTGCTGTGTTGCTATTTTGATGCACCAAGAAACAAGTCGCCAGTTAACATGTTAACATCTCAATTCGGCAGTCGGCGTTGCTGTTGTTGCGGTTGCGGTTGCATTTTCCGTTGTTGCTGTAGCCGGCTCTTGCCGGTCAACTCGACGAGGACGTCGTTGTCTCGACTCTCGACGGCTCCGTTGTTGCATTAATTTTGACGAGCGATGAATAGACAATCCATCCGAGCGTCTGTTTGTTGCTACTCGCCACTTGCAAATCTCTCGCCTGCTAGCTCTACCTACCTAACTGACGTAACAACAAAATTGGACTCTCGGACGGAACTGCGCGGCCGGCGAGTTGCGCAATTATTGTTATTATCATGTTAACTGCCGCCGAGTACATCACACGGAGCGCAACAGGCGAACGTCGTGAGCGTCAACTCACCTGGCAAAGTCAGTGGCCTTTTTTATCTACCTGTCAGCTGGTTGCGCAACCCAGCGACTGGACCAAATTGGCCCTCGGGTTGAGTTGCTCTCGCGACGCGCTACTCAATCGACAGATGCCACCACCAAGCCACTCGAACCAAATCTACTTGACGCGCCCGACTAACCGACTCAGTGGGACCAACCGACAGGTGCGCTTGCTCGAGCACCACTCTTCGGCTAAATTTAGTCTGGGGCGCCGTCGATTTAAATGGAAAATCACACGCCAAGCGCACAAGCGAATGCCCACGACACAAGCTAATGGGCGCGTGAGATCCACGATCGTGTTTGTGGAAGTGAACCCATTAGATTGGCCGCCTGATACTCTCCTCTGTCTGCGCCTTATGAATTGTTTCGCACCAAAGTTGGAGTGACTTTTATTGCCGATGCTGCCAAGTGGTTGCTTGGTTGGCCAGATAGGCAGACAAATTGACAATGCGTCGCAATATCGCGTCAGATTTCATCCTAGTCTCGCGCTCAATGGACCACTTCATGTCCAACGCTCGACGAGAGAAAGTTTGCCCATTACATGATCGCCCAGCGACCGAGCTTCTCAACCGGATCAACTGAATGCAAAACCCATCCGTCAGATTGAGCAGTACGACCAAGAGTATAATCATGTGTCAGGGACATGAAGTTAGCTGGCCACTCGATTGAATGGCGCACTTTTATCGTTTTGCTAGAAGATATTTAACATTCGACTGCCTCGCCCAGTGTCAAATTTAAAGTACAATCAACGACTCGATGTTGACTGTCCTCTAAGTGTAGTGTCCAAGTCGAGTAGATGGAGCCTCTCAACCCTCTGTCTCCTCAAATCAACCGGAAACAATCGTCCCCAAACTCCTCACAAAAGACTGAGAAAAAATCAATCTTGTAAACCGAAAGTGAGAGAAGCACTGAATTGCAACTTACCTATTGTTACGTATCGTTCACCTATAGCTTGTAGCTTGTCCACTTAAACAATTGAAAATCTTGTGACTACCTTGACATCTTGGGCAAAGGATATGGTGTAACTATAATCGAGTGCTAGCTTTGCCAACTAAGCGACTGGAAGTTCGTCTGATCTATTTGATGGGTCTACACTGAGAGATGTGCAAAATTGATTTTCTTGCTTGTTGTCTCTAACTCGAAATCTATTGTCTTCGGTGGTCAAGTTGACTCTGCAGTGGCCACGATCGTTTACCTTTGAGCGGAGTTGGTTGTACGCTCACCTGGCAGCCACTGATCAGCTTAAGACTCTGTTGTGTTTCTTAGTCAGCGCACCTGTTAACATCTCGTCGCTTGCGCAACGACTAGTTTTGCACTTGCCTCTACAAACGTCAGAGTATTTTACCTGGAAAAGGCGAGCGAGCTCTCGAGCGCCATCTACTCTCCCGGCGGCGAGAACGTTTTCCGATAAGGTTCAATGTTGGGTCTCGTGGATTAGTTACTGTTAGAATGTACTCTCTCTCTCTCTCCCTCTTATCGAGTTAACTCTATCTCAAGTTTTGATCGTTGAATTGCAGATTTCGCTGCTCATTTGATTCAACCCAACTCAATTCTAACAGTAAGTCCAAATGACTTATTCTACTTTGTCGAAATGTATACTTTTCGTGATAATCGAAAACTCGACTATCGGAAAACTCAACCTGACATTCCGACCCCGAGGGTCCTCAGGGTAGACGCAATACAACGAGACAACCAAAGCCAACGACGAGCGCGAGAGGAAGTGAAATGCCACGAAGAGTGGCACCTGTTGTTATGTTGGTTCTAAAATCGTAAATCAATTGCAATTGTTGATGTGCATTGTTTCACAGTTTCATCTGGAAAGACTCATTGACGTGCGAGACAGGAGCTTTATTTTGGGACTCTCGTCGGGCGAGATTGGCGCCATCGTTTGTCTATTTGCCAATGGAACAAACAGTCAGGTCGGCGGCCGAAGTTATACAATTGGTTCAAATCTGTGAATAATAACAACTATTTGTGACAAACTTATCTTGCCATCTGAGAAGAAGCTAACAAGTGGGCGCGTGTATTGCAATTGTTTGCCTCCTTAGTTTTCCTCAACTCGATAGGTCCTGTTGGATTATATACTCAATCTCAAGGTCGCGTTTACTCTCTTCCAAGGCGCTGACTTCCTCGTATCTATCGGCCAATTTTGCCTGCTTGATGTATTCCTCCAAGTTCTTTATTTGTATCAACAAAGGATTCTCCTCGCCATCCAACTCTGGCATGCTAACAGGTTGTTCTGGGACCCAGCCGCTCGGTTTTGTTGGTGGGGCCCTTTGTGTGCGTTTCATCTTGCTATCGATGCTCTCTTTCAGCCAATAGCCCACAGATTGACTGATGGATCCCAACAGGTAGGCCTGTTTCCCGGACTCCCGTTGAGTCATCTGATTCAACTTGGACGCTAATGAGGCGATACTATGTCGTGTCTCCTGGATCTTTGTCTTTAATTCAGCCGTTGGCTGTTTCTGCTCAATAGTAAGGGTATGTTGTGTTATGATGAGATCGTCAGCATCTGCCATGGTTTTTCGCAGTTTCTCGTAGAACTCGAGGAATGTTGGCTGACAGTAATAATCTTCAATCTTCCGAACTCTTTTGTCGATCAATCGCTTGCAGTCCTCGCAAGATCGAATATTGGGTTTCTCCTCGGCCTCACGATCCTGGAGTCGTTCCTCTATCCTGTCGTAATGATCTGTATAAAGTTTAGCTGGTCGCACCAGTTTGCAAGCCGCTTTGTACTCAAGAAATTTGGAACAACTATTGCAAAGAATAGCGCCACAAAGTCTACAATGGTGTCTACGGCGGGCAATAGTGAATGATTTGGCACAAAAAGGACACAGTTTAACGAGATTGTCGGATGTCCACTCGACAAGAGACTTGTCAAGGTCAGGCTTTTGTCCATCCTCAGGGTTTATGAGTTTATCTAGTCTCAGGACCAGTTTGTTTGTTTCCGAACAAATATTCTCATTGTGCTTTCTCCTGAACTCTTGGAATTGGTCCCAATGTGAATCTCCATAACATTCGGTTAATTTAAGGTTGTTAGATCGAATCCAATCTCTGTAATACATTCTTGATTGTATAATTTTGGCATTGTTTTGAAAATATGCAGTTATTTGTTTGCGGGTCTTGAGCGTTAGCTATGATTGTTGTGTTTGTCTGACAATGTGCGTTCGACCAAAACGTTATTGTATTTATTAATTTTGAGATAGATCAATCGAATATCTAAGAGTCAACAAATTTCCCGATGAATATCCACTAACAAATAAGGCAGTGTATAATGATGGCGTTTATTAATGTAAATGAAAAATTGATATCAATACCAAGGTCATATGATATATGATAGAAAGATCAGCAACTTCCAGAGGTTCCGCTTCTAGTCGAGTCCTCTCCCGAATCCGGCGAAGACACTCTCGAGGCATCGCTTAAACGCTGATTTCTCCTATATTCACTGATATGATCACTCAATAAGCCCATAAGCTCCACAAAATTGGGCTTCGTCAGTGGGAAGAATAGTCTGAGATCATTTTTGTTTCTCGGATTGGAGCTAATAGTTAAAAGCTTGAAGGTGTATAATGCCTTCGCAACGTCGATAGCCGGTGTATCGAACGGGTCTAGAACATCTGGATCTTGCATTTTGTTCTCCTCGGTGGTCCAGTTTTGTCTGATGCTGTCAAACCAGACCGTTATCTTAAGTCCAGAGCTCCCGGCTGCATTCAGGAGCAGAAGAGTTTTGTGGTAAATGCCGGATGTTATGCTGAAGTAAACAAGTTTCATGTTCTCGATGTTGGCCCTCACCTCGAGCTGGTTTCTAGATAGAGTATGTGTGAATCCATCATAAACAAGTGGTTCATCGTAGTTGTCGCCAGTTTCGTTGATTGGGTCAACTCGATAAAACAGCTCCGGAAACTCCACAACGAAACTTTCGAAGCTCAATTGATTGAATATCGCGGGTGATATCTTCACATGTCGATGGATTTCGTTCAACCTTATTCCGTGTGAGAATGTGACCATTTTATTGTGTATCATCAGAACGTGTCTGTGAACTTCCATGCTGTTCCTTTTATAAGCTTGCTCCAATGGACTCAGTACGATCCTTAGCTTGTCCGCAACCAGCTTGAGTTGTTCGAACTTGCCTCGCCATAACTCCGGATCACCAAGGATTTGTCGTGCTATCTGAGTTTGGCCCAGCAACTCCAACGCCTTGTTGGGCACGATCCGGCCAGCGGTATCTGTCAGTCTTGCATAGCTTTCTCTGTAGCGATCCTTAATCTTGTACCAGTACATACCCTGATCGTCAGTGATTTCGTCCACCATGTAGTCCAATGTCTTCATGAATCCTGCCAATCCATGCTCAAATCCGAGAGAGGCGGCACAAAATACCTCCTCGAATTTGTAATAATAGAAGTCTGCCCAGCATATGCTTGGGATCTTCGGGTGTTCGTTTAGTAGCGCTATCACATTAGCCTTGATGTTGTCATCAATTTTGCTTGCAGTTTGAGCCTTGGCCTTGGTACCACCTTGCTTGCTGCTCATTTTTTATATCACAAGTAGTTGTGGGAAATTGATTATCGGAACATTAGCATAACTGACCTTGAGAAGTGATCATAATCTGGCTCCTTGAGTGACAAGTCAAATGCAAAAGGCAACATTAGGTTGCGCACATTTGTATTGTTTACAAAGACATTTCATCAACGCTATCCTAATGAGGCTCTAATAAATGTCGACGGCACTTGCCATCGTTTGGTGCCGCAGAAATCAACATGTGGTGGGCAGTAGTTTACCTATCGATTGCTCGTACAATCCTGAACATCTGAGCGGCTCATAACACGAGTCGTGACAGCATG
>WNKI01000001.1:10352288-10372905 GCA_015350385.1 Aculops lycopersici | reverse complement strand
CACTCGTCGGCCGGAAGCGCGCCCGTCGCGTCGAGCTCGAGGTTGCGCTGAAATGTGGCCCCCCATTTCTGGCGCTCGAGTATCAGGGGCTTGAATTTGCGCAATTTGATCAAAGCAAAGAGCGCCTTGCAATCACTTGATTGATTGGCCGGCGGCGCGGTGGCTGGCCGAAGACGCAACAAGCGCATAGTGCCGCTGGAACTCGACACAAAAGCGCGCCAAGACCCAGAGACGAGTCGCTAGTTCACGTCCTCGAGCTTCACTTTGAGCTTGAGCTTGAAACTAAACCGGCGAGCGAAGCTTCGAGGCGAACGATGACGAAATATTAATTCAGAGCCAATAACTTATCCGCTCGCTTGGCCGAAGCGGAAGTTGTGCCATTGAGCGCGCGACTTCCTGCTGCTGGTCGGCCGACTGGTGCATTCAACTCGCTCGTCGTCGTCGTCTCGAGTGGCTGCTAGTCCAGTGGCTGTTTGGCCCACTGCTCACGGAAGATCTAGGGTTCGAGTTTGTGTGCAAAATCAGCGCCGCCCATTCTCTCGGTGCTAAGCTGGGCCGAGCCGGCGCATCCATAGAGAAAAAGAGGGGAAAAATAACGCCATAGCGATCCGAGTAGTCGCTTTGTATTCATGCCACGCGTTCAACTTTCGCGCTCCAGCCTCCACTCTCCTCTCTCCTGTCTCCTGATTGACTGGCGGCCGAGTGGAGCGAGCCAACCTGCTTTAGCTTGCCAGCGCAGCTCGCTGGGGCAGGAAGGTAGCGGAAATCGGCCAGGTGGACGCTGGGCGTAATCAAATAATGGCCGCCGCTATCCTCTCTTCATATCATCAAGCTTCGCGCGTGATGACAGCCAGCCGACGAGGACGAGCCGCGCGCCTGACAGCAACAGTCGGCTGGCCAGTGTCACTGATCGCAACTTCCGGTTGCATCTCCGAAGCCTCAGAGGGGCGCGCGTCAACTTGGTGGCCAGATGACGCATCTCCCTGTGCCTCTGTACTATAGACACTTGCTTTCTGTCTTTCTAGTTCTCCTCTCCTCTCCCCTCTCCTCCCCTCTCCCCTTCCTTCTCCTTTCTCCCTTCTCCTTCCTCTCTTCTTCCTTCTCTCCTCCCCACTCTCCACTCTCATTTCATCCCAGTCTCAGATCTAAACTGTGCTCTCGGTTGGATCAACTCGCTCGCCGGCCGTCGAGTGGTTGGTTCGCCTCGAGAGTTTCCGTCTCGAGCTCAGGGACGCACTCCTTCCGCTCGCCTGCGCACCAAAGCTCCTATCTGCTCCTCGTCCTCCTGCTGCACCCGCGAAAACAACACCACATTTCCAAGCCAAAAAGAGAGGCTTACTTGTGTCCTAGATAACAGGGCGGCGGGCGAAAATATTCGAGGAGCAAATTTGGCGGGAGTTGGTCGAGTTTTTTCGGCCCGCGCTTGGCGGCCGCCTGTGGAGTTTGAGTCGCGAGCTTGCGTCTACTTTGTTTTTCGGCTCCCGCGCGCCTGTCACTTTGCCAGCGCCAAGAGACGAGCCAGAGGCGATGACGGCCACGACCGCCGCCAAGACCGCAGTGCCACGACACAAAACATCGCCAACTCTCCTCCTTTTTGCCGGCTAAACCAGTCAGCCACTCGGACCGAGGCGGGAACCAACGGCGGCATCCTAACGCTTCAGTTGTTTTTCTACGGCGGCGGCCGCAAATCGCGGCCCTCAATCATCCTATGCTCGGTGGTTGCGCGCAAACTCCTCAAGTCATCGTGTCACCATCAATCAGCTGCAAGTGCAAACTCAGACCACTGGGCTCAGGTTCGGACTCGGACTCGGACTCGAAGTCCAACTAGAGCTTTAGTTCCAGCTCCAGTTCCGGTTCCAGTTCCAGTTCCAGTTCCAGTTCCAGTTCCAGTTCCAGTTCCAGTTCTACTTCTACTTCTACTTCTACTTCTCGTTGAGCTGAGCCCTACTCGCTTTCACTGTAACTCCTCGCCCGCCACTCTGTCCCGGCCACCGGAGTTGGTCGGCTAGGCGGCCAGTCTGCTCAGTGTCACTTGCCAACAGGGACACTGAGCACAACAATCGATTGGCCGGCGTCATTTGTCAGCGCGATCATTAGGCCACCGGCTGGTCCATTGGGCGAAGATTGATTGAGCCAAATGAGCCGGATGAATGCCACCACTGTCCGCTCATTTGGCTCGGCTCGCGGCTTTGCTCGCCAGCAGCTCACCTGTTTGGTGGCGATAACCACTCTTCCAACTAGTCGGCGCATCGCGAGCGCGCCCATTAGCCGGCCCATTTGGCAGCCAGCCGGCGGTAGCGGCGGCACTCAACTCACTTCCGGCCAGGCAAGTCGCCCGTCTGCTGTTGACTTTGGCGGCGCAACCAATTAACTGAAGTTGACATGAGCAAGCAGCTTGACGTGCGCCGTCAAGTTACTGCTCGCCGCCAGGTAGAGACACGAACAGAGCATCAGCCTATTAGCTCGAGGAGAAGTCGGCCGGAGAGTAGCTTATAAATCAAGCTTCGCGAGAGGCGGGCGCCCACCATGAAGGCCCGCAACTACCTCGAACTAACCACCCGATCAACCAACTAACCAAATTCTACATAATACCTAACCAACCACACAACAAACTCGCAGGCTATGGTCACTCGACGCCAGCCACGATGGCCGGCCGCTCGTTCTGTATGATCTACGCGCTCATCGGAATCCCGCTCGGTTTGGTCATGTTCCAGTCCATCGGCGAGCGCCTCAACACCATCGTTGGCTGGGCTCTACGCAACGCGAAACGCTGCTTCAAGGCCAGAAACCAAGAGGTGAGTTCACTTATTCTCATGAGCAACTACATGAGCAACTCCGGAGTGGCACCTCTTGAACAACGTGCCACCTGCTTGCTCGCTCGCCCGTCTGAAGCACACAACTCAATTACAACTTTTCTATTACAATCCAACGTTAACAGGTGACGCAAACTAACCTCGTGATGGTTGTTTCGGTGCTGTCCACTCTTCTGATGACTGGAATGGCGGCCGTGTTCGCCTCCTACGAGCGATGGGACTACTTCGACGCCCTCTACTACTGCTTCATCACGCTCACGACCATCGGCTTCGGCGACTACGTGGCCCTGCAAAAGGAGTCGGCGTTGCAGTCGAAGCCGGAGTATGTGGCCCTCAGTTTGGTCTTCATTCTCTTCGGGCTCTCGGTTGTATCGTCGGCGGTGAACTTGTTGGTGCTCAAGTTCCTCACGCTCAACACGGAGGACGAGCGTCGCGACGAGCAGCTCCGTTACACTGCCAACCTGAACCCCATCCAACTCGAGGGCGACGTGATCACGTCCGCCTCTGGAGCTCTGCACTACGCGACGCCCAAGCAGCCGCCGCTGCAACTCGCTCCCAACGCCGGAAGTCGACGGCGGCGAGCGCGAAAAGACAACAACCTCAGCGGCTCCGAGCTCCAGCTGGACCGAGTTAGTTCCTCGGTGTCGCACAGTCCCGCTCCCTCGACGGCCAACACGCTTGGCGGCGGCGGCGGCGGCGGCAACTCTGGCCAACGCCGGCACCCGTCGGACATCCCGGCGCTCGAGGGACCGGGCGAGCGGCGGCCAGCGAGCGACGATATTGAGGACGGAGTTGGGACTCGGCTACAGTTGAGGCACATCAACGATCACGATCACGAAGACGAAAATTGGTGGCGAGAAAGGGAGCACCGGATGATGCTTGCAAGCGGCACTTGCGAGTGCGGCGAGCCAGTAGAACCCAGCGACCTGCTCGGCCTCGAGGGCTTGGAGCGAGATGAGCTGGAAGAAAGAGAGGGCGAGTTATTTAAATACAAGGAGCAATCACGCGGACGCGGCCATCATCATCACGCAGCCAGGAGACGGCAACGCCAGGGGGCCAACAATCTGGGCACCGTGATTGCGATGAGCCAACAGGTTGGCGACGAGTGGTCCGCAAGCGACGAGATGCTTTCATGTGCCGCCAGCCGCTCCACCAGCCAAGGCCAATTGTACCACCAACAAAATTATCTGCCGCCACCCCAACCTCCACCGAGACCACGACACCAACATCATTGTCACCGAAGCAAGCATCAGGAGCCGAGGGCCAAGACCAGGGACTTGTCGCTCGAGCTTTATGAGCTGGCCTGCGATTGTGCCGTTCAACAGCAGCAACAACAACAGCTACTGCAACGTAGGCAGTGGCACGAGGAGGAAGTTGAACAATTGCCACCACCACCACCACTGCCCTTGCAACAAGCCCAGCTCCTTTCCAGTTGCTCGAGTTTGTCGTTGTACTCGCTTGGCGGCTCGCGTAGTCACACCAACAACCAACAACACCAACACCAACACCGCCATCAGCTACAGCACCACCTGTCGCTGCGTCCAGTCTCAAGCTCAAGCAGTCAGACGGCTGCGGCCACCACGATTCCCTCAGTGACTCGGGCAAGCGGTCAGCCGCATCAGAGGGGCCAGTTGTTGGTGCTGGGCGCGGGTGGCCTTTTGCGCCAGCACTCGTCGCAGGGCCACCTGCTCGCCTGGTCAGCTAACGAGGCGCGCCCACTGCAGCAAACATACCACAGGCAGGCGAGTCACAGACCGGACAGACGCCAAAGGTCCATGAGGGAGCTAACGGTTGGCGGAGCAGAGGCGCACAATTACCTGAGCCATCGACAGAAGCCACTGGCCACACGCAGCTTGAGGCGCACCACCGACGGCCGCCAGGCGACACAATCGTCGAGAATGGCTGCCAATGAATTGATTGTCGGTGGCGATGGCAGCGGTAGTTGTTACGAAGAAGGAGAGAGCAGAACAACTCACTCGCGACCAAGAAGCAAACCGATCGACGACAGATTGCGACGGAGGCAAGCCCAAGAGCCAGTGAATAGGGTCGCCGACGATGACATCAGAGTTGACAGGCGAGCCGAGGAGGGAGCGAGCCAGCAGCAGCATCACAACCACCGACGACTGCAAAGCCAAAGGGACGGGATTCCAGCTAATTCGAGCAGATCGCCCACGACCATGGCAACAACCACCGACTCGGTGATTGTTGTGACCAGCAGGGAACCGGAGACATCGCTAGTTGGCGCCCACCGATTGGCCGCCATCGGCACCCTAACTAACTCCTCGGAGGCAAGTCCAGCTAGCACCTCGTCGCAGCAGCAGCAGCCGCCGCAGAGATGCCCGTTAACCAGCGAACTCACTATGAGCTCCCTAATGCCTAGCCAAAGCGAACTGATAAGGAATGTCCAAGGTCATGAAAACTACAGACACCACGAGGATGACCACCACCAACAGCAACAACAGCAGCAGCAACATCAACACCGACATCGAAGCCAGAGCCAACACCAGTGTGCATCGGCCAATTTAACGGATATTAACGATGACTTTTCTGGACAGGAGTCGCGAATATTTGCTAGCAGACGCAGCTCAAGCCGGAAGTCGGTGCCCAAATTGGTGTGCAAATGTTGCTGCCAACATCTTGAGTGCATCCAGCACGCGCTACAATCGGCCGACCAGCAGGAACAGCAGAATAGGGAGCAGGAGGACCCACATCCCGCCGGCCGGCGCCGACTCTCGGTCTCGGTGGACGCGGGGCTGCACCAGTGCGAGCCTGATGAAGAGCAGCAGGCCGAATCTAGGGCGAGCCAGTGGGAGGCCAGCTTATCGCGCGAACTGCCGCCGGCTAATGTATCCGCTCGCCAACTGAAGCAGCCCGACGATTTGTTCGCCGCCAGGGCCAGTCCGGCGAGGTCAGTGGAAGATGAAAAGTCGCAGCTTCCGGCTCCAATGGCGGCACCGGAGCGCGAGCAACATAATCATAGTGACTGATGCTCTAGGGGGCTCTCGGGGGTGCGTCAACCTAGGACTCTGCATCGAAGCAAAAACGGGGCGCCAGCAAAGAAGCTAGTGGACAAGTGACAAACAAGTAGCTTCGCTAATATACGTGCCACAGAGGAAAGGAGCGGACAAAAGTCGAGTCGCTCCGAGTCTATTAATCGCACTCGCATTCAGGAATATTGCCAAACTCTAGCTCTTCCGGCGACTGGCAACGGATCAATCATAACAACCAATTGGATAATTATTGTCACTGGATTCTCGCTTGCCCCAAATTCATTCATTCAGTCCCAAATCAAGTGTCGAATTGCGAGGGCAACCTATACACTGGCACAGATGCCAAGCCGAACTGTACAGTAAAATTAAATTATACACTCACTACTTAGATTTCAATTGTAATTATTATATTCAGAGCGTTTTTTGAATAAACCATCTCCTACTCTCACACACACACAACACACTAAGGAGCCCATGAAGAGGTGATGCAATGTAATAGGTAATAAGGACGCACCAACCATAAGAGTGTGCGCCTAGCTTTTTTCATGTTTGTCGAGTTTATTTTGCAAAGATCAAGTTCGATTTGCCTTGCCTTGCCTTGCCTTGCGGGTACACAGCAACTGCTCAATAGGGCCGCCTTACGGGCACCTCATTTCGACAAGCCAGAAACTCTCTAAAGATGGTCAACTTGGATTGGTCCTGCTCGCGCACGACTGGCTTCTTAGTTTCCTCGCGGGGCTTTACACTCTCGGCCTCCTCGACCATGGGCTGAACACGTTGCTTCAGGTTTCTGATTACCTTCTGGTTGGTGGCCAGCGTCTTGTAAATCACGTCCAGAGTGTTGAGCCGCCTAACCGGAGTCTTGGAGCGACGAACCAACTCCCAGGACGTATCCACATGATTATTTAGGTAGTCCAACTTTGAGCTCATAGTTTTAAGCGCTGATTTGATGGTCTCAATCTTCTTGGTCATTGCGGGATCAATGGACCGCTTACGTGTACCTCGATTCTTTATTACCTCAACCAGGTAAAGGTTTTCAAGGATTCCGAGATCCAGGGCGTCGATATCGCTCTTTATGGCCTCTAACGCCTCGTTGTGCAGCTGGTGCGTCTCTCGGATCTCGTCGAATTGATTACGCAAATGGTTAACCTCGTCGAGAAGACTCAATGAGACACTGTTGAGATCCATCTTTTTCCTTATGGCCTCGATCTCGGGAGCCAAGTTGTAGTCGACCAACTTGGACACCGGCACCGAGGGTTGACTGGGCTGAGATTGAGGCGGGGCCGTAGGCTGGGCCGGTTGGGCTGGCGATAAAGGTGACGATTGTTTCTGCTGCACTTGAGGTTGAGATTGAGATTGAGGCGGAGTTGCTGACAGTGGTGACTGGCCGAATTGATTGTTGAGTTGCTGCGCAGGTGTAGCCGCAGGTTGTGTTTGTAGAGTTGTCATCGGTTGCGACTGTTTTGAGGCGTCTCCCAAACTTGCACTGATTGACGCAAAGGTGAATGGCTGGGATTGTTTGGCTTGCGAGAAGTCTTGTGATTTAGGGATGGAGAAGTCTTGGGGTTTTGTAAAATCACTGAAACCCAGCATCCCTGAACTCATCGAGAACGGACCTGGAGTCTGAGCTGGCGGCGGTGGTTGCTCGAGGGTGGCTTGCGTTGAGACTAGTATACCCTTCTCGGCGGCGTAGGGTATCTCCGCTTGCTGTTGAAATTCAGGTAGTTTCAATATATCAGCTGGATGCATCGCGGCGAATGGACAGATTACACCATCGCTTGTGTGGAATAGGAGCACCGGCCTCTCGATATTATCTTGGCTGATGCCTTTTGAGAAAGCTATCGTCACACCCTTGGTGTAAGTCTCATCATGGGAACTAGTTAGAGGCAACTCCATCTTGTCCGCCTCGTCCTCTACGGAAAGAGAGCTCCAGTCAGTGAGATCAGTGGACTTCTGACCGTCAGCTCCGATGACAGCCGGCTCGGTGGTTGCATTAGATGCACTCACAACGATAGATGTAAGATTGACCAAATGGACGACATACTTGATGATAGAGTTACTCTCGAAGCAAACATTCGACCAGAAGACATAAGGTTTGCCCGGTTTTACAGTGATAAGAGAGTGGATTGTTTCCCGACGATTCGGATCGTTGACTCTAGCATGAACGCTCATGAGAAAAGTTTTGTTAATCCATCTCAACTTGATAAGTTGATGCTCGGGTGTCATTCGAGGGTTCGTGAATGTCAATAGACTTTTGTCAACCTCCTTTATGCTGAAACCTTCTGACGTTACAACCGGTTCCATTCTGATCATTGATCCATTCATCATTCCAACGGCCAGATTCTTCCCCTTTGGCGACCAACAACATGTTAGGGCCCGGTATTGATTGTTGGAATAAACTATGGCGATCTTCTTGGCTTGTTTGTGGATGGATGCAATGATGAGATGCCCTTGATTCGTACAGAGCGCCGCGATGGAGTCGTAATAATTTGGATGCCATGCATAGTCTATGATTTCAACTCCCGAGTAATTGCTGGGCAATTCTAAACGAGAAATACTTGATTTGATATCAACGTCAAACACCTCGATGACTGGACAGTTGTTGGCTTCGTTGGTTCCAGAAACAAAGAGAATAGAGCTGTATCCCTGGCGGGCCACAGTCAGCAAGGTTGGCTTAAATGTTAGAGGGAGAACACATGAAAATTGCTCTAAGTTTGTTATTGTTGGATGACCTTGTGTCTTACTAAAATCTAAAAATTGGTTAATCGAAACAAACTTAATAGTCTTGTCGTCACATCCTACAATAACGAGTCCGTGATTGTTTGCAACCGTAATTGATTTGTAACAGTTTGGATTTGCGCCACTTTGAGGTATCCTAAATTTGTTTTTGCTTCCAATAAATCGCAAATTGTTTGTATTATTGCTCGGACCCTCCATGATATTGAGTTGTAGATTGTCAAATCGTGGTTGAGATTATATTCAAAAAGATATTATAGTTTTATATTATCACGAGTATGAGGTGGGGTTCAAGAGGCAATTGTGTAAAAGTAAACACGTGCTGTTGCATTCAGGGCGGTCGAGAGTCGCGAAAGCGAACACCTCGCTCAGTCGGCCTTTTCAAGCGCCTGCTCCTCCGGATTGTGCGTCAAGTTGAATCTTGTGCGCGCCTCTCTGACAGGCACCAAGAGGAATCTTCAAAACAAAAGTCAAACTTGAGCCATAATTAAACACAGAGACGCACCACAATTACAGAAGCCATCGAGTTGATGGATGAAAGTTTATCACAGATTTGTTGCGCCCACGACAATTTGACACTACTCCTCTCCCCCTCTCTGTCACTATCTCTATACAGAAGGAAAGATTCTCTTGCTCTCCCATTGCCAGTTCTCTTAGCTCTAAGTTTTGGAAGAAGGTGGTGAAAGCATACGGCTGAGTCAGATACCAAAGTCTGAAAATGCAATCCAAATGATACCAAATTCTTGGAGTAGAATATATAAATGCGTGTGTGGTATCCTGGTGGGTGTGTCATGATATATCCCTGATTCGCGGTTAGGGGCGCCCATGATTAAGTGGTTAAAAAAATAAAAATTTACACTTTTATTTGGTCATGGCTGATGATGAACTGGCTAATATTTGCCTCGATCATGCGTCGCGCCGCTCTTTACTAGTGATGCAAGAGTTGGACCTTAGTCTGTGATATGATCTGGTTGCTCACCATTCTCGTGTTTGTTCCACATCTTCTTGAATAGCACCTCTAAATTATTCACATAAAATTTCACATCAAACAGGTGCGTCGTTGTTCGGCCTTGCCAGACCTTGGCTCTAATAGATTTCAAATAATTCTTATCGGATCCTAGACGCACAGCAATATTTTCGTATTCTTCGTAGGAGTTGGCCACTAGCTCGGGCATACCGATACAATGAAGTTGCGACGAGGCAACTCTGGACGCCAGGGTCTCAAGAGGCATAGTGACCATGGGAGCTCCAGCCCATAATACATCCATCCCGGTGGTGTGACCGTTGCATAGTGGCGTATCCAAACAAACGTCGGCCAGCTGACCTCTCCTTACGTGCTCCTCTTTGGCAGCCACATTTGAAAATATAATCCTATGAGGTTCTAAACCCAATTTGGCCGCCTCAGCAGCTATGTTAGCCTCGCCAACAACCGGGAATCTCAACAACCATAACACGCTGTTGGGCACTCGTTTGAGGATATTAATCCAAACATTGAGTGTCTTGGGATCAATCTTGTACAGTTGATTGAAGTTGCAATATACGATAGCGTCCTCTGGTAAGTTATACTGTTGTCTCGTTGTTACAACAATTGAGTTTGGTGCCTCCTCACCGGTGGCCGCCCGATTGTTCATCTGTGTGGTTGCTAAGCCATTTTGGACCACTACACCATTAACGGAGGTTTGAATTTGGCCCTGTGATATCATAGCTTGAACCGGTAGTGTAGTTGGAAACTGAGCCACAGTCTTGATGACCTCTACCTCAGTTATTCTTCTTATTTCGGCGTTCTCTATAATAGGCGAGAGGTCTGTTGCGTTAACAATGCTTACATTATCCGGTGGTGCTACAATCTTGTTTACCTTACGATTCGACCCGTCTGATGCAATGGAAACAGTGGTCTCGCTCTTCAACGACCCACATTCGGTTATAATCACTCGCTCTATGAGGTGGGGGAACATCTGTTTGTGGTCACCGATGAAAAATGTCTTGGACATGTAAGCCAATTTCTCAGAGTATTGACCCGCTAAATCTAAAGGTGAGGTAATCTTATCAGTCACTATATAGTCCATATAAGAGGCACCACTAGTGCCAGGATACCCCAGCCACATCACTTGAATCGGTGCCGGCCTAAGTGCAAATATCTCATTTCTAGCGCCTTTCGTGTAGCCATTCATATTAACTAGTATATGTATTCTATCCGAGTAGATTCGATCAGCAGCCTTGCCATTACATGGCTGTGCCGACAGATCAACAAATACGTCAGCCTCACGTTCGATCTTGGCCCTGAATTTAGTGCCATCATCAGGAGATAGTGCGTAACAATATATTTCTACTTGATCCCGATTGTGCATCCCTGGAACACTCTGCATCAGATGCGATGTTGGATGATTTCCAAAGTCAGAGCTCACGTACCCTATCCTTAGCCGCCGAGGTCTAGATTCCTTGGCAAAGTGTGAGAAGTCATAGGGTTGTTTATGAAGAATTTGAATTTTCTCCACGCAGAATTGAGCATGTTTAGCTGCAATGGCTTTTCTATGATCATGAGATAGAGGATATAGCATTGAATGGTGGGGATGCACCGATGGTAGTCTGTTCTGCTGTAATTGCTCCCCGACAATAGCCACGAGTTTCTTCATTCTATCTTCGTAGTCAGTCCAATCGCACATGATCTGAAGACAATGTGCTAAATTACAGAATGCATCTGAAAAATCTGGTTTCAATCTTAAAGCTGTCTTGTAAGCTGTTATGGCTTCGATAATATTACCTGAGTCTTTGTGTATAGATGCCAAGTTCGAGTGAGCATCTGCGAAGGCTGGATTGATTTGGATGGCGCGAGTGTAACATTGTAGCGCACCCTGAACATCGCCGAGCTCCTTCAAGGTGTTGCCCATATTCGAGTAGGCATCGGCAAATGTTGGCGATATTCTGATTGCCTCTTTATAGTGATGTATAGCTTCTAGCAATTTACCTTGCTGCTGCAGAACAGAGGCCAAATTTGAGTGTGCTGCAGCAAACTCGGGAAAGACCTCGAGTGCTTTGAGATAGAGTGAGGTGGCTGTTTCGATGGAGCCTCGTTCCCTTTTGATGTTGGCTAGATTGTTGAGAGAATCTGCGTGACTCGGACACAACTTTAAGGCAGTTTCATAGCATTCCTCGGCCTCTGCAACTCGACCCTTCTCTTTGAGAGCATTTGCTAAATTACAGTACGCGTCGGGAAAGTTGGGCTGAGCCCGGATGGCTCGTCTGAATGTTTCAATGGCCATGTCAATAAGTCCTTGTTCATAATATACACATGCTAGGTTTCCATTTACAACTGCATTGTTTGGACTCAAGTTAAGTGCTCTTAGATAGGCAGCCGCAGCCCGATCAAAAATCCGTGCCTCCTTGAGGACATTACCAAGATTGATATAAGCATCGAGAAAGTTCGGGTCCAGAGCAACAGCCTTCTCGAAATGATGTATTGCCAACCAGATTTCGCCCTGAGCATTGAATACACAGCCCAAGTTGCTCCATGCGATGGCAAAGGTGGGACAAATTTCTATAGCCTTCAAGTAGTTGGCCTTGGCCTCGTCTAGTCGCCCCGAGGCCTTGGATAAGTTGCCGAGGTCATTGTGGACGCAATGCAAGTTTGGATTATAGTGTATGGCTGATAAGTAAGCTATTTCATTCATGTTTGTTGATGAGTTCATGTCTGATGGGGTTGTCAAATTTAAACATTCCTCTCTTTGTTGCTTTTGATGTTGAATGGAGCGCGCGACGCTCATGAGTTTACCTTCTAGATTTTGGATGGTTGTTTTGTATTGTCCGGATTTGCTTTCGCTTTGAAGAAGTTTTTCTTTTAGATCATTAATTTCCTTGTTCAGAACACTAATCTCTTTATTCTTAATGAGTAGCTCTTCGTAAAGAACCCTTTTGTTTTCGGCCACCGAAACTTTCCATGTATTGTGAGCAGTTTTAAGGTCTGCAATTTCGCGCTTCAGATCCTCGTTAAAATGTTTCAACTTTTCGATTTCGCTTAATGCCACTCTAAGAGTATCAACCTGATTGTTTCTCTCCGTTAAAGTTTCGTTACACCTTTCTAAGAGCCGTTCCAAGTTTAGGTCATTACTGGTGTCGCCACTCTGTTCGCCGGCCTGCTCGCCTGGGCCCATCTGGTTTATCGTAGACTCCTCTCCTGTTCCATCTAATTTAGTTGCCGATCCTTGTGACCTGTTCATACTGTGAAAAAGAACAACATTTTAATAATAGTGACTGAGTACAATTATTTTTAAGCAGTCAATGCAAAATTTTTCATTACTAATAGAATATTCGGGTTTTGAGGGATAAACAAAATAAGTGAAAAGATCTGTTTTCCTCTCCCCTGACAGATGAGAAAGGGCGATTGTAGTTGGTAGCGCAGCACAAGCGGCAGTAGCGGACGTGGTATTAGCCAGAGCAGCGGCAGGGAGCAGCGACGAAAGCAATGGCAGCGGCAGTCACCACAAATGGCCAAATATCGATGGTTTTGTCTGCACTTCTCTGACATCAACATGCTGATTTCAGTGTTTTCTCATCGACTTGCACTCGGCTTTTGAGGCTGACTCCGCGAGCTCAGGGGAATTTCACCAGCCACGCGAAAGTTTTGTTGCTGTTTTTTGGTGCTCATTTTGCCTGGTGTTTGTGATATCATCTGATAAAGAAAACTTTGGTCTTCCATTGACATCATTTCACAAATTGCTTTATAGCAAGTCACTCAATTGATTGCGTTCTATCGGCCTTTCGAACCCCACAAAAACACCCGAAGAACCCATACGGATCAAGTGTTTTGACGCTGCGCGTGGAATAGCTTGCGACTTCGGCCCTTCCATGAGTTTGAACGGAAACCGAGCTACCACCCACAGCCAACCACAGGCCATCCACCCGCTAGCCTAATTATCGAGTGCCACAATGGAGCTCAGAGCGAACACTAAATCACAACGACGACAGGTTGTCAAGAGAGTAACCAGACAAGCTTTACAATTGCGAGCCCCAACACCAGAATCCGAGACCGAAATCGACGAGTCGAGCGACGAGAAGGAGAATAGTTATTTTGAGTTGAGTCCAGAGTTTGAGGTTATAAAGATCATCCTCAAGCGGGGAGTTTTCTCGCCAGTGGCTCTTCTAAAGATCACTAGTCTAAGAAGAACATCAAGTCGTAAGAAGACCATCTACGAGAGACAGGAAGTGTACAGTGTTACTGACCAGAAAATCTACGAGAAGATTAGAGAGCATTGGATCAAAAATAAGAGCGTATACGACAAAGAGAAAAAGAGGGATGCTGAGACTGCTAAGAAGGTTTTCTTGATGCACAAATGGACCCAATTTTCAACACCTACACCAGGATTCTACCAAGCTAGAGGCAGGTGTCTGATTTGTAAGTGCGCTGAACGCGCTAGGGTCGAACGAGCTAGCAAATGACAGGTTGTTTGTATGAGAGAATTGCGCTAGAATTTATCAATATCATATCAATGCATCATTCATTTGAAAAAAGAGATTGAGAAACACTAGTCCGTCTGAATGTGTGATTTATTTAATCTTCTCAACTTGTTTGTATCTTCCGCTCGAAAACTCTCATTAGTGGGTTTGCAGCTTTTAAATGTTAGGGTCTATCATCACTAGACTCATCGCTAACTTGTGCCTCGTTGTCGTGCCCAGTTAAGTTGGGCCCGAGTGTTGAAGATCTTATCGATTGGCTTATCACAGGACTTGGGATAGACTCACTAGAATCTTCCAAGTATTGAGCGGGTTGCTTGTATAGTATATAGTGTTGGACGACAAATAGGATGTCGAAAGTTACGCTCACAATGCCGAGGCCAAATTTGGTGAAGTTGCCAAAGATTGATACCCAATCGTTATAGTTGCATGCCAGCAGAAACATTTGAAGGATACTCAGCGCGCCACCAGTGAAGTCTAGCAGGATGTTATGGATGGACCATCCAGTTGTTGCCTTTCTCTTATAATTCATGTAGGCTTGAGGCATGTATTTGATGATTGTTAAGACTAACTTGACATATGACAGGTAGAGCACGACGTCGAGAAAGCATAGCCCGTTGAACAGGTGGGTCACTGTTAGTCCTAAGCCAACCATTGAGGCCAAAGCTATAAAAGCACCCGCTGGGATAGACACCGTTTGCTGGCCTCGCTCATAGATGAAACATTGTATGATGGTAATCATTGTTAGAACGAAGGCATGAACGGCGAAAAATAGATCATTATATTCCACAGGAATCCTTGTGTATGCATAGCGCTCGTAGTAATCCTTTTGGACATCACGTGAGAATTTGAGAGTAAAATTATAGATTGTGTAACAGGTAAATCCGAGCAAATTAAAAGCCAAAAAGTCGAAGTTGAGACCAACAACTGATTTTCTCTGGTAATTGAGGATAACTTGGAAATAGAAACTTATTGACCAGGCAAAGAAATATACCCATCCCACTATGGTGATGATCCAATTCAGTGCCCAACTCCTATTGATGTTGATGGAAATATAAGCTGACGAATCATCGATTTGGAAACCTGTGGTTTTGGATATAACTTTGCAAACAATTTCTGCATGACCAGGTGTTTTAGTTGTGTGGAAGTCAATCACCTTGTCGCCAAATGTATCCTTCTTGAATGTTATCTTCATGGACATATAATCTAATCTACTCCCATCGAAGGATATGAGATCTGGACCGGAGTAAACGGTTACCGATACGACCACATCCTGTGGAGCAGGTCGATTAAGCGATACTGTAATGGATGATTTGCTCTCTATTCCGACTTCAATGCTCTCTCCATCGTTGATTGAGATAGTATAGGCTGGTGGCTGGTTAATTGGAAATCTGGAAGGTGAGTGCAGTGCTGGCAAATCAGGCTGGGGTAGTGTTATTCTCGGTGGCATGATAACCGAGTGGACATGACCTATTGATATAGCGGTCAGGATGACTAGTTTCACTAATAGGCTTTGGTGGAATGCCGACGTCAGGGACATTCTGTTTGCGAGACTGTAATAGCTCATCCTGAGTCTTGGTTTCAGTAAATTTTCTATGTAATTTTAAATAACGTTTCTATCCAACTTCGATAATGTTTTTAGGATACACTCTCTTTCTTTCACGAACTAGTGGGAATCATGGTGGCAATTTACGCTAAAATGTGACCATTTGAGGTTGTGGCGATAGAAGAAACAGCACATGGGTCTGTCTAGATTGGTGTTTGCAGTTTGTTAAAATTGGATGGCAACAGGAACAAACAGGCTATCATTTAAGCCCAACTATCGATGCCGAATTGTGGCTTTCCAACTTATTACTGCTAGAGGATAACCAAACGAATATTGAGTTTTCGATCTATTGAATATGATATTGCGGATATCGACGCCCGAATTAAGCAGGGGGTCGATGTTGGAAATTTATAATGTTGTCATCCGAATGCGATGAATTTGATATCGCGATGACGCGGGAGGATAACTGTGTCATGTCCAGTGGCGTTCGCTCGCTCCAAGCTGCAACGCAAAACGAACACTTTCTGTCGAGCAGCTGATCGAGGTAAACACGTGAACGTGAGTTAGGTTAATTTGCATTGTCGTATTCTAATGAACTCTGACGTTTATTGGGCATCATTTGGCTTTGCAACAAAATTATCGCCTATTTACAAGCATTCAAATCCTAATCAATATTGAGGGGAAGTGCAATAAAATGTATCACCTCGTGGCTTGCATTGGACTCAAGCTGGCCACCTGTATTTCGTGCTGCTGACCAAGACCGAAGCTCCTAGATTGGCCATGATTTTTCAACACAAACTGACTGATGAATTGTCTAATAGGTTGCTCAATCAGTATTGACAGAATGATTGCCAACGAGTATATGATCACAATGTTACCCACAATTACATGAAATATTATAATTAGACTAGGAAATAATGATTGTTCAGCGACAGCCAAAACAAAGGTGTGGACGTAGGGTGTCAACAGGTAGGCCAGTAGTGATAGTCTACCTAGAGTTGTGCAAATAGGATTAGCTGGTAAGTTGGAGATCCAAGAGTTTTGTTGCTGTGCTTCGTGATTTAGACAGAGTTTTGTCATGATAAATACTAGAGCTAGCGACCAGATTAGCCGCGAGCCTAGATCGTAGACGGCGGACACTAGTGGCGCTGGCGTCCCTTGAGTTGACCAGATGAAGGTTGAGAATATAATGGCAAACATGGCCACAATTGCTGAAGTGGTCAGGAGCGGCCCCACAAGCTCGGCACCTTGAGCAGTATGGCCGGCCGGTTGTAATTGCTGTATTGAGCTCGAAACTTGGAATACACTGCTAGAGAGCTTCGAGTTGCTGTTGCTATCGTTATTGTTATTGTTGTTGTTGTTGTTGTCATTGCGAATCTCCAACTCCATTGTTGAGTGGCTTTGCAGCTGACCTGGCGCCAAATGGACTTGGCTATCGAGATGACTGCTGGGTGTCGACGATGAGTTCGATAACTTCGCGCCCTTGAGGATCCTTAAATCCCTAAGATTGATGGTTGCGCGGCACAAATGGCCAGCGAGAAGTCCAATGACAAACACGCCCAGGTGAGCCCAAGTCTTGGTCATGTAGGTGGTGAAATAGAGGTTCTTGTGGATGGGGTCAGGGAAAGTGTGAAACCAAGCAGGTGGTAGCTCGTTTGTGTAGACTGTTACAAAGTTAGCAACGAACCCTAAAGCCGCTAAGATCAAGCTGAAGAGGCCAACTTTCGAGCTAACAAGCTCCATAAAGTTTAGTCGAAACAAGTTGGCCTTATCCACGGCGCTTCCTCTAATTATAAATAAATCCTCACGAGTTTGATAGTTGCTCTTGAGCAAAAGCAGCAAGGGAATAGATAGGGCCACTAGTTGTAACTCGACACATAAAAGCCAGGTGTGAGGTAGACACTGCAAGTGGGTTGAGATTGGGTGGGTAAATGTTAGTTTTGCGCGACCTAGTAGATGTTGCTACTCAAGTTAAGAGTTCATTGGTTTGTTACTTACAATCTTATCGTAGGGTAGAAAGTTTTGGAGGAAGAGAAAGTTGACGAAGCCATTGGACTTGCAGACTAATGACTGCTCATCTACAAAGTTCCTCCAAACTGGCGACTCGATAGCCAGCAAAGGAGTGATTATGGTGAGTGAAATCAATGCTACGATTGGTAACAAGAGTCTAACCGTCTTGTCGATCACATAGCCAACTAGCTCCTTGAGTTTTAGCTCCAAGTTTGTGTAGCTAAAAGTGAAGGCAGTGATTAAAATTAGTGACTCGTAGAGGAGTGTACTATTGATGATTATTTGGAATGGCCAGTAAGTCATGAGCATGTTCCTTAGTACCAAGGACTCGCGCAGGTATTGGTACTTGAGCTCCATGGTCATCTGAACCAAAATAAACCAGAGGACAAATAGTGATCGGAACCCATAGAGAACAAGTGGTTTTACACCAGCCACTCGGCTGCCGGTGACCTCCAAACCAACGTCTTGGCGGCGAGTTGCTTGTTTCTCGCGCTCTTCTACTACTAGAGGACAACCGGCAACCAATCCGGAAGATGTGGCCTTCATCGATTGTATTCTATTTCTCCAAGTAAAGTCGAGCGACATACTGCGAGCCATACGAGCTGCTTTGCTGTCGCCATCTGAAAGGAGGAGATTAATAAGCGAGGCAATCAATGGAACCAGCAGTAGGCCCATTGGAATCAATGCCCAGATGGCAGTCGCCTGATCGATCGACTGCAAAGAGGGACCCTCGCGGGGTGCAATGTCGCAGCGCATCACTTTGGCGCGCATCTCTAGCTTCTTGCTGAGCAAGTCGGCCACTCGCTGTAGATCCTCCACCGAGCAAGTGGAGGGCACGCAAAGGTCGGCCCGAATGTCGATGAAATTGAAGGCAATGGCAATCTCGGCCAGCTCATCGTAGAGTGTTTTCTCGTAGTACTTGTAGTTTTTGCGTAGCAGCGAGTCGACGCTTGAGTTCAAATGATAGAAGGGCTGCTTGATTGGCATGTAAGGCTTGAGGTGGATCATGCAGAATTGGCCCCGGAAGTACTCTTCGAATTGTTCCGTAACCTCGATTTCGTCCTCGTCGGGCGCTCGAATGCTGAGACACTGACGGTAGTTGCCAAACATGGTGAGTGATCCCTGGAACATACCGGCCGTTGGCTTTCCGGTTGCATCGAGCACTGAATTGTGGTTTCGTGAATGATTGTTATTAGAATATTTTTTGCAGAACTACACTAGAAATAGTGATTGAAACTAGCCGATTGTACTTACTCTTTATGGCCCAACTACGAAGGTTTCGCAAGCTCAAAATCCACTTGAGGATTCCACCTGAACAATCGCCACTCACCTTGGCATCCTGCGAGATGGCAACAATCTGGGGGAACAGCAACTTGAGGATTGATTTCATTCCATCCTGAAGCTGGTTGTCCATGTTTCGCCAGCGTCTCGCCACTTCCGGCTCCTCGAGTGTCTTCTCCCAGAGCTCGTTAACCAGAGTAAAGTTTACAGGTTTAATCTTGTGAGCCGTTTGGTTGTTGTTAAGGTTGGCGTCGGCACCTATGGTTCCGTCTGCATTCAATAGCAACTCGGTGGTTGTCAGGGGGGAGCTGGTTGTTGTGGCGCCATCATTCGATTGATCACAGTGAGCGACTTGGAGGCTTGCAATCAAGAGCACGGCAGCAAGTAGAAGGCTGATGACCAGCTTGACTGTCGCCAACAAATTATTCCTTGTTCCATATCCTCTCTTTGGCAGCCGGCGACAGCAGCCACCTGACTCTTGCACTTGAGATCTTGCGAAAGCTTCGGACTTCTGTGACTCGTCCGAGTATTGTTCTTGCTTTTGCTTTCCATGTCCGCTTTCTTTCTCTAGGTTTGCCTCGATCATTTTACCTGAACTCTCAGGCAAAATGGCAACCTCACCACTAGCAACTCTTCCTCCCTCCTCCTCACTCATCATATGTGAACGCTGACCTTGTGTCTTCGGCATCGAGCCCAGTGATGATGACGCAACACTGGCGCGGCCCAGCTGACAATGGAAACACTAAGTGTGGCTTCTCTTTAGTTTGTCACCCACTGGCGGTGACAACACTTGACACACTCGCACTCTAACGCTTGCAAATGAGCTTAATGAGCGGCGACTATCTATATAAATTAATGAACCGGGAGCCTCCGCAAAGCTAGTGGGTTTGATAGAAGGTAGTCGTGACACTTGACGACGCTCTTCCTGCTTGAAATCCTATCTATGTTGCTGCTATAAACGTCGTAGTTGCCTCGTAGAATCGTCTCTCTGTGTTCATGTGGAATGTTTAGTAGGTTAGTGCATCTTGTTCATAGAAGTCTTATTCCATCTTGACCAACGAGAGCTTTGCGAGCTTGGCGCGCGTTAAACGAGTCCGCATTTGCGCGCGCATTAGATTAACACGCCGACTGGTCAATTTGCTTTCTCGAGCTCGTGGTTTTAGTCGGTGACCGGATGGCGGTGATCGCGCTAATTTCTTCGTCCAGCCGCCTTTGTGAGCCGATGCCAAAAAGACACCACCTACCTGCAGAGACCATTCGCTGCCCAGTGTCCACTTGCAACGCGCAAAGTGGATCTCAGCCGCAGCTGCCAACGATGCCGTTAACCAGCCGTTTGACCAGCCAACCGGCCGGCCGGCCGGCGGTCAGTTGATCGTGGTGGTGGTTGTGTTACCTGACTGCCAATGGGCGCGCGACGAGGATGCGAACGAGTCTAAGACAGAGCAGTCAGCA
The DNA here is from genome assembly GCA_015350385.1 of Aculops lycopersici. Taxonomy (NCBI): domain Eukaryota; kingdom Metazoa; phylum Arthropoda; class Arachnida; order Trombidiformes; family Eriophyidae; genus Aculops; species Aculops lycopersici. The sequence goes on along the minus strand of WNKI01000001.1, from coordinate 10,352,629 downwards.
AGCGAGTGTCTTCTTCTGACTTGCTACTTGCTGGTTGCCCAACAAATGCAGTCACTTGCTCACTCAAGTGGCCGGCAATGGAACTGGACGCGAAATGGACGCAAGCCAAAGAGGGTGTGAGAGAGAGAGAAAGAGAGAAACGGATGAAGAAGATTGAGAGCGACGATATTAACATACTCATTTCGAGTTTGCTCAAATCGACGTGAGACTAGAGCGCGCCAATTGACGCCGCGAATTCTAGTCAGCCGGTCGACTTGCCGACTGCTCGACTCAAGAGTTAGCAAGCTAACTCTCTCTCTCTCTCTCTCTCTCTCCCTCTCTCTCTGCGCTCNCCGACGCAC
>WNKI01000001.1:10283153-10352268 GCA_015350385.1 Aculops lycopersici | reverse complement strand
CGTACGTACCGTACGTACGTACGTACGTACGTACGTACCGTACGTACGTACGTACGTACGTACTACGTACTACTACGTACGTACGTACTACTCTCTCTCTCTCTCTCTCTCTCTCTCTCTCTCTCTCTCTCTCTCTCTCTCTCTCTCTCTCTCTCTCTCTCTCTCTCTCTCTCTCTCATCCCTCCACACGACTGCCAGATATTCAACTGACAAAGGTTGCCGAGTAGTCTTCTCTTCTCTCCTCGCTTGCAGCTCTTTGCGCTCGTTAGCATCCGTAATGCTCATGTGGCTGCCCCTCGCTTGCCGGCCAACCAGTCGGCCATCCGCTAGCCAATTACATCACGTCATTGGCGGCCGGCACTACTGCCGCCGGCTCAAATGGCAGCAGGCGCCGAGTAACGGACTTGTAGTCGCCCTTTGTTCAGCACCAACGACCTGAGAGTTGCTATTCAGTTATTGCGACGATGATGATACCGTCGTCTGGATCGAGCCTCCCCGTTTGCTACTCGGCGATGTTCATTTGGGAGCAGCAAATGGCCGGGCCGCAGCCAGGACGACGAAATCTGAAACCAACAGAGACTCGTGCGCAACCGCCAAGCTAACCGGTCGATTCATCGCTTCCGCCCGACAAGACCATCGAGGAAAAGTGAAAGCAACTTTAACTTTTCGATACTCACCTGGATCCTGATGTCTGTGTATATGTTGTTGCTACTACTGCTACTGCTGCTGCTGCTCCCGATATCGTCTCCTTGATGTTCGGCTCAACTCTAGTGCCACTCGAACTTCTGCCGCCGACTTTCCCTTGGGCTACTCGCTGCTACTTTCTCTTCTGGTCAAGTGCTCGCAATACCAGTACTAAACACAACTTGACTTTTTCTTATTCTTGATCGGCTAAAACTCGATCGCCAATTGACTTGTAACCGCGAACCAAGTAGAAGTAATAAACGAATCAGCGGCCGGTCTCCGAGTTTATTGGCACCGGTGCCAGTTGGTCGAGAGGTGGAACGGGAAGCCAGCTAAGCAAACGTTAGGCAAATAAAAGTTGCCCGTCTGAGAACACATTCACTTGGCGGCCATCCGAACCAGCGAGTGGCCGCTGAGGTCATTGCGCAACTGATTGATTGGTTCCATTACGACACTTGTTGATGCTCAAGTTGTCATGGAGCTAACATTTTTCGATCCTGGCAAAACAATCGCATCACTCGCTCGATTGCTCACTAATTAGCAATCAGATGCATACGCGAGGATCTAGTTCGGAGAATATAAGTTGCCGATTGCGGCATTGGTTTGTTTACCTTCCGTCGCAAGCTCGATGTTGGTGCCAGTTTCGCATCAACATCAACTTGGCAACATTTGTTTGCTCATTTATCGCAAGCTGAACTCCAATGACCTGATATCATTTTCCATCGCAATTCAAGTGGCAAGCGCCACAGTTATATTACTCTCGACTCCAACTCAACTCAAAAACTCTCTTGGCCAATGAATGGGATGAGTGATAACAGTTAGTCGCTGAAGTTTGGAGCCTTGGTTTGCCTCCATCCAGGAGTTGAATAAATATTGGGCGCGGACCTCGAGAACAACCACAAGGGTGGTCTCATTGTGCGGCCAGGTAGCCAGCAACAGGTGACATTTGAATGGAGTATTCGAATCAAAGAATCCCTTGAGGAGCGAAGAGATGGGAGAAAGTTCGATAAACGCCCACCACAAGCCGGCAATTTTAACTGACAACAGGCAACACCTACTCCGCTGTCGCCACAACCACCGACCAACCTTCTCCCATGATGTCCGCCAAAAATAGTCTTCGTGTCTACGTGCGCATTGTACAAGACACCGAGTGGGAAAGTTGCCCAGAAAGTAGCTCAACTCTTACGTCACATATCATAACTATTCTAATGCGAGGCTTAAACCTCGGGGTCTTTGATTCTTTGGAAGAAGTGGCCACAAGATTTCGCCTCCCTAACTTGAACAAATCTTACTCAAGCTCGCTTGTGGAGTTGACTTTTGCCTGCCAAATTATACATCAACAATCAAGAAATTTCTCACTCTCTGGCTCGAACATTACTCTTTCTCTCTTTTAATCTTGTTATAAAGTAGAAGAGTTGGGAGCGATAGTAGCAGATTGTGTCAACCCCATTCACTGGCCGCCTGACTCTCCACCAGACACAACTAACCAACGATTGATTTGCCCAAATCATCAAGATCACCCCACTGATGAGTACTAGCAAGTAGCTAATCGAATTTGCAAACAAAAACCCTAATCAAGACAACAAAACTAGCAACCGCTAGATCGGAAGCTCAGAAGGAAGAGACAAAAGAAGGAAGTCGTAGAGAAAGCCAAGTTGAAGCAACAGGCACAAGTCATTCTACTGATCTGAATTCAACTGAACCTCGAGTTACCATAGAAATCAACGAGCAGACGAGCGATAGTCAAGATGGTTCACTGTAAATCTTGGTGTTTGATTGTCAACTTTGCATTGATCGGAGTTGCAGTTGTGGCGGCGGCCAATCATAATAGTAATAAGTCGATGGCGTCGGCGCACGAAAGTATGAGCAACGCGCCAGACCAGTCAGACAAAGTTACCGAGTTGGGAAGCGTTGAGGCGCTAGAGCTTATCAACTCGCTAGACTTTGCCGCTTCTTCTCCGATGGCCACCGATGAGAACACAAAAGATTCTACTGTGCAACAAGTGGTCGAGTCACTCGGGGATAGCAACAGGCCATCGGGAAAGAGTCGCAAGTCCAAGTCTAGTGGGCAGCGTCAAGCAAAGAGGAGGCGCCAGGCGCCGAGTGGCACGCAAACCTTCGCAAATCTGATGCTCAATTTGATTGGACAGCTGGAGAAAGTTGATGTGAAGCGACTTGTTGCCGATGCGATGCGACCATCCATTTCAACTCGCCAATCGCCGCCAGCCTCGAGCTTGAGCCGCCATCTACAACCGGCGGGCGCAGCTCAGTCGACTACAGGGAGCGCCAGGGCTCCAACTTCAGCAACAGGTGGCGCAACTAGCTCGCCACCAGTCAACTCAACCTCCTCGTTCTCGTCCGCGTCCTCGTCCTCGTCCGCGTCCGCGTCGAATGGCAAGACGAGGGAGCGAGTCAATGCCAGCGCCATAGCCGCCGACTCGGGCAACCTGTTGAGCATCACGAGCCAGTTGGTCAAGTTGGCGCGAACCAACTTGATGGGCGCAGAGTTCGGTGGGCCGCCAGGTTCCGCTTGGCTCTCGGCTCCCATGTTGGCGATGCCCTCCATGTTGGCCGCCGCCAGTCACATGTTGCACGATTCCGGCTCCGACTTTACAGGTGCCAGTGTCAAGTCTGACTGGATTTGGATGGTTGCGCCGGCGGTGATTGTAATTGGCGCAGGCGTCATCATTGTGCCTTTGATCGCTGCCTGGCTTGTGTCACATGCAATGGCACAGAATAGTTTCACTGTAACAGCGGGCCGCAGACGGAAGCGGCAAGCCGCCGACGGCCACCTAGGAGATCTAGGCGCCGATTTGTATCGCATGCTAGACTTGCACAAACTTGCCGACGTTGCGCCCGAGCTTCTGGTCGAAAAGCTAAGTCGCTTTCACTTGGCCCTCGAGCGCGTGGCTCAGTCGTTGGCCGCGCCGCCAAAGCCCAGTGATAGAGGCCGCCGAGCTAGACATTAGCCCGCCAAGCTTCGAGTCTAGCCTTTTCACTCACTTGGCCGCGGTGGCGACACTACCGATCAGGATTAAGCCCAAGCTTAATCCTGATTCGCCGTCAGGGTAGCAGGAGCTCCATGTGACTAAACGGCATAGGACCAGTCAGCTGGTGCTGGATTCGATCGGATGGATCGAGCCTCAGGGCGAACAATGGACACAATTCTTCGGTCGCCTCCTGGTGGCTGGGGCCAGTTTGAACTCGTTGGAAATTTAAGGAGAGGGGAGTGATAGTTGTTTTCTATCTAGATTGGTGCAAGTTGCAAACCTCTCGGCAGAGATGGCTCTGTGCCGCACAGGGACCCTTGCCTGTCGGCACAGAGACGGAGTAACGCGGTGAGAATGGAGTAGAAAACGCGAGCGTAACGCATCAGGCGAGCCAACAACAGGCGCAACAACCACCTCCATCCACTTCGCCCATGTGAAAGTCGTGTTTTTCTTTGTTTTCCCGAGACAAAACTACAGTAGGATTCTTTTATTTTGTCCACTCGTCGAATACGCATATCGCTCAGGTAAGCGCCAATTTTAAATAAATAACTCGTTCGCACATTAACCTAATTAGGTATTAATTAGGATGTGACACCTTGTTGCGTGGGCGCCCCTTGCGGGTGCATATTTAATTGATATTTTTGCAATATCTCGAACTCTTTCTTTCTTTATCTTTCTTTCTCTCTCTCTCTCTCTCTCGTCACTTCCGGCGCTATGTCAACCCCCCACAAGCTTACTCGCACCAAGATGACCGAGGTCATCGAGCTTCGCAAAACTATGAGTCCCAAGGAGCTAGCGGCGAAGTATGGGGTGAGCCCCAGAACTATAAAGCGCCGGCTAGCGACTTGGGATAGGGAGCGGCGAGTCGACAGGAAGCCAAACAAACGAAGGACCAAGTTGACAACAGAAGAGATAAGTGAGGTAATCGACTTTGTAAAAGTGAATAATACAGACACCAAGCAAGAAATTCTATCAAGATTAGACTTAAATATATGTGAAGCAACTTTAACAAGATATCTTAAGAAATTTACCAACTTTAAGCAGTTTGTTTCACCGAAAAAATTTTATGTCAATCAAGAAAACAGAGACTTTAGAGCTAGAGTAGCAACATTAAGATCAAACTGGACACAAGACTATTGGAACAAGATAGTATTTTGCGACGAATTTGGAATATGCGACCAAGGAAAAGATAGGATAAGAGTATGGCGCGCTAGAGGATCTAGATACGAACCGGAAAACATTATTCAATATGTGAATCAGAAGCGCCGCCTAAATGGATTCGCTTATATTAGTCGCCAAGGTACCCACGAGATTATATTTTACGATAGAATGAACTCAGAACAATATTGTCACTGTATTACCATCATGATAGAAGATTTAAAGAAAAGTTTACCTAACGACGACTTCCTGATTCTCCACGACAATGCTAGATTTTCCACATCAAAAGAGACAATTTCCTACTTGAAAGAGAAAGATTATATGAAATATTTTGTTAAAATCCCACCCTACAGTCCCGACATGAACATAATAGAGAATGCATTCGGTATCCTAAAGAAAAAGTTCAGAGATTACATATATAGAAATGGCCAGCAGCAAAATAGAGAAGAAATGATAAATATAATACAAATAATCTGGAGAGGAGTTGGCGAGATGCATGTAGAGAGTCTATACAATTCACTAGAGAAAAGGATGCAAGATATCCGGTCAGCAAACGGAGGACCCACCAGGTGGTAAGATTTACATAGCGAAGCTACATTAGTGATTTATTATGCATTTGAAGTTGCCCGCTCAAGCAAAAAGACACAGAAAACACGTTCACTTCAAAAATGATAATGCGCGAAATTGGACAAAATAAAAGTATCCCACTGTATCATTGTATTATTATTATCATCGCCTATTAACATTCGGCGATCCACTTGACAGTTGCTATATTGATTCTCCAGAACGATACATAAAATTATACTGGAAATCACTTGCTTGTTTGGGGTGTAAATATATTATTAACTTTAACTTCAACTTCAACTTGGGACACCAAAGTTCCGCCGACTTCGCCAATACCACGCCACATAAGTCAACAAAAGCAGTCATTTCACCCACGAGTTTGGGTAAACGGCGGCCACTTTCAACAGTAGCAGCAATTCAAGCAAACTCCTGCGACTCCTTCTCAAACTAATTATAGCAAGGAAACAGAGTAACTAGTGCAATGGAATTCGAAGGCTCAACTTCGTCGGCGGCCCCGCCAACAACTACAGCTCTATCCTCCGACGTTAGACGTCCAGATAAAATTCATCCGTAAGTACTATCTGCTCATGCTCGCCAGCCCCTGCAACAGCGCCCCGCCAAGACCAGCAACCATTCGAACTTGGAGCCGATCGACTACCGATACATTTGGATCTACGCACTTGGATTGCAACTGCCACGAGAACTCTGGAGTTCCTAGCGAACACGCAGTCGTGGAGTGATTTGCGAATGAACAAGCTATCCTCAAAGTTCAGGATAACAACAGTGAATGCGAAGGGAATTTGCATTGAACCGCCTATATGATGAGTAGAGTCGAGTCGAATTAATTCGAGATTAGACTAGTAGAATAGTAGAGTAGAATAGTGGAGTAGAAGAGAGGAGGAGGAGGAGGAGGAGGAGAGGAAGAGAGAGCGAGAGAGCAGACAAACAAGAGTCAACTTGACGCATCAAGACCAATAGGCCACTAGCACGACCATAGGAGCGAGCCTAGCATTTTGATATTATCGACTTGTCGTCGTCGTCGTCGCTGTTGTCTCACCGCAAGTGAGTTGTGCCAAAGTAGACGAAGAGCTCGCCAAGCTGCCACTTTGCGCCTAGCAAGCAACCTGGCAAGCACACAATAACCTAAGTTGCAATTGATTGGATCGATCGATTGGAGCGACGAGGACTAAAGTCAAGATGAGCGGCTGGTTGTGGTGGTAGCGTTCGTCTCGGTGTTGTTCTGCGGTGCGAGTTATGATAACACCATGTTTAAATTTAATCTAACTAACAAATCTCGCCATCTCTATCGTCCAATGTTTTTGCTACTCATCATTTGCTCTGTGCCTAATGGTCGGCCAAACCAACCGACGATTCTCAACTTTCAAAACTTGAAACTTATCGCACTCAAATATCACTCTTGCTGCCGCCACCGACCACAACCGTGCTAAATGCTTACCCGACACCCTAATGCATCTGGCGTGACATCGAACATATAAACTTCATTGCTCATTGGTCTATCGCCTCCGAATGCCGACTTCTATGGCGGCCACCCACCGAACTCTCGCAACAATCAAACCAAACCAACCGCCGACTAATGTCGCCGCCGCATGATGACCGCCGCGACCTATGCGCGCCTCCGACATAACCCGTCTCTGTGGATGGTCATGAAATGTGTTTGGGTGTCGTATCTGGTGAACTGCGTTGATCTCGATGGTGAACTACCGATTGTTCGTTGTTACGCAAAAACAACAATGAAACCTCTTAACTCGCCAACTTAACCCGACCACTCGAGGAGCGATTACGCGACGACCCACGACGACGACCACCCCCGCTACCACTGCCACCACCAAAACAATTGCAACTGCAACTGCCACTGTAACCATCCAAATCATCGCCCAACACTGAATCCATCAATTAGGTACCGTCTGAGCTTCTGGGCAGATATTGTTAGCGAGGACAGTACATCTGAGATAATGAATGTGGTGGGCATGATGTTGGGCATGGCTGGCATTCTCGTCAAGTACAAGCTTTGCGCCTGGTTTGGCTTACTGGCCGCTGCCGTGAGTAATGCAAACTTGCGTGCCAATCACGATGGCAAACAGATTATGAGCACCTTTATGTTGTCCATCTCGTCCATTGTCATGTGCTACTTGGCCAATCCGCAGCCCATGTCCGTGGCGCTGGTCGCGGCGAGCGCGAGCCAGCAGCAGCAACAAGTGGCCAGCTCGTCCACGACACCAGCACCACCAGTTTAAGCGACGCCGAGCTAGACATTAGCCCGCCAAGCTTCGAGTCTAGCCTTTTCACTCAATTGGCGGCGGAGGCGACACTACCGATCAGGATTAAGCCCAAGCTTACTTTTATTTCGCCGTCAGGGGTAGCAGGAGCTCCATGTGACTAAACGGCATAGGACCAGTCAGCTGGTGCTGGATTCGACCGGATGGATCGAGCCTCAGGGCGAACAATGGACAAATTCTTCGGTCGCCTCCCAGCCAATTGGCACTCGTTGGTAATTTAGGGGAGGCGAGTCATAGTTTTTTTCTATCTAGATTGATGCAAGTTGTAATCCTCTCGAAGGAGGCGGCTCTGTGCCGCACAGGGATACTTGCCTGTCGGCACAGAGACGGAGCAACCTGTCGCATGCACCATCATTCTGTGCGGTTAACTCGGGAAATCCCAGTCCGAAAGCAAAGGGGCGTGTCAACATCGAGAACCCGAACAGGCGTATATAAGAGCATGCGTTTGCTATGCAGTCTTAGCAGTAAGAAATTAAGTGTTGTATAGCGTATATATAATAAAGTTGACCTAGCAAAGCTACGACAAAACGCGGTGAGAATGGAGTAGAAAACGCGAGCGTAACGCATCAGGCGAGCCAACAACAGGCGCAACAACCACCTCCATCCACTTCGCCCATGTGAAAGTCGTGTTTTTTGTTTTCCCCAGACAAAATTATTATTGTATTGTTATTATCATCGCCTATTAACATTCGGCGATCTACTTGACAGTTGCTATATTGATCGTATATTGAACGATACATAAAATTATACTGGCAGTCACTTGCTTGTTTACTGGCAATCACTTGCTTGTTTGGGTGTAAATATATTATATGCTAACAAATTGCCTCTTCGGCGACAACAACAACAACAACAACATCATCAACTTTAACTTCAACTTGGGACACCAAAGTTCCGCCAACTTCGCCAATACCACGCCACATTAGTCAACACAAGCAGTCATTTCACCAACGATCCATCAGTTTGGCTAAACGGTGGCCACTTTTAACAGTAGCAGCAATTCAAGAAAACTCCTGCGACTCCTTCTCAAACAAATTATAGCAAGGAAACAGAGTAACTAGTGCAATGGAATTCGAAGGCTCAACTTCGTCGGCGGCCCCGCCAACAACTACGGCGCTATCCTCCGACGTTCGACGTCGGAGCGGCCCCCAGAAACCAAAAGGTGAGCGGCGGGTTCGTTTCGCCGATAGCGTGGGCATGGAATTGGTCAGCATCTTTTTATTCGACCTCATAAGCAACTATTACTTTGTCAACATCCTCAGCCACCAACAGTATCCAAATTTCATATGCGAATTCACACAACCTATCAGCTTGATCAGCTTCAAGGAGCGCGTTAGATTAAACAAAGTCCACCTAGAAACTTGCAATACCAATTCCAACCAAAACAGCGTCACCGTCACATGCACAATAAGAGTTTTAAATTTAGCTTATTATAAATCAGTTATAGTGAGATATACCACCGATTCCTGGCACACGTTTACGGACTGCGCCGCTAGCTACAAGCCGGGCAGCTGCGACGGCTGGTCGGACAAGTTCATCTCAACATTCAACGTCACCAACCAAGTGAAACACTTCCAGACAGGCCAGCGGGTCCAGTTTGCAGTCAGGTACGCTACTGGCAAGACCGACCTCCCGGAGGACCAGCAAGTTTACTGGGACAACAACGCCGGCCTCAACTACTCTATTAAAAGGGCCTGAGGTTTATTCATAGCGATCAGTAGTTTTAAACTCGAAAAGCAACTATTTCATTTAGTATACTCCAAAGCATTGTGAACCAATAAAGCGCTTGACTACTATTACAACTAACTCTTTATCACCTACAACATATAATTAACTTGTGGCTCGCACCATGATCACTCATTAGTGTTGCCTCTATCTTCACATGTTTCGCATTGATGCTGTATTTGTCGGCTTGATCTCGCAAATGATCGCCAGCCACTGCAGATTCGTTACTCCGTTCGTTCGATTGGCAAATGTTGTTCATCTGGATTATTATCTGCTTCCGGTTGCGAGCGTCGACTTAATGTTGGTGTAGATTTCGCTAAACTTTTGCACGACCGTCGCTCTGAAAGCGATGGCTTCGCGCGACTTAATCTCAGATGGAGCTTCCCAAACTAAAGTTGCCGTCTTCTTCGGCTCCTTGTCCGAGTGGGTCACAGCGCCGCACGAATCTATCGTCCTGAGGCCCTTTCCGGCCAGAAACTTGCCCACTGGCTCGCCCTTCTCGTTCACTGCCTGCACCAAGAGTCCCTTGAAGGTGGCCTTCGATGGCGAGCTAAGCGTCACTGCGTGATCAAGGTTAGTTGAGAGGAGGGTCGTGTTAGTTGGTTGCGATCAGAAAGACAGGTGACGAGGCGTCAGGTCCACTGGCAACAAGCGGAACTCACCTTTAATCTGTTCGCCGGATGCCTCGACAGTCGCACGATCCTGTGTCAACTCGAAGGGAGAGGCGCCGGTTGCCGGCTCAACTCCATGTCCCGGCTTCATGTCTTTGCAAGCTGAGTCGGGCGCCCCCGAGGGAAAGCCGGTGACTGCCGCTGCGAGAATGAGCAGGCACGCGGCGACCGCGAGCAACAAGTGGCGCCCATGTGTTGTGCTTGGTTGTGGTAGCATCGTGTTGTCTAGTGAATCAATTGTGTGTTAAACGGTGAGCAAGCGCGAACAAAAAGCGCCTGTATCGGAAAGGCCTTCCTCGGTTCAGTTGGCTGGCTCAAATCACTAGACCAGAGACTCAATCAAGAAGAGCAATTGGAAAAATAAGATGGCTAGCTCAATAACTAAGTTTTCCGCTCGTTCGCTTGCTTCGTGTAGATAAAGCCAACTGACGGGCGTTCGTTGCGACTCAGGAGGTTCGGGTAGTTGGGCGTGAAGTGCAAATTTGTGGTCGCGGTTGTGGTTTGCCTACGTGTGCACTAGGCGCCAGTCGATCGATCGATTGGCCGGTGGTTATGGTTGCTGTTGCTATTGGTGTGAATGTTGCTATTGCTGCCACAACTACTAACGCTGCTGCTCTTGTTGTTCGCGTGGACTATCCACTTGTTGCTTCTTCGCGCGCTTCCTCGCTGGCTTCACTTTCTAATCTCGCTGCTCTCGGGATCACCGGCGCAATTGGCGGTTGCTGGTCGCGGTGTTGGTGGCTTCGTGGCACTTGATTGTTTTGTGTTCTACAGCCGCGTGTATTCCTATTATCCTGTCGATTGTTGCGTTTTCCCGAGTCAAGTGCGTGATCGCGGCGGTTGCAGTAAGTGCGGTTGGCTAGATGGTGGCCGGTGATAGTCAGCGCGGAGGAGCGCCAGCCAGTGTCGGTTAGCTAACCAGCGAGCGAGTTAGCTGCTCGCTCACTCACCGGGATTAACGCGCGGCCACTTGTTGCCCGTTGAGCCTGGTGCCCATTGATCTCTGGCGCCACCCACAGCTTCTCGCTATGTGGCCGCTGCGGCCGGTGTGACTCAACTGCGGACTCAGTGCACCGACTCAGGGGTTAGCTCACCAATCTGGTCGCGCTCTTTGGCTCGCTAGCTTTCAAATCAACCGACTTGTTCGCTCACGATCCGCCAGCCCGGCTGTTGGCGGCGGACACACTAGCGATTGTATCATCCGGCTGGCAGTGTCGTGGTGGTGGTTGTTGTTGTTGTTGTTGTTGTCGCTGTCGTTGTTGTAGTTGTCGCCTTTATTTAGATTGCAGCAAGAGAACCCACGACGTCGACCTGAGCGGCGCAACAAGTGGCACCACCAATCGCACAACAAACAACAAGTAACCAAACAAAAGTCGACCAGCTTGACAAGCCACTCGTCGACGGCGCGTCTCCACTCCGAACCGCAATTGTTCGTACTGTATATTGACGCAACTAAACACCCGTGCCACCAAATGAAACAAACGCTGGGCGCCCGTTGCTCCCGCCGTCTGGCTTACCTTAGAAGGCCCGCAACTTGTTGACTCTCCGTCCGCTCGCTCTTGTCACCGCAACTCACAAGTCAGTTGAGCCGCGCGACTTAGCTAGCCAAGGATATCTGATCAACTTACACTCGCTGGCCAGAAATAGAAACTCCCCGGATGAGCGCCAAGCAAGAAGGTGCTCCGAGCCTCCCAATTCGAGTAGCCTGACACTCGATAGCCACACTCTGGCAAGTGGGCCACACGAACCGGCCACTGGTGGGCTCACACTCGCTCCCGATTCCACCACTAGCTGGTGGCCGTCACGCGCGCGGCCACCCTTTCCGTATTCCTCGTTCTCTTTTTTACCGCTGCTGCTACTGCTCATGCTATGTTACACTTTGCTATTAATTGCAACTGCAGACTCGTATGGATGGCCATTTGTTAGGCGCGTCAAGTTTATGTGACAGTTAAGGTGAGCGAGCTAACGGGTTTGTGACGTTGTCGTGTTTGCAAACGAGTCCAGTGCGCGTCCAGTTCGAGCATTAGCCGGCTATGTTAGCCCGCTTTCAACTTGTCTCTCGGTAAAACGCTTTCACGCCCCCTACTGCTCCCGGTCAATAGTAACCGACTAGTGGATCGATGCAACTTATTCGCTCGGAGCAACGGGATTTAGAGTGTCTAAGGCGAACAAAAAGTAGCCCGCGTGCGGCAATTCGTGCGTGTGGCTGACAAAAAGCGGGCTTACTCAACAGACAGAAGTTAGGGCAGTACTTCACGTCAACCGCTCGAAAAACGCACATGTTTTTGTTGTCGCACGCGAATCAGCTGTTTTCTGTTGTTCGCTCTAGGGAAAACATGACTTGCCCTTCGCTTCATGCACTTGATTACTCTAATACGCAAACCCGTCATCGACTTGTCACCTATTTGTCATAAACCAATTGTGCCTATTCCACCTATACAATCCAATAACCTTACTATCTGAACCAGACCCAACAATAAGACGCACGGCGCGCGGAAACAGAACGCTGGATGACAGCTCCCGGTCTGCACCATGAATCCGCCCTTCAGACCCCCGAACCGCGACTTTATCGGGAAACCCGCCCCGCCCGGTTACGTAGCCGGAATCGGGAGAGGCGCTACCGGGTTCACTACCCGCTCGGACATTGGACCTGCTAGAGAGGCCACCGGACGAGGTGCTGGACCAAGTCGAGGCGCCGATGCTGGACCCTCGAGAAGGGGTGCCGATAACGACGACAACGAGGATGAATATCTCAACGAGAGCAACTACGACGAGTTCGCCGGCTACCGTGGATCTCTTGTTAGCAAGGATCCATACGACAAGGACGATGAAGAGGCTGACAAAACCTACGAGGGAATAGATGAGCGAATGGCTGAGAGAGGAAAAGCACTACAGGAGGCCAAGAAACGACGGAGGCTCGAAGAGCACCGACAGGAGCGACCGAAGATTCAGCAGCAATTCCTAGATTTGAAACAAGGTTTAAAGGAAGTTAGCGAGGCTGAATGGATGAGCATTCCCGAGGTCGGTGATGCTAGGAACAGGAAGCAGCGTGTGGCTCGAGCGGATAAATTCACCCCCGTACCAGATTCTCTGTTGGCCCTCCAAGCGCGACTTGCAGGTGGCGGCGAGAAGGTAGTTTATATAGACCCCAATGCACTAGATCAGGATGATGGCGATGAAGATGAAGGGAGAGCCGTCGATCAAGATGTTGTCCAAGACGATATGTACGGCCAGGGATCCAGTATAGCCGAAATGAGCGAGTCGCGTGGTCTTAACATGGCTTCTCGACTCAGCGGTTCCTCTAGGGACAACTCACAAGGAAATCAGAGAGTAACAGCTGATCCGCAAGATTACCTGACAAACTTGAACGCCAAAGTGCCTAATCGTATGATAGACGAGCGAACCCGCAAGGAGTATCAGAGTTATTTTGCCAAGCTGAGGAAGTCTAGCCCCAATATTCCTAACGCATGGATCGCATCCGTCCGCCTGGAAGAGGGTGCTGGTAAGCTCAAGTCAGCTAGAGACCTTATTTCTAAGGCATGCAAGGAATGCCCCAAAAGCGCGGACATCTGGTGCGAGGCGCTAAGACTCCACCCGCCGGATGTTCGCGGTGCCATCATGCACTCCGCCCTCCGCGAGCTGCCTCATTCAGAGAAATTATGGATCAAAGCCGCCGATTTGGAATCCGACGAGGAGGCTAAGCGGCGAGTGTTTGCTAAGGCGCGCAAAGTGGCGCCCAAATCCGCCCTGCTCTGGAAGAAATCCGTTGAACTAGAGCCGCCGCAGCCAGCTCGTCAGATCCTGCAGGAGGCCGTCGAGTGCTGTCCACAAGACGTTGATCTCTGGCTCGCATTAGCTCGACTTCAAGAGTATGAGCAAGCGCAGGCTACACTCATTAGGGCTAGCGAGTTACATCCCACCGAGCGGCGCATTTGGCTAGCGGCGGCCAAGTTGCAGGAGGCCGCCGGCAACAAGCAACTAGTAGGCGCCGTCATCAAGATGGCAATTGAAAAGATCTCAGCTAGCGGATTGGAGATTAAGCGAGACGAGTGGTTGCGCGAGGCCATGGACGCTGATCGAGCCCGCTATCGGCTCACCTGTCACGAGATCATCAGGAGCATTCTCGGCTGGAACATGAACGATATGGATGAGGAGGCCAAGTTGGCTCGGTGGCTGGACGATGCTCGCCAGTTTGTATCAGGTGCCTCGCTCGATTGTGCTCGAGGCGTATTCCTGGCGATTGTAAGCGATCCAAAGTACCAAAAGCGCGAGTCGGTTTGGTTGGCCTACGCCGATTTCGAGCTCCAGACAACGAGCGCCAAGGGAATCACACCAGACGAGAGCAAAGTTAACGAGAAGCTAGAGGCTGTTTTGCGTCGAGCCATTAGGGCGGATAATTGTCCAAAATCGGAGACTTTGTGGCTTCGGTTAGCCGCAGCTGTCGACGAGCGGGCAAACGATTTGGACGAGACTAGGCAAATATTTGCGGACGCGCTAGAGGCAAACCCCGATAGTGAGAAAATAATCATCGCTGCGGTGGAATTGGAATGCAAAAATGGCAACCACCAGGAGGCGAGACGGATCCTGGCAGATGCTTGCAAGTCTGCCAAGACAGCACAGCTCATATTACGAGCGGCAAAACTGGAGCAATCACTAGGCGACCTGAACGCGGCGGTTTCTCTGCTCGAGCGAGGAGCTGCAAACTACAAGAACCAGGCCGATTGGTACCTAATGCTTGGTCAAATAGAAGAGGGACGCAACAATTGGGCTGGAGCCAGGAAACACTACGCCAGCGGACTCACCTATTGTCCGTCTAGCGTGGATTTGTGGATAAGTTTAGCCCTGTTAGAGGAGAAGACGGTTTCGGTGCATCGAGCTCGATCCAAGCTCGAGTTGGCCAGACAACGAAATCCCAAGGTGGCCAGACTTTGGCTAGAGGCCGCCAGACTGGAGGTGCGCGCAGGCAACAACCGCCGGGCGCTGACTATTTTGGAAGAAGGCGGCCGCAAGGTTACTTCCGGTGCCGAAATACTGGCCGCAGAGCGAGAGCAGCTGAATGGCAAGCGAAAGTCGGCGATAATGAGCTAGCTCATTTCTAGAACTAGTGGTATTACCAACCGCACGGCCTAATAAAGCAAACGCACTCGCCGGTACCTGCACCTAGCGGTAACCAACTATCTAAGTTACAACTAATAACACAATCATCACTTTAGCTCTTGATCTCAACGGCCGGCAATAACTGTAATCATCAGTGGCAATCGTTCTGACGACAGCAGCCGTTTGTTCGGATCGGAACCAATTATCACGAGCGCCGGCGACCAACTGAGCCAATCAAATTGAAATAGTGGATCTTTTATTTCCGCTCTAAATTTGCCACTAGTGGCGCCAATGGCCAATATCCGCCACGATAGCGCGCAAGAGGTGAGAGCAGCGCGCAGCTTATTGTGTTGTTGATCCGCTCTATGCTCGGCGGTGGCTCACTTGCGTTAAGGGCACCCCAAACAAATTGATTTGTCGTCGTTACGCAATCGAAGCACGCCAAATGAAACATTCGAGACTCGAGGCAAAAGTTTTGCGCTGTCTAATCTGGTGCCCAGTTTACGGGTGAGCCGCAAAAACGCGCCTCTCTGGGATCTAGCGCTGAAAGGAACGAGTAACGTAGTGTGATGTAAACGTTGTTCGTTCGAATGTGCGAAACTTATGCTCTCGGATGCATCCTCCTGCTGCCGCTACTATTTTCGTCGCCCATTTCCTCCGACTCTAGATTTTTCGGCTCCATTCGAGGCCCGCCGTGGCCCCCACCGCCGCGCCCCCACCTCCACTGCCGCCGACTCAATACGAGCGACCAGTTTCAAGTGACGCAACTGCCAGGCGAGCAACCGGCTCGCTCCCAAGCCAATCACGCCACCTCATTGCGCATGTCGAGCCGGCGGGCAAATTCCGCGCTCTGGCTGCCGGCTGCCGGCTACCGGGGGCCACTTGTCTGTGTTCAGGGTTAGAATGGACCCGCGTCGAGGGCAGTCATTTGATGTATACTTTCAAAAAGTGCGACTCGGTGCGGCTAGTTGCATGGACAAGACAATCGAGTGCCACTAAAACCGAGCGATGAGCTAGGCGACCGGAAGAGCGTGCAATCGAGTTGTCCAAGCAAGTTTCAAGTTCCATTACACAGGTGAGAGTTGCTAGTTAGTGAGATAGAGAGAGGGGGAGAGAGAGAGCTGCAGACAGTTGAGCAGAGAGAAAGATGGACCCGAGGTCCGCGTCGGGAGGCGTCAGCGAACCCTTTGAGCCGGGCAAGGCGCTTTTCGAGGCAGACCGGATGGGCCAGTTGAGAGTCATTTGCTCACGCTACGGCAATAGAAGTATGGAAGAATTTACGTCCATCGTGAGCCAAATAACCAGTCACATGGAACACGATTTAAGATTCAACCAACACAAGGAACCGCAGCAATACGAAAACGAGCTGCGCGCCTTCTCCATCTACATGTCCTATGTGCCGCCCCAATATAGACTCGAGGCTCTGTTTGATAATTGCCAAACCTTTCTCGTTGTCCTCTACTCGCTCACTGCGATTGCCTCCTTCCTCCTAAACGTGATCACTGTTGTCGTTTTGGCTCGTTCCAAGGGCAGCGAGTTGCGCAAGTATTTGATGAACTTGTCCTTCAGCGATCTCATCATGAGTTTGCTCTCCATTCGTGAGTATCTTAGTCGACCCTTGTTGGACTCATCTTCTTGGGACACCAAGCAAAATCAACCCCAAAAATCAAGACGAACGACAAAACTACTAACCGTCGGTTAAACGAAAACTTAATATAATCTTAGCCGTTACATACACCGAGTATATGCTTGGCCGATGGGTTTTGCCCGTGGCTCTTTGTCCTGTGGTGCGATTGGCAGGTAAGTTGGTGTTTCGATTTTGATCGAATCGGATCAAAGCGAATTGAATTTAACTCAATTTAATTTGATCTAATTCAATTGAATCGAATCGAAACGAATCGAAACGAAACGAAACGAAACGAAACGAAACGAAACGAAACGAAACGAAACGAAACGAAACGAAACGAAACGAAACGAAACGAAACGAAACGAAACGAAACGAAACGAAACGAAACGAAACGAAAAGAAAAGAAACGAAACGAAACGAAACGAAACGAAACGAAGCGAAGCGAAGCGAAGCGAAGCGAACCAAACCAAGTCTCATCTCCCCATTTCTTTCATGATAGTCAGCACAGTTCGTGATTTCCAAGAATTCCGCGAGTTGAGCAATCAAATCAAATGACTAATTAGAATTCATTCCGCCACAATCCCAACTACGACCACCTGTCATGCTGATACAACAATCGACGCCCTCGCCACCACCAAACAACCCACCGACCGACTAACTGACTAACGGCGCTCAGTTACGATGAGTGTCTTCGTATCTTCGGCAACTATGACTGTCATTGGAGTCAATAGGTGAGTCCAATTTTTTCTTTTCATAAATGCGAGCTCGTATTTCCCACTCGAGCTCGGTGGTTTTGCCGCCAACTGGCCATTAAGAGCCAGTTCCTTCGCACCGAAGTTGAGCCATTTTTATTGGATGCAGTCGGGCGTACGAGTGTGATTCGAGCACCGTCTTCCTGTCCATTAACCAGCAAGCTAGTTGCTAGCGCGCAACAATCATGATTGGATGTCGGATAGACCGCCGACCGGAAGTGAGACATGTACGAACTTCCGTACTAAACGGCAATTAGCCGCGAGCGGATTGACGGCAACGACGACGGTTGCTACTGCGGTTAAAAGTTACAAATCGACGAGAAAGATCCAATCTAGAAAGGCGTGGCCTGCGGCGGTGGAAGTGGGCTACGAATCGGAGTGGTGGCATCGTCTAATATTTCACTGCAAGTGCGGCGCTTGATTGGCTCATAATCGAGAGCCGGCGGGCCGACGCACTGGTTTACTTTGCCGGGTAGCGGTACTAAAGATTGTGCTCAGAGAAGAGGAAACAACCTGGATGCCGACAAACATTGCAGCCGATTCCATGCGTGTCAAACCGACCGATTGAAAGTGTACCTCTTGAGCGCCATCGGCACCCAAAATCAAATTGTAGGCTTGCATTTGCTCGACTTCCGGTCAACTTGTGCGATTCATTGAATTCGAATGCTTGTTGTGGCTGCATCGGCTCAGGTTAGAGCCAATTTGCTCGTGCCACTGGCCACCTGTGCACATCTAATCTGATCAATGATAATACGACGCCACTGAGCTGAACAAATGCTCGCAACTGTTACTAAACCCACCGTCAGCCACGAAGGCCATGCGGACAAGAAATCCTATAAGCTGGCCCCTCGACTGGACGGACAAACAACCAGCGCTGATATGTTTACCCATCGGCGGACCGTTGTTCAGGCGCTATCGGAAATCGATGTATTAGAATGTATGCGTGCCGACTACTTACTTGTGCGTCCGTTTCGCTCGGCAACTAAAGTTGGTTCGATAAAGTGACAAGGTGGCCAAACTCTTCCGGCTTGTTGGTCGTCGTCGTCGCGAACTTGAGGCCCGTCAGTAGGCACCAAGCCTGCAACTTGCCGGCCGACGGCGAGATGAATCCACTAGAGTCAAGTAGTTAGTAATGCAAAAAGGAGGTACACCAGAAGAATCGGGATACTAATTTTTGTAATAACATCAACCACCTACTCCCGCCACCTCCACAAAATCCCCACAATACAACCACTAGACACTTTGCCATAATGTATCCGTTGCGTAGCCAGGGTCGCGCAAAAGTGTGCGGAGTTGCCATTAGAAAAACGCACGTAATAATTCTCATCTGGCTTGTGGGTCTACTAATCTCAGTGCCCGAGTACCTGATGGCCGATGCGCAACCGTTTTGCTTCCAAACTGTCGTCTACTGGGAGTGCCGCTCGTTGTGGTCCAGTTCGGACTCCTACAGGTACACCATTTTGTAAGTAGATCTGATCTCTTTACACAACAACAGCAACAACAACATAACGGGATTCTGAAGCAAAAATAAGCAGACACAACTTTCGATGGAAAATTGTCGGTCGCTAGCTTCCAGAGATCTTAAACCAATTTGCACCGAAAACTCTCGTCGGCCTTCGAAACATTAACCAGCTTACTTCCTGTCGTTTGGCGGCTTCCTCTCGCAACTGATCAGCATCTTCGTGAGCACATTTGCGCTTCCACTCTCGGTGCTGAGCTACTTTTATACAAACATCACCATGAAACTGATGAACCGTCAAATGCCCGGCGAGGTGGACGTCAATAGGGACCAAACGATGCATATGAAACGCGTCAAGGTAGGTAGCTTTCGGATGGAAATGCAAATGCAAATTCAATTTCAACCTCTAGCTTTTGAATGTCAAATTATTTACTGTCAAATTTTGAGCACTACAAAACACGAATAACTCTTGTTGATAATCGGCAATCTCGCGACGACTTCCATTTAACCTACAACCTACTCCCATCTCACCCAATAATATCGCTCACAATCAGGTGATCAAAATGTTGGTTGTAGTGGTTGCGGTGTTTGCCTTGGCCTGGCTTCCGCTGCAAATGTTTATCATTGCCATGTACCACTTTCCCGAGGCGCGCTACCTGGATTTGAACGTCGATTGGGGCGCCCTGAAGTACAAACTCTTCGTGGTCTCCTACTTCATTGCCCACTGGCTCGCAATGGCTCACTCCTGCTTCAATCCCCTCATTTACTGCTTCATGAACGACAAGTTTCGCTCCGAGCTCAAAGACATGCTGCGCCGGAATTGGCGCCGGCGCCGGCAGCAGCATCGGCTCCACTTGGATAGCTACTCGCAACGGACCCTACCGATGTCGTGGGAGCGCACGACGCGCAACGGCCACCAGTCGATGCGACTCTCGAGTTCCGCCAACCAGCCAAACTTACAGGTGCGAAACATTCCACAGAGCCACAGCTCGCGGTCGCCAGGTGGCGCGAATCGCAAGCAAGGTGCCACTGGCAAGACCGCAGGCGTGACAGCGGCGGCCGCAGCCACGATCACCGCTACAAGCACAAGCGGCTCAAGTCCACTGGCAAGCTTAGCTCAAGTTCCCCTGGCTGTGGCCGTCTCGACGCCACTAGCGACACCAAGCGACACCAACAGCAACCACTCGGAGCAAAGTGAAGAGGAGAAGCGGACGCAAATTCTCGAATTGGCCACCACCTCAAACGGACACCTGGATTCGACGACAGTTTTTGTGCGCATCTCGCCGGCAAGCAGCAGTTTGGTTGAGAACCCGGAGACGCCAATCAACGAGCTCACTGGCTCATCTAAAACTTGCCGCTCGAGGGCAGAGCAAACGGAGGATGAGCTGGACAGCGACGATACTGAGGACATTGAGGAGACGCCGGCAACTGGGACTTGCCAGCGGAGCGGCCACTTCCATCGGCCCGCAGACGTGTAAGATCCGGAGAGAGGTAAAGGAGTGTCATGAGAACAACTAAAAAGCCGCTTGACCTGATTGATTCCAATAAATTGGTTTCGGCTGGCCGATCGATTAGGTCGCAGAACAAATATGGCGGCTGCAATGTCGGGTGGCCGCACAATACCAACACCCTCCGGCGAGATCAAGAGCAATCGACGAGCCTCTCACCTGAGCGCCGAGCCGGCGAGCTTGTGCAAGTGGCGCCCCGAATTCAATGTCACTGCCGCGAGGGCGGTGCACGCGGCTGCGTCGGGTTCATTGTTGTTGTCGCCGGCGCCACTGGTGCTGCTGCTTCTAATGTTGATGATGAGGAAGATTCGGGCTTTCAGGATTTCAGATTGTGAATCTGGGGGAATTAACGCGCACGCGAGCGAGCGACTGGCTTCTGGCTAGCTAGTCAGCTAGCTCGCAGGCGGAAGTGGTCGTAGAAGTAGGGAACCGGGCGCAAGTTACGTGACGCGCGCAATCGGAGCAACTCAATGGCCGGCCACTCGATTGTTCTCGAACTCAGTCGGCCACGCGAACTCCCTGTGTCCCGCTCTCTCTCTCTCTCTCTCTCTCTCTCTCTTCCCCTCCCTTTCTCTCGTTCTCACTGTAGAATAAAGCCAGCGGGCTCCTCGGGTTCCTCACCTCGGAGGGCGCGCAAATCACAGTTTAGCCCGAATGTTTCTCGCTTTCAGCGAGCTAGCTGGTCGAGGGTAGAGTGGCGCGAGAGAACTAGCCGGGCCCGTGAAACTAGTGGAGCCTGACAAGATCGAGGAGAAGCGTGCGCCGTTGTTATCTGTCCGCTCAATCAGTTGACTTGAGTTGCTGGTGGTTATTTTGTTCACCAGTTTGCACTCCGAACTGCGAGCAGCCAGAAACGGAACCAGAAAACTCCACTTTCTCTCTTTCCCTTGTATCGCCAACAGCAAACACTTGTCTCTACTTCCACTGGCAACCGACTTTCTGGGCGCCTAGCGACTGCCGCCTGGCGAATATTCAAGGAGATTTTTATCGTCTACTACTGTTCGCAAGGAGCTGGCTCGTTTGCGGCCGCAGGTTAAGTCCACTGCCAGTTTTAGCAATTCTGTTGCTGCTTGTGGTGGTCGGTGTCTTGGCAACTTGCAATTGGTCGCCCACCTGGAGGCTCGTAGTTTCTCAGCTGTCGTCTCGGCGGTTTTCTCGTGTGCAGCGCAAATCTTTCCCCTTCTTCTTCGCTCTCTCGGTGGTGCAAGTGGCGCTCATTGCAGAACGATAGCAGCCATCTCACTTAACTGTCTTACCAACCAGCCAGTCGGCCATCCAGACACTCAGCTGTAAGTCGTTGCAACCTTCACCGCTGCTTTTGCTTGAGGCATCCCTTTTCGCCCAGCGGAAGCAAAGCCTGCGAAATTTGTCATCGGTTTTCGAGTCAAGTTTAGTCGGCCTCTGGAGGTTGAGTCGGTGACTGGGCGAGGCGAGGCGAGTCGAGCCGATGGTTTGGTTGCCGTTGTCACAGGACTGGATGTACATTGTTTTCTGCCAAGCTCGCGAGAGAAAAAGCCGACCACTCGCTAATTGGCGGCCTCATTTGCAAACCGCAAAACTTGCGTTTCAAATCTCCCTAAGCCGTGGGGGCAAAAGTCTGATGTTCTGTTTGGTTGGTGTGTATGAGTGACAGGGGAGTCAATGGCTGAGCTAACGGCAAGACGTCAACAAGCGGCGAGCAGGTTGATTGTGGCCGCAACTCGTGGGGGCGGCGCGCCTGTAGCCCCCGCGAGCGCAGCAACAGGATCCTAGCCAGGCAAAGGGTCCAAAGCAACACCGCTTCTCCCATGGCGGAGGCTGAGGCTGAGACTGAGACTCCGGTGGCGACGGCACCTGAACACTCGAGACTCGAGATGCTAGACAAGCCGGCTGGCTGCTGAGCACAACACTCGGCGACGAAGCCAACAACAACTTGAGTGAGAGACGGAAACTCGGATCGCGTTGTGGCGCGTCGCGTATCGGGATTCGTCCTGAGCTCGTTCGGTTGACCCCCAAGTGGGCAAATTTGCATACTGCAGATTATACAACGACCGTACGGACTCCGCAACTCGGCGACAAATGGGCTGTTGGCTTTAGAGGCGCCGCCAGTTGGAAATATGGACCCGCGCGCTCAGATTGGCGAGATGGTGGCACATCTTAAGCTTGTCAGTGGAGTTTGGGCGCCAGTCTCCAGCTTGGAGCTTCGGTGGAAACTTTAGACCGGCTAGATCTGGCTAAAGCGAGATGAATGCAGCGAGCCTCTCAAGTGACGACCGTGGCCAGCAAGATCTCCAGTCGCTCGGTAGTAAGCCAGCCAGTCGGAGTGGCAATCAATTTTACACAAACAGAGAGATAGACACACGCACAGAAAACGGAGCAACTGGCCCACTTCCGGTCGGACACCAGTTGGCCAGCGCCCGCCCCTCGCTTCGTCTCCGAGGGTCTTGGCTGCTCGTGGGCGTGGCGACGAGTGTTCGAAGTTGCGATGCGGATCTGGATATGGGCTCTCCGCCGGAGAGCGCAGTATTCGTTGGCCCGAGAGCCGCACAACTTGCGGCGCGCCGACTTGGCGACGCGGAGCTGGCCGAGCGATGGGCGCACAGGACCCGCGAGCCGACGCACAGAGCGCAGGAGCCTAGCGCCGTGCTGCCCGACCGACTGACTGACTAACTGACGATGGATCAGCAGCAGCAGCAAGTAGGAGTCTTGTCGTAGAGCTTCGTGAGGGCGGCGCAGTCGCATGGTGCCGGCGAGCAGGGCGTGCCACACGCGCAGACGCACGGACTGCAGTGAGCAAAGCTCTCTCAGTGACGCACAAGCAGACAGACGGACCGAGGTGCGGGTTTGCTTGCGCAATGCTTCAGCTGTGTGGCGTCGGTGGTGGCTAGAATTCTGCGCGATCATCTCTGTCTCCGTCTCTCGCTCTCGTCGGGCTTCTCTGTCTGTGGAACCTCTGGACGCTGGGTGCTCTGCTCTGTGTTGCTCTTCGTGTTTCCATAGTCGCGGCTTGCTGCTGGCACGCACACAATTCGGGCAGACGCAGCGGCGCTCACTTTCGCCCATCGGCAGGACCAGCGCGTCTGCCACGGCCGCCGAAGTGGCGCCACTGTGAAGCCAGTGTGCGCGGGCGGCCGTTCGAATCTGCAGGGCGCTCGTGCGAGGCGCGCGCAAGGCCAGCGAGCGAGCGCCCGCTAGGTCCAATAGCGGAGCTGGGCGCTGTTCGGTGACACACACGCGGACAGACGGCTAACGGGGCTCTAAGGCGAGGCGCGCCGCACGCACAGACGAACGGACGGCGGCAGTGGAGTCGAGTCGAGTTCGCTCTTGCTCTGCACTAGCGCTGGCAGTCGAACTCTCGCTGGCATCGCTCGGCGAGCACCTCGCTCAAACCGCTCGCTGTGGCTGCCGCTTGTGCTGGGTCTCTAACTCTCGGGTCGTCTGCTCGAAAGCTGGCGACTGTATTGGTGGCGGCGGGGGAGCTGCGCCAGCAGAAAAGTCAGGCAGCCATCGCCACAGCGTCAGAGCCGAAGCCAAAGCGAGCAATTGGGATAGAGAGAGAGAGAGAGAGAGAGAGTGGTGCAGCAGAATAGTAAGTAGCGTCGTCGCCGTCGATGTTCGTCGCCTGGCTATGAGTGTGTGTGTGTATATGTTGGTGTGTGTTGGTGGTGGTGTGTGCGTCTGTGTGTGTGAATCGCGTCGCCCGAGCCGAACCGCAACAAAAAGTGAACGCCACTCTCGCCACTGGCAAATAAAACTATTATTCCCCGAAACCAGCCTGTCTAATTTGACTCGACTTGTATCACTATCTATTACGAGTGGCAGGTAAGGGCCAGCAAATTAGACACCACCATCGCCTATTAGATTTTAACAGTCACTTTGCGGCCAGAGGGAATCGAGAGGCTAGCTAGAGCGAGCAGGCGGCCCATTAAACGCCACAGACAGACCCACAAAAGCACAGTCTTAGGGGCGAGAGGAGTCAACTTGATCTTGGGGCGTCAATGTTCAAGATGGGCTGCTTCGGACCCTCGAAGAACGACGCCGAGGAGGACAAGAAGCGCAAGGAGGCCAATAAGCGCATCGAGAAGCAAATCCAAAAAGATAAACAAGTTTACAGGGCCACCCACCGGCTGCTGCTTCTGGGCGCCGGAGAGTCGGGCAAGTCGACAATCGTGAAGCAAATGCGAATTTTACACGTAAATGGCTTCAGCGAAGAGGAAAAAAGACAAAAGATCGAGGACATCAAGAAGAACATCAGAGATGCTATTTTAACTATCACCGGCGCCATGTCCACTCTCATACCCTCGGTGCAACTCGAGCACCAGGAGAACCAGTGGCGCGTCGACTACATCCAGGACGTTGCCTCATCGCCCGACTTCGACTACCCGCCCGAGTTCTACGAACACACCGAAATATTATGGAAAGACAAGGGAGTGGTGCAAACCTTCGAACGATCAAACGAGTACCAGCTCATCGATTGTGCTAAATACTTTCTAGACCGTGTTAGTTATATTAAAAGGCCTGATTATACACCGAACGAACAAGATATCCTCAGGTGTCGTGTTTTGACATCTGGCATTTTCGAAACTAAATTCCAAGTTGAGAAGGTCAACTTTCACATGTTCGACGTCGGGGGCCAGCGGGACGAGCGGCGGAAGTGGATCCAGTGTTTTAATGATGTAACTGCCATTATATTCGTTACAGCCTGCAGTAGTTATAACATGGTCCTCCGCGAGGATCCGAACCAAAACAGACTAAGGGAGTCGCTTGATCTATTCAAGTCTATCTGGAACAACAGATGGTTGCGAACTATATCGGTTATATTGTTCTTGAACAAGCAAGATTTATTAGCTGAAAAAGTCAAACTAGGCAAATCGAAAATCGAAGATTATTTCCCAGAATTTGCTCATTACCAAACACCGCCGGATGCTCTTAGTGAACCAAATGATGATCCAAACTTTTTGAGGGCAAAATATTTTATACGTGATGAATTCTTAAGAATAAGTACAGCAAGCGGAGACGGAAAACACTATTGTTATCCACATTTCACATGTGCCGTGGATACGGAAAATATTCGTCGAGTATTCAATGATTGTCGGGATATAATACAACGAATGCATCTTAGGCAATACGAATTACTGTAGATAATCATGCAACAGTATCGATTTTATTAATACTACTACTACAACTACCACAATTGTCACCAGAATCACTCGAAGCCACAACAGCAGCGGCAGCAGCACCATTATCATCTTCATCACAACCACCACCACCACCACCACCACCACCACCTTCATCATCATTAATACCCGATTTGCAAAAGCCATCCAAAGCCATAATACCCTTGCCCGAGCCGCCAACTACACCACCATCACATGAATCTAAACCAGCGTCATAATTATAATTACTCAAAGCAACTTCATCATCGGCTAACAATTTCAATCTCGCGGCGGTGAGAGCAAAATGTACAGGCATAAATGGCGATTGTATTATCAAGTCCCTACTACTTTTTCCTTTAGTCTTGCGATCAAAGCCTTTTAGACGCAGGACATGGAGATCTAACATGAGTGGTATTGTTGCATTTTTGTAAACTCCCAACAGATTGCGCAATTTGCTATTCAAGGGCTCATAATTGTCATCATACCTATGACTTGACTTGAATGCCGACACTTGCATCGGCCTACCAAGAATCTCTCTAATTCGCTTACTGAAGTGAACATCTCCTAAAATAAACGAAGTCTTACTGCTAATGTAACATCTTGGAAAGTCAGATCGTAACTTGGAACAGTATAACTCTACCAAAGATGATGAAGTCTCGCGGTTGATTTTCTTCACCAGCAGCTCCGCCTGAATCATATTTTTATCCTTTTCGCTTTTGAATCTCCTGGGATTAGCATTTTGGACAATTATGGGCTCCTTGTAGTCGCCAAGCTCATCAACCTCCACGAGCTCGATGCCTACGCGCTCGTACAACCTATCGCCCGTAATAACAGGGTATCCACTTGTTATAGCTCTAAATCCAAATGGCGGTTCCTTTTCTATCCTTGAGTTCGATGTTGCCCTGAGAAAGTCTTGCCTATGTTTATCGTAGTTATTCGAGAGGAGAACTAAGCCGCTCATGTAGCGATCAATGCCCTTGATAACTTTGTAAGGTGTCTTAGATTCGAAATGGCAGGTCAATGGCTCGAGAATATCTTGTATGCAATATTTGGGGTGGCCACGTAAATTGTATAATATCTTATCTTGGTTTTGGATAGAGGTGTTATTATCAAAGGTTGCAAATGTGCCAACGCCGAATGGTTTACAAATGGCAATGAGGGAATTGTCTGGTGATCTATAGGCTATAGTTGATCTAATTTGCGTGAAGAACTCGTCTAGGTTTCTCCAAGGGAAAATGTTGTTGTACACATCGATTAAACGCAATTTTCTCGTATGATTTCGATACATTTTAAATGACTTGACAAGGTTTTGTTACGAATATGGAAACAAAGATATTTTGATGTTTATCAAAACAAACGCACGTGTTTCACTTCGAAGTTCTCGAACACAACACTCACGCGTGGGATATTGAATGTGATTTTTGCACGCAGGGGCCGATGCGAGAGGAACTTTCAGAAACAAGTGGGTCAGGTATGAATGATGACAGGCACTGTCGTTTATTGACTAAAATTTACATGAGATCCATTGGGTGAAATCATCGTCTACCAGCCCTCTTGTCAAGCGAATTGACTAAAGATTTGACGCTCATGTTGTTCCTTATTCTTTCTGTGGACCACTGGCCAATACTCTGTCGAGGATAAGATCGTTGCGGAGTATGGTCCATTTTGGGTCCGTCGTCCTCGAGGATGGTGGTCAATGAGTCTTCCAGCGGATTGCCTGGGTCCGTGTTTTCATCCGGTTCGTCTATGGTGATTAAAACTTCAGTTCCCAGTGTTCTCGGTGCTCTTCTAATGGGGGATTGGGATTGGGATTGGGATTGCTGTTTCTCGAGGTGTTGTTGCTGCTGCTCAAGTTGATGTTGTTGCTGTTCAAGTAGCTGTTTTAGCTCTTCTTGTTGTTGAACTAGAAGTTCCCGCTCCTTCTCTTGTTGTACCAGTTGTTCCCTTAGTGCTTCAATTTCTTGTTCTAATTCGGTGATTCTGAAGTCTTTGACGGCGACCTCTCGCTCTTTCTCCTCGAATTCCTGTTCTCGCGAGAAGAGGCGCATCTCCCTCTCGACAAGGTCATACTCGCGGTCGATCATTGTTTGCATATCCATTTTGAGAAGTAAACAAGAGTTAGTGTCGAGCGTAGAATTTATACTTGAGATGTTGTCTGCGCAAAGATACAAGTTAGACTGAATAGACGCCCACCCAAAACCAAGCTACTTGTTGTCTACGGCCATTAGTGACAATGGAGCGACTCGCAGACACTAGCTCACAGCAAGACTCTGTCTTGACAGCGCGAGTCTCACTCACCCTGTTGCGTCAACATGTGAAGCACGTGCACCCAAATCTACGCCCGCGAGCTTTGAACCACAGAGGGCGGGCAATTTTCTAACCTCTCGGAGCAGTATTTATTAAATTACTCATAACAATTGAGCTCAAAACAACAATAAAAACGAAAATTTGACAAACGTTGGCACGGTGGTCATGTGCTCACTCGACTTGCTGTGTGCTTGCTAACGGTTCGCTTGATCCAATTAACGTAAGCCGATGTCTTGCTGTATATGCCATATTTGCCCTCCTTGCCACACTCGTCGCCGGATGAGGTGACCCCGTAGACCACCCAACTGTCGCCCTTTTGAAGCATTAGCGGGCCACCGGAGTCGCCGGCGCAGGAATCCACGCCGCCAGCCTTGAAGCCGGCACAGATCACTTGGTCACTCTTTAGATCGTCCTCGTAGCTCTTTTTGCATTCTTGGAACTCTACCACAGGAACTTTTGCTTGATTTAACGTTTCATCTCGCTCGACTCGCGGATGTCCATCGGGCTGCTTGTAGTAAGCGACTGCGCCCCAGCCAACGATGGTGGCCATCCGGCCCGCCTTTAGTTCCTCGTTTTGAGCTGGCAGGCAGGCCGGCCAAATTTGCTGGCTGAGTTCTAGTGGCGACTCCAATTTGAGAAGGGCGATATCATTCTCGACATTGTCCTTGTTGTAATCTGGATGCTTGTAAGCGCTGATTACCCGTCGTTCTTGCTCCGAGCCGTCGAGCTCCTCGAGGTTGTACTCGCCCGCCACGACGTTCATGCCCTTTGTTATGCAATGGGCTGCCGTGATCACAAACTCGTTTGTAATTAAAGTGCCGCCGCAAATCAGTCTCCGCCGCCGATCGAGGACTGCTATTTGCCAGGGCCACCTGCCGGGTGCCGCCGGCGCGCCGCCAACAATCATTCGCGTTTGCAACTGTCTGGGACTTTGCACTATACCACAACCGTCCATATTGACCGGATCCTTGATCAGGTTGTCGGAGTCGGTGGCGATGAGGATGAGCATTAGCTGCATTGATGAGCCGGCGTACATTTTGGCACTGTTGATTGCTTGAGATCTAAGCTTGATGGAAAAATTGTCTTGCTAATGGGGCGTCTTGGTGGAACTCGCGCTCGCTCGCAACTCTCAGTTAACCACTTGGTGATGATTCGCTTCCAGCACCAGGATTCAAATGACACCAAATCATCATATTATCACTCCGTCACTCTCAACTGGTTGCTGATCAGAATCAAATGCGAGTCTACGTCAACATAAACATCATAGCCACTACACCTCGACTAACAGTGCGGCATTCTTCTCGCTCCGGCTGCTCCTCTGGTCTCTACCAAAAGCAACAAGCAATCGGAGAGGCCAACCAGGCCCGAGTTTATCCAAGTTAAATTGACGCCGGCCTCTCTTGTTTTGGCGCCTCTACCTCGAGTTCACAATTATTTATTGGGTAAACGAACCAGGCGAGCGCCGGTGCAGAATATTTAACCAGCGCCAATAGCCACGAACTGTGGCCCACAAGCAATCAGGTAGCCTGTACAGTTGATCGGCCATGTAGGAAGTAAAGCGGATGCCGGCAGACCTGTCGGCGCCAGCGCTGGCGCGTTGGTTAAATAAACGCACACACAGCGCCACCAAAGGACAAATATTTGTTGTCAGGTAAATCGTTCATTTCCTTGCGCGACCAAGAAGCACCATATTGGCTGCCATGCAAACTCACCTAGCTCAATCTCACCTTTACCAACGCCATTGCCAATGCTATTTCTATGGCTGCTCCCAGCTCAACACAAGCGCCGGCGTTGGTCACACTCCTAGCAAAGTGGACGTCCGCGCGCGTGGTGGCAACATTCTCTCGGCGCCATTATGTCTAGGGATCCGTTTGCCTTACGAGTTATCTCTCGTCGTCGCTGTCCCTACATTTGCCTGCAGTCAGCCTATTGGCGATTAATCGCCAAGTATGCGTGTTATTTCCCTTTATGAGCAGGTTGGCCTAATGCCGGCCTACCTCGTGGCTCTGGATCCATTGCTTTCTACATGTTCATCGGCGTTCATGTATCCAGATTAACCAGCCTAAGAGGCGCCAATTGGAACTAGTCTGCGCAAGATCCGATCCGACCCGATTCTATTCGATCTGATCCGTTAGGTTAGTCATCGCCAAGTAGCTAGACCAACAAGTAGAGCCACAAACACCAAAAACTCGGAGACTATTTTCCTTTGCCCGGGTGCGATTCTCGACCAGCGTGCAGGTTCAACTGGTGGTTGTAGCGGCCGCTTGGTAAGCAGTTGAGGAATGTCCTCAGTGGTGCACCTTGGTAGTGGACTTTGCACGAAACTACGCAGACTCGAAGTTTCGCGCGTCAGGTAAATATCAAGCTAACCTAACAAATCCGCAAGCGAAAACAATCCAGGCTTCAACTAACGATGATTTATCTCGACTTTGAGCTAATGAAGTCACCACAGTCAGGTTAGAAGAAATGGCGCCCATTTTTTGCTACTATGGCTGTCTCGGACACTAGGACTCATGTGAGTATCAAACTGGAGGAGGTAATGAAAGTGTTTTGTTTATTTCAAACTGAGCAATACTCGTGCCTCATTTTCGCCATGTATTATCAACACATGATGAATGTGGAAATATATCACCAACTAGGACTCGGTAGTCTCGACAGTGTTTTCTGATACAGGATCTTTGACTCTATGCTTGGACCTCTCGCGTAACTCCGGATAGAACAAGTGCCAGAATGGAATATTGTAGGCAAGCATTGGGATATCAACCTGGCAAAATGAGTGGGAGGGCCGTGATATAATCTTGATTAGCAAATAGTTTTGTTGCAGACTGTCAAATAGGTGGTCTGTTTTCTGGGCGTCGAATTGTTCACCCTGAGGGTAGCCGCATGTGATGCCAAATGGTTGCCTGGAGAGGAAAGGATTTGCTTGAAAATCGACTGGCATTACATCCCCGAGCTTAACCATCTCACGATTTCCATAGTCGACAAACGAAACATCACAGGTCTTCTTGTCATCGGATACACTGTTCATCATGCACCGGTACCAATTGCCGTCAAGGGAGTATTTGGCACAATAGATTTCGTTAACCTTTGGATCTTGGACTCTAGTCTGCGATCCTACTAATCTTCTGCAGTATTCATTAACATCAGCATTGAATTTCTCCAATTCTTGGTTGCTAAACTTGCATAGCTGAACATAGAAAGTCTTGGAGTTCACGTCGGTGGCGGTAACATAGCCCAACTCTGTTGGTTTCAGGTCAACCTGTTGCATATTGTCTACTGGCTGAGGTTTGCAATTTTATAAATGGAATAATGTGATTTAATTGATATTGCATTAAATTTGCGCGATCGGAAATGGGAGTCAAGGTTGATTAGTTATTGATTATGGTCATTCTAAGATTGACCCTTTGTTCAGTCGACAATTTCGGAGCCAACACGTGCGTAACACAGGTTGCTGCGGTGAGAGTGGGTAAACAAATTGGTTGCACACTCGTGCCACAACCTGCAAGAAATTCGATTCGCCAAAATGAACTCCGATGGGGCAAAAACGTACGCTTGCAATGAAGAGAGCAATCAACTTGAGGTTGATATCAATGCAAGCATGCTCTGTGGTTCACACAGACAGTGGATAGCATTCATAACTCCAAGCTCTTGATTTGATGAGTCTCTTTGTCTCTATTGTTATTATAACGATCACTGAGGCTTTAGTACCTATCTCATTGCCGAACGACTAAACAGCTCATCAACATTTTTTGTTATAACAAAACAAATCAATCAGCATGATGACTCAAGAAAGGAGTTGTATTGAAGTCGCCGTGCATTCAACTTCGAGTCCCAGATGGAAATTGAGGGGCGGCTTTGTTTTGGCGATACATCTACAAGAGCTCGCGAGATATGGTTTTGATCGGTGGAGGAAATACAATTGTCTTGAGCCACCTGTTCCAAAGCTTATTCTCAAAGCTTATTTATCGGTGTAACAAACAGCCTTATTCAAAAGGAACCTTACAACTAGTGGCCCCTCTGTCATCCTGGAGAAGTGATCGATTGTCGGAAGTGGTGATTCTTTACTGGCGGTGGTGAGAGCGACCAGCCAGTCCAAGTGGCCATTCACTCGTCACCTGTCAGTGGGGGACAATAAGTAATGGCTTGGTTGATGCCCATTCTAGTCGCGAGTAGACAGTATTTGCGAGCCATTTCTCGCTCATGTCCGCGCTGACATACTCGCTTGTGGCCAACCAGCAACAAGTGAGTCGCAAGTCCTCGGTTGAGCAACATCGTGACTCGACTGTTGGTTGGCCAGTATCATGAGATGTAACTCGAGTCGCTCGGCTGACACTGACCAATTGATTTTGATTGCTCGAGATCATAACATAATGAGACGGCTATCCCCTATTGCAACTGTAGACATCATTGGCCGTTGGTTTGGAGAAGAAGAAAAAACTTTAGAGTTTGAGATCTTTTTGCTATTTTTTCTTATTTAATCGCTCACACTTGTCAACCAAGTTTCAACTTTCTACTGATACATATAAATCAAAGCTAGAATATTGCAATTCAAGTTCACCTGTTCCACTCTTCGGTGGCTGAATGAACTTGGCAAGCCGCTTGAGTGTTTGTTCAAATCCCGGCCACGAACACAAGCAAACCATCGTCATCCCTTTCAGGGGTTCAGGGAGCTGAGCATTGATATGATATAACAATGAAATGAGTCTAAGCATCACCTCAAGCCAGAGAGCGTCCCTGGATCTAGTGCGCAACTGCAATGTCAATAAAATGAAGATGCTCGAACACCGACAGGTGACAAGCTTAGAGCCATCCGGCGATTGTGTGTCTCCTTGGGAAGGCGAGCAACTCGAGCATCCTACATGTTAGTTGGTTGTTTGGTTTGTTGGTCGCATTGCCATCAGTGAGTCGTGAAGCTTGCGCAGAGGCAGTGGTGGTAGTAGTGGTGAAGTTGTGCTAGAGCTCGAAGGACGAACCGGTGAATTGACTGCAAGCGGCCGGCGAGTAAATTGCTTGATGCCACTTGTTGCTGGGGCGGAGTTCCGGTGGCGGGACACACAAGAAAAAAGCTTGATATCTACATCAATTGATAGCGCAATTGTGTGTTAGGTTGTATGTTTATCTACAATCCAAGTTGAGCCACGATTGAAATACAGTGTCAAGCGACGCCGACGATCAAGACTGGCCAATTCTACTACCCCCGACGAGCCGCAAAACCGCCGACGTACTCTTCCATTAGGCCACCAAGACGTGAGTTTCATCTCAATTTTCAAGGCACCAATCTGAGGTGGCGATTCTGGTTGTTGCGCGATAGAGGAAATTGATTGAACATTGCGGAGAATGTCGCTGACTATCCATCAGTAAGTCCGACTGGCTTACCTGCTAGAACTCGTCTCCCCCTCCCACCACCTTTCTACCCTTTGGACTCGAGGGAAGACTCTCACCTGGCCATTGGACTCTAAGGCTATCTATTTATTATTGTCGTTCATAAGTGAGACTCAACAACAACAATAATAAGAGCAACTACAAAGTAGTGGTGCTGGAGTTCAGAAGTCGGGAAAAATTTATCAGGTGGCGGCAATTTTCGACATTGTCGATCGATTTGTTGCTCGCTTTGTAGGACACATAATTCTATTCTTGCTTTAGATAGATTATTGCCGAGAAATAGTCAATAAGTCGACACAATCCGGTTCGCCTAAGTCGAGTCTTTTTTCGGTCAACGAGCCCAAGGTGATAGGCTAATAGTTTTGTCTATTTTAGTGGTCATTGTTGCCGTCGAGCTAAGAGTGTGAGACTTCGCTAACCCAAGAGAGTGAGAGTGCGTTTTAGGGGCGTGAAAACGAAAGGAAATCGGAGGAATTCTTGAGGCCAACTCGTGCAATTTTGTTATCGGACGACAAAAGGAGTCGATCATTCGAGAGAATAGACTGAGTAGTCATCGGGCATCTTGGGGAGACAGAAATTTTTGCCATCAGATCGGTTGATCGGATCAAACTTCAAAGATCTCTAAGGGTTTTTATAATTTATTCATGAATTTGAAATCATTGAGCATACTCGAGAGCAGTGAGTTAACATGACAAAGAAAATCTTTAAGTCTCAACAAGTTTCCACAAGAACCAACATGAAGTCAACGCAAATTTACGCCGCTAAATTGGGTACCCTGTCTGCTTGCCTTCTGATTATTCTAGCTTTGATCATGCCAATAGAGTGCCACCTAAAGCGAATGCAGTACCATGAGCAGGTAAGTTTTCCACATAACCCTGATCGAGAGAGAAAATCCCAATGGGGTCAATTCTAACGCCACAGCTCCTCTTCAAATTGTTTCCGCTTCCAGGGCGTCCACGGGCCCAAGAGCTATAAGTTTGGCTACACCACTGGCGATTACAAGAATCCACAAGAACGCCACGAGATTTCCGATGGCCATGGGCACGTCAAAGGTTATTACTCATTCATCGATGCCAACGGCCATCATCAGGTTGTTCATTACGAGGCCCATCCAAAGTATGGATTCAAGGTTTACAATAAGAAATCGAAGGCCTACAACAACGGAAAACGTCATCACAACTCTTGAGTGAGCTCTGATGAGGTTGTATGCACATAGTATTTATCTATTATAAGAAACCTGGATTTTTGTATCGTGAGGCCATATGCAAATTTTAAGCGAATTAAACAAATTGTACTCTAATCACTGTTTCGCTACACCGGTTCGCAATGTATGATCTCAATGGAGAAAAGATTTAATTTGTCTTATCTAAACGCTAGGTTATACCGTCGGAAGTAGTTGTGGTACTAGAAAGGTTACCTGTGCATATTTACAGTGATCCTTTTCAATTCCAAGAGAGAAATGTTTCTGAATGATGCAATGATAAGCACACATCATGACGGTGGCTTGAGGCATCTACATTTGGTGGGCTACCCTGTTTCGAGCCGACAAGAGATTTCTTGTAATCCCGATGAGAGATGCATTCATTTGCGTATTCATTCATTATTGAATGAATACATAAACAAGCATTATTTTACTAGACTAATTCTCGAGATTAGCGTCCAGAGATCTCAACCAGTTGGAGAGTTGTGGCTAATTATGTCATCTTGAGGGATTTTGAGCATACTTCCTGAGCCCTTTATCGAAGTTATCCGGTGGAGGGTTCCCGAGGATGGCTGCGCGATTGCGCAGAGGTGGTGTAGTTTCGGTATCTAATGGGGCATCTAGGTGGTGTCAGGGCCCCTCGACCACCTAGTGCCGTGAGTCAGGGTGGTAATATCGAAAGATACATAGAGGTTAGAAGTAGCGCACTTTGCAACACCTTCGGCGGAAAGACGAGATTGCGCAAAGTTTGCGACTTGCACTCCGCTCTGCGGCAACAGCGACAGAGAGGAGCCGAGACACGCGAAAAACATGTGCTTGCCGAAACTTGTTGGATTCTTCATCACCATTGAACCTCAAGTAATCCATCATTAGACCAATGAACTCATGATAAATATTTCTATCGATCTCCAAGATCCAAATTTCCGCGCCCAAATAAATTAGCTGGGCTCTCATTCCTCCTAGTATGCCATTAACGATCATTCGTGGCCTAATTGACTCATTTTTATCCCCAACTTGGAACGAGTGGCTCGACGAGCTGCTGCAATATTTATTTAACGAGCTCCCCCTGATTTTATCAGAATGTGCTCAGAGATTGTTTACATTGCTGGTCGCTACAATAAGTATCTAAGGAATCTAAGTCAGTCGCCATGGATTGACAAGGACGATGTTAGGATTAAGAATTCGGTGCAAGAGTTGATCGAGGATGGATTCAAGAAGTATTTGCAATATGAGAGAACCATATTCTCGAGTTCTGGAAGAGAGGACGTTGATGTCAGGATGCTCGGTAAGGGAAGACCCTTTGTATTCAAGATGGTCAGCCCGTTCAATGATGAAAACTACAATCTCAAGACTATGAGGAAGATTCAGAATTATGTAAACAAAAAACATGCAACCAAGATCGAGATCCGCGACCTCCAAGTTGTTAGCAAAGAAGAGGTTGCTAATCACATAAAGGAGGGTGAGGAGAGCAAGACCAAAGAGTATCGCGCACTCTGCTGCTGTAGTCGTAAGATATCTCAGGTCGATATAGATAAAGTAAACACGACCATAGATCTGGATATCGAGCAAAAGACTCCGATTCGTGTGTTGCACCGTAGAACTCTAGCATCACGTCGGCGCAGAATCTACAAGTTACGCTTGGAACCTGTGAAAGTTGGCGACTTCGACAGTGTGAAAGAGGAATATCTTGACAATCTATTCACTTTAACATTACTAACAGAAGCTGGAACTTATATCAAGGAATTTGTTCATGGAGACTTCGGACGAACGAAACCAAGTTTGTCAGACCTCCTGGGTGACTGTGATACAGACCTAATGGAGCTGGATGTCATGGTAAGTATATGCGAACAGCTGATTTTTGTTATCTTGCTCACACGCTCGCGCAGCCACTTACAACTTTCAAGTTTCTCACTGACATTGACAAATATTCCTACTCAATCTCCAAATTACAAATCTTGTAGGAAGTTTACCTGGATTGGCCAAAACATATCGAAGGCGAGGAATCTATAGAAGCCACAAACAATTCGACAGATCATCTAGCAAGCGACAAAATGGAAGTGAGTGAGATTAATCTATCAGAATGCTATGCAAAAGGACTGGAAGAAATGCTGAAAGCTGAGTCGACACCTCGAGGCGAAGCTAGACAAGATTCGTTCAATATATCTCGGCGCCTGTTTGAGCAATCCCTTGACTTGATCGAAAGGCTTTCTTTATTTAGTGATAATGAACAAATCGACGATATTGCAACTGGTGATCTCAAATACCTCCTCGTACCGGCGTATCTCGCGAAGATTGCGATATCAGCCGAGTGCAGTCCAGATCGACTTGATACCTTTACCAAAGCCGAATCTTTAATCAAGATGTTTCTAGAAAGGATAACAAAGTACGGTTTAGGTGATGCAAGAGTCGAGCATCTCCTGAAGAGCGGCGATTTACAAGACAACAAATCAGGACCGATCGGACTCGACGCTGCGATGCAAACTCGTACGGAAAAAATCGAGAAGTACAAGCGAATGAAAACTTTAGAACTCCAGTTAGATGAGCTACATAGAAGAATCAATTCAAACCAACCTGTCGACGAGGAAGTAACACGCGAGTATTACATGAGTTTGATAAGAAAGTGGATCGAGGATTCCTGTGATAGCCTCGAGCAGGAAGTGAGACCGGCAATCTTTTTCGAACGAAACCGGCCGGCTTCATCCTCTTCCATAGTCAAGAAGCACGAGCCCATGCCAATCGATCCCACGAAGTCTCTCACTATTGTCAAGGACTCGATACAGAAAGCTGTTTTTGGATTGGGTTATCCGGCTGCACCCACAGTTACAGTAGATGAATTCATAACTAAAAAGATCAACGATGGCGACTTGGCCTTCCATGCCCAAAAAGAAGTCTACGCAAACAGTCTTCAAAGATACGCAGAGCAACCTAATCTGATCAGAGAGCAGGAGGAGCAGTCTGACGAGGAACGCGAGGCTAAGGAGGAGAAGGATGATAATGATGAGCTTGCGAGAAAGAGGAGATGGGACGAGTTCAAGGACGAGAACCCTCGTGGTTCGGGCAATCGGCACAACATGGGCTGACGATCTCAAGTACCTCAGTTTTGTTACAACAAATCGAATTTGTATCACTCGACAATGAATAATTACAGTAGCACTTGACTTTTCTCCGACATATATTCGATTCCTAAACCCTCAGAGACCACACGACACGTGGGCCCTGATTCTCAGGTGAGAAGTTTAAGCGGAAGTCGATTCATCGCTCTTATGGCTATGCTCCTATCGAATAGAACTCGTCGTTTTCTCAGTACCCATCGTAGTCTTCGTCTGAGGTTAGTTCTCGCCTCTTCGAAAAGGCTGCAAATTCGACGGCAGAGTCAACCAACTTTAGGATCAAACCATGGCCGTCCTTTCTGATGTAAGCAACATGCTCAGCGACTAGCGACTCAAAGGATCGGCCGTCGATAGTGAACTCGTTGAAGTTGATTTGAAGACCAACCGGTGACTTTTCTACTACTGCTAACAGGATATCGAACAAGTCGTGGACTGAGACTACGAACCTGGCAGGTTGAAGAGCCGGTGGAGTTGCAGATTTGGACTTCCTCATAATACCAGTCAACATATTCATTGATTGTTCATTGTATTCGGAAGATATCTCGGCAGTCGCATCGCTTTTTTGTAACTTTGAGAAATCCTTCCAATTTCGGCGGATAAATCTAATCAACTTGGATCCGTAGGTAATACCAATATCGAACGAGTTTTTCCTTTTGATGATGGCATCGTGGACGATGTTGTTGATCAGTGAATTTAACCTCTTGACAACGTCCCTGTCAAACTTCCTATGAGCATCCGACACGGAGGGTATGCTTGGATCGAAGCTCTCGTAGTGTACTTTTCTTCCATTGTACTCGAAATCTCCTTTGACGATCCCGTTCACCTCAGTCAAAACTTGTTCCGAAATTCGTGGCACTGGAAACTTGATTGCAACCGCAAAGCAGACACATAGCCCCAAACCTAAAGCGGCTAGTGCGATTCTCTCGGCAATCAACATATTTGGTAGATGGTAGATTTGTAATTGGAAACTCGAAACTTGTAAATTATTCTTGCTCGAAGGTTTTCTATATCGCACACTAATCCTCCAGAGCAGGTGATGCTTTATTATGAGCGCAATTGGTCGAAAATAACTAAACGACTAAAGAGGTAGACATAAGGGCATAAGAGGTTAAGGCCAAGTCGGATGCTAGCTAACGCTTAAATCGTTGCTATTTTGGGAAACCCATAGCAAACGCCGAGTTAGAACCTGAATCCCGTTTTGGCATCATACTACTTCTGAGACTGTCTGCGACTTCAATTGGAAACTGACGTCGAAGACTGTTTGTGACATTCGATAATCATTCCAGTCGTTCGACACACCTCGAAATAGCAACAAATTCAACGTCGAGAACCTCACTCGAGTCAATCGATGGCGCATAAACACTTTCGGCTAACCAGACGCATCGAGTTTCCGGAAGGATTTATGCTCGACTCATCCCCGTGTCACACATTGATGGATTGATAGATCAAGAAGATCTTCGATTGTGCTCTTGCTACGTGCGGGGGTTGCTGCTGCTGCCGATACTACTAACAAAAGCTGCAACTTGTATCAATGAATCTGTCCATGGAGACTTCGGGCGAAACCAACTAAGAGTTTTTGCAGAATTCCGCGCCAATCTAATTCTCTGGATTAGGCGAGTTCCTGGCTGCCCAACTTGCTATAAAGCTGATGGCATAGTCAGCTAACTTCAGGACCATACCGTAGCCTGTCTCCCTGACGTAAGCAACATGCGCGGCTGCAATCAACTGAGCGGGTTGACCATTGATTGTAAAATTATTCAAGTTGATGTAAAGACTAACCGGCGACTTATCTGCAATAGGTCTCAAAATATCCAACAATTCGTGGGCAGAAATAACAAACTCGACAGGTTTAAGAGCGGGTGGGGTTGCAGAGTAGGACTTGCTCATTATTCCTTTTAAGAAATTTATATAGTGGTTCATGAAACCGAGCGGCGTCGCGGTAGTCTCGTAACTTTTCGGTAACTTTGAGAAAGCATTTAAATTCTTGCGGATGAGTCCAAACAACTTGCCTCCGTAGGAAATGCCAATCCCGATCGAGCTTCTCCTATTGACGATGGCATCGTAGACGATATTGTCAATCAACGGGTTCATGTCACTGACCAAGTTCCTGCCCAACTTCTTATAATCTTTCGATACTGAGGGCACCTTCGGATCGAAGCTCTCGTAGTGTACTTTTCTTCCATTGTACTCGAAATCTCCTTTGACGATCCCGTTCACCTCAGTCAAAACTTGTTCCGAAATTCGTGGCACTGGAAACTTGATTGCAACCGCAAAGCAGACACATAGCCCCAAACCTAAAGCGGCTAGTGCGATTCTCTCGGCAATCAACATATTTGGTAGATGGTAGATTTGTAATTGGAAACTCGAAACTTGTAAATTATTCTTGCCCGAAGGTTTGCAACATCGTCCGAAGCAGGTGATGCTTTATTATGAGCGCAATTGGTCGAAAACAACTAAACGACTAAAGAGTAGACGAGACATAGGTGGTTGTGGTAATTAAGTCCGACGGCCAAGCTAGATTCCGGTTAATTGTGAGTCTAAGAACGTGCGTGAGTATTTATTGGAAGCAAAAAGTTCCAACGATTGATGGGGCTGTGAGCGAAGTTTTGGAGTGGAGGGCTAAATATGCCCTAACACTAACGCTTAGATCAGTGCTACTCCGGAAATCCCCTAGCTAGACTCTTAGTCCGACATTATATCACTTTTGAGACAGTCTGTGACGTCAGTCTTGACCCAGGACTCTTGATTATCATCCCAATCGTTCGACAGATCTCGATACAGCAACAAATTCAACGTCGAGAACCTCACTCGAGTCAATCGATGGCGCATAAACACTTCCAGAACACCGAGCATCAATCCCGGAAGGATTGATGCTCGGCTCATTCCCGGGTCTCACATTGATGTTGCGATGGTTAGGTTTCCATGGTGCGAGGTTAGAACACCTGGAGAGAGCTCTGTTAAAGATTCCTTTGTGTTCGATGCTTCTAATACAATATATCATGCGTCTGTTCTGCTGAATTTGTCTATGTCTCATATTTGACTTGATTCGAATCTCGACAAAACTCTAAGCGTGACTACAAACAACCAATCAAGAATCTGAGTCACACAACTCCAACTAGAATGATCATCAAACAACTCAATCAATAACTGAATTTTAGAATCCTGAAATTCAGCGCCGATCATAATGACGACCCAGGTATCCGATTGAGCCAAATCTAGAGCTACTTCTCGATTGCAAGAGTTTAGATGCATGTGAAAACCGATGGAAGAGATGCACTTTTGAAATGTGGATCGACAAACTCGTGCTTTTAAACCCACGGGGTTTAGTAAACCGGCATGACATGGGTTGATTATAAAATCTATTCAACAATAATTCACATAAGTGCCTTGCTCAGGAATTGAACATGTAGCAACACATTTCTCGATTAATCTTCATGCGTAAGCCTATTAATACTCTTGAGTTGATGGTCGTGATGTCTCACAATTTCTGGTTACTGTTCGCAATCTGGTAGTGCTCGTCTTGAGTTCATAATTGACGATGGCCTCTCGTGAGGTTCTTAGAATTCAACATCCGGCGGCTTTGATTGATTGCTAGTCCTCAAATGGATTCTTGGATGCTGGCTTTTTGTTGAAGAAATTGTTGTCGATTGTTAGAGGAGTTGGTGCTATGATCGGATTTGTGATGAGCTGATTTGATAAAGGATTGGTGAGTTGATTTGATAGAGGATTGGTGAGTTGATTTGATAGAGGATTGGTGAGTTGATTTGATAAAGGATTTGTGGATGTATTCGTGATTGTGCTTGTTGCTGTGGCCGACGGACTAGTCATCGTTTGCCATGGATCGTTGGACCATGGATCGTTTTGTGGCTCTGGGGGTGGGATCGAC
The DNA here is from genome assembly GCA_015350385.1 of Aculops lycopersici. Lineage (NCBI taxonomy): Eukaryota > Metazoa > Arthropoda > Arachnida > Trombidiformes > Eriophyidae > Aculops > Aculops lycopersici. Next base: position 10,310,718 of record WNKI01000001.1, on the reverse strand, counting down.
AAACCTAGAAGATCGTCGATTGTGCTCTTGCTAGGTGTGGGTGCTGGTGCTGGTACTGGTGCGGGGGCTGCTACTGCTGCCGAGGTCGATGGCTCAGTTAGTTCATCGAACAAGCTAGAGCTTGCTGTCTTCTTGCTTACATCTAAGGCTAGCTTCAACCTTAGTTCGTCGTTTTTTCTTGTCTTCTCTTGCTGTTCTGCTTCCTCTTTACTTAGCGCTAGCGCTAATTTGAGTTGATTCTCTTCCTCTGTCGCGTTCTGGGGTATGGCCAAGCCACCGACGTTGGGTAAATGCGCTGTTCCCGAAGACGAGGAGCCACTATCATTACTGTAGCTGCTCACAAAGTTATTTCCATTGTTAGTACTGGACGCTGTAGCATCTCCACTTCCACTACTACCATCTCGACTCATCATAGAACGCATGCTACTTTTGCTCACCGATGACATCGATTCCGCCAGCCTGGATTTTGCCTTGATAGCTCGAGCCCTTTCTGCCTTGAGTTTCTCCGAATCCTTAAGTAGGGCAACTAACTTCTTCGACTTCTCCCTTATGTTCATTCCATGGTCTTTATTCTCCTCCATGTATTGGAAATCCTTCAGAGTTTGGATGGCGAATATGTTTTCTGTACATTGTTGGGCAACCTTCTCGGTGCCAGTTTTTATTAAATACTCTAATAAAACCAATGCCTTGTACACATGTCGCCAATTCTTTCCATGGTCATTCAATCGTTTCCAAATCATTTGCATAATCTCAGAAAATGCCACTACATTGTAGGTTAGATCAGCTATCTCAGCCATAATAGTGGAGGACGGACCCCATGGATCATTTGAGGTTGCCTCTCTGACCTTGATCTGAGCGTCTGTGTACTTTTTAACAATGTTTTTGGCATTTCGCTTGAGGCCGTTCACATTAATCATTGTTAATATCGATCAGTTTAACCTCTAAAATTAGCTCCTAATGTCCAGAATATATTACATCTTATTTCTAAACTCGATCGCCCCGTTGCAATTCTCAGCAAACACAAACGTAGACTTTGCGGATTTATTGGTGCAAACCGAGTTCACTGGCATTCCGTAACTGGATCGTGTCCATAAGTTGATTGTCAAAGAAATCTTGCATCGCGCAGTGCGTCAGAAGCTTCAGTTTCTGCAATGCAATTTTTGTGGACTGAGAAAGTTACACGATTTCGAATATTGCGCCAAAACACTCGCCCCTCGAAAGCTGAACTTGGCGTAAATTTCACGTTCACGCAATGCATGTTCACTTTACTTTCTTCACCTAGGAGCCAGCCAACTAATGTACCTGGTTAGCTTCATCTTTAAGATTTTAATTCACTATTCTACACAACCAATAATAATCAAACTATACCTTGTCTTGATATTTGTTATTATTCACCAAGCATGTCCGATCACCGTGCCCGTTATAAGAACACTGGCTTGGATGCCAAAGAGCTGAGACGCCGACGAGAGGAGGATAGCGTCCAATTGAGGAAACAGAAACGAGATGATGTATTAAGCAAGAGAAGAACCATCGCACCAGCTTCGCCTGTGAACTTTAAATCTGATAAATATGAGTTTGATGAGGATGCTGAGGCCGCAAAGAGCGAACTCGGCGAGCAAAGCCAACAATTTCCAGTTACCAAAGAGATGGTCGAGGGCCTGCTACAAAACGACAACCTTCAGCTTCTGATCGATAATGCCCAAAAAATTAGAAAGATCCTCTCAAAGGAGCCCCTACCACCAATCGATGAAGTCATCCAAAGCGGAGTGATTCCGCGATTTGCTGAACTGCTTGAGCGCAATGATTGCGCCATCCTGCAATTCGAAGTTGCATGGGTCCTCACTAATGTTGCATCGGGCACTTCACAACAAACCAAGACTATCGTCGACTCGGGTGCCGCAAAGACATTTATTAGACTATTAGAATCACCTCACCCAGAGGTAAGAGAGCAAGCCGTCTGGGCGTTGGGTAATGTTGCCGGAGATTGCGCCGAGTGTCGCGACTATTTGTTGAACGCTGGAATCATGAAACCTTTATTGCAACTCCTCCGTGAGTCGGAGCAAAATGTTACACTTACAAGAAATGCGGTTTGGACATTGTCGAATTTATGCCGCGGCAAGCAACCATCAGCCGACTTTAGTCAAACAAAGGATAGTTTACCAGTTCTCGCGAAATTGTTAACCCATACCGATTCCGAAGTATTAAGCGACAGTTGCTGGGCTATCTCTTACCTATGCGATGGTCCTAACGAGAAGATTCAGGCTGTGCTCGATGCAGGGGTCGCAAGGAGACTTGTGGAGTTGCTGATGCATGAGTCAAATCCAGTTGTTTCGGCGGCAATTAGGGCAGTTGGAAATATTGTGACTGGTGAGGACCATCAAACTCAAGTCATAGTCAACTGCGGTGCCCTTCCATTCCTGAAGGAATTGTTGAACTCTTCTCGTGAAACAATGCGTAAAGAGGCCTGTTGGACCGTCTCAAACATCACCGCAGGAAACCGGCCCCAGATTCAAGCTGTAATTGAGACAGGTATATTCCCAGAGCTTATCGATATCATAAATCGAGCTGAAGTGAGGACCAGAAAGGAGGCTGCATGGGCAATTACGAACGCAACTTCAGGTGGATCCGTCGAGCAAGTCGAGTACTTGGTTCAATGTGGCGCAATCCAAGCCCTTTGCGGTTTGCTCGCAGTCGTAGATAACAAGATGATTCAAGTGGCTATCAATGGTCTAGAAAACATACTAAAGGCTGGAGCGTCGCAGGTTGCTAACCCGGGAGACGTGAACAAATATGCTGTCATGATCGAGGAGTGCGACGGTCTAGACAAGATCGAATACTTGCAATCGCACGACAATCCAGAGATCTACCAAAAAGCTTACAATCTTATTGAGAAGTACTTTACAAACGAGGAAGGGGATGCCAACATCAATCCCGTGGTTGATGCAGACAACCAGCAATACCAATTCAACGTTGCCCAGAATACCGAAGCCCAACAGCCAAACTTCAACTTCTAAGCATCAAGACTTTCTCTATCTTTCTCTCTTCCCTCGTGATATAATCAGACTTCAAAGTGTGTATATCTAAATGAATGAAGTTTTGCTCATGATGATTTGAAGCTGATATACTCTATTTGTAATGTTTGAACATCTATACATCATTTACATAGCAAAATTCCTCTCTGTTCCAATCCGGTGTAGAATTTCTTCTGGTGTCAGTGTGAGCAATTTGCGCATTAGAGCTAGGGTTGAAGTTTTCATACAAGCTTAAAGAGAGCAAAACTTGAAAGTTTAATGGGTGACCAATGGAAAAAGTTCAAAAAGTAACATGGGCCGCGTCGCCGGCCACTGAGATCAAACACTGTGCTTGGTTCTTGTTGGAGTGATAGAAGATACAAGATTGTTGGAGCCGGAAGGAAAGGAACGCGTTGCCACCTAAAGCTGATACATGAGCTCGAACTATGGCGTAGACTTCCATCAAAAAACAGTGAATAAAACCGTTGAGTCCGCCATTCTCGCGCACACTATTAGTCTCTCGAACAAACGAGAAGGATAGGTTGCCGAGATAGTAATACTCCTTTGCACCGGGAATGTAACTCAGTGAGGTGATATCGATACTCGAGTTCAAGTTGCCTTGTGTTTTGACTGTACCCAATGTTTTGTGCTGGACCTTCTGATGCTGCGATTTGGAGTGTGAGGACGACGAAGGTGACTTGTGACTTGTGAGTCTGTCCATTGGGATAGAGGATTTCTGCTGGTTCTGACTATGGATTTTCGAGCTTGAGGCTGATGTGGCCGGCTGAAGTTGTCGCCCATCACGATTACTAGATCTAGTGGACGACTTTCTCTTCACTGTCGTGATGCCCAGGTTTGCGCTCGATTGGGATGGACCTAATTGTGTTGTCGTAGCGGTGGTGGTGGTGTTCGTAGTGCCTGTTGTTATGGAGGTGTTGAAATTTGAGCCCAAGTCACGAAGAGGTTGCTTGACTTTGTTGAATAAGATTGTTGCCCTCCTTGAGGTATTGCTTGTCGTCGAGTTTCCATTTCCGGAATTGCCATTAGAAGTTGTCGCGTTCTGATGAGATTGTTGCTGAGCCTCAGGCGGCATGCGACTGCTACCGCCACCCACAACAGGTAATACAAATCTATCCTGACCGCTGATCGGTGGAGATATCGCGCCCGGATAAGTTTGTTGTTTCTTGAAAACGGCACGAACTGAATGAGCAGAACGTCGTCCAGATAAGAGCAACCTGTTCACCTGGTTTGGAGGTGACGCGACTGAAGCTGTTCGAGCGCCTGAGGTATCCATCAGTTCGAAGCTCTCGATGGGTGTCTTTAGTTGTCTCTTTGTGTCTGAGGATTTTCCCGTTAGTAAAGCTGCAATGTTTGTCTTTGAAAGTTGCTTAACCAGAGATTTCGACGACTCCCTCTTTGCTGAAACTTTAGCAGATTCTACCTCCTTGGCCTCCGAGCTCTTCGAGGATTTTTCTGAGTCGTTCCCTGTCGATTTGCCAGTGTTGGTCGTGGTTGTTGTTGAAGAGGATGAGGACGAGGTAGAGGAAGAACTCGATGAATCTAGACCACCATCGTCGGCCGTCGAGCTGGTTGGCGATAGGGACTCGGTTGATGAGCTGGACACAGACTTGAGTGACCTAAAGGTCGAAGTGGCGGCTTTAGATTCATCCTTTGGTGCACTGGACTCGTGTATCTTATCGTCAGAAGTGACGCTATTCAATTTAAGACCCAAAAGACACCCGGTAACGGAAATTTGAACAATGTGTGACTCAGGCAAGTCGACTACGAAGTTTACGTTGGTCAGACAGCAAGGTAGCGAGCGGCGAAGCTTCACGAACAAGGCTTGTAGGATTCTGTCGAACTGTTGAGCAAATTGGTCGGTGCTATTCAGCTTAACTCGCAAGACTTGAGTAAACATGTTGACCGATTTGATGGACGTCTGGCTGATCGATGGAATAGATTCACTATTGCAAACTATATATCCATCAGGTATGTCATTGTCGATGAGTAGGGCAATGATGTCAGCATCCTCGTTATCGTCCACCTCGAGCACGATATTGTTGTCGTCGCTCATGAGATTGATCAAATTTTCAACTGGCGTCGGATAATCAGATTGAAAATTCGATGATTGAGCATTCGAGCGCTTGCTATGGTGATGATGGTGACCGTGACTATGCGGAGACTTGTGGTGCCGCTTGTGGAGTTGACCGGAGAAACTTATTGATTGCTGAGACTCTTGGGTGGTCTGCGATTGACGCGACCTACTGAACGACTTTCTGCTTCCCAATGTCATTCTATCGCCACCTGCGGATTGCTCGTCGAGTTGATTGGCATCCGAATTAGATGCTTGCGCCGAGTAAATGACATCGGGTTGCTGGCTAACGGAGTTGCTGCGACTCCTCACTTGTGCACGATACTCGGCGAGCTGGGTGCCGATTTGCTCAATACCTAGGGTCTCACGATTCCTCATCGCACTAAGCTTGATTAATCTTTGTATCTCATTCAACTTGGAAGTTTTGATACCCTTGCCGGCTGAAATTTGAGGCGCCTCGGGAGTTGGTAAGCCTAAAACAAAACAACCAGTTCCTGTAGCTATACCTGTGATCATGTTTTCGCCAATTGATATGTCAACCTCCAGATTGAAGAGACAATTCATCCCCTTGAACTTCAACTTGCTGAAAAGTTGCCTGTGAAGCTCGTACTCGAGGAAGGGTAACGCGTCGCCTATTTCCTTGGCGCTCGCCTCGCCATGTGAATCTCGCTTGGCTCGACAAACTCTTGCTTGAACCAGCGTGCCAACTGAGACTATGTTCAAGTTTTGCGGAGGCTCGATGGTGAGAAGCAACACGTCGGGCACCTTACTAGTTTGGCAAATAGAGCAGTTCGCCAGAGAATTTACAGAGTCGGCACATATGAGCGGGGTGTGACAGAATGAGCAATCGAGTTTCTCAGTCGACGATTGTGAGCTCAGAGTAGCCAGTCGTTTGATATTTGCGCCAACTAGGTGATCATCCTCATCATTCTCCCCCATTGTGAGCTCTATCGAATCTCCCGACAGGTAATTGCGCTGCATCGAGGAGTGACTCGGTGGGGGAGAGCCACCCAGCAAGGGCACTTTTAAGACTTGCGAACTGAATGCGCCCAGCCCGTTTCCGGTTATTTGATCTGGGCTAAGTCGATTGGAATCATGCAATTGATTTTTGAGCGTCTTCAAAGTTTGATGCTGATCCATCGGCTTCATCAATGCTGCCGTGCCACAAGCCGATAGGACACAAACGTCACCCAAAACCTTGCTAGTCTCTGTATATCCTAAGATGGTGTTACAGTTCAGCGCCTTAGCGTGAGATCTAATCTCTTTGCGAATCTCGGTCCACCAGATATCACGAGTCTCGCTCTCTTCGTCATTGATAATATGGTCCAGTAGCTTGACCGAATGCACCGACACCACGCCACCTGTGCATTGAATCATGTGCTCAGGGTATCGCTTAAGAGTGACAAATGGATATTCGCTCTGATGGATTCGATTCGGATAAACAAAAGAGTTTCTCGCTTTACTTAATGAGTTCTTAAGCAAACCTTGACTCTGATGACGAACAATGTTTTGCAAAAGATGCTGCTGAGCTTTTACAACGCGAACCGATTGTGCGAAGTTGCCAGCCACACTGGTCGAGGCCACTTGTTGATATGGTTGCTGGATGAAAGACGAGTGGCGGTTTAGATTAGAGTCCTTCGGTGGTGACTGCACTGTAGATGAAGCTTGATTATCCGACTTAGTGGATGAGCTCTTGATTAGTATTGGAATGCTAGCTGCATGTCGAGGTGCCGCTAGGTCCGTATCGGATCGTCGCAACTGATTCCTAGGTTTGACCTCCAGCGTTGGACTTGACTTTTGGCTGGTCACCTTGGTCTTTGATGAGTCTCCTGCAGCTTTGATTGTTTCATCCGTTAGTTTCGAAGCGCTTTGACTTGAAGAGGACAACACCGATTCGGAACCAATGAGAGTCGCGGAAGTGGTAGTCTTGGCATCGCCACCATCGGCACCAATTGTTGATGAGCTGGAAGAACTATCACTGGACAAGTTACCAGTTTCTTGATCATTCTCTGTACTCGATACACTAATAAGTTTTGGCCGAGACCTTAAACCTGAGGCGGATTCCCCAAGGCCACTCAAATCAATCTCTTTAGCTCTAACCATTTTTCTAAATCTATTGCCACCGCAATCGCTCGAAGAGCTCACGCTTACTAGGCGAACTCTGGATTGTCTATCGTCCATTTGCAAACCTTGGTGCGCCTCATCATCGTCGAGTTTCTCTTCGATGGTCGATAAAGCATCCTCATCCATCGGCACGACATTCAAAGTCACAGGTGTAAGCTTTTCGCCCTTCTGGCGTCTCTTTTGGGTGGTTGAGCTAGAGTCTACCTCCGCCGGATCGGGGAACTTCTTAGCAATCATTGCTACTTGTGTCTCGGCGATCGCGGGCTTAGTGAGTGTTGTTTGTTGATCATCACCTTCATCAATCGCTTTCCTTTGGCTCGAGCTGGTGGATCTATGAGATTTTTGGCTAGCTCGCTGACTGTGTTTGGTTCTCAGTGAGGTTGGTAACAATTTGATTAGTCCAGTTGTTTGAGCAAACTTTGCGACTTTTTTATAAGAGGAAGCCTCATTGTTCCATGATTGAGGTCGCAACTTTTTCAGGATTGAGTGGTCGCCAAGTCGGCGTTTAGGAGAGGAGTGAGTCAAGCCTTTAGATGGTGAGTTTCGTTCAGGAGTTGAGTGGTCTGAGCAGAGATCTAAAGATTTGTTAAAGCTAGAAAGTTTGAGTATTCTATGCAAAGGGTGCGAGCTCCGATTAGTTTGCAGGTGACTGGCACCGTTAAGAGGAGGATGAACGCTTAAAATGTCGTCTGAATCAATATCGACATCCTCCTCCTCCTCATAACTGTTTGCAAAGAACTCAATAGCTTTCTTGAATTCAGAGTTACTAGTCTCGCCATCATCTACGGCCGCATCTTCAACCTTGTTGTTACAAGTCACTTGGTCGAAACTTTGAGATTGCTTTATCTTACTCTTAAATGATGTAGAGTTTTTGACTAGTCTCTGGTTCGGCACCCCGCTGGGCACTTCATAAAAGTAACTGAAGATGTTTAGGTAGGAGATGGTCAAGCATAGTTTTAGAGCAATGAGTATGTGAGTGGTGAAGCAGTTAGAACAGGAGTTGTATAGTTTTTAGTCAAGATTTGGAGAATCAGAATAGAGTTTGTTCAGCTTAGTTTCATAGAGTCTAGCTACTTACTCGGCGGATACTGAATGCGCTAAATGCCGCTCGAAATACTTGTGCCTTTGCGAGGAATGTGTCGTGCTTCGGTTGGGGTCTTCATAAATGCTATATGGATATGGCGCTTGGTTGTATGGTAAGGGTGAGATGATTCCATCGTACTGATATCCAATTTTACTCAGTATAACAGCCGTACCGATACCTCGACCCACAATTCCACTTCCACCCTCGAGATCAAACGATTGTTGGTAACCAATAACTGCATTACCACCAAATATTTCGGCCTTCAATCCAAGTTTCCGTTGCACCTCGCCACTCAACTTTGTGAATAAAGTCTGTCTTGCTTCATTTGAAGCTCTAGGTGTTCGTATTTTGTCAATCCACTGATATTCTGGGTCGTCATTGACCAAGAGCTCGTCAACAAACCCTAATATTGCATCACATTTGTACCCGTTCGGTATATCAGAGAAGAAGAACCTAACGCCACAAGACGAGTGCCTATATCTATTGTTGTCGGCAAATAAATTCACTTTGACCATACAGTTAATCTCCCCTCTTATTCCATGTAAAGTATCATAAATAGGCAGCCATCCATTCATTGAACGGCCTGGATTTACAAGAAGAGGATTGAGGTTGATATACACTTTGCCGATGGCATCATTAGCCGAGTAAGTGTCGTAGTCCATGATTCGGATCTGCAAAGGCTCATCTTGTAGCTCCTGATCGCTCACCTCAAAGCGAAACCATTCACTATTCCAAAATGGATTCAATGATCGCCGATATACTTCAGTTTTGTAGGTTGTGTTGCCTAATTTGACCTCGACAAAAGCGTCACTGGCATCGCTAGACTTGTCCATAACAGGCAGATTTCTACCCGCTAAAATTCTTACTTTCACTTTGGCTGGCATCTTGATGCACTAGATTTGGCTTGATGATTGTCGTTGTGACTAGAACCTTTGATAGAAAGTTATGATAAATGCATTTAAATTCTGATAACTGCGCCTAGTGATAAATTGGGTTCACCAGAACTCTAGTGTCTGGTTTGTGGAAGACACGCTGCTTTCTAGTCGCTGGCTGTTGAAAATGCAGCCCATAGTAATATCTGTTTTTAGAAATATGACGTAACAAATTAAGTGACGAGAATTGATATTAACTAACATGAGCTCCAATTCTTTTTTGCTATAACAGAATAGAGTTTGGTGCAAATTCGATTTGTGATCTCGGTTTCGTGTGGCAAGCCGCTTCATTGCCCGGCCCTTTCTCTATTATTCTCATTGCTCTTTCCCCCACACTAGCGATGAGCTATAGTGCAGCGACCCAGAAAACTGCAGGCAGAAAGTTGGAAATACGACGCATGACGGAGCCACGATAAGCTTATTTGCGCGTACAAAGTCTCCATGTGACCACCAAGATTCATATGTCACCTGAACGAAGTAATTACATCGCACCGATGGTTATAACATCAAAAAAGATATTCCAATCAAGATGTGTCGAACATAATGGAACGAGACGTGAATATGTATCAAGTGTGCGGTTATTTTATTTGTCGAATGATATGAGAAAATGCAGGAAATAGTTTGAAAATTATTAATGATATTTCCTCTTCCATGGTCAATAATTTTTTTGTTTGATGTCATAATGTATGTGTGTGATCTTATCATGGTAATTCCAAGGCCTCGATTGAGTAAGTGTCGGTCTTGTCATCGTATGATTCCACTCTGACGGCAATTGCCTCCTCTTGTTCGGCAAGTTTAGTTGCAGCATCAGGTATATTGGTGAATTTAACTTTCACAGCACAAGCTGGATACTTGCTCAGTCCAAACTCGGATAGAGTCAATAGACGTATTCGCTTCAGACTGAGCTTTTCGCGAATTCCCCAGTCGAAGAAGTGGACATCATAACTGAATTCGTCCGCAGATTCCACAACAGCCCTGTACCAAGTGTTGTCCTGAAGAGACTTTCCAAAGATTAAGTCTCCTGGATTTATGGTATTGGCCAATGGTAAGGCATCGATTGAAGCAACCATATCGGACATTTTCTTGCTCATCTCGACGAGCATGTCGTTGTTGTACGGGATGGATATGATCGGAGGCTTAACTGAGTCGTCCATGGTGATGAAAGCTTTGAATTTGGAACCAATCTTCAATTCTCCCTTGACTAGAGTTGGTTTTGCAGGGGCCTTGGGAGTCAGGACCTTGGGTGGCTCCACCTTGGCCGGTACGGGAACTTGCTTCACCACTTGTTGCTGGATAGTCTCTCTAACAACTGTGGCCACAGTTGGGGCAGGCGATTCCTTAGACTCTTGAGAAAGTTGCCTGCGAAGTGCAGCATCCAGACCATTGTCGGTGGGTAATTTAGACTCCGCTTCGGCTTGGAGAGTTGGCTCCTGGGTAACCTTTGAGGGAGCTTCGAGTCTTCTATCGAACAATTGTCTTGGAGGCTCCTGTTTCTGTTCGTCTGTTGAATTTATCGGCTCTCTTGGTGGACGAAAATCTGCGTCAGGCGTGTCGATTTTTGGCACCGATGCCACAACCTCGACCACTTTAACCTCTAGCTTGAGAGTTAAACCCTTGAGGGCTTCTATCAACTCGTCCTGGATTGTCTTCGTCTTAGGCATCATTTGGCAGGTTCTTTTGTTATCAGATACTTTGATTAGAATAGGCATTTTATCGGATATGGTGGGTAATTAACAATTCACGTGGTTAGGTGGAATGTATATATACTACTTGTGCTACTTGTTTACGCTATCGAGACGCAATCGTAGGAATGCTCACATATCACGCCGCAGAGCAAAGTGACCTGTACCGGACAAGCAAGGAGCGCGGACCGGGCTGCCTGACGCCGCGTCAGTGACGCGTGTCGTAGCTTTGCTAGGTTAACTTTATTCTATACGCTATACAACACTTAATTTCTTACTACAAAGACTCCATAGCAAACGCATGCTCTTATATACGCCTGTTCGGGTTCTCGTTGCTGACACGCCCCCTCACCTTCGGGTTGGGATTTCCCGAGTTAACCGCATAGAATGGTGGTGCATGCGACAACGCGGGCGGCGTTAATGCGTGCGTGCGCTGCGCAGGCCGCACAATAAAAACAACTCAGACTTGGCTCTATTTTGTCTGCCTTCATCTTCTCTTACTCTGCGAAATAACATAAGGAGATATTGAACTTTTACCTTGTAATCCCAGCTAATAATTCTAATTGTGTTGTCATAAACACCAGAAGGACAGATCAAGATTATCCTACACCATGAGTGACAATGAGATGGAAATCAACGACCCTAATGAGTCGCCTACCATTAAAACTGAATCTAAGAAGCGATTTGAAGTAAAGAAATGGTCAGCTGTTGCTTTGTGGGCTTGGGATATCGTCGTGGATAATTGCGCTATTTGTAGGAATCACATCATGGATTTATGCATTGAATGCCAGGCAAACCAAACTTCTGCAACATCAGAGGAGTGCACTGTAGCTTGGGGAATTTGTAATCATGCATTCCACTTCCATTGTATCTCGAGGTGGCTCAAGACCCGAGGAGTATGTCCACTCGACAACCGTGAATGGGAGTTCCAAAAGTATGGCCACTAGTCTATAGAATCAACGCAATTTAACATCACCTAAGATCAGATCGTGAACCAAATAAAATTCTCCTCAATCAACTTGGTATGTACCCAACCTGAAGTTTGTAGCACGGTCTAAACTCTGCGCCCCACTGAGATAACCCCTCAGTATTCTTTTTTCAATTTTGCGCCACTGGCCATTCGCGCAAAATGCACGTGTGTGCTTCATTTGTTGCCATCTCACAAATTTGGCTTTCATTTCTCCACTAGCTCCCATATGAATATTGTTCTTTAGGCTATCGATATATTATCATCAATCTCAACATGGCATCTCGTTCATTCAGCAGCCAGAGTGTACGCCACTACCCCAAGATCAATATTGACCGAAAAAGTATGATAAAACCCCTAGTTGACGAGAAATTAGCGGTTGATCAATTCATCGACAAACCAGAATCAAGCTGGTCGAAGATACTCCACAATATCAAGCAAGAGGGCATACCTTACCTGTTAAAACACCTCTCGAGTCTCGAGACACCAGCGAATGCGAACAAGTATTATCTGTACTCCATAAAGGCTCTACGTTATCTCGCTCTTCTGATATTACACATACATAGTGTTTATTTACATATTTATGGATACTTTTACCCCTACTCGCTGCTTTCTCTCGACGAAGTTTGCAACGAGTTCTCAAGATGTCCCAATTGGACTAATTCTGTGATAAGAGCATTTGCGTGGCATCCCAACCACGACAGATGCGCCGTTGCCATCTGCAATGATTACATTTACGTTTATCAAGGCGATACAAGGATACGAGTATTACGTCGCAATCGCCAGCACAAGATAGTTGATATTGCTTGGCATCCTACTAATATTGAGATATTAGCTGTTGCCACACAAAAAAGCGTAATTTTCTGGCGAATAGTAGATGGACCTCATCACTCAAGCTCCAGTTATCTAGCTCCCGGACCTAATCACCAAGACCCAGATCTAATGGCGATCTCAGCGCAAGCAAATGAAAACAATTTCAGAATTTTCGAAAACGTCCTGTCTCCACCAATTATATCTTTGACATTCAATTGTGACGGTAGCAAGTTATTCGCCTGTTCGCCAAACTCATCTAAGATTGCCGTGATGGATATTAATCGCATTTTTGATCCGAATTCAACCGAAAAAGAAATGAAGCCCCAATACATGACTGTGTTCGGTCTGGGCCTGACTAAACTTACATGGTCACCTGTAAGAGACAGACTAGCTGTAGGAACTACAGCTTCAAGCATCCGCGTCTTTGAGCCATTCAATTGGTCCAACTCCAAATGGAATACCACAGGAGTCATCTCAGATCTAGCTTGGAGTGGACCTTCCGGGAGGATGCTCTTGGTGGCCACCAAAAATTCACCATGCTTGTATGCTTTACCATTCCTAGACAACCCACAAGCCAACGATGTTGGTGGCAACAAGTCACTTATGAAGGTACTGGACTTGCAGCCAACTAACAGCGAGCTCGGATCCGAGGTCGGTGGTGTAGTTCAGTCTCTCGCTTGGGATAAACGTGGAACTAGACTGGCGATCTCATTCAGAGACAACTCAGAGTCGATACTTCTATTTAGGACTGTTGAGAAGCCTACTGTGGAGTTTCATCAATTAGGTGTGATTCAAAGCGACAATGGGAGTTCACCATTAATCATGGAGTTCCATGACAAATTCAAAAACGGATCTCTCCTGACCATCTGTTGGAGTGATGGCAATTGTCAGCACATACCTTTGAGTTACACAGCTCAGGAGCTTAAAAAAACACCAGCTGGACGAGAGGATTATCTAAACGGAATTCTAAACCACACCTCAAATTCATTGAAGGATGTGAACTCACCACAACGAACCCCTAGGTCACTGACTAATTTCTGCCACGTATCCGGAAACCAAAGTATCTCAGCTTACCCCAACTCACTTACTCCAATTAACAAATCGCAACACCAGACAACTCTCTTTTCACTCTCGAGGCCGAGATTAATTCAGAAGGATCTATCCTACAGTTTCAATGAAAATTAAAGTTTTATCAATCAAACCAACACGCAAATTGCATGATGCAATACAGTAATACTGAAAATAACTTATGAATCTCTAAGACGCTGCGATAGGAAAATTCGACGTGTTCATCTCTAGCTAATTGTATTTTTATTTTATGAATGATGCGAAGAATATCAATCAAACTTCTTCTTGATTCTTTTCCTTCCTGAGGCTGGGCGCTCTCTCACTCTGTTTATCTGAGGCTTTCTGATTCTGTTTTGCTTCATGAGTCGTTCAAGTCTAACGTTTTCGTCACCGCTATCAACAGTCTGAGAGATGAGTTTCTGGCCCCATGTAGGTTCAAAGTTGCGAAGTTTCCAGGGATCAAGTTTGGCCAACTCTTTTGATGTGTCTATTTTTGCTTGCTCGATTGCCTCGCTCGAGAATTTGTTATCCGCTAGTTTCTCCTGAAACTGGATACAAAATCTCCTGAAATACTCGTTACTTAATGCAGTGTCGCTAGCTTCGATGGATCCATCGTGTTTCCTGATCTGATCAAAATCAGGTAATAGCCTGATTAATTGGATTTGAGAAGGTTTAGGTAGTGATTGCAGAGTGGCATTTGTTAGTATCGATCTTAGTTGAATTGTTGTAACAACCGAGTCCGATGTTTGAAGGTTTAATTTTCCCTCCTCTCTGATCTCTAACAGCTGTCTCTTGTGGCTAGGTCGGCCACGTTTCTTCGATGGCCTACATGATTCCACTAGAGATTTGACATTAATATCTTTAATTGGATCATCCATTTTTAGAAATATTCGACTGTGGATGTTGAGCCCGAGAGCGTTTATATTTTGTTAAGAAAAAGAGCCTCGATACGCTGATGGTGCACGCACGCTCGAATCCCTCGGCTAGCATTGTAGAGCTCGAAAAAACACTCTCCCAACCGTATAAATAATCAGCACTCTCTCATGATATACCGCAAATACTTTACTCTGAATTCTTCCATGTTATCTCTACTAGCCTCTCTCTAAAGCGAGTTTCTGGTTGGCTAAAAGCAAGCTTGACTTCACGCTCGTACCAAGTGAGCCAAAAGTCAAAGACATTGATGGTTCTATCAAGAAATACTACTTCAATTTATTGATTTGATCTCAGCATCACCATTTAACTGAAATTGATACCTTGGGCTAGCGGCAAGTCCTTGCCATAGTTGATGGTGCAAGTGGATCTTCGCATGTACTGCTTCCAAGCGTCACTTCCTGATTCCCTTCCACCACCACCAGTGTGCTTGTTACCACCGAAGGCGCCACCAATCTCAGCCCCATTTGTGGGAATGTTGACATTGACAATTCCACCATCAGAACCTAGAGGTCCGAGCCAATGGAAAATATTGCCCAAGTTTTGGGTGAACACGCTGCTACTCAATCCTTGCTCAACTTCATTGTTGTATCCAATAACCTCGTCGAGAGTTCTGAACTTGATAGTATAGACAATGGGTACAAAAGTCCCGCGTTGAACAACCGAACTATCATGCTTAAGTCCGGAAACAATTGTTGGCTTAACATATTTGGATCCAGCTCCTTGGTGTCGCTCGCCTCCAGCTTCAATCTTACCACCCAACCTCTCGGACTCCTCGATGGTTGACTCGAACGCCTTCACTGCGTCGTCAGTGTGTAAAGGACCACAAATGTTACACTCGACAAGTAGGTCTCCAATTTTAACTTGCTTGTAGGCATCCTTGAGTTTTGACACAACAACATCATGTATACTCTCGTGCAAGAACAATCTCCTCGTGGTGGTGCACCTTTGACCGGCAGTTCCAACACAGGCAAATAAAACAGCAGAAACCACTAGGTCAAGGTTTGCGTCTTCGCAAACAACGATGGCATTGTTTCCACCAAGCTCCAGGATACATCTACCAAACCTTTCCTGGACACGCATGCCCACTTGTTGGCCCACCTTCGTGCTTCCGGTAAAAGAAACCAACGGCAGCCGTTTATCATTCGCGATTGCCTGACCAACATCCGTGCCTCCAGTCACTAGAGTCGAGATACTGGCTGGCAAGTTGTTCTCCTCCAAAACCGAAGCAACCAGACGGGTTGTTGCTATGCTTGTCAATGGTGTCGTTGGAGCTCCTTTCCAAATCATGGTGTCGCCGCAAACCATTGCAATGGCTGAATTCCAACCGTAAACTGCTACCGGAAAATTGAAGGCTGTAATGATACCAATGGGACCGAGAGGATTCCACATCTCGAACAGCTTGTGATTTGCTCGCTCGCTTGGAATGTCCGAGCCTGAGATCATTCGTGACAACCCAGCAGCATAATCGCAAATATCAATAAACTCCTGCACCTCCCCTTCACCTTCGGGTAAAATTTTTCCCATTTCCAAGCTAATCAGACTACCCAAATCGGTTTTGTGTTTCCTTAAGCGATTGCCAATCTGCCTCACAATATCGCCGCGCTTTGGCATCGGCAACTGCGCCCACTTGGCCCAAGCTGCTTGGGTACTAGCTACACACCTGTTGTAGTCATCTACAGTTCAGCTCCTCACGGACGCAATGGGCCTGTCATTGATTGGACTGATTGATGAGTATTCCTTGCCACTCGAAAACCACTTCTGACCATCAAAATTACCCTCGTTGACTCGGCCGAGTCCAAGGTTTCGTAAAAACTTGTATTTATCTTCGTCAATCAGGTAGCTTATCTACATTGTTGCTCGCAAATTCAATAGAAGCTTTGTCTTGTTGAAATGCTGCCTGATACTTAATTGACCATGAAAGTCTGCCAAGAAGCATATTTAAGTTTTTCTTGGTTATAAAAATATCTCGAGCTTAGATTGAGAGCAAATTGATTTAATGCCGACGGTCATCAGAGAGATTGGAACAAAGGAAGAGATTTTTCACATCTAATACTAAAAAGCCGTTTTGGCGTTAGTTCGATTTTTCGTTTCTCCGTTTTGACCCCCTCCTTTTCTGCGCTCACACACGGGATTTCTTTCCCCCAAACGGAGAAATCGCGTGTGCAGCCCCTCTTTTTTTACGCTCGCACACACAACTTTTTCCCCACCTGAATTCGCCCTTTCCATCCCCCACTCACTCCACTCACACACACGCTCCCTTCTCACTCCTTTCCCCCACTTGAAATCTGTTGCGCTATCCAACCTCGAGCACGTGCGGCCTTGGCACAACTTTGATATAAGCGCACAGTCTCGACTTAGCGTACGAGAAGTGACTGACAAGTAAGCTGAGCCGTGGACGCCCCTCACGGAGCGAAGGCGAAGCGGAGCGAGCCGGAGCGCAGTTTCCCGGAAAGTCGCACAGAAAAACAGGTATAGCCGCGAGCGAAGCCGCGGTGACCGACTAGTATACCGCAAATACTTTACTCTGAATTCTTCCATGTTATCGATCTAGACAAAGGCTTATCATTTCCAAGTATCATTACACTGTTCACATACAGTGCCTCTCAAAACTGGCCACGAATTCTTGATTCTTGATTATTGATGTAGAAGAAGTTGTAAATTTGAATTAGTATTTTGGAACACACCCGATCGTTTTCCCCAATTAAGTTTTTAAACTATCACTCAAGATGAATCCTCACGCCAAAGAATTTGTGCCGGCACATATATTGAAGCAAAGACAGGAAGAAGCTCACCGATTAGACAACTTGACTGAGCAACTGAACAAAGTTGATTTGGAATCTGAGAATCAGAGTAATGAAGATGGATCCAGTACCTCGACCACAGCAAGACGGGATAAGACTGAAAGAAGAGAGACCACCGAGGATACAAACTCCAACGAAAAGTCCAGAGATGGGGAAGTTAATGCACAGAGAGAAGTTAAAAACAAGAACCAATCCCTCAATCACAGTGACAAAGATTCGAATAATCATATAAACAGTAACAATATCAGTAAACAGACTAACGGTGGTGGGGACTACCCAAATGAACATCATGATCTCGACGATGAGGATGACGATAGATTCTTGTTAAATGCCGGTGAAAATATATGCGAGTTTAATGGCGAGGAGTTCATTATACCTAATGAGTAAGTACACGTCCATCTGCTGCAAAGCTTTTAATCTTCTCCACCCCTGATACTAATCCAATTGACCTTTTTATCCTTGCCTCTATTGTAGCGAGTACGAGGAGCCGCCCCAGCAGGTGGGTTATGATTTTGGCAATGCTGAGGACAATGAAGACGAGGACGTTTGTAACGCCTTTGAGGAATTTTTATGTAATTTACCGGAGCAGTAACCAAGTGCAGAGAAGAGTAATTTACCTTTCAAGAGAATCCGGTTAGAAGGAGGAGAATTATACTATAATCCAACCATATAAAGTTCACGCATAAATTTGGCTAGCTCACGGCTGTTTGTCTATAAATTTATTAATCAATCAACCCATTCGCAGAGGGTGCTGAGGCTGGCTCGAGGTTTTAGCTACTCAATTTTTACTCTCTTGGACTGGGACGTTCTCGAAGATTTCTTGGATCTCCGCTTGGACGATGACCAAAAGTCGGCCAGCGCCATAGATTCATGGCAGTACTTTTCTGGGTATTTGATTCGATCTCTCAATCTTCTAGGTCCGTCCGCCTCTTGTATTGCAATTGTGTTTTGCTCTTCGAGGGCCTCTTCTTGTTCCTCCTCGTCGCGGTCTGTACAATCAGAACATTGCCAGCCACCAAATTTGGTCTTCTTGGGCACTCTTGTTAGTGGTGGATCTAGACAGTAAATGTGAATATAAGAATTGCAAGTATCGCACAGGGACAACAGGTGCTGGTCTTTTGTGGTAGTGCATTTACCACATTGATAAGTTGTGCTAGACTTCGTCTCGGACTTGGACACCTTGACGCAATTCTTCGCTTTCGCTGTGTTTGAACAGCGAGCAATCAATTGTTCCATTGATGGCGATAGATTGAATTGCTTTCCAGTTGCGTTAGTGATGGATTTTTGAATAGCTCTGGCTTCCTTTATCAAAGCCTCGTTCGCAACTTTAGCCTCGTCGACTGAGTGCTTCAACTCATTGTACTTGTCGCGAAGACTTGACTCACGGTCCTTGAGGATAACGTTATTTTTAGATAAGTCGATGTTGGTTTTCTTCATGTTGACCATTCGATTGGTCCTGTCTAAAACATATGCCACAAATTCCAAACTGAAAGCAGGTGGAATGTGCCACTTCTGTCTGGCCATTTCCATCTCATCTTGAACACTCATAAAGGCTGACTTGGGATCCAAGCCCATTAGTTCAGACTTCTTTGTTAATCTGATTATGAGTGATGGGCTTGTCATCAGCGACCTGTTGACTCTTTGGGGTATGGGCGGTCTATTGTTGGGATTCCATTTAGATAAACGAGGATTTGGTTCCTGAGTAATCTGAGCTAGTTTCTCTTTTGTAGCATCGGAACATGACTCCAAGGGCTGTAGCCGACGCAACCTGGCGAATAGGGCTGTACAAATTCGCTTCTTCTTCCTTATCACTGATTTGTCGGCATGATGTTTGCATTGAGCAATGTAGGGGTCAATCTCATCTGATTGTAGTTCGAAGAGAAGTCCTTCTTTCTGGGCACAAGTGGCATGAAAAACGGTTTTGCATAATCCAGCATCACAACCGATACAAACGCCAGATCTAGCTAGTCTTCTGTCTTCACAGATTGAGCACGCCTATTAGAATCGAGAGAGTGGTTAGTTAAAATTACTAATGGACTTTCGAGAATCAGACCAATTCTATCAGCGTTGATGATTAAATGCTTACCTTTGATCCATAGAGAGAGTAGTTGAGTTCGAACAGGGACACGTCGGATAGAGTTCTGACATTCTCAAAAGTGACTCCGCGTGTGTAGAGGGCGCAGACCATATGCACCCATCTTCCTGTGTCTGTCTCCTTGAAGATACCACCCGTGTTTGGACATAGCTCACAATGAGGATTCTTGACGGATCGTCTACATGGCTCGCAAAACCATGGCTCCATCGAGTCAGCTGATCCAATCGATATATGTGATTTATCTGATGAGCCCGACTTGACCGATATAACCGAATTGGCACCGTCATCATCGTCGTTTGCGTCAGCATCGTGGCCATCATCTTGAGGCTCATAACAACCTTCGTGCACTGTAACTCCACAGGCATCACACTCGATGATTTCGTCATCGTCACCTGAATTGTCGCCCAGGCAAACGGTACAGATCTTGGCACATGATTTGTAGGCTGCCTTACTGGGTGAGCCCGGAAGGATTGAGAGAGATTTTTCCTGCTTAATACCGATTTGGTCGATGAGATCTCTTTTGACTTTTGATTGACCGGAATTGACCATTCCACGGGGTTTAGAGTGAGCATTGTGTCCATTGTGAGAACTTTCTTCTACTTTAATTCCAACGATTTGACACTCGTCATCCTCGTCTTCTACGCCTTGAGCATTAACATCCTCATCCTCCTCGTTCTCTTCTTCTTCCTCATCATCATCGCTACTGCTACTGTCTTCGCTGCTACCCGAGTCGTCGGAACCGCTGCCACTGACACTTTCATCGTCGTCCTCGTCAGGTCCCTTGCCGTTGCTGTCGCCCCGTCCGGCGACTAGGTCTTTGGGAATGTACTCCTCGTCGTCCGAACTATCCTCATCTGGCCTCAAACCATAAGCCTTCTCTAGTAGCTCTGGGTCGTCTTCTGCCGCAAACATCATCTCGTGCATCCGTGCTCCAGCATTCGAGCGTCGGGTGCGCGTCTTGGCCAGCGGTTCTGCATTGTCTTCGCTCATGACAGTTCGTTGAGAAGGTTGCAAAATTTATATAAGAGTAAAAAGTGAGTTATATGTTGGTGTAAACATAAAGTTGCTTAATGGACTTGCTACTTGTTACAGAGGAACAATAAAGTTTGACTTGCGCGAGAAAGAAATTGAAACAAGAATGGAATTGTGTCGGCCAAAACATGTGTGTTGTGTTGGCTATCGATTGCATACTTTTGCGCCAGTCAGATGGACGAGCAAGCGAACAAACGAATGAAGTGGCCGAAAAAAGTTTTCACACTTCGGGCGCCATACGCACGAACGGCATCTGATTCATCGTACAGGCCGCCCAGCGTTCTTCGTGCACTCGTCATACCGCGGCCAGTGCGCGAAGATTTGGCTTGTTTGTGTATCTGTCTCCAGGTTGTTGCAATTTGCTGGTGAAATCTACAAAACGAACGAATCCCCGACGCTCAGTGTGCTTTCTGATTCGTTGCTTGAGCCAAACTTGGTTTTGTTCCCCGCACTCTTGTCCGAAAGACTTGCCATCTCCCTTTGCAGGTTTTTTCCAATCTCGCCGAGACTCGCGGACACTTGCGCTTGCAGTGCGCATATTTGCACTACACAATAGCAGTGAATATTCTCGAGGCTTGAGCAACGTGATCGCCACTCCCGTCAGCCTGCGAAAGATTCCTGAGTGACTCACTCTCCCTATAAAGTCATTGCATAATTTATTTCAATCTGTCAAATATCGGTTGTCATCGAGCCAAATCTCAAATATTGACCCAAGTCTTCCAAAGGTAACGTCAAGCCAAACGATCTTCTTTAAATCAAAACAAAAATCTTCCATCATGTCAGGACAGGTGCCACTAATTGGAAAGCCAGCCCCAAGCTTCACCACAACCGCTTTGGTTGATGGAAAGTTCAAGGATGTCTCTCTATCGGACTACAAGGGCAAGTATGTAGTGCTCTTCTTTTACCCAGCGGACTTCACCTTTGTCTGCCCAACAGAAATTACCGCATTCAGCGATCGCATCGCCGAGTTCGAGAAACTTGGTGCCGTCGTCTTGGGAGCCTCAACTGACTCTCATTTCGTGCACAAGGCCTGGTCTAATGTGTCACGCAAGGACGGTGGTATTGGAGAGATCAAGTATCCACTGCTTGGAGACAAGAGCGGTAAGATCTCCACCGACTATGGAGTATTAACACCCAGTGGCCTTCCTCTAAGAGGTCTCTACATCATCGATGACAAGCAGGTGCTTCGTCAGATTACCATCAATGACTTCCCGGTTGGTCGTTCGGTTGACGAAACTCTTCGTCTCGTTCAAGCTTTCCAATTCGTTGACAAGCACGGTGAGGTCTGCCCAGCCAACTGGAAGCCAGGAAGCTTGACCATCAAGCCAGAGACCGAGAAGAGTAAGGAGTATTTTGCCAAAGCTAACTAAATTTGTCAGCATGTTATATCATTGTATCATCATCAATAAAAGTATGTCACCGGGGGTGCATCTTTTCATGGGTTCATTTAGATTACTTTGAAACTTATGCATTACTAGTATTCTCACCGATCTATTGCACTTCCTCTCTTGAAAACTATCATTAAATTTATCTTGTCATTAGACTTTGATCAAAGGGTCGAGTAGGATTGAGTACAGGTGAATTGTTATGCAGATTTTGCTTTGTTGTCTAAACAGGCTTCTTCTCTCCCCGCCCATAGTGCAACGGAACGTGACATGAGACGCGCGAACACCAAGCGTAGCAGTGTGCGCGGGTACTTATCACATCAGCCGACTTCCACGAGCATTTTCCTAAAAGTAGTCCTAAACCCGTTTTCGCAGTAACCTTGCAGCATTGGTTGATAGATCAAACTTTATTATTCCCTTTTCATAGCTACTCACTACATGATCTGCAGTAAACTAAAACTATGCTGTAGACTTTCGACTCAAGATATTCGCACATTGACCACCATTTCGCCACTCTTCAAGTTACTAGATCTCACTATGGCCGATGACGATTCCATTGCCAAAAACCGAGGACGAAGGGCCAAAAAAGAAAAGGATGTCCTCAGAACAGTTGATAGTACTCAATCCACCTCACCTGTTGTAAATATGAAAAGAAAACATGTCTATGATTCTCTGGAACACTGCCGGGCAATGCGTTCACGATCAACAAGTAAGGAGGGTAAAGAGAAAATTTGTGCTGAACCATCCACTTCCAATATTACCCCACCTGGTGCCGAGGATGCTGAAACGATGGAATTCATCGAGTCATTGAGATCTAAGTCATCCTCGAGATCGGGACGATTCCATGACACATCTATCGATGGCAAACCATACAATTTGAAAATAACTACCTGGAATATAAATGGTTTGCGAAGTTGGCTGACCAAACGTTGCGGGTTAGCTTTCATCGCCGAGGATGATGCCGATATATACTGTTTCCAAGAAATCAAGTGTGGCAACTCGAAGGTACCAGCTGAGGTTAAGGAAATCCCAGGTTACCAGTGTTTCTGGAATGGAAGTGACGATGGTCATTCGGGGGTTGTTTGTTTTTCGAAGAAGAAGCCTCTCAAAGTGACCAATGGTATCGGTATAGAGATTTACGACAAGGAGTCGAGAGTCATAACAATGGAATTTGAAAGCTTCTATGTGATCAACGCCTATGTACCAAACTCAGGTCGCGGGTTAGTACGCCTGGACTATCGCATGAAATGGGACGCTGACTTTTGTAACTACATCAAGCAACTTGATGAAAAAAAGCCAACAATTGTTTGCGGAGACCTCAATGTTAGTCACCATGAGATTGATCTCGCTAATCCCAAGACAAATCTAAAGACAGCTGGCTTCACCATAGGTGAGCGAGACAACTTTGGAAAGATGTTAGAAAACATAGACTTAATTGATGTATTTCGCTTCCTCAATCCAGCCAAAAAGGAATGTTACACTTTCTGGTCATATATGCGAAATGCTCGAGAAAAGAATATTGGTTGGAGGTTAGACTACTTCTTGATCTCGAAGCGCTGGATGAAGAAGATCTGCGATTGTATCATTCGAAGCGAAGTCCATGGATCGGATCACTGCCCAGTAACACTATACATCGCTATATAGATGACACTGATGCCAGAGGGTATTTTTAACACTTGTATCCGGTGCGAGCGACACTGGAACACTAACTGCCTAAAAAATTTCGACCTGAGAGTGGCACTATTGGACTGTCGAGATAGTCACCAACACTTAGATTAGATCATCTTGCATCCAATAAATCTATCTCTCAATCAGAACTCATTCTGAAGAATGTTATACCAGATCTCACTAAGTAGAGGCGTAGGGCATTTAATTTCATCGACCTCAGTACAACATCTTGCTCATATATGGGCCATCCAGTTCGTACCCCAACTTCCTGTAATAGTTGCGGGTACCTACACCGGAAATGACGGATATCTTCTTGGATCCATGTTCCTTAAGAGCTATTGACTCAGCCTCATCCATGAGGAGCATCCCGAAGCCTTGATGTTGAAACTTGATTGGATTCTTCGTACTCACTGGAACTGTGGAGCCATAAACGTGTAATTCTCGAATGATACTCGTTTCATGCTCGACGAATTCGGGCCTGAATGTGCCCTCGCTACACTTCCTCAATCTGAGCAGACCAATTAGTATATCCTGTTCTACATCTTCGTAAGATAGGAAGGTTTCCCAACCATCATTAGCCATGTAATCTCGGCGTATCAACTCGATGTTATAAGGCCTGATCTTATGATGAATTTCCTGGATTCCGACTTCTCGCGTCCTTACGTCACGACATTTCATTCCATAGTCGGACATTCTAGCCAGTACAAGTTCGCGGATATTTCCATGTTCAACTCCAGAGCTTACTAATGGCATTGGTATATCACGTTGAATGCGATAGATTCTCATCCAAGGAGGTACTATTGAAAGAATTTGTGCGAGTAGATCGATTAGGACCGAGGGAGGATAGCTTTTGTACCTATCTGTTTTCCATAACTCGTATAAACCAGTGCCTCTAATCACAAGGGTTGGATAAATCTTTAAACCATCGGGTCTGAAGGCAGGATTTCCAAAGAGTTCCACAAATTGATTGAGATCTCGCTCTAGATCCACGTTGGGTAAATTAGGCATCATATGTGAGACAATCTTGAAACCGCAATCTTTTGATAATTGGAAAGATTGGCAAACAGATCTTATGGTATGACCACGATTAGTGTCAACAGCAACGTCTTCATAGATTGATTGTAAACCTATTTCAAGTCGAGTACAACCATAATCAAGCATATCGTTCAAGTGTCGTTTCAAGCAATAATCAGGTCTTGTCTCGATGGTAATTCCAATGCATTTAGTCTTTGCTCGTTCCGACATACTGATGGCCTCGGCGACAGATTGGGATTTGTGCCCACTCAACGAGTCGTGAAGGTTCCTAATAAAATAGTCTCGATACTCAGGAGACAGAGACATGAAGGTACCACCCATAACGATAAATTCCACCTTGTCGACATCATGTCCAAGTCTTTGAAGTTGCTCTATACGACCTCTGGATTGCAGGAATGGATCATACCTGGCTCTTATGGCTCGCATAGATGTTGGCTCATATCCTGTGTAAGATTGAGTTGAATACTCGAAGTCCGAGTCTGGGCCTCCAGGGCAATAAACACAAACATTTCCAGTATAATTAATATGAGGACATCGATGAGGTTTGCACATTACAGCTATCACAGCGATTCCTGATGCCGATCTGATTGGTTTAGCTCTCAGTTTCGGCAACAAGATAGATTTATATTCATGAGGGACTCCGGATATGATGTCCACAAGCGATGGAAGTTTGCTCAAGCGATATTTTGATGCAATACCACACCTAAGTTTCGTCAGATTCACATCTTGTCCATTAGTATGAGCCTCGAGAAGTGCATCGATAATCTGTCTGACAACTAGTATCTGCTTGTCCTTTATATATTGGGCAGTCTGCTCCTCTTTCTTGGCGACCATCTTGATGGAAGTGTGGATGTGGCCTCCAACAGGTTGAAATATAGCGAGTCGAACATCAAATAGAACGTAAATTAGGCATCATTTTATTGGATGAACATGGGCTTCAAGCGTTTGTTTTGGCTGAGAATAAACACGCGCGTTCAGGCTTGCGCACTTTGTTATGCGCGATAAGTAGTAAAGTAGAGATGTTAACCGATACAAGTATAGCGGGGTAGTGTGTTGTTTATTGGTTGCACATGAGCTTTTATATGTGAGGAAGTGGCGGCACGGCCATGCCGTGCAATACGATCGGCACAGCGATGGCGCGAGATTCGAAGTCGTGCGGCCACTAGATTTTCCGCGCACGACATATCACCCTCTGTTTGGTATTCTGGATATGAGTGGGAGAGACGAAGTTACTGTTCTTGTGAATGAAGGCCGTCCGGGGTTTTTCCTGAAAGATGGGATTTTCTCCGTCAAAATCGGGGTTTGAGGGATTTTTGCGTCCCCACCATGAGTGTTAGAGATTGCGTAATATTTCCATTAATCCGTGGTCATAATTTTTTATTGCGTAATATGTTGTTGTGGAAGTTGTCCTGGTCACCTGTGTCAAATTTGGTGAAAATCCTCGGAAGGAGTTTTGCGTAATCGATCTCTTTATCTAGAGCTTCTGTTTAGTTTCCTGGAATTCAATTTTGTCTTTTTGGGCATTTGGATTTATGGATGTTGAGAGCACCCCTGTTTGATGTTTTGAACAAGAGTCCACAATCTGGACATTGCAGTTTTTGGGTTTTGGCCACGTTTTCCTTTACCGGTGCCCATGAGTTAAGTGACTGCCCTCGTTCTTTATGCATTACTGTCCTGATCTTATTGTAGGTTGATTGTGGTACCTGGACTACGTCGCCGATGGACTCCTTATTTTTGTAGAGTCTTTGGAATTCGATGGCTACAATGGCAGCGCTACTTGCACACTGGTCCTCTTCCTTTTGATCATAGAAAGCGACGTGTTTGAGTGTTCTCACTTTACCCAGAGTTCCCTTCAGCAGTACACGTGTGCCACGGTGCTTGATGGTGATGTTGTTGCCGTCGGCGACGTAAAGAGCTCTTGTTTTA
Organism: Aculops lycopersici; assembly: GCA_015350385.1. Lineage (NCBI taxonomy): Eukaryota > Metazoa > Arthropoda > Arachnida > Trombidiformes > Eriophyidae > Aculops > Aculops lycopersici. The sequence goes on along the minus strand of WNKI01000001.1, from coordinate 10,284,070 downwards.
GCAATATAGAGAAGGACAAAAGAATGATCCCCGATTTTGTGTAGATATAAGCCATCGGTTTTGTCGTGGAAATGACTAAATAGTTGGGGTTGGATTGAGTCTTTGTAGCCGTATGTTATTATTGCTTCGAGTATCTTGTCCAGTGATTGCCAGTTGGCTCTTTTAGCTTCCTTCGTATTTCCGGAGCCACAATCGGGGTAGCGTGGTTGAAGATTGGTGTCTTGTAAATTATGGCGGCGACAATAGATGTTAAGTAAGGTGACGCATCCGCTCAAGTCGTTGTTATCTTCGTATATCCACTGAGAGGTCCCCTCTTTGAATGTTACTCGGAAACAGCGCCCACGACGTGTCATTCTATGCCCATTGATCTCTTTGACTTCAGCGTACCCTTCAGAGTCAGTTGATGAACATTGGCTTTGCTCTTCTTCCGTTTGAGACTCTTGGTTGTTGGTGTTGCTTACATCTTGTAGCGGTAAATCGTTGCCGATTGCGAAGTCTGAGGTCCCTTGGCCAAAGTCGTTGTTGAAATTGTCGTTATTAAAATCACAGTTGAAACCGTTGTTGATGTTGGTATTGTTAGTATTATTAGTGTCTTGCTGTGAGCTACATCGTGATTGCTGATTGGATGGACATTGCGAGTTGTTTTGCGGCTTACAAAAGGGACAGTACCATGGATCTTCTGAGTTCTCTAATAGTTTGTAAGTTTTTGCTGGGATCCCAATACATTGAGGGTGGAACCATCTCTTGCAATTTTCTTCGTCACACAGTAGCCATTTGTTAAATCTAAGCTTGTCGTCGCATATCTGGCAAGTGTCGCTTTTTGCGTCTGGAAAGTTAGAGTCTGCTGGTATTGGGGAAGGCATAATTGGTTATAGTGATAAGTATTAGTTCAACTTGATATCAGCTTGAGAGAAAAT
>WNKI01000001.1:10240706-10282245 GCA_015350385.1 Aculops lycopersici | reverse complement strand
CGCGAAATTTCTGGCGCGCTGTGAGCGGCGTTGGTGTGTGTGACACGCGGAGCTAGGCTGCTGGTGTTTGGCGCACTTGTGGCGCTGGTGTGTGTGACACGCGGAGCTAGGCTGCTGGTGTTTGGCGCACTTGTGGCGCTGGTGTGTGTGACACGCGGAGCTGAGCTGCTGGTGTTTGGTTGCGACGGTCCAATGGTTGACGCACGACAACTAGGAGCTATATAATTATAATAATTATTATTATTATTGTTTTTTTACCTGTTTGGGGTAAGGAAGAGAAACAGTGAGATGATAGTTATATTTAGATTGTTTACTTCCGCCTGCCAACTTTCTTTATTTCGTAGGGTGCGAAACGAAGTGGCGTTCTATTGGTTCTTCGTGGTCTAACGACGGGAGTTGCATTTGGCTCATTCATTTCCATGGCTCTTGACGACGGCTGTACGTCCTCAACGGCTTCGTCTGTAGTTATCTGTGGTCCTTGGTCAGGAGCGTTGGTATCCTCTACCGGCGAAAGTGTATCAGTTGCTGCTACCGGTGTTGTATTGTGGCTGCTCTGAGCTAAGTCCTCGACATGTACCGATTCTGTTGTTTCGTCTACTCGTTGTTCTCCATCAGGACTAGCTGGCATAGCCTTTAAGCCTGGCGATTCACTTGTTGATATTGTTTTTTGTGACGGTTCTTGGTGTTCTGTTGTTATATTGTCGAGCGACGTTTCTAACAAATGATGAGCCCATCTCTCAGGTTGACCGTTTCTGTTTGGGTTAGGAGTAGAAGATTGCATCATATGTTGTGTGATCGGGGGTTCCAAGAGCGAAGTGTTGTCGAGGGGGGGTACACTGGGCTGATCGTCCGCCGGAGTCTTTTGAATAAGGGTTGATTTTCGCCCAGATATTGGCAGTTGTTCGTCGAGGTAGTTAACTTCCTCGCATATAATCTCGCCTGGTAGTTTGTCTCTTGAGCCCGATTGATTTGCTCCCTCCTTGAAGTGGATCAAGTCTTGAAATGCTACTCTCTTGGTTTTCATTTTTGTGATGTCCAATATTTCTGCAGCTTTTGGGGAGTCGTCATGTGTGATTATACGTATAATAATGTGGGGACCTGTGAATTTGGGGGCTAACTTGAGCGAGTCACCGCGAGGCGGTGCATGATTTTTGGTCATTACTAAGTCAAGTGTTTTAAAGTCTTGCGGTACTCTATTTCGATCGTAAAATTCCTTTTGTTTGGCCTGAGCTTCTTCGGTATTCTTCAAAGCTGTCTGCCTTAGGATCGAATGGTCCACGGTTCTGGCTTCTGGAAGGGGTCTTGCATAACCGAATCTTGAGAAAGCGTCTATAGCAGTGATGATGAACTTGTTTCCATTTCGGCTCTCTTTCAATGGTCCCACAATATCTATGTGGACTCTCTCGAATAGTTCGGAGGTTTTGATGGGTTGTAGTAGTCCCGATCTAGGTGCCCTGGGGACCTTGTTACGTTGGCACACTTCACAGTCTCTTATATGCTCTATTATATCCGTATTCAACCTTGGCCAGTAGTACTGCGCCAGCTTGTTCCGAGTCTTTTTGATACCGAGGTGGCCACCGTAGATGGGGTCATCATGCGCTATTTTAAGCAATAATTTTCTATATTTTTGCGGTACAAACAATCGAAGTCTGTCGTGTAGAGGTAAATTTTCGTCTATGAAATATAGTTCGTTATTGATCAACTCAAAGTTTTCCCTCGCTTTCCCGTCGGACTTCATCTTGTTCTTGAGGGTCTCTATTTCTTCGTCACCTGTTTGGTCGAGCACCGGCTGTCTCGCGAGTAGTAGGCATGCTGGCAGCGATTGCTCTAGTCTACTTTTTGCCATTTCGTCGACTTTCAGATTATAACCGTTATGGGCATGCCCTTTTATATGAATGCACTTTAGATCCAATTTTTCTTTCATATTGTTCAATGCTCTCATCAGTTTCTCGTTGATGACGGTTTTGTTTCTATGGTCCTTGTATCCGTTTTCTTGCCACTTCTCAAGGCGATTGTTGATAGCGTCCGCCGCGTATTTGCTATCCGTTACTATCAGTACCCGGTTGAGATTTGCTGTTTGTGATATTTTACAAGCCTCCAATATCGCAGTGAGTTCTGCAACTTGGTTGGATGGTCTCTCGTGTTCGACCAGTCCGCTAGCGGTCAAGTCCGGATTAATAGTGGATAGTACTGCCCAAGAGGCTTTACAATTGGGTTTACCATTGGACGTACAAGCTCCATCGGTGTAGAAGATTTCTTCTGGAGGTTCATCGTGAATCTTCTGTGCTACGGTTTCGATCGTTTGGGGAATTGTCTTAATAGTAATGTTGCAGTCGGCTGGTAGGTCGAGAAGGAGTCTTTCTACCCGTTCGGGTCGCTCTTTTCTTTTGATGGCATTTTCAAGGGCTTTGAACGGTGTTTCGACTATAACTTCGCCTTTGAGGAAACTACCGAACTTTTGATAGGCGATCACGAGTCCTCTTAAAGATTTTTCCACGTTCGTCCAATTATTCTCCGATTGAGTAAGTGCCTGTCCTGTTCTGCAAATTATATCCCCCTTTTCCGTTAAACAAGTAGCTTCTATTGATTCTTTGGCGATATGAATCCTTAGGATTTTGGTAGAGAAGGTGTCCGGTATAGTTTGAGGTAAGGCTTCATCGATTTCTATTTGCATTCTTTTGACAGTTTCAGTATTCTCGAGGTTCCATGAGAACGGCGTCGTTTTCTTAATAAGCTCCCGCAACGGTCGGGTTTTTTCTGAGAAATTAGGGATGAATCTGGAGTAGTGATTAAGCTTTCCAAGTATCGATAAAATATCGGATTTGGATTGTGGGTTGCAGTCCCTCAAGGGTTCGCATTTGTTTGGTATAGGGGCAATGGAGTTTTGGGAAATGAGGAAGCCTAAAAATTCCACTTGCTCTCGAAAGAAGTGGCATTTGGACTGCTTCAATTTGACCCCTCGTTTTCTACATTGTTCGAAGACCCATTTGAGATTTTCTTCAAGTTTTTCTGCTGAATCGGCAAAGACTAGAATATCATCTATGTAGACCACGCATCTCTTATAGAGTCCTTCTTCGAAAATTTCATTCATAGTTCGCTGGAATTTCGCAGGCGAGTTTGTAAAGCCAAATGGGGCTCTTCTAAATTGGTAAAGCCCATGAGGTGTGAGGAAAGCTGATCTATGTCGATGTTCCTCCAAAAGTGGTATCTGTAGGAATCCTTCAGTGCAATCCAAGGCAGCAAAATGCGTGGCTCCTCTGATTGCGTTGAATAGGTCAGCTAATTGTGGCACCGGGAAATTATCTTTCTCTGTTATATTGTTGAGAGGTATATAATTTATAACCAATCTCTTCTGTCCGTTCTTTTTGGGTACCAGATGGGCCCTAGATGAAAAGTTAGATTGAGAAGGTTCGATAATCCCATTCTCCAGGAGATTTCTGATTTGCTCATGTATTAATTGTATGTCTTCAACTGAGTACCTTCGGAGGGTTGTTTTGATCACCTTATTGTTGATTATTGGGATAGTCATGGGCTCAATGTCGATAGCTGTGGTGGCCTTTTCTGCGAATATGTCTTGGAATATTGTTACAAGGTTCCTGATAGTTGGAGGGAGCCTCAGCATTGGGTCGATTCCAAGTGTAGCAAGAGTAGACAGTGGCAGTAGTCTTTCTTTTCCGATTATATGGTTGCCTGATTTTGCTAACATAATGCCTCCACTGGGTACCACAGAGATGTTCATTGACTTTATCAAGTCCAGACCTATGACAGCTTGGTATCCCAAAATGGAATCGTGATTTGGTAGTACAAGGTATCTGCTCTGGACCCCTGGCCCGTCTGTATTTGCTGGCTTGGTGTGCAATTTGGTCGAGCAATTTACGTTTAGAATAAGATTATCCGCTGTTTTGACTCTTTGATTTGTTTGGTTAATCTGTATGTTCTTGTTAGAGATAATCACTCCCTTTTCTGGTAGAAAGGATGCTGTTGCTCCCGTATCGATTATTGCATCCACGTCTATGTAATTTATGATAAAATGAGCAATGACAAGGCTAGTTCCTGATCCGAGGCAGGCTATTTGGTGTAATGGGTCGTCGGCACCTTGCGACTGAGCGACCCTGTTTATTTTAAAGCTTCTGCCTCTTCTGATTTCAAAAGTGGGCAGTCATGGTTCCAGTGATGACCACCACAAGCATGACATGGACGTGGCGGTGCTCCATTCTTGGCGTTATAAGCATCTTTCAATTTCTGTGCCTCCTCCTGTGGTATGTAGCTCCTTCTGCCTGGGGCTCTATTTGGATATGGAGCATACCCTCTTTTGCCTTGGTCTCTATTATCTGGTCGCCTGATTCTTTGGTATCCTCCTCTACTGGCGTTTTGCGCCTGGTTACTTGCGAATTCGTCGTTCCGGGTTGCTCGGTTGGTATTAGTTTGTTGGCCAGCTAGTTGTATCGCCGCTAAAGCCTCTTCTTTGTTGGTTGCCTGTTTTGCGACTTCTTCTCTGATAGAGTTCTTAAATGAATTAAGTATCTCGATCAAAGAGCTGGCATTCAGTTGGTTCTGATTTTCATCCTTATCGAAAGGTAATATTTTCTCTTCCGCTCTTCTGGCTAATTTAAACACTTCTTTCAAGTCGTCCAAATTGCTCCACCCATCATTGATTACGTTTAGGGCTCTTTGTATTCGGTTTGGTAAGTTCAGCTTCAGTTGCGAAATGATATCTTTATCTTTGGCCTCGTGGTGTACCCTTCTGTAACAATCGGCGTAGGCCTCTACATAGGATAGGAGTGAGTCTTTATCCTGATCGTATTTCATCTTTGAAAGCTTTTCATGAAATCTCATCTCTGCATTAGGCGGCTGGAATCTTTCGATCAAAGCGGCTTTACAAGCCTTCCAGTTTTTCCCTTCAGTTATGTTTTTCTTGATATTATTACGAGCCCATACGTAGGCTGCTCCAGTAAGTGCTCTTTGCAGTGCCTTGCAGCGCATTGCCTCGCCAACACTAATCGTTGCAGCCTTGTATTTTGTGAGGAATTCGAAGATGTCCTCATTTGGGTTCCCTCCAAACTGAGGTATTGGTAGATTGGTTAGAGAGGTTGCGACCTGTTGTTCTATCGAGTCCGCTAGTCGCATCATTGTCATTTCTGCTGCTGAAGTGGAAGTGTTAGTCTGGTTGTCTGCCATTTTGCTGACTTGGTTGTATATATATTCTGATATGTTGTGTTTTACTTTCTTATCTGTCGTGTAGTTACTTATTTTTGGGGAACGAGATATCCCCTGCTACCAATTGTTATGCGCGATAAGTAGTAAAGTAGAGATGTTAACCGATACAAGTATAGCGGGGTAGTGTGTTGTTTATTGGTTGCACATGAGCTTTTATATGTGAGGAAGTGGCGGCACGGCCATGCCGTGCAATACGATCGGCACAGCGATGGCGCGAGATTCGAAGTCGTGCGGCCACTAGATTTTCCGCGCACGACAACTTGGCGAATCGCGATGCGGACAACTGGAGTTGCGCGAGAAATGCCCGAGGGGTCAAATAAAAGTACATGTAACTCATCGGTTCCAGACTGACAGGCATCAACCTGATAAACATTTACCTCCATTCGCTAATTTATATATTGGCCCGTCATGTCCGATATTGATTCCTTCGCCTTCGAGCCAGGGCAGCAAGTCAAATGCAAGACTCGTCACGAGGACGAATTCAAAGGCGAAGTGGTCGCATTTGACCTCGCCAGCAAGGTTCTGATCATCAAGTCTCCTTCATCTGCTGGCACCAGTGGCAACCATGATCTTCATTTCCTTGTTCTCGACAGTGTCTCAGATGTTGAAGTGCTCGAGGAGCCACCAGCAGACTTCAATAATGAATTACCAAGTATGGAGATGAAGCACATTCAGGCCAAGCAAGCAGCTGCTATCAAGGAAAGAATGAAGCTGGTTGAAGCTGTTAGTAATGGCGTAACTCAAGAGGGAATCTCTTTATACTCCGCATTCTCGAAGATTTACGTTAGGGATGGTGATATTGTTTGGAAAGACAAGGTTAAGATTGTAGTAATGAACTCTGTAGTCATAAGTCCGCCCTACAAGGAAGCCGACTGTCAGCCGACATCCTCCAAAACAGAGAAAGAAGCTTTGAACTATGTCAAAAGTAATATCAGTAAGTATTGGGAAAGTTGCGCAAAGTAGATAGAGATCTAGAGAAGTTTAAACCTTAAGATAAATCCAAACCATAGTCACACATCCCAATAAAGTTGTCGAAACTAATGCAAGCGTGATGTACTGTATCTGACTATCGAGTTTATTAAGGCGGCTGATCGGTAAATCTCACTATAGATCCTAGACTCTGTTCCTTCTGAATTTTATCAATGGGATTTAAATCTTTTCTATCAGATAAGGATTGCTTTGCCATATTTGTGTTGAATTCTCTTCGCTTCTTGATTGAATTCTCTATCTTCTCGACAGGTACAGCTAGTCTGTATACAAGGAGACTGGCTAAGTAGGCAATAGCTATGATGATACAAGGCATAACGCGAGCCGAGGTGGACGATTGAATATTGATGCAGGTTTTGATTATCAATGAGGTTATAATAGATGATGTAGCAAGCGCAGTGTATAGTATCCCATAGACCATACCATGATACTTGGAACCAAAAACTTGCTCGATGTAGACTGGAAATAGAACAAATGTTCCTGAGAAACCAAAAAATAGACCCAGCATCCAAATCATATACAGAACTTTTGATTCTAATATGAAAGCGAACGGGAAGGCTGATATCATTGCAGCAAATAGTATTACCTTGATGATGTAACAGGTACTAAATGAGAACTTGTCCGTGAGGTATCCCCAGGTGAGTCGCCCGGACGCATTCGCCACGGCGGCCACGGCAACTACAGTCGCTAGAAAGTTATCGTCTTGAATATACACTTGGCCGTATCTTTTACCAAGACTATTGACGAAGGTCACTCCCGGCGCTACAGCCATCATCATGAAGCCAATGACGTAAAATATCCTGTATTTGAAAGCTGAGCTGACTGAAGTCATGTTAGGTAGGAACTCCTCAACAATGATCACGTTCTTGTTAGTCGGTCCATCTGCAGGTGATTCGGCTTGCTCAGTTGGGGGCGGAAAAGCTAGCAGACATCCTAAAGATTGTACAATAGAAAAAATAATGCCCATATAAAGGAACAGGTTAGGTGTTCTTCTATAAACTGACTGGGGGAAGTATCCGTTAGAATCAGGTGCAAGGTTATCTGGGTTCATGTACATGGTTTGCAGGAAGGTGAAAATCAGGCCACCGAATCCGAAGCCGGCAACTATCATGCCTGTGAAGAGGCCTTTCCGATTCGGAAACCATTTTTGGGCCGCTATGATGGATGCAATATATGATGATCCACAACCCATACCGCAGCCGAGCCCATACAATATGATGACAACGAAAATGTTAATGTCGATTGCCAACATGGTCAAAAATGTGGATGCTACATGTATCAGACATCCAAATATACATGCAAATCGACTGTTTGATGCTTGTTCGATACATGATCCAACTATGAGAAACATTCCCTGGCCTAATAGAAAGGCAGCAGTGATCCAGGTGCCATCCTCCGAGCTTACGTTGGGACTTCCATGGTTTTGCATATAGGATGCGACATAAGGTACGACATTTCCGATCGAATAGAAGGTACCTAGAGTTAGGTTAATCAATATTGCTCCGGCAACACACGCCAAGGCTCTTACTTCCATGATTGTGATACAAATATAATCAACTAAGTGATAACGCTTGCGTTGCACATAGCGCTATGGCGTCAGCCGAACGTCTCGATCGTCTGTGTGTCTCCAGTACTGAGGCATAATCATCATGCGGTGAAACGATCCACCGGTTAACAGATTCCTACTCCACTAACTAGAACAGTATTATAGACTAGATGACAGGTCGAAAGGCCAACAAGGGCAATGCGCCACAGCGTAAGAAGGCCACAAGGATTCAACAGTCTCCTAACACGAGCCAACAAGTGGAGGATTCGCAACTGCCGCCAAATATCAAAAAGGAGCAGCCTCCTCAACCGCAGGTCGTCAAGAAGATTGCCAAGGTCGACAACGATGAAGCTAGAACCCTGAACACTGTATTCAAGTCTAACCCAGATGCACAGATGAAGGATTTCATAAAGAAGGCTGTGGTGAAACCAGGTCCGAGCCAGGCAGTGAAGGCTCTACCTAAGACGCCGGCAGAAACTCATCCCCCAGCAGTTGTTCAAGAGTTGCTCGAGACTGATGATGACGTTACAGACAATTTGGGTAAGGTATTTAAAGTCAGTAAATCTTATAAAAATATTTAAAGTTGATATATTGACATTTAGTAGATTATTATTGTTGCTTCCTCTTGATTACTTGTCCAAGTCTTCAGGTCTAAATTTGCCAGTCACCACAGCGTGGTCTCGTTCATATGGTTCTAAACTGATTTGTTCCAAGGGTTTGATTCTGTCTTGTTGCAGTTTCTTAACCTCTGATGCAAACACAGCTTCTGGTGGGGCAGTGGAATCAACACAGTTGGCCTTGATGGACATTACGATGTGGCCACCAAGTTTTAGGTAATGTGCAGCGTTCAAGGCAACGATACGCGCTTGATCGGGCTGGGCAACATCTGAGAAGATAACGTCAACCATTGACATCATCATTCTGTATTTGGTTGGGTGCCTAGCATCGTCTATGATAGGAATGATGTTGGATCGTTTCTGAGCTACACCTAGCAAGTCTCTGCCGGACCTTTGTGAGAATTCCACAGCGTAGACACGGCCCTCTGGGCCGACCATGTCTGATACGTGAGAAACAGTTGTACCCGATGCCGCTCCGAGATATAGGACCTTGCATCCTGGTGTGATGTGAATGTCTCCGATTCCTCCCAATATGGCTGCTCCTAACTTGGATCTGAAAGGATTCCATGCTCTGTACTCGATCTTTCCATTCTCACTCTCGACTGATATTCTCTTTTCGCCATACACCGAGTCTCCAGGAACTAGATTTTTAGTAGCAAGTGCGTCTTCTTTACCTCTGGCAACAAATACACCGCCGAATCTTGGATGAGGCTCAACAATAACTTTCTTTCCTCCTCGCATTCCACCGCCTCCACGGCCTCTACCACCAGCGCCTCGTCCTCGTGGTGTGCCTCTTCCTCGGAATCCGCCTCTATCACCACCGCCAGAGTTGAAGCCACCTCGACCTCCAAAACTTCCGCCTCGACCGCCGCCGCTACCTCTGAAGCCACCCCCACCACCGCGACCTCCTCTGAAGCCACCGCCTCCTCCACCACGAGGTGTAAACTCGCCACCTCCACGGCCACCACCTCCTCGACCGCCTCCACCACTGTGGCCATTGAAGTTTCCTCTGCCACCACCTGACCCTCCTCGTGGTGTATATCCCATGCTGGTGATAATAATTTGGTTAGATGCTTTCGTTAAATAATAACTTCAATATTAATTATGCCTATAAACAGTTACCCGAAGCAACAATCTCAAGTTAACTGTAGTAAAGGTGCTGCGTCCAAAACAAAAAGCACATGTTCGCTTTCCCTAGTATCCACATGCCGCAGCACGTTTTTGTTTTGCCCATCTGCGCGTGCGTGTATTTGAATGGATGGCGCGCAGGCACGCGAGCACAAGGTTTATCAAAATTCATGATGCAATCGTTCAATGAGGATGACTGGCTGACATAAATATGATAAGCCAGAGGCACACTTCATGACTCGAGACAGGTGTATGTTTGAATCGCACGTGTTTACTAGGTGTTACGCTTGAGGTGGAAATTTATTAGTTCTAGGACACATACTAAAACTCTGATACGACAGTCTATATATTTCTAAAATAGAGATCTTTTGCTGTTAGCATCATAATATTTGTTGCACATAATAATCTGTACATTGTCAGGTAGCAGACTAACAGGTAAAACAGGTGGATTGAAAACAACTTATACCAGTTCAATGAGGCAGTGCGAAGAGTACCGTCAAATGAATTCAGAACCTTATCACGGTCTTCGTAGAATTTTTCCAAAAATTTGTCCTTCTCTAACCATATATCACGGAGCCATTCGTCTGAGGGATTGATGGTCTCGCGCTCGTGCACCATATAGTGGAGGATCGCAGGCTCTTTGCGATTTCCTAAGGCTGTGTCTAGAATTGACAAGGGATTGTTTATATTGTCGTAAAGGAGAGTTGCGTTAACAATATGGGTAATGCCCACACTGAGGTCCATGAGATCCTTGAAAGCTCGAAATCTGGGATAAGTCACGAATTTTGTTGTGGGCAGATTATTTCGTATTGCGTACCTATTCGATCCATCAATTCTTTTTCTCAAAAAGCCACCTTCCGGAAAGAGTACGATTAGATTTCTGTCTGGATGCTTGAGTATTTGGTCTCTCAGAGCACCTTCAACAAAGGAATCTTTTGAAACAAAATAGTCACCATGAGAGCTGCAAACTACTCCAAAGTTTGTTGGCTTAAAAATTCCGTCTAAAACCCAAAGCACTGATTGATTTGTCAGAGTGGAGAAGGATTGCATTATAAGCGGAACGTCGGCAGTTGATACATGATTGCACAGTAATAAAACTCTCGGCCTCCGGTGGACCTTTTCGATGGCTTTGTTGGTTCCTTCTGTGAAAGTTCTCGGGATGATATCACTATCGACTCTAGAGTCTACAGGTACAGCGCCGAGTTTTTTGTTGTTTTCTTGAGATCTTACATTGACGTGGTTGAGTTTGTTGTTGGCATTTTGGTTGTTCATATGCTGATAATGGTCTTGCTTCAGAGCATCAGTATGAGATTGGTGTTCAGGTTCCTCTATTAGGTGCTTATACTCGTCACCTGCCTCAATGACCAGAATGCCTGACGCCATGCTCCATGATGAGACAATAAATAATAATGAATTATAGAAAAAATTCTCCACCTTAGAGTAGAGGTCTGACCTAATTCCATTCAAGGGCAGGAAAACTATCCAAGAGAGAACCAGGTAACTTGAGATACAGTAGAGATTTTGCAATACGATACCTAGGAACCTTAGTGGTCCGTATATATAATCGACGATGGAGTTACGGATTAGATAAGAGTCTGCTAGTTGCTGCTTGGTGAACTCGACTCTCTGATTGTATATCGCCATTGTCCTCATTTTCCGCCTCTGAAGTCTGTTCTAGACTCCCGCCACCTTCGACTAATGAACTCAATCGCAACTTGATGATTCCAACGATGCTAGTGGCGTCATTCCACCATTGAGGAAAGTTAGTGTTGAAAATGTGTTGTTCATCAATGAGTGCTTGGTGAGTTCTTGAATGAGATCATTTTGTAGACGATAATAATCTTGCATGAGTTGGTTTGTTTCTAGTGGCGCCGCTAGGCGCAATTCATGCCTGACAAAACAGACGCACGTTTTCTCTATTGCGAATCCAGTGCAAAGGTTTTTTGTGTTACTGCTTGTTTGGAGGTCCCAATGCAGCTGCGACCGCCGCCAATTGTCGAGCCGAATTTGTCTTAAAGCCGCCTGTGTGGCTTCGGCGAACACAGCCATCGAGGTTGCAACGCGCCGCACGTGGACGGCTGTCGCAAGTATTGCCTTGCTTGCCGAAGGCAATGTGAAAGTCTAGCTCACCTTGGGGCATATAGCACGCCGACCCCTCTCTAGGGGGTTGTGTCAGAATGAGGCATTAGCATTCGTGGGAACGATGGTCTCCTGGGGGACCTCAGCTTTACCACTACTAGCGTGCCGCCAGCGAGTGCCATTATAACGGTCCATAGACACTGGCGGCGAGACATTTGGTAAGCTCATTGCGTTAGACAATACAAGTCTATAATTGTTTCGAGAATATTGATTTGCCATAAGACTCCCTTGTGCTAGTTGAACACTTGATCAGCTGGAAGAAAAAGTAACGCTTCGTAGAACAGTCAGTCAATCAAGTTAGAGTCTCGCTACTGAATACTTCCGGTCGCAATATTTGGAAACCTTCAGGTTAATTGTTGCAAGTGGGGAAGATTCGAGCTAATGGTGCTAACATCTGCTAGTTGCGGCATATGTAACAAGTCTTTGATTAAGCACAACGCTTGATTTAGATTGAAACCACTCTGAACTCGCCTCAACACCGACAATGCAGATATCAGCCTTACCCACACTGTCAGTTTAAAACGTAAGAAATCTGGACAACCTCATGTCTAAATACATTTTTCCATATCCTTCACTCAATTTGTTGGACGCTTATTATCTGTGGATTTGTCTCAACCAAGTAACTTGCACAAGGAATCTCAAAGGAAACTAATCCGAATGTTCCGTTCCGTTTCGGATAAGCCGATAGTTTGAGCGTTACAACTTTAAAACGCTGGAGCGGAAGTGACGGATTCGATAAAAACTGTGGTATGATGATTAAGAATCAAGTCAGTCCGAGATAATCGAGCTTCTGACTACAACGATCCGATGTTACAGACGAAGTCAATAGACTATTTGCGCCGGTTAGTGACCGATCAATCCACCTGAGCTCCCGAACTTCTCTTCCATTGTAATCTACAGAATAAACAACTCCTAGTGCACTACGGGCCAGCTAGTCGGCACGCCATTGGTTCAACTCAAACCTACCTAGTTAAGTGGTTGTTTGTGATTTGACGATACAGTTCTTTTATTGTTATGCTCAAACTGCGACTACAGGCAGACGACACCAGAAATATAATAGAATCTTGGCTCTCCAATTGGTTACACCTGTCCACTGGTTATCACATGGTTTCCATGAGTTGAGTTGTTGCGGGTTGGCACATAGGTATACACCTAAATTGCTTGAGTTTTGCCACGTTCACATACGGACGTAACTCATTCATAGAGATCACTGGTCTTGACGAGCACACTCTCAATCAAGTCCAGGCGACAAAGAGCCCAACTTAGACAGTCTGCTTCATCAGCTTTGCTGACCTTTTGTGTCTCCTTCAGGTCGCTGATTACATGGGCAATAGCAGTGCGAATTGGCTCAAAGAAAGCTGACTTCATTCGCTGTCCGGTTAAATACTGATTCTCACGTTCGTCCTCGAATATCTGCTTGCGTAATTTGAGAAATCTAAGCATAGATAAGGTTGCCAGTATAAGTTCGTAGTTTTCAACTACGTCTGTTTGCATTCCTTCTGGTAGGCAAGACTGGATACAGAGGTCTAAGAATTCGGTTAGATTCTGGCCGCCCAAAAGCCTGTATTTAGCATCAAGAGATTCTACCTGTCTTATCCACTCCTCCGTCTCATGGCCCTCCGCAACCTTATCCTCGAGAATCTTGTTTTTGAGAAATAAAACCTCCTTATGTATGCTAGTCAGATGACGACGATACTGATCTATGCAAGCGGCTCGAACGCAAGCTCTCAATTCAGTGCTCTTCATAATGGAAATGAACATTCGATGCTTGCAACTATAAGTCAACAGGTCACAAATTTGCTGAAATAGCTCAAAGGCCTTCTTACGGTTACTCTCGAGGGGCGAGAAAACGGTCAATTGTAGCACATGTCTTAACAAAGAGGTACGCTCGAGTTCATCGAGATAAGTCTGATCTAACGAGTGGGCCCAGATATACTTAAATAGCTTGTCCAATAACAATAGACCCTTCTCGTTGGCCAGGAGCTCCGTTCGCTCTAGCAAGGCAGATACATATGGCATATGGCAAAGAAGAGTTGACTCTAAGGTGATGACTTGAGGAAAATATGGCACCAGATTCGTGATTGGCATCTGTTCGCAACGCAAAATGTACGAACAGGTTGCTAGCGATATCATGGTCTCGCTGCTTGTGACAGTCGGTGAGTCAGTCTGATTATTGGAGGTCCTATCATTGATCCTTTTGTATATCGGCGAAAATAAATTTGGCTTCAATTTGATTAGTTTCACTAGATGACGGTTTGCAATAAATCTGATTGATGTACATATGCTAGTTAAGTCCAAGAAAGTCAATGGTCTGTAGATGAGGTTCATCAAGGCTGTAATAAATGTCTCGGTGCTTCGACTTTGGGCAACTACAGACTCGTCATCATCAGCAAGCTCGCCGTTCAACACTACATCGATTTGATCTTGAGTTAAGATTGGTAACGTGGAACTGTCATATTCAGGTGGTTCCGTGAAGGTATCAATAAAGTTTAACATGAGTGGTAGCACGTCAACGTATCGCATGACATAAGGACAATTTGGTCCGGCCGGACGTTTGACTTTGGCTTCGATCTCGAAATCTTGAGATATTTCAATGTTATTGAGGTGGCGCATCAAGATATTGATTACCCAACGGAGGTTCTCGTCTCGAGGCGAGGGACTCTCCATACGCTCCAGACAAATTTCAAGGGGATGAATCATGGCCCGAAAAACATTGTCATCTTCGTTGGATATCTCGGCCAAAAAGCTTATGAGTACCTCCTTTGGATTGCAACCTTCGCTCGCGGCTATCCTCGTTAACATCTTCTCACAACCTTCGAATACACGAAATCTATATTGACATAGTCCTCGTAGTCGCTGACATATTACAGGTATAACTTCCCACATGAAATCTGGCTCGTCACTCAAGAGCCTCAATGTTGCATCCTGAAAGAATAAATGTGTCGCCTCCTTGATCCTGTATTTATCCAAGAAGAATTTGATCTGACTAATAACTGTCTCATTAGGATCGGGTGTAGGCAGTCCTCGATTGCGCTGATATGCCCAACCGCGATCTGAATCTGATCCAACAGATTTATCGTTTTTTGATGCTAGACGACCATTTGGTGGTACTGGTGCTGGCGGTGGCGGGCAGGAGGTCGCCTGTTGGTTGGACATTGCCACTTTAATGAATCCACAACCAAGTTATAAATATATCAAGAATAGGGACAAATAGGATGCCCTCGAGATGAGGTAAATTAGAGAAAATTTGAGTTGCAATCAGCAGAAGTAGAGAAAATTCTGCTCGCCTTTGGACAACAAGCGTGAGCGATCGCAACGTGCGCAAGGATTAGATGCGGTAACCACATGATTTATGAGAACGTATTTATTGATGTAACTGACCCTAAAATATAACTTATTAATTGAAACCAGATCTAAAAACCAGACAGTCGAGAAAGGGGTAACAAATTCGAGGTAACAAAAAGTCGAACCTCCATTATCAAATCAGAATCTGAAAGCTATGAAGGTAGGTCGATTTGAAGAGACAAAAACGGGTCTGCAACAACCCGATAATGGCACAATACACCTTCCATAACAAGTGACTAGATTTTACTGCTCTGAATCTGACTTATTTTTGATCGAGTCTGCACCGATCTTTCGACCCGACCTATCAATGCAGTATTCAAAATTGACGGGATTTTCGAGAGCTTCTTCGATCTTCTTCTCTATATTTCTAGGTGTAACAAAGAAGTCAGGGTTATCTTTGTGATGTCTTATGAACTCGTCCACCTTTAAATTAGTTTGCATGATCATCTCCTCTGTTCTTATCTTCTCTCCCATCACCTTTTCTTGGACCTCCTTTAGTCTCGCAGCAAAGTATTCGGATTTCAGCTTGGCTATTCTTTCATTTTCTCTATCGTTCTCCTCCATGATCACCCTATCATCTTCCATCTCTTTCTCCAAGAACTCGCTCGGCACACCACCAGTTTTAGTTGACGGTATGTAGCACTCATGCTTCATATACTCTATAATGGATACCTCTTGGGCTTTAAAAGCTATGTCAAGCTCCTTATTCTGCTGGACCTCTTCTGGTGTGTAGAAAGTCTTTTCGTCTATCCTGAAGAGTTTTGATGGTGCCGTGGGCATCCATATTGGTTTTCTAGCGTATCTAACAAATATTCTATAGCCGAGAGATGTGATGACCATAATGGCGTGTATAGATGATGATAAAATATAAACTTAGACAATTAGTTTTGAAGTGAAGTTGTAGCTGTGTAAGCGTAATCTTTGGTCTTTTATTTGGATCGCGCACACGTGTGTAAACAGAGAACATGTGTTACAAAAGTTTGTCAGTCTTAGACACTCCTACATCTCGAAATGATACAGGTAGGTCTACTTGAGTCACCTGGAGCCTCTCTGTATTAATATGACGAGGCAGGTAAGATGGTATTTCAATGTCAACAAATGGCTACCAACGAAAGATGAGTGGTTGTGTTTGACATCCTGCGTGGCGGACGAAGAAATTGCCAGAATAAATCAGTTCGTGTATCAGGATAACGCCAAATCAGCTCTTATTGGCCGAGCTCTGATAAGAAAATTTGTAGCCCAAGCTATCAATAGACCATCAAATGAGATCAAGTTTATTCGCACCAAACATGGACGTCCGGCAATAGCAGAAGAATACAAGAAATCGTTTGGGTCGAGATGGCCCCAAGCATTCGACTTCAATGTCTCCCACAGTGGCGATTTTTGTGCCCTTGTTGGCTTCTCTTGTAGTGATAATAGCAGTCCAATGCAATCTGTTGGGGTAGACGTAACTCAGATAGTCAAGAAGAACACACAACAAGAATTGGACCGATTCCTGGGCTTGATGTCTCGTCGAGAATTCACAAAGTTCGAGTGGGATACAGTCGATAATCCGATTGTTGAGTCGGACAGACAGAAATGTATCAACTTCACCCGATTGTGGTGCTTGAAGGAAAGCTACATCAAATCTATAGGCTTGGGTTTAGCATTCAAATTGGATAGAATTGAGTTTCATCCTTCAAAAACTACAAGATATAGCTTGTCACCCCAATCAATCGTAAACAAAACCTTGAACGATACTCGCGTTTACCTAGATGGTCAGCTTGCAGCCAATTGGCATTTCCAGGAGACAGCATTAGACAATGACCATCTCGTAGCTGTAGGCTACAATCTAAATGCATCAGACTTGTCTGCATGTGACGTAATAGACAGAGGTCCTTTCTATGAACTCTCAATTCAAGATCTGCTGAGTAGCTTAACCAGCATTCGGGATATAGATGAAAGTATTTGGCAAAGGTTTATTGTTAGAGAGGCAAGGAGGCGCTAGGCTAGTATAAATCCAATGTGTGAAGCGCTTTGATATGAGCGAGAATGAGCACCCAAGTTGGTAAAAGAATGAGGAGGGTGATTCTTAGAGAACATCCACATCGTGGGTCACCTGTGAATCATTTGCATAAAATATATGACATTATTAGTATATCATGATGCGTTTCTTTTTTATCTTCCTTATTATTATCTTACTTACTTGAGTTGCTCCTAACAAGCCAAAGTTGTTTTGTCGACTTGCCATCGACTTGCTTACCGATCTCTCTATTCATGAGAATTCTACTTTTATCCCCTGATCTGAGTTTAATCTCATCCGACATGACCAGGTGCAAGACCCTGGCGACGCACCTAATATCTAGTCGCAACTCGTCATTATTTGTTGCCAATAGTAGGCGCTTCCTGGGCTTTCTGGCTGTAAGGTTCGTCCCTCTATTTGTCCTCAATCTGACACTAACCACAGAGTCTAGAGTGCTGAGTTCAGGTTTATCGCTCGTGGTTAAACTATTTGTTTGGCCTGTCGGTGGACTCTTCTGCTTCGAGTTGGTGTATCGACTCAGAGCTTCGAAGAATTCAGAATCTACGGTGAAGTTCAATTGTGAGGTCGTTGATTCCAGTAATTGATCTAGAGCGTGAGCTAGATTAATTGGTGGACTAACACCTGGAATGAAGGGTGGGTCAATGGTGCTCGTGGAAGTGTTTCCGTACTTGAAGGTTTGCGCATTGACCGAGTGACCTAGCGACGCTTGACCAAATGCCTTATATTGGCCGGTCGCATTTGCTGTCATTGGTAATTTAACTGTCCTAGAAGTCTCAACGTAAAACAAAGGCCTCTGCTGACCACTTAGTGGTCGAGCGGACGTTAAGTTTAATGTGCCATTGATAATCCAATCGATTGATGCTGCAGGCTTAGACTCAAAGGTGGTGCAAGTTAGCTTGATGCTATCGCCGAGCGAGTAGACAAGTTCCTTGTTATGGCCAAGCACAAATGTTGAGCTCAGTAGATTTGCTATCTTTATTATCGGACCCTCGCTTGGGGGCGCTGAAGATGGAAATCAAACACTAGATTGCGGTTAGAACAGGTGATGAACATTGGGTAGAAGTAAGATGTGAGATGGTAGAGAGAAATACTAACAATGAACTAGCATCCTGCGTTCAATAGATTTGGTTGTGAAAGAAGGCGCGTCGGTGGCCACCTCGCACTTGAACAATCCACTCGTTTTGAGAGTTATATTTTTCAGGCTAACTGTATGATTATCTGAATTTTCAACCTAACGCATCAAAAAAGCAAGAAAAAGTCAAAAACACAAGTTAGTCGACCCAAAAGCTCAGCCTTCAACGAGAGAAAGTCACCATTTTAACTTACATCAACAATAAGTCCCTCCATATTAAATGCTTGCTTGTGATCATAACTTTGCGCCAGGTAACGATAAAACTCACTGCCATCTTTGTACCATCTAACTGCATAGAGGACTTCCGATTGCGAGGAAGGTGACGAAGAGTCGAGCGAGCTGGCGGCCCTCTGGTCAATATGAGTTAGTATTTGCTTCCTTGCTGCTTGATGTTTAGATTTGCCCGACTCCAACTTGAGGTCAGAGTTTTGATGGTTGCTTGCGGTTTTGTCGACATTTTCTAAACTCCCTAGGCTATAGAAGCAGCTCAATTGAATTGTGTCGCCTTGGGACGCTGCAATTGGCGCGTCCAAGTTGTTCATTCTCAAGGCGTCCGCGACAAGTTGGTGGCTTTTAGATGTCAGCAAGCCAAAGACGAGCACAAGCAGTAGGTTGCCGGCCGGAACCGGAAGGACTGAATTGAATTGGCTGATGATTTTCATCCTACGACAGACCAAACCTCCGGCAACGCGACAATGACCCCCGCTTGCGGGCTAGAATCGCTTCGAGCAACTCGCCCTCTTAGAACCGGAAGTGTGAAATAAACGGCATCACTTATGTGGCCGATTTTCTCAGTTTGTGTTTGCGCCAGATCCTTCTCGAGTTTCCTGTTCTGGTAGTTGCGTGAGAGTTAGTTTTTTGCACCTTGAATGATGACGACGACTACGATGCTCGAATTTATAATTTCCCTCGCCCTCTCCCCTACTCCTCATGCCACTTGTTTACACATCTAGTTTGACTTGAATCATCATGGGCCCGCCTAACCACAACTTTTGCGCAGTCAAATTTGCGTTAACTGGTGATGCAAAACTCCAAACTCTCATGCCAATCTCAATGTGCTCTGGGTCCAGTTCGAATCGACACTTCGCCTAACTTGGGCTGCCGACTTGGCCAGAGGTCCCATTGCGCAAGCGTGCCATCTGAGACCAATTTCTCCCCGCCACCTGACCAACCACTGCAAGCGGAGATCGAGTTTGTGTTTAGCCATCCCTAGTTGTGTTGCTCTCGCTCGATTGACTCAAGGGAGCAACTAAGACTTAAAATTTAAATCAAATTAGCCACTGGAAGCTAAAGTTATAAATAAATATAATACTTCCCTCATTGCTCCAACTTGAGATCTCAGAAAGAATCTCTCGATCGAATCCAATATCTCCAATCTTTAGTTGGAGAAACTTACCAAGTAGCTAGAATACTTTAAGCCTGGTGAAGAGATGCAATCTAGCCCGAGGGCTCCCCTCTCTTGAGCACTTAACCTTAACCCAAAAAGTTTGCCTGTAAACTGTATCCTCCAACTTGGACACTGTGAAACCAAACGAGCCAGAAACAAATGACCTAAGTGGAATGGTTCAACTGAAAACTTTGTCTTGTTATTTTTTCTGAGTCAAGTTTGCTACGCTGGCAAGACAAATGAACTGTAGAATCGGTGGTAATGATACCTGACAGCATCACGTGAATTCCAATGATCGCTCAGTGTTGTTTGTCGCACTGGAAAAGTGGCAGACGAGTTGCAATTGAATCATTCGACTTCATTCTATTGTCCGCTTCCGGGTCTCATGTTTGGCACATGGAACCGAACTGTCCAGTCAGACCGAACTGTCGCCTTTTGTTTGACAGATGGATGAGGGCTAGAGAGCAAATTGACTGGCTAATGGAAGAAGGGCACAGGAGCAAATGGGAAAAGTGCAAGGTTCGATCCAGATACACAAAGCTTAAGATCGTCGCTAACAAGATTGTCATTGGGGCTCAAAATTTTTAATCGCTCGATTGAACACGCGAACACAACGCCATCGAGTTGAGTTTAGGCCAACGTATCGAAAGGCTGAGCATTTGAGAATTCGATTGCCTACGATTGAGTTGGCTGACTTTGATCCATTTCAACAACAAGACAAACAATCCAATGCTAACGGGATTCCGGCGAGCTGACTGCTTGGCTGACTCAACACTAACTTTTGGAACGAAGAAAAAACTCACCCACTTGCCTTCTGCTCGAGCTGATTCATCTGAAACAATAAATCATCTATCTCTCACTCTCTTTCTTTCTCCTTCTTGCGCCTCCACACTTGACTAGCGAAGGAGGAACGAATGTACTGCGAGCCAACTTTTCAGCTGGAAGTGTAAATTCAGCAAATGTCTCGATGTTGCACACACCATTTTAGCAACCGGAAGTCGCCGCCGAACCACGAGCGTCGCTACTCAGTATAACTGGGAGTCAGCTCGCGATAAATAATCAAGATATTCGAGGTGGTATCTCGAGCCGCCATTCGTTGTAATGGTCTATTGATGCCACTAGTTTTAAACTGGGACAGCGAATGACTTTCGCGCGACCTAGTGACGGGGTAACCGTTAGCCTTGCAATCAATGCGCTCACAAAACTGGCGCACTAATCCTAGCCTAGCTCGAAGCTAGGTGCGCCAAAGTCCATTAGCCTCTATGGAGAGAGGAGCGAGTAAATCGTCACCCAAACTGACATCCGGTTCGCGGTGCCTTCCTCGTCTCGCCCTCCATTGAGCCATCAGCTTGAGCGACAATAATTGAGGCTCATTAATTAACAATATCCCGAGCCTTCTTGCTACAGAGACGTCGACGACGATCGAAACGAGCTTCTCGCTGCTAGATCGCTCTCATGTTGTGGCGAACACGAGTTTCGGCCGAGCCTTCTACTATCCGCCAACAAGGCGACCGAGCCACCAGGCTAGGAAGGAGGTAGATTATTTATAGTTTATGATAGAAGAAAGTCGAGTCATGGAATTGGGCGTAAATCAAGTCGAGGTGGATTGTTCTCGAGCCAATCGCCTTGTCGACCACTCGAGTCTTGACTTTGTTCTTGTGTGTTCATCGAGTTGGTAAAACTTGAGGACACTCGAGGAGCAGGAGAAACGTCAACATAAATAATCTCAACACTGAATCTCTCGAGGAGATTTGAGAGTTAGCCAAGCAGATGATCACTCCAGTTACTTGGCAGAGAGTTTACCTAGGAAATTTAGTTGCCTCAGGAATAGCGTAAATACGACGCGATCGACATGCGCGACATGAGTTGCATAACTAGCTCAGCTATTAGCCAACACTAGCAAGCACCACTGCTCCAACTTCGGAAGCTTAAGTCTAATTGCACGCAACCAGTTCGATTGGCCAATCAACCGGAAGCTGGACTGGACGTTGCTCTTGCGGTGCGAGAAAGCAAGTGGTTCCGCGGAATCAAAGCGAGCGACCAGCTCAAGTGGCCACTCGAGAGACCGAGCAGAAAACGCGTTTAGCACCTGAGGCCTGTTTCTTGTCTTGCTCTAGATAGTCATCGATGATTTTAGTTCCAGTAGCCAGTTGGTCTAGTCGGTGTAACGTCCACTAGCTTCGCTGGTATTCATTATTAGTCTTCGCGATCTTATCTGGTATATGATCCAGTTACATGGAAAAAAGAAAGCACCCATTCAGACTACTAATTTGTGTTTAGAGGTAAACTATCCCGGGTACCAAATCAACACATGTTTGCTTTTGCTCGCCCGGGTCAAGCGAACGATCTAGTAACAAGAAACTAGATCATTAGTGGGCTTTGTGAACTTGACTAAATGGAGAAACGGTCTCGATGGCACCCGCAGTCAACCCTAACTAACCATAATCCTGTAACCGACGATGATACACGAGTTTCATAATTAGCTGAAAAGTTTTTCTAGTTTTGTTTGTTTGTAAACGAGCCTCTCACATGAACATCTAATGAATGATCAGGCTGTAAATGTAAATGACGCTACCGCTTAGCTGAACAAAACTTGTCGAGATGATTGATGCTAAACTTCCGCTTTCCTCGTTGCTACTCACCTGGTCGCCACAGCGATGCGAGTTGAGCCGTCCAGCTCAATGGAAAGACTTGCCGACTTGATGGTTTCTAGTTAGAATAATCAACTTGTACACAACTTGAACTACTATAGCGATGAAATGATATTCAGAGAGTAAATTTCTATGCCAGCAAAAAATTAGGTGATCACTAAAGTGGCAACGAGTTTGCTCATGCGCACCCGAGGCTAACAATTTGTCAGTTTACTTTTATTCGCTTGTTGGCTACGTCGCTAGGTGCGTCTGTTTCCTCTTTATGGTCTGCATTTGCCTGTTCGCCTGCCTGGACTTCATTCTCGGCTTTGTATCTGAACCTCGGCTTTAAGAAGATAAAATTGAAGAAAATGTTAGCATACGAGTTTGAACACTTTGAATTCTTAAATCTATCCGTGAAGACACTTACTTGACACAGGTAAGGAGGGACTGGTTGCATGGTGATTGGGAGTTTTTGATCACAGTCTAAAATTTGATACTTGGATTTCATCATATTGATGGCGTCGTATAACTGTTGCATCGTCGTTGATTTGCCTAAATTGATTAGGATGTCCTTATTCTCTTCCATCGCTATGCTTCTGTGGAATAATTTGAACAAGTGGGACTTTGCCATACCAACTGGAATTGGATACTTCTCGACATAATACAAGTATCTTTCGGCTACCTCCCATGATGGAGGGTGAATGTTCATAAATACACATGGATTATAAAGGTTACCTTCCGCCGTCATTACAGCATCCGCACCTGTAAACCTAAGGCACTCGTGTGCATCGTCTAGAGATTGCACGTTGCCATTCGCAATAACAGGTATCTTGACATTATCCTTCACAGCTTTTATGTAGTTCCAATCAGCCATACCAGAGTTATGTCCTCTTTGTTCTCTAGTACGACCGTGAACACCGATAAAAGTACAACCGGCCCGCTCAAGCATTTGTGCATAATTGACAGTCTTTTCAATGGTGTCGAATCTACGTATCTTACACGAGATTGCTACATTCTCGTTGATACTTGACCTCAGAGTTTTGACCATATCGGCTATCAAATCCCACTCGTCTTGCAAGAAGGCTCCATAATGACCTCGTTTCGCAATCTGTTGGGGGCAGCCAAGATTGAGATCGATGCCGTCGCAACAATGTTCCACGTGTTTCGCGGCAGCCAACAACGTATTTGGATTGTTGGCGCAAAACTGAACAAATAATGGTCTGTCTTCCGGGCAAGTGGTAAAATTCTTCTGTCTATACTTGGGGCTTGAGAAGTTAGCTGCATGGAACATTGGGGTGTAAGCAGCATCACATCCATATTCGCGACTGAGCATCCTCCAGGGCAGCTCACTATGGTCCACCTGTTTGAAGTAATCACTTGTCAGTTTATTACATAACTAAATCTAAAATATTTCTCTTAGTAGCGACTTACCATGGGAGCCAGAATGAGTTTTGGAGACTTTATTGTTTCTGTCCAATATTTCCATGGATCCATGTTGAGATGCCTACATGGAGATAGATTCAATACGAGGTAATCAAACTCAGTCCGAAGAAAAAGTGTTGAGTTTCAGGGTGAGTACATGTGAACAAAAATAAACAAACGAGTCACGTGTAGTGTGGTTAAACGAAGCGTTTTTCCTGCAGTTTGCCGTGTGGAAAAAATGATCGAACTTCGACCTTGACGTCACAGATTTCGTGCATTACAGAATTTTAGGCTAGATTGTTTTGCAGCCTGGCCCAAAAATTTTGCACATTTTTATCCGATATAAAACAGAGTCCGTGTAGACCTACACGTGTAAAATTCATAGAAAATTCAAAGCCTAACACACGAACGTCCAGTTTTATTTTGATCACACTCTCACAATAGAGTCAACGAATTGCACGATTCATCATTATTTACAACTATTATATAGTTTATATATTCAAAAATCAACTTAATGGAATCCACGGATCCAAGTAGCTCGAAGAGTAAGCCACAATATAAGAGACCTGTCGGTCCTTACGTGCCGCCTGCAAAAAGGGTCAAGAGTGAAAAATTCGACGTAGGTTCCGAAGATCACCAGCGCCTGGATTGGGACGAACACAAGAAGAAGATAAATGGATTGATCAATAGAGCAAACTATTCCAATGTGACTGTGATAATCAAGGAGTTATTCAAATGTAACTTAGTCCGTTACAAGGGCATATTTGCAAGTGCTTTATTGAAAGCCCAGGAGACCTCCCCAAAATATACTGAAGTATATGCCGCAATATTGGCGGTTATCAATTCGAGAATCAAGACAATCGGCGCTTTAGTTGTCAATAGACTTATTCTACAATTCAGACTAGCCTTCCTAGGAAACAACAAACAAAAATGTTTAGCCTCTATTAAATTTATCGCCCACCTTACCAATCAGGAGGTGGTGCACGAAGTTCTCGGATTTCAAGTGATTGATCTACTTATTGGCAAACCGAATGCCTCCTCGCTAGAAATGGTCATAGAGTTTATCAAGGAATGTGGGGCAAAGCTGGAAATACTCAACTCGTCCTATCTGTTTGAAATTTTCAAGACTCTCAGAGATTTATCGCTGGAGCAAGAACTGGATACAAGGACTCAAGTTCAAATTGATCTCATCCATACTATAAGGAAAAACAAGTTCAAGGATTTCCTGCCAGTTAAGCAAGATCTCGATCTGGTTGAAGAAGACGACAAAGTGACTCACAAGATCGAATTAACTGAGCCCAAGAAAGAGGACTTCCACATGGAATTCAATTACTTCAAGCTTGATCCAAACTGGGCCGAAAATGAGGCAAAATATCATGAATTCCAAAGTAGCCTATTCGGAGATGGATCTGATGCAGATAACTCAAGCGACGATAGTGACGGTGAGGATCATGATGGCGGTGCAACAGACAACTCCGATGCCGACGTGAAACTAGATCAGAATGCTCCCGTGATTGACAAGACTGGCGCCGATCTTGTCGAATTCAGGAAGAATGTCTATCTAACCTTTCGATCTAGCGTACGGCACGAGGAGGTTGTCCACAGGTTAATGCGATCAGGAATCTCACCCGAGTTGCATGACGAGCTCTGTCAGATGATCTTAGATTGTTGTGGTCAAGAGCGCACCTATGGTCCAATATACGGTCTCGTGGCCTCGAAGATATGTGAGATCAACCGACGAACATATGCTCCAATCTTCGAAAAGCTATTCCAACTATTCTACGAGACAGTCCACAAATTTGAGACAAACAAAATTAGGAATATATCAAAATTTTATGCGCATTTATTGACCACGGAATCTATAGATTGGTCGTGTATGAGTTGTTTGAAGCTACGGGAAGAAGGCATGTCAAGTGCTGGTCGATGTTTCATCAAGTTTCTGTTCGAGGAGCTGATAGCAAAATTATCCCGAAGAACAATGTTGGAATATATCGAGGACCCCTCTAAATCCGAGGGCTTCGTAGGATTATTCCCTAAAGATGACGAGCAAGATATAAGATTTGCGATTAATTTCTTCACCCTCAGTGGCTTTGGAGAGTTGACTCAAGGATTGAGACAGGAGCTCCTGTCTCGTCAATAAACTAAGCATGTTTATAATATTTATACCATCATACCGGTGATTAGTTAACTAATAGTTGTAGAAAAGTTTCGTTCGGTAGTTAGTCCTGAATTTTAGTTGGAAACATCATGTAGGAATCAGTTAGACTCTTGCGTGTCTCAATTAGAAGTTTAGCGAGCTCGGCTGCGATCTTGGTATTGAAGTTTGCTGCCTTTACAGTGTTGTCATAGAATTCGTCCAAGTTAACGAACCCTTGACGCTCCAGGAGGAAGGCATGGATGATGAAGTCAAGTCGATCGCAATCTTTAACAACTTTAGATTCATTGCATTGACGTCGCTCGTATCTGTCGTAGGTCTCCACGAGGCCAGCCCTAACATCATTCGGAAACGATCCGAGAATCTTGTCCATCGCATCGCGCTCGAGTTGATGCTTCACTTTCTCTGGAATATTGTCGGGTGGCACAATGTCGCCGACCACTAGCTCTGGCACATCGTGAATTGTTGCCATCTCGAAGGCGGCTAGTGCGTCGAAATCTGGAAGCTCCTCTCGAAACAAGCTCGAGCGTCTGAGTACCGAGATGAGCCAAGCAACACCCCATTGGTGCGACGCAACACTTTCGTTAGGATATGGGTCCAGCTTGCCAGGATTGTCGCAGGCTCCTTTTCTGGCCCAACCAATACGATGCTCCTGTTTGATTAGGTAAGTCACTACTAAAGTATGGAGCAACTGGCCTAACTCGGTCTCGGGAAAAACATTCTCAAAAACAAGAGTATCGTCTCTAGCTGGTCGCCTCAAATCTAAGATGACACGTCCATTCGGGTGGAGGGATTTTAGTTGAGATTCATTGTGAGATTTGCCGTTGGTGACTTCACTTGACTTTTCCATTTTCTATTACGCTCACTATTGTATAACTTCAACTTAGGGTTAATTTATCCTAGATCTATATTTGCTTTACAAATATATTGCTTTGGCTTGGCTATTTGCAGAATCTTGACTAGTAGAAAGTATGGGAGATTGAATCTCAGCGAGAGCGACTGCTAATCCGTTTTATCACACTACGAAGACTCGTACTGTCGCAAATCTTTGCCAGGCTATCTGAAGGATTTTCAGAACATTATGTCGTTCTGCCTGACTAGAACCAGCTAGGTGGGAGAGCAAACTCGTCGGGCGCCTTTAGAACAACAAATGGTTTGAGCAGATGCTATCAAGTGTCTGGGATGAATATATATCTACAGGGGGAAACGAGAAAATGACATTGAAATTTAAACGAAATGTCATGTGCTGAAAGCTGATTACAAAACATGTAGTTTTTGCGTTTGTTTACATTTTGGCGAGCTTTTGTTTGCTGCGCGAATACTAAGCGGCGCGCCTAGCAGTGAATTTTGCAAAACTCCTACTCGAAATGTAGGCGCTTCAGGGCCTACATTTCGCACTGGGCGACGTCTTACCCAAATTTCTTTGCCAATCATACCGAGCGTGACTATGCATCATCGCGCATGAATTATCACCCTTTTGTCGCTAGATGCCGCCACTCGAGTCCATCCTCACCCTTCTCCTGCTAGAGATCAGAGTCAAATACGCTTCAATCTCTGCTCGTCGTTAATCGAGTTATTTAATTTCCATATCGCCGCCGTCGCCAACAACACAACCACCGATAGCAGGTTCAGAAATGCGAGTACCATTTGAGAGTTAGCTTGAAAAAGTAGCAGAAGGCTACACTATCGGCTAGCAAATTATACCTCGACAGCGACGTCAAGTAAGCCACTCAACCAGAGAAGTTTGCGGAAGGAAAGAAATCAGATCAGTCTACCGCGATGGTGGCAGATAGCGGACGTTATCATTCTTTCGCTAGAGACAGTTGATATTGACACTCTGTGCCAGATGATCTCCCATTTACATCTATCCATCTCGCGAGTTGATAGTCTAAGGCTCCCTCTGAGGACTGTGAATTGATTCTAACTCACATCTTCACGGCTACAAATTCTTGATTGGCTGTACTTGCCATCTACAGGCAGGCAAAGTAGCACAATACAGGTGTCGTGTTAGTCATTGGTTATTGGCCGTTCACGCGAAAGCAAACAACTAGGCTCTAGCCGCAACCCTAGAAGGGGGAAATTTAAATTTTTTCTACTGACCCAAGTACAGCTGGCAAACCTACTAGTGATCTAGGAGAGAAGACAGCACAGCAGAGCCCTAAAATAGAAGCTTACATCCCATTACCATGCTGAAAGTTCCCCAAAATCTTCGGGAGATCCAGATGAATCCTTTAGTTTCCTAACGTGAATTTGTATGCAGATTTGGCGCGCGACCACGACGCCAAGCGGCCGCCGAGTTGAACTAACTTTGAGCGCTAAAAAGTTCGCGCGAAAATTTTCGCGCTCGCAAGTGTACAGAAATGAATAGGCCAGCGATAGCAACAAATGCCACTGACCAATTTCGACCAATTGCCGCGCCGAACTCTGTGCGAGTGAGGCAAAAGTGTACAGGCGCCAGCAACAGTGTGAGCGCTCGTTGTTTTGGTTTTACCTCCTCTGGTTTGTGTATACTTTTGCGCGCTCTTTAAACCCATGGTGCAGAATTGGCGCAAACTTTTTTAGCCGACGAGCGGCGCATTCGAACTTGAGAGGTCCAACCAGAAACATTGCACCCAAATCCTTGGAACTGATCAATGTCCATCCCATCTACCAGTTTGCACCTTCACCCCGGTCACCCAGACATTTAATTACTCATTTAAGCCAACAATTAGTTAATAATAGTAGCAAATTAGCAAATATCACTCACTCACTTAACTCGAGAAACCCTCTCGCTCTAGATAACTCAAGTGCAGACCTAGAGACGCAAAACACACTCCGCACCCGAAACCATCACTACCATCCAAGATCCTCAAATTCACCTGAATCATGCAAATCACACGCACCCATCCGAACATAATGGCCACCATTATCCAGAAACGAGGCCGTCCCAAGTTAGAGGAAATCTCCTCGCTCATGAAGGAGGGCGCCCAATCCAAAAGTCCCATCAGGTGCAGGTTTTGCAAGCGGGCCTTTCCCCGCGAAAAATCCCTCCAAGCTCACCAGCGAATTCACACTGGCGAGCGACCCTATAGGTGCAATCATCCTGGATGCCACAAGTCATTCGTGCAGTCAGGCCAACTAAGGACCCATCAGCGACTTCATACAGGTAAGTTGACGGCACGTGCGGCTGGTTAGTGGTGCGCGCGTTTAGGCGCGATTGCCAAATAATGAGCCATAAAAATATAATACTTTGTTGTCGTGGTCTCGCCGCGAGCGTTGACCTATCTGATCCCATGGACACATCCAATTCTTTTGCCGCCAACAACCACTCCCCACTAATACCTTGCACCTCTAAACCACCCGCGTAACTTTGACCGCAACCACAACAATCCGGATAACAAAATTCAGGCGAGAAACCGTTCCGTTGCAATGAGTGCAAGAACAGATTCACCCACGCGAACCGGCGGTGCCCGGAGCATCCGAATGCCGGAGTCTCGCGCGACGAGTTACCCCAACGAACCGCCTTATGCAATTACGAAAACTTGGCCCGCAATCCGTGGGGAAGTCGCGACGAGATAATCGGTGCACTGGCGCTCATTGAACTATCAAGGTGCCATTAAGCCTAGGCAAGCGCTTGAGCGACTAGCTAACAACCGCAGACACTTTGGACGGGCCAAGAGGAAATCAAGTTTGCGAGGGCGAAGCCCGCTACTATGGCGAGCAAGCTCTAGACCCTTGAGGCGGCTCACTGTTAAGCTTGCACCAGCCGAATCAGGCATGTAGAAGCGCGCTACTGACGCAACTAGAGGACACGCCCATCAAGAGTCTTGTCGGTAGATGCGAAGGCGAGGCACAAGAACAAGAGGCAGAGGAATTGGAATTTCAAGTTGGAGTTGGCCAACTCAAGGATGAAGAGCAAGTGGCATTTGGACAGGTTACAGTTTTTGCGAGTGGTGCTATATTATTGGCAACCACTGAGCGCTCGCTGAACCATCAACTCGGGCTTCCGGCTTGAGTGAAATTGGCTCAATCGCCTTTAACAGTGACAACGGCCAAGCCCACGGTCAGCAACCGACCAACTGATTCTAGTCGCCAGGCGAACTAAAGACAAATCAAAGTCAAACAGGCTGGAGGGTACGCTAGTCTAGCCCATCGAAGAAGCGCCAGGTCGCGCTCCTTGCTCACGCCGGCGAGTTGCGGCGGCGTCACGAATTAAAAGCCTCCAAGCTATACTACATGTAATGGCATCGAACAACACTAGTCCATGGAGAGCGACGATTATGACGACGAGTTGCCAGACGAACTTTCAGCGCGCGCTGCATCGCGAGCGCCAAGCCAACTAGCTTGACGGCTAACGGTACCCGTCGAGCTCTAGCGAGTTGCTCTATTTGTTGCGATGTGTGTGCGCGCGCCGGATCGAATTGCGTTGCGTGTGCGCTAGCCTCTCGGGCGCCCATAGTGAGTTGTGCCGCTCGACTTGTGTGACTGATGGCTGGCCGTCGCGATGGCTGCGGCTGGCGATGGCGGCCGCAACGGTATTGGCCCAGAGGCGCAAAGCGGCGGCATTTGCACTGCAGACCACAGAAACTAGAAGCATACCGACGCGCACACAAACAAAGGGGGAAACTCGGGCAGCGGTTCTCTCGCTCGCTCTCTCTCTCTCTCTCTCTCTCTCCGAACGCGAAAAGTCCGTGAAAATGCACTCAGTCATCGCGGCCAAAGTAACAGTAGCACGGTTGCGAAGTGAAAGCAGAGAATGAAAGGAGAACCAACGGGGAATCGCCATTGTTGTGTGCGTGTTAGTGTCGCACTGCTCAAATAATCCGTCGACGACGACACAACAACTGTTTGTGTCGCGTTCACAAGCCTGACACAACAAACACCTTTAGCCTCCCGACTATCAACACCACAACTATACGAAGACCAATGAGGCCGAGCAGCAAGATTTAAGCAACCATATTGGCCCAATCAGCTGGCAGAAAGTTGCGAGAATTTATATCAAATCAAGAGCAAACAAGTCCTAGTTGGCCAGCCGAATTAAGTCCAAGCCACAAGATGACCGAAATCCGCGGCGGTCAGTTTAATGTGGGCCAGAGATACACTGACCTCAGGTATATTAGTGAGGGCGCCTACGGGGTTGTTGTGTCGGCTCAGGATAATGAGGCTGGAGAGCGGGTTGCTATTAAAAAGGTCTCACCCTTTGACCATCAAACCTTCTGCCAGAGAACCTTGCGCGAGATTCGCATTCTCACCAGATTCAATCACGAAAACATCATTGACATTCGGGATATTATTTGCGCGCCCACCGTGGACCTGATGCGCGATGTATATATAGTTCAGTGTCTCATGGAAACTGATTTGCACCAAGTTATTAGACAGCAGCAATTGTCCGAGGAGCATATTTGTTATTTTCTTTACCAAATTCTACGCGGTCTCAAGTACATTCACTCGGCAAACGTTTTACATCGCGATTTAAAACCAAGCAACTTGCTGATAAACGGAAACTGCGATCTGAAAATCTGCGACTTTGGTTTGGCTCGTGTGGCCGATCCCGAGTTGGAGAGCACCACCCAGTTTACGGAGTACGTCGCAACTAGATGGTATAGAGCGCCGGAAATTATGCTAAACTCGCGCGGCTACTCCAAGTCCATCGACGTTTGGTCGGTTGGTTGCATACTAGCTGAAATGATCTCAGGCCGGGCAATCTTTCCCGGCAAACACTACCTCGAACAACTGCAACTCATCCTCAAAGTCATAGGAATGCCAAGACGCGAGGAGTTGGATTGGATTCGAAACGAGCGAGCCCGCGACTATCTTATCAGTCTTGATCCGTCGCCACGAGTTCCATGGTCGGAGAGATACCCAAATGGCTCGCCACAGGCACTCGACTTGTTAGATAAAATGTTAACCATGAATCCAAACAATAGGATTGATGTCGAACAAGCTCTGGCCCATCCATATTTCCAACTCTACTACGACCCAGGCGACGAGCCAATCGCCGAGCAACCCTTCGATGCCAGAATGGAGGTCGACGAGCGAATGAGCCTCGAGGGACTAAAAGTACTTGTTTTCCGCGAGATTGAAGAATTTATTCGGAGACAATCTTAGATAGTATTCGTCGGCGATAAAAAGAACATTAATTATTATAATTATTATATAATATGATGCATACAATAATAATCAATCAATCAACAGGGCCCATGTCGGCCAGAGTGCGTTTAAGCGATTCATAGATTTTCCTCTGTAAATCCGGTGGTAAAAGCATAATTTGTTGCAACAGTTTCGTGTGACTGGGAGCTCGAATGAAAGTTGAGATATAAACATTTGTGAAGGTTGCCATCAAAAATTGGCAGTCGAATCTGTCAACCATTCCGCCATGACCTGGGATAGTGTCACTGAAGTCTTTCACTTTGAATGCACGCTTGAACCCGCTTGCAAAGAAACCGCCGAACGGCCCCACTACTGAGCTGAACAATGATAGCGCTAGTGAGTGGAAGACAAAGGGGTACAGGTGGATTGTTGTTGGTATTTTGATGAAGTAGAACAGTTCCAATGTATAGGTCCAGCTTTGGGGCAGGATTTGGTATTCAGTCAATAGGAATAATGCAGATGGCTTGCAATCGATTGTTTGAAGATGTAATCCTCCTGAGTAATCAACTGGGCAGATGAAGTACCGGTATTGGCAAAGGAAATATGAGCACTGTTAAGTAAAACAGGTGACGGTGGTGGATCGACCAAGTGATGTTGTTTTGATTGAGAGTGTACGTGATTTTGAGCGTGTTATTTTTGTTTACACATAATGTTTACATTCCAATGCAGATTGTTTGTTGTCAGGGGTATTGGAGTATATATAAGAGAAACGAAAAGGTTAATTATCTGAGGTGGATCATAGATTTTTTGGCACTCTCTTCTACTCCTTTAAACGTGGAAGTTACACTTACGATAGCACTGAATATAATTGTCGCGCAACCACCACCAATAAAACCTTCCCATGTTTTCCTTGGCGACAGCTGGATAAGCGGAGTCCTTCCGCATACTGTTCCGAACACGTAGGCCATAACGTCGTTGACTATGATCATCGAAACTGGCACTATAAACCAGATTAGACCTTCCAATAAGTTTTGAATGATTAAATAGGATTGAGTTACAAATATGAGGAGAGTTACATGCGTCCAGGCGAATAATGAAAATTGTCTCATGTAGTAGCGCTTCTCTAGACTCAGGACAAACCATACAAAGCCAACAAGATAAAGTGTGAATGATATGAACCTGTGGTAGCCTAATATGAAAGGGTAGTCGAGAAGTGATTCGCCAAATATAAAGTAGTTACTAGCTACTAGGAAGTACCATGACAAGGATCTGAACCATTTGAGTCCGTGCACGCGGTAGACTGAGTATCCGATTGCAATAATTTCTTGAAAACATTTTACTTGCACGAATAGAACTATACCTATCAGTGCTATAGGCCCAATCCATATGAGTACGCCAAACAGGCAGACCATAACAATGGTCAGTAGGGTTCTGATGATAAAATTAGACATCGTGGCGCAAACTTTGCAATAAGTCTTGAGCTCTCCACATTCAATTCTCCTCGATCTCCCAAACTTGGCAGCCTCAATGAATGGCGATAATATTAATAGTATGTCACATCTACTGATACTAGATAGTCAAATGCGGAAATAGGTCGCAAGGAATAGATGGATGATAATGTGATAAATATACGTTTAGTGTGCCCGATGGATAAAGAAATTGCTCGTGGATCAGCTGTTTATTGTGATGTTGAAGCTTTTTATGGCGATGATAGTGGTATTTTGTGACGTTTTATGTCTAGCTTTAGATAATACTTCTATTTGGTTCTTTCTTCAGTCGCTCACCAAGTTACATATGATTAGTGTGCATGTGATAATAATGCCGATAAAGTTGTAAGATAGAAAGTCGATCTAGTAATCTATTGAATGTTAAGCTTGATGTCTCATCTGCTACTGCGACCCCAAATCGGCGTCGATCTCTCATCACTGCTGACAAGAGTAGTTGGCATTCAGATTTACTTGGCGGATGTCGAAAGGATATTCATCACTCCTGAGGAGAGGCAAATAGCTGAGTAGAAAATGAGAGAGGCTAGCCTTTTTTCTCAAGGGGCGACAGTAGTCACTTTTATGGGCTTTTGTTGGAAGTGTGAAAATCCAGTTGCTAACAAGTAAAAACAAACACTAGCATATGAAAATTCACTCACAACTGATGCCCCTTGCAAGAGCCATTGGAAAGTGCGACACTCGCACTTGCAATGGCTTTTTAACACAGTCTTAACTTTGTCATGGGGGAAAACGCGAGCGAGAAAAATCGAAGCCGCAGAGAGGCAGGCATAGCGAGAGGCAAGGGAAACGATGTTACACTCTTTGCGCGAGGCTTGTTGTTGTTGTTCTTGTCGCCAGCCCTGCGTCTGTCGTCGTTGTCGTTGGCCGCTATCGCGCTGTTCTACGCATCCGATTCTGTTTTATGGATATCCTCTTGATGATATTATCCCATCCAAATTCCATATTATACTGTTCACCTTTTGTTGTTACCCTTCCTATTATAGCGACTTATTGATTGAGGACATGTGATCTTATCTAAGAACTCTGAAAATCTTTAAATTGCATACCATGAGGCCAACCGTGAAGAAGAAATTGATCTTTGCAGCGGCAGCCTCCACAGGTTTACTCGGTTTCATTGGATATCCAGCGGTCAAGTCTGTTTACCCTATCAAGCGACATACTAGGATAATCGACGACTATGTCGAGATTCCAACTGCAACTGCAGACCTGACAAAAGACTTGATTCTGCCCGAAGGTATTGGAACTGGAACTGATGTCCCTATTGACATATCTCATTGGCTTCTGCTATCATTGCTTAAATCCAAGTATCCCGCCCGTCGAGAGAGAGCGCTCAACGAGCTAGCAAGGCAGAGGAAATGGAACGAGGCTGAATGTGTTGAAATCGCCCAAGCTCTAGACAAGCAAAACATTGTAAAACTTGCAAGGACAGTTGACGCTGACCTGAGGCTCTTCCTCAAGCCTCCATCTATTGACTTCATTGAGGGAACGCTTAAGTCAACAAAGATTGAAAAACTTGTTAGGACTATACTCAGAGATGTATCAGAGAAGATCGACTCATGCTCAAGCTGCACCAACTTCTACACAAACCTATCTATTAGAGTTAGGCCAGACCCAAATGTTCTCGCCATGAGCGATTTGAATCAAGTAGATAAGATGATGAGAATAGAATCCAGGAAGAGGAAAAAGTCCGAATACAATGAGGATGTCATAAGACTAAAGGCTGTCTTGAACAATGTGATTTGTGGTGAGAACCAAGCATTATCCATGGCTAAGTCGGGAATGTTTGTTGCCTTATTATATTTTCGTCATAAGTACGAGAACGATCTCCAGATCAATGGACTCCTATCGCAAATATTGGCAAACCTTTCAGTCCATGAGTCCACACGTGACTTTATATTCACAGATGGATGGATACAAACACTAATCCAATATACTCGAAGCGAACACTTAGAACTCTCAATGCCCGCTTTCAAAGCTCTAGCCAATTTAGATGAAGATGCAATCAAGATGAATGGAATATATGGAAACCATGTGTATCTCTTATCGCCGTTATACCGCGGCGAAGACGATCCCAACTTCGATGTCGTATTCGTCCATGGTCTCGTCGGGAGTGTATTCAAGTCTTGGCGTCAGGGATCCGTGGCTTTGGATGAGTTTGGCAACAGGTGCAGTCCAAAAAGCATAACACCCACGACAGAACTTTTGCCAAGCAGTCCCACTGAGGCAGTGCGAATCAATGACGATGGCACTGGTTTGATAGATCCAAATAAAAAAACTAGATGTTGGCCAATGGACTGGCTTGCAAAAGATATTCCAAAACTCAGAATTCTGGCACTAGACTACCCAACAGCTTTGAGTAGCTGGAGAACAGATTGTGATCTCAATAAGGATACACTGCAAGAGAGAGCTAAGCATGTATTGAAACAATTGCAGGATGCAAAGTTGGGTGATCGACCCATTGTTTGGGTTGCACACTCGATGGGTGGTCTACTAGTAAAGCAATTACTAGTTATCTGTGATGAAGCTACCAGACAAAAATCTGATGCTGACAAGTCCCCTTCAAGAAAGTTTAAGGAAAATCTACTCAACCAAACTAAGGGTATAGTATTTTACAGTGTCCCCCACAAAGGTTCGAATCTAGAATGGATCGAGAGGAGAAATCTGCAGAAACTACTGCTACTCACAACGGAAGTGATTGAGTTGCAAAAAGGCTCACCCATTCTTCTCGAGCTCCATGAAAAATTTCTCGATTTGATTGAGCGACGTGAGAATCCTGTAAAATTTCTCACTTTTGCCGAGACCGCGATCTCTAGCTTCGGCGTCAACAAGGCCGTTCAATGGAAAGGAATTCTTGTTCACGAGGATTCGCTGAACTTCGGATTGGGTCCTATTTATAAGCTAAACATAGACCACGCCCATACATGCAAACCAAACAGTCGTGAGTCGATAACTTACGCTAAGACCCTAGAGTTAATCAGAGATCTCATTCCCCCGACACCCGAGCAAAGGGGCGAGGAGATACTGCCTTATATTTCATTCATTCTCTCATAAATTACGCTTACAAAATTTGTTGCAACTAAAACAGCTCTAGCCCGTCGATAAGACTTTTCATTTTAAACTAGTATGCCAAGCCGACAGGTGTCAGCAACGTCCACTAGCTCCCGTCTCTTTGTCAACAACAAACACTTGCGTGCCGTAGCATTCATTGCGCCTATCCCTCAGTTGGTCGAGATCGAGGTTCAACTGGAGGAAGTTGATTTGCTTATGGTCGTGCGACTTCCAGTTAGAAACTCATAGGCGCAGGGAGCCATAGCGGCGTCGCTAGGCGAGACGCAGCCAGTTCATCGACCTCGCTGGTTCAATGACCTCGCTCGCCCGCGTTCTGTTAGCTCTCGGCAAGCTAGTTGCGCATAGAACTGGGCGCTCGTGCCACTCGACGCTCACTCGCGGTATTTCCTCCTCTCTCTGGACCAGCTAGAGCAGTTTGCTGCTCGTTAGATCAACACTCTTGAAACTGAACGGCTCATCTTGTGCAGTGAGTCTTATAAAGTCGTGCCTCGGTCACAAACACCGTGGATTCTGGCAGCGGTTGTGGTTGGTTGCTGCAGGGAGCTTCAAGTTGCACGAGACGGAAACCACGATCAGCTGGATACGTCCCCCCGCGATAGCTCCCAGAGCCAGCCGTTGCCTCTGGCTGGGAGTGCCGATAGCTCTTGCTAGTCAAGTTGTTGCGTCATCCTGCTACAAGCGCAACTTCTTCCTCAATCGCGCATACGAACTAGTCGAGTTGCGAGAAGAGCCAGGCTGACCTAGGGGAGGAGGAGAAACCCAAAGAGATGGTACAATGAAGACTGATCGTGGCGTTCGCGACGGTGGGCCACGGGAGGGGTAAAATTTTGCCATACACAATCTATTAGTCCCCATGATAGTTCCTCGAGTAGCAAAACTAAGGCGTTCGAGTGGGCGACAAAACTGATTTGCCGCCGGAAGAGCCGCTATGCTACTCATCGACGATTTGGACCACGAAAACGGAGATTAGTAAGGAGGGAATGAGGCTTAGAATTTTGTGAGTTACTCGAAGTCGAGTGTGTTGCTCGCGTTCTCGCATTTTGATACCATGAATTGGTTCGCTTTTAGATTGGAAGGGAGCGGAAGAGAGAGGGAGAAAGAGCGACCAAGGTTTAGGTTTAGACTGTTTACAAAGTTGCGAGAACGGCAAACTCTCGCTCAGTCGAATTGAGTTTAATTTGGATTGAGTCTTTCCTCTGGCCCAACTAGCGGCCACACGAAGCATTTGCGAATGAACATCTCTGAGGCTGAGTTACGTAATAGTCATCGTGGAGAAAATCGCGCGCGCAATAACAAAAGCAACACGAACTGGCCCACTGCTACGGCCTGCTTTCTGGGCCGGAAGTGCGCTGCTTGGAGCCGAGAAAGTCCGCAGCGGCAGTCGAGCCAACGAGTAATGTTTGCTCTCTTGGTGTAGTCCAGTGCCAACTAGTGCGATTTGGCCGATGGAAACAACGAGTCCCACAAATTTAGTTCGATGAAACCTGGCGAGAGCATCGCAGAAACTAACATCGCAACTCCTGGTCGGTGGTTGTTATTGCCACCGCCGCTGACGCTGCTGCACCCGGCCGGATTACGTCGTTGGCATCTGCATAAGCGATTGAGATAACTCACGAGGCTCCGACCAACTGACAGCACCGATAACTGGGGCATGATCATTTGGCGCGCGATCCATGAGTGCAGCTAAAGCGAGCCTATCCATTCACTTTCTTTCTTTATCTCCATTGATAGTAATGGTAGGGATCGCGTTCCAACTTTAGTTTCCCGCTAGTGGCGCGCCCGTTGCTTTGTTTTTGCCATCCTCTCGCGTTACTGTTGTTTCTGATGCCCAATGCGAGTGGCCCATCTGGAGCTTGCTTGTCTGAAATGGCTGCTACTGTTTCGTTCAATCTGTAAATAGCTCACCGAGGTGACTAGAAAGCCGGCTGATCCGAATGCAAACTTTGCAATCCACAGAGACAAAACTTGCCAGCTTAGCAATCGATCGTTTGGAAAGTTGCAACTATAGCCGAGGTTCAGTTGTAGTTCTCCGCCAAGAGGTAAACTCATATGCTTATGGAGGCCGATGACTGCACTGTTGACTCGATGCAACTCGGATGAAAACACGTTGGGAGATTAAATTAGAGCGATACAGTGAAAACTAGGAGGTTTGCTTCAGACAACAAGTGGTGGAGGATCTATTTGGTCGCTCTAGTTCAGTAGATATCGTTTATTGTCTAACATGAATTCCGTGAATGATGTTATTGATGTTGTTGTTGTTGTGTCTGTCGCCGTCTCATATGGCTCCTCACGGCGCCACCATCGATAATTCCCTCTAAAAAGTAATGCGATCACAATGTTTACGTCGACACGAGGATAAGAGAAAAGTGAGGTAATTTAATAATGGTGATAATTTTCTGATTTTTGGGTTCATTTTACTTTAGTTGAGTAATAAATATAAATAAATATAAATATATTTATAAGTATACATATATGAATGAAGTGGAGTAAGTTAAGTTGGATTACTAGCTTGTCACTCGCATTTGTTCGTGTCTCTCCTCGTGGCGACGACCTCGCGCTTTCGCTCGACCTTAGTGAGTTTTTGTGTGTGTGTGTATTTATATCAAAACTACTAGAGGAACAGTCTTGGTTACGCGATCAGCATTTGAAAATCTCTCGACCATAGCGAGTTTTGCTCGCCCCCAAAAACCCGGCAACCTTATGTGGTGTGCAATTGTACATATATACACTGGGTGCGACGGCCTCTAGGTGCCAATGGCACCATAGAACCACCATGCGACCTTGCAGTAGTTTGCGGGTTCAAGTGTGAGTTTGCTCGTTATTATTTGAGGAGCTTTCGTAGGTCTCGTTGGGATCGGGAGGTACATGGGTGGCTTGTGCGTGTTTAAGTCATGGGAGTTGTGCTGTCGTCATTTCTGGGATGGGAATGTTTATGAGTGGGAACTTGATGGTGTTTGTGATGGAAATTTTGGCGCACGCTTACTTGCGGCCATTGCTGTTTAGTGGAGCAGAGGTTGGCGTCAAGCTAATACGGATGCGGTTAACAATGTCACTGATGCGCTTGCTTATGTCATCGATACGACGGCGAATGGTTTCAATGGCAGCGGCGTCCACGAAACCTCCTGGTCTGTTCTGTCCATTTCCGACCGACGAGGCGGTGGCTTGCAATTGGTTGACACGGTTCTGTAGGCGCTCCAAGTTGGTTCTGACCCGACGGACGTAGGTGCCCATTGGACGGAGTAGTGCGCTCATGACGTAACGTCTGCGAGCCACCAACTGGTTGGTTGTGTCCTGGATTCTGTTTTGCAACGAGTCCAATTGGTCGAGCAGCTGGGTGATGACTTGTTGCTGGTTTTGGTTTTGGTGTCCTCCTTGGCGAGTGGCCGATGGAGCGGCGGCTCCGCTGGCCGACTGCGAGGCTGGTGCTTGGGCTGGCGAGCCGGCCGAGGCCTTCTCAACTCCTTCGAGCGACGGGAGTGGCGGAACGATGTGCTCGTCGGCGCCCGAGTACGGGACCAGCGGGCCGGAGGACTTTCCGGTTGGGTTTGCTGGCGAGGCGGCAACTCCCGAGCTTGGCGAGTAGTCGACGCCGGCAACTGGATGCTGGTCCTTTGGAGCCTGTGGAGCTTGTTGGTCTTCTGCGGGCAGGAACTTCTGCACGTGCTCGTCAAGGTCTATCAAGAGCTTGGTGGTGCTGTCGATTGGCTCCGACAAGACCAATCCCGGATCTGGAGCTGGAACCTCAATGTTCAGTGGCTCGACCGGAGCTGGCTGGCTGGCAGCGGCAACAACTGGCGCGACGACCTCGTCCTTCTTGGCCTGG
Source organism: Aculops lycopersici (assembly GCA_015350385.1). NCBI lineage: Eukaryota > Metazoa > Arthropoda > Arachnida > Trombidiformes > Eriophyidae > Aculops > Aculops lycopersici. The sequence continues at coordinate 10,242,048 of WNKI01000001.1, read as the reverse complement.
AGCGGCGATTCCTTGGCCACGACTTCTGGTTGGACTGGAGCAACGGCGGGGGCAACTGGAGAGGCGGCGACTTCCGGTGCGACTGGGGCCTGTGGCTGCTCGACAACCTTCGCGGGCACGACATGCTCGACATGGACAACTGCTGGAACGGATTGCTCCTTGATCGGCGCCGAGCGATCGCTTTGTGGTGGCAAGTCCTCTGGTTTGGCGGGCGCCGAAACCACAGGTGCGGCGACGGCGGGGGCGGCGGCAGCAACGACAACTGGAACCACGACGGCTGGCTCAACTGGCGCGTTCTTTGGTGCAATTAGACTCTCGACCTTCTGCTTGGGCTCTTCCTTTATTGGAGCCTCGGGTGCAGGTGGAGCCTGTTGCACAAATTGGGCAGCCTGTTGCACAACTGGAGCAGCCTGCTGCTCGACTGGCTTGACAGGCTCTGGCTGCTTGGCGGCAACGGCAACAATCGGAACTTGCTCCGCAACCACCGGACTGGCTGCTAGACGACGAATAGACTCATCGTTGTAAACCTTCTTTGAGCTTTCTAGGATGGGAGCCGCTGGTGCAGCTTGCACCTGAGCGGCAGACTTCACGGCCGACTTTTCGAGGTTGTTGGCTGGAGGGGCGAGCTTGATGCTTCGGCTCTCCTCCTGAGGTCTCTGGATTGAGTGGCCCTTAATGGCGTTGGCATCGACTAAAGTCGAGAGGCCGAGCAGAACGGCGATTAGGACAAGTTGCATTGTCTGTTGGTCACAAATTTATTACCGTCGACAAAACATCAGGTGACAACACAACAATTGAGCGAGGGACATTTTAGAGATGCGCAATCACCGCAAACAAAGCAATGCGCGTGCGACGATCGATTGCGCGTGAATTGGAGGGTGTTTTGTGGTTGTGATTTTAGTTGTGTCAATTATTTGAGTTCATCATCATGGCAGTTCATGTTCAAGCTTATTTCAATAGCTTTGCAAGTCTATTTGCTAATACTTACGCCTTTGATTTGGTTACTTGTTTGCTGAGAGTATCTGATAAGATTATATAAATATTTCTTTCTGTGTATATAAAAACTTGTCTTTATGTGAATAGAAATGTAAACAATTGTTGATGTTACAAACTTGGTGTTACTTCCTTGAGACTCGAGGTTACTACTGGCGCTCTGGCAAGATTGAAACACTCACGCAATTGTTTCACTTCAAAGTCTCGAACTCTTCTAAACTCGGCAGTATTAGTTGATGCTCTTTACGAAGTTAAGCAGTAGCAAGCTCTCATAAACTCGCAAGCTTTTCAATGTCAAGTGTCTAGCTGAACGCCGAGGAGCTTCTTATTTCTCTCTCTCTCTCTCTCT
>WNKI01000001.1:10203141-10240686 GCA_015350385.1 Aculops lycopersici | reverse complement strand
CTCTCTCTCTCTCTCTCTCTCTCTCTCTCTCTCTCTCTCTCTCTCTCTCTCTCTCTCTCTCTCTCTCTCTCTTCCTCTGATGCTCTTGTTGCGTCCTTGACCAAGACTTCAGCGTTAGCCTCTTGTTCTCCTTCTCCTCCTCTAAATAGTAAAAACTCACCTGTGGACTGCTAGTTGCGTGTCGAGTTCACTGGCTTCTCAGTGGAAACGCCTGTTGACTGGCCAACATTAAACCACTACCACTACTAAAGTGACTGACTGATTGGCCGGCCAGGTTTTCAAGTGGAGCCAAGATGAACAACATTAGCATCTGCATCAGAATTACTCCAGAAGCTAGAGGAGGTTAGGCCGGGAGCCCGGGGAGCTGGCGGCGCAAGTGCAGCCTGAACTTGCGCCACTGGATTCTGTATTCGGCATCCAAAACCAGGAGTAAGCAGGATGTAGGTAGGAGAAGTTTAGAGCTCCAGTTGGGCACATACATACTCAAACACATGCTCACAAAAACAACCGAGCAAAGATCATTCCAGACGGTGGAGCTGGACCCTCGTCTCTGTTTGTGTGTGCAAATGTTGGATGGACGCAGGTAGGTGAGAGAGAGAGAGAGAGAGAGAGAACGACGCAACAGGTGAGCTCCTGAGCGAAGATGTTGCGAGTTCAAGTTCAAATTTTCAAGGCGCAAGTTCAGCGCGACGCCGTCGATGGTTCTAACCTTCGCCAGGTCGCCAGACGTCTCCCTTTTTCGAAGTCTTCTCAGCTTGAGGACGTCGGCCAAGTTTCGTGGTCGTCGTTTGCTGAGAGTTTGACGGAGCTCTTTGTTTGCTGCGGCCAGCTGGCAATTCGAAGATGACGCGCAATCTTCTTGTCCTCGAGCATCAGCGACTTGAAAAAAAAATCGAACCACACTCCGTTGAATTGGACGATAAGGCGAAGGACGAGGGCTCGTTGCATGACACCCATGAGCATTGGCGTTGCAAGAGTCTCGGAACTCACGTCGCTCGGCGAGTTCCGGAAATGGACACACAAGTGCCACGCAAATTGCGCGTTCCAATGCCTCGGCGATCGTCTCGTTCTCAAATTTGATTTAAGTGAGTCTCGGGAGAAGAACAGCGTCCGTGGGCTCGCTAGTTGCTCTTTGTTCGCGCTTCCAAGTGGCGCGCGCCGCTCGGTCCGTGCAAATCGCTCTCGCTCACCTGCGCCGCAAAATTCGATGGCGATTACGTCGTCGTCGTAATCGCGTTGCGTTCGGCGCCGATGGTCGTGGCCAGCGTTCGTGTTTCGCGAGAACTCTGGCCGTCACAATGGGCAAACTTCGCGACTCTCTTTCTCCTCCTCCTCCTCCTCCTTCTTTTGCTAATTCTCCCTCGCTGCCACAACAACTACCGCGGTCGGCGCTTAGGACTGGTCTTGATGTGGCACAACAACTACAACTACAACTACCACACAAAGCCACTCGACTGCGACGCCGATTGCCATTTGGCCGCGCCGATCGCACTCGAGGCAGATGTGGTCTCGCTCTTTGGTTGCGGCTTCGGGAGGAGGGGAGCACGGCGCAGATGAACTTGAACCTGAAGCTCGGTCGTCAAACTGATAGTTGTGGTGGCTTTAGTTGTAGTGTTCAAGTTGTTGCTTTATTGCAGTACGTAAGTAAGTTGCTCGCACTGGTCGTCGCCATTTGGCTCGTCGTCGTCGTCGTCGTCGACTTCGGCGCAAAAAAGTCGGTGTTGTTGTGGTGGGAGCTGTTTTTGTTTTTGTTGGCGCCTGGCGAGTTTTGCTCGATGGGAAGTGGCGGTCGCTTTAGTGGATACACTAGGGTACAGGATTCGCCGCCACGACCACAGCGCGAATTTGCGAACTTTCGGGCCGGTTTTGAGCGAGCCACGCCTCCTTCGAAAGACCGTAGGCTGGTTGGGCGCCCGGACGGTCAGTAGCTTGGGCCTGTGGTAGTCGCGGGTTCGTCGTCCGCGATAAAAATCATTGTTTTCCCTCGACGTCGGCTGTCGACTCTCGACATCAGCGACGACGACGACGACGACGACTAAAAGGACTGATGGAGACGGAGAGACGCGGAATTAAGCGCGCGGCGAGCGCCAGACTTTGCAGAGCCAGCGAGCCGAACAGGAGCCAGAGCAACACGGAAAACGATGGGCAATTTTGCAGCGAGCAACAACAGCAGCAGCAACGAAGTCGACGTCGACAGCATCAGCAACTTTGGCCGGCCAGCAAGAGCGAAATAGCAATATAGCAATAGCAATAGCAATAGCAATAGCAATAGCAATAGCAATAGCAATAGCAGCAGCAGCAATAGCAATGGCAGCAACAACAAAAGCAGAAACTGCGACGACTGCAACGAGCTGCCTGCCGCCAGCCTCACAAAGCCAGACTGCTGCGGCCGCCGCGAGCGTCAGCCCAGATGGAGCCGCGGCAACGAGAATGGCGTCGCTGGCTGCCTGCCTGGCTGACGGCCGCCGCGTACTCGACGCGCTGTGCAGCAAGCTTCAGGCTGCGAGGCTTTCGGTGTTTGCGAGCCAGAAACGCGATTCAGGAACACAGCCGCAGCCGCCGCCGCCGCCGAGTTTTGCTTTGTACGCGGGCGTGCGAGTTCGTTGCACTGGCGAAATTGCTCCTGCTGCCTTCGTCGTCGTAGTCGTCGCCGCCGCAGATTCTGCCGTCGCTGGCGCTGTTTTGGTTTCCCCTGTCGCACAATCGCAGTCTTTGTCGGCGCCCAGCGGCAGTCAGTCCCAAGCAAGCCGCAACCAGAATTGAGTACAACAATTATAACAACAGCAAACACCAGCAACAAGAAGACGCCAGCTAGCAAGTAACAACACACCAGCACCCAGTTACATCATCATCACCCTCATTATCATCACACCAATTGCAACCAAATTCTAATATTTCAACGCCATGAATATTGACACAAGTTGGCACCCGGAGCAGGATGAGTTTCTGAACAAATTCGAGGCCTGGTCCAGCCAGGAGCAGACCGACTTTGTCGAACGACTTCTCGGCAAGATGGCTCATTGCCAGCACCGGCGTATCGACGCCTATCTCCAGCCAATGCTAGAGCGCGACTTCATTGACCTCACCTTTGGCACAAGCTCGCCGCAACTCACCGATCCATTCATTGACCTCTCCGAGAGGCTAATCACTCAAGCCAGCCTGTTGCCCGTCAAGTCGCACTTCAAGCGCCAGAAGATGATCTATCACTGCAAGTTTGGCGAGTTTGGCGTGATGGAGGGCCAATTCACTGAGCCGTCCGGTGTCGCTGTGAATGCTCAGAATGACATCATTGTTGCGGACACAAACAACCATAGAATCCAGATCTTCGACAATGAGGGCCGCTTCAAGTTCCAATTCGGCGAATGCGGCAAACGCGACGGTCAACTCCTCTACCCCAACCGGGTGGCCGTTGTCAAGAGCTCTGGCGATATTATTGTCACAGAACGCTCGCCAACCCACCAAATTCAGATCTACACCCAATATGGGCAATTTGTGCGCAAATTCGGGGCCAATATATTGCAACACCCCCGCGGCGTAACCGTGGACAACAAGGGCCGCATCATCGTGGTTGAGTGCAAAGTTATGCGAGTTATCATCTTTGATCAAATGGGAAATGCGCTCCACAAGTTTGGCTGCTCTAAGCATCTCGAGTTCCCAAATGGAGTCGTGGTCAATGATAACCAGGAAATTTTTATCTCCGACAACCGAGCCCATTGTGTCAAGGTGTTCAATTACGAGGGTCAATTCCTACGCCAAATTGGTGGCGAGGGACTCACCAACTACCCCATTGGCGTTTGTATCAACGATGCCGGCGAAATTCTAGTGGCGGATAATCATAATAATTTTAACATAACCATTTTCAATCAGGATGGGACCCTGATCAGCGCTTTAGAGAGTAAAGTTAAACACGCACAATGTTTCGATGTCGCCCTAATGGACGATAATTCAGTTGTTTTAGCGTCAAAGGATTACAGGATCTACATCTACCGCTACCTGCAAATGCAAGCCATGACCAATATGACAACATTCGATTAGCGAGGAGGCTCCAATCATATCGCCTAGCTAGCTCGACATATTAGCTTAGAAGAACAGCGGCAGAGATGATGATTTGATCCGAAAGAACGATAACATAACAGGATATTAATTACATTAATAATTTACAACATTCATCATACCAACCACAGCAACTAGAAACAAGAACCAGAAACACAAGTACCATCATCACGATCTTACCTCAACTTTGATGCTATTGGTTGCTCCAACTGATATTATTATTACTTGCTTATTATTGCTTATTACTTATTATTATTATTGATTATTATTATTGCTATCTATTATTATTATTTATCATCTCTATTATTATTATTATTATTACTATTAATTCTTGGTTTAATCTTTACTATTATCATTTTACTATTAATCTTATTTTTTACTCATTATTGTTTACGATTACGAACTATTGAAAGTTGTTAACGTATCATCATTACCCCACACACAATACGCATTACCTGATGTTACATGTTAAATGTTAATGTATATACACCGGAACAAACAAAATGATGGAGAAGAATGCTTGATGATGAAATATTAAACGAAAATGAAATTATTTATTTATTTAAATAAGTTTACTTCTCGAGTTCAGCCTTAATTTCATTCTCGAACTCCATTGGGCTCTTGTTGGGTGCATAGCGTGCAACAGGTACTCCTTCCTTGTTGATAAGAAACTTGGTGAAGTTCCACTTGATAGCATCGATAAGAGTCCCTCCCGCCTTACTCTTCAACCAGCTGTACAGAGGGATGGCGTTGTCGCCATTGACATCGACTTTGGCGAACATATCCCACTCGACATCATTCTTCTTCATGAACTCCTTGATGTCGACATCACAACCTGGCTCCTGGTGACCAAATTGGTTGCATGGAAATCCAAGGATGGCCAAACCTTGATCCTTGTACTTGGAATAAAGCTCATTCAGTTCCTTATAGTTGCCTTTTGTGAAGCCACACTTTGAGGCAACATTTACAATGAGCATTACCTTGCCCTTGTATTTGTCAAGCTTGACATCCTTATTGTCAATGTCTTTAACAGTAAAGTCGTAGACGCTAGCTGCCTGACGCCATTCCTCTTTTTTTCCCTGTAGGTGAATTGATTGAAATAGATCAAGTTAGTTTGGGTGATACAGTTAAGAATTATTGCTATAACTTTTGAATCTACGTCTACTGCATACACACCGACGAACCGAAGCCTAAGATGTTCATTCTGGAGAATATATCAAATTGGCTTACTGAGTTGAAAATATCTTTTGTCTGCTCTTGATTCTTGTAGACAACAAAACTGACAAATACTAAGACTATGGATACCGCAAGTTTTGTCAGGATCGAAGATTGAGTCATCAATGGTAACTGAATTGATTTTACTTCTCGCTCTTTCTCACTCTGTTTTAGGTAGCACTTAGAATGCACTCCAACTGATCTCTCAATGTAGTTCTGTGACTGGGATATGGTTGTCAAGCACCCGATTAAGATTTTGCTGATGTATTTGTTGCCTATGACAACTGGATGTGGGACTTGTAGAATAGTTTGGAATTCAATAAAATAATCGCGTGATCGAATTCGACTCTCCTCTGATTAATTTCCAAAGATTTTGAGCGTGCTACGACGGTGGTAAAAACTCTCCGAAGATCGAAATGGAAATTTCTTAATTCTGTTATCACCAGCGCTGCTCGTCCAGCGGGGGATAAATAAACACGTATATCTGCCAATGGCAATTCAGGTTGCAGAAACAAAGGGGAAATACGTCTCTGACAAGCTGTTTGAGAAGACGGCCGTCCTGATTCACGACTCGGCCGGTGAGAAGCCACAAAAAACTCGTATTCGCTCGCGCAGAAAATTCACTCCCCCACGAAAAAATGTCCAAAATACAATCGAGGATTTGAGCAGCATTTAGCTGTATCAAGGAAACTAGTAAGAGTTCTTTGTTTACATTTGAGATGAATCCAAGACTCAATTGATGTCTATTGGAAATCCTGAATTGTTATTGATCCGGCATATATTCACATGATGTATTTCCGTCCCTCCAGAGCCGTGGCATTCAAGCTGCTCGGTCTCTGGGGTACAAATCAAGTCTCGCCCCTCAAGAATGATGATGGTGACAAGCTCCAAGACAAGAGTAGATTCCCCATTCCTCCAGATAATGAGCAAACTGTTGACCAGAGTCTTCCCGATAGTAGTTTTGCGATAAAAGAAATTTGTAGAGATCTATTCTCCTTAATGATTGAGAAGGGTATTCCAGGTTTGACCATTTGCGTATCCAAAAACAACAAAGTGCTATGGCATTCTGCATTTGGCTTTTGTGATGTGGAAAACCAAGTGGCTTGCGAGCCTGATGCCAAGATGCGTATAGCAAGCATTAGCAAGGCTCTGTTCGCTGCAACTGTGATTGGTCCAATGGTGGAACAAAACAAGTTGGACTTGGAAGCCTCTATTTTTAAGTACCTTACAGAAGAGGAGTTCCCCAAGCCAAAATTTGACGGCAAAGAACGTGACATTAAGGTGAGACAACTACTAGATCATACATCTGGTGTTAGACACTATGAAGAGCAAGATCAAGAGGAAAAAAAGAGACCGATCGGCTCCAAGGGAAGCAAACAAGTTTTACAACTCGATGACCAATATAATAGGCTGGGTTTCTATTCCAGAAAAACCTATCGAGACGTAATCAGTGCCCTCGAGCCCATCAAAGGCCACCCCTTAGCTGTTGAGCCGGGAACCTATAGGTACACAACATATGGTTATACATTGTTGAGTGCAGTTGCGCAAAAGGCTCATCAACTGGACGAAAAATCAAAGCTTGAACAAATCGAAGACTTCTGGACAAAGACACTCAGGCGCGACTGGAAGCTAGATGACACCAGTCTTGATCAGGACGAACCGATTCTAAGCAGGCGAGCTAGATACTATATGAGAACTGGTGAGAATGGTAGTCTGATCAATGCGCCATATCAAGATAGCTCGGTGAAGTGGGCCGGTGGTGGTATTATTTCGTCAACGAGTGATCTCGTTAAGTTCGGCAACATTCTCATAGATTCCTACAAGGGCAGATCTAACGGTAAATTGAAGCCAGAAACTTTAGAACGATTTTGGACTGAGAGTGGCGACTCGAGCTATGGTCTTGGATTTCAGTTGAAAGAATTGGAACCACCTATTGGCGGTGATAGAAGGGCAATATATCACACGGGTGTAGCGCTAGGTGCATCATCAATCTTGCTTATGCTACCAGAATCTGGTATTACTGTTGCAATATTGGCAAATATTTACAGTGCTAACATGTTTCCACTGGCACTAAAGGTTGCTAAAGAGTTTGATAAAATCAAAATCTAGGGATAAGATTGTATTCAAGAAAATAAAACTCCTCATTCATGTGACGCTGAGATCTCGGTATTTTTTCTTGCGGTGTCTTAGTAACTTACCATAGCCGAGGTTGTGTGAAATGATCTACTTGACAGACTGGCTGACAATCCGGAGGCACTAGTTGCGATCGCTATCTATGAATTGAGCTGGTTAGAGGTCGAATCAAGATAGATGGCAGCGATTAGATGATGCGTTACTTACCACTGAAAATTTCGACAGGGTCTTCGATGCGAACATGATTAAATTTGTTACCGGTTTATCCTCGTATTAGATGACACTTTAATTTCCGAAGCAAAATATTTTGAACCCCAAGAAAAAAATGAGTATTTTAATTCAACCAGTAACAATCTTTACAAGAATCTACCACGTGAATGACAGAATTGTGATTGTGTGTTCAACTGCAGTGAGAAAGCCGTTAGTCTGCAGGAAACACCAACCCATGAACTTGCGTCTAGATGATGGTTCACAAACTAACTTATAGAGTTTCAACTGATCATAATTTAGATGAAACGTAGCTATTGGAGGAGCTGTTCTTTTGGGGTCTACTCATCAGAGGCTTTCTTGGATTGAATATTCTAATCCTTATGACAACCAACATATACTACCCGAAGCAACCAACAGGTTAATTATAAAATAACTAGAGGTTGTATTATATCTACTCAGCTGAAAGACGTGAACTATAAGGTCAGCAACCGACAAACGACTCTTGTCATAGCTACATATGAATTTATCAGATGAGTTACATTTATTCCCAGATGACGATATGATCGACTTCGCCACTTTCGCTCTCTTCCTTCCATCTGATAAATTTCAACATCAATAACTCGATCAAAATCCCGTTACAAACTTATATCGAGCAAAACATTTCACTACTACTGTTGTGAGCTTGAAGTATAGTTGCTACTGGTTTGGGTTGTGCGAAGATCCAATTGCTGATGCCCTCGATTCAGATATTGTGCCGCTAGGCGCATTACCTGAATACTGATTTTGGCAGGTGCTCAAGTTAGTGTTGTTTGTTCTCTACCTTTTCCCTGGGCTTCCAATTCCAATTTATACTGATACTGAGATATCCAATGAATGGCGGCGCTCTTTCCATTTTGTATGTTTCCGTCTTAATGAATTTGTTCGTCTCCTCGTGTCTAGTCATGTTTCATGTCTACTAATGCTGTGATATCTTCATCCTGATATCTAGTCGACATTTGGTATGATAATTTTCATCGTGTATCCTTCTAAGATAATTCATGTGTCTCAAGAACATGCAAAAGAACTGAAAGCTTCAACCACAGAGCGATGTCAATAAATGGTCGCCACAATTTGCCAATTGGTAATACTGATAATGAATTCAATGTTATCCTAAAGAGTAAACAGACATTGTGAGTATCGCTTTCAACAATACAATAATATAGGCGATTATATATGTATATGTATATATATGTATGTATGTGTATATATATATATATAGATATATATACATACATATGATCGAGTTTCGATCTCAGTGCATGAGATGATCATAGAGAAATTGGCGCTTCCGGAATCGCCGACAACATAAGCGAGTTGTCGTTGCTTCCAGTTAATTATAATTTGGTTGCTTGTAATGTAAATGATGAGATGATTGATTAACGACTAATAATATGCACGGCAGCAACTAGATTCATCATTTCCATTGAAATTCTAAGCCTCAGAGCCAGTTGATCACCAATTCTAGCCCTTGATCCAAGTGTGTATATGTATATGTCTTAATAGATACATGATGGCCTCTAGTTACTAATATAAATTGTTTAATAAATCTCTTGAGTCTTTTTGTTGGGAAGATCAGATTTTTCGTTCAGCAATCTCATCCGAAAGTGAGAATGACTGAATCTTGAGTGAGTATATAGTTTACTTCTTATTTGTTGTTGTCTTAGTCTTCACCATATTCATCGTCATCGTCATTATCATCACCATCATCACCATCATCATCATCATCATCATCATTTGTGATAAGTAGACCTAATGTAAGTGCATTTTGCTTCTCAACTACTCTCAGCCTCAACCTTAACCTTGAGGCCTTCAATTTGACACACAAGTTTGAGCCTTAAGCTCAATGATGAGACTCCAGGCTGAAACACATAAGCCAATGAGCAAAGACTATCCTAACCAACTTCAGAACAGACTCGACGCGATCGAATGAATGTAGCATAAATATGATATCATTACTAATAATTCGTTTCCCTTTCCACCCATCCGCCTGGATACTTGCGTATGAGATACTTGCGCGTCTCGTCATAGCAAAGGATCATGATTGCAAATGGTATTGGCGGAATCCACCAGTTGCTCTTGATCGGGTACATATTGAGCGCGGAGTCCATTCCTGGGCAGTAGCTTAAGAAGGCGGCTAGCAGGGTCTCAAAAATGAGCGCAAAGTTCATCACCTTGTTGGTCATCTTCTGTTGAAGTATTGAGTTAGTTCTAGTCTTGCAAACAATTAGCTCAGCCCATTGAACTATAACAATTGAAATGAAGAAGGCTGTTTGGCATGTGTATTCCAACTTCTTGCGCTGGTTAAAGGTCCACTCCTGGCCATAGGAATCCTTGTAATCGTTGATTGCCTTTGATTCCCACAGTTCGCGAATTCCTATTAGATCACCTAGGTAGAATCCGTTCTCGCACATAATGATTGAGTAGGTGAAGAAGCCGGCGCTTGCTTGCATCATTCCAGTTTGACCATAAGCAAGGGATAACAAACGCTGATTTACCAGACGATCGTTGACCGGATCTCGTGGTTTTCTCTTCATGATGTCGCTTTCTGGATGCTCGTAGGCAAGCGAAATGGCTGGCACCATGTCCGTGCCAAGATCAATCCAAAGAATGGTCACTGTGCCCAGAGCTAGTGGGATACCGAAAGCAATAAACGCAAGGAAAGGTGTGATCTCGGGGATGTTGGAGGTGAGCACATAGGTGATGGACTTTTTGAGATTGTCGAAAATTAGCCTGCCCTCCTCTACTCCTATGACGATGGAGGCAAAGTTGTCATCGAGTAGAATCAAGTCGGCCGCTTGCTTGCTAACATCTGAGCCACTGATGCCCATGGCAATTCCGATGTCCGCCTTTTTGAGGGCAGGCGAGTCGTTGACTCCGTCGCCGGTCACAGCCACCACGGCACCCGCTCGCTGGCAACCCTCGACAATGATCAGTTTTTGTTGGGGCGACGTGCGAGCAAACACAATTTCCGGGTGGGTGCTTAGAATGATATCCAACTGCTCTGGTGTCATATCTCTCAATTCTTGACCGTGAATAACCGCAGCCTTAGCCTCGAGAGGATCGACCTCCTCCACGGGCTTGTTTAAGCGAGCGGCAATATCCTCGACAGTCTCAGTGCCCTCGCTAATGATTCCAACCGATTTGGCAATGGCCTTTGCAGTGATGGGATGATCCCCGGTGACCATGATGATCTTGATGCCGGCCGAGCGGCACTTGGCCACGGCGTCGGGCACGGCAGCTCGCGGCGGGTCAATCATGGAAATCAGACCGACAAAGCGCATGTTGTTTAGCGGAAAGTTTGGCCTCGGCTCTGGCTTAAAGGCGTAACCCTTGGGAAACTCCTGAGCCGATAGTTCGCAATCGCAAAAACCGATAACTCGCTCGCCAAGACCTCCCAATTGCAGGTAGGCCTCGTTGAAGAGCTCGCGACGTTCCTCGTCCAGCTCAACGGTCTTGCCGTTAATCAGAATTGACGAGCATCTTTCCAAAATTCTCTCTGGTGCTCCCTTCATGCACACCAAATAGGAGTGCTCATTGTTCAAGCCACTAACTTGGTCCAAATGATCAGCTGCCGCCTCTTCGGTGTGCAGGGTGTTGTCATGCACTGTAACATGGTACTTGTTGGTTGAGTTGAAGGGAATCTCGCAAATCTTTGGAAATCGGTGGCGATAGTCGTTGACATGACCCATGGTTAGTTCCATGCACTTGAGGATGGCGGACTCACTTGCGTCGCCGGAAGTGTCGCGCTTCAGCACAGGCAGTTGCTCTTGGCCTGGCTTGAACTCGGCACGAGAGCAGAGGCAGCAAACGCGAGCCAGCGTTAGCCAACTAGACGATTTGCGGTCATACTGAGTCCCCGATTGGTCCTCTGTGGTGTCCGCCTCTATGATCTGGTTGTCGAACCACATATGCGCCACTGTCATTCTGTTCTGAGTCAAAGTTCCCGTCTTGTCCGAGCAAATGGTTGAGGTTGAGCCGAGAGTTTCGACGGCCTCCAAATTCTTGACTAGACAATTCTTGGCCGCCATTCGCTTGGCTGTTAGAGTCAGGCAAACGGTCACCGTTGCAATGAGACCCTCGGGCACATTGGCCACAATGATACCAATCAAAAAGACCACAGCCTCTAGCCAAAAGTATCCAAGTAGCAGAGCGATGATGAAGAAAGTTGTGCCCAAGAAGCAGGCACCACCTGTGATAATGTGGATAAAGTGTTGGATTTCACGTGCAATAGGTGCCTCGCCCATCTCCAGTCCCGCGGCTAAACCGGCAATGCGACCCATAACTGTGCAGTCGCCAGTACAGATGACAATACCCCTTCCGGTTCCCTCAACGCAATTGGTCGAGAAGAAGGCCAAGTTCTTGCTCTCAAGTGGATTCTCATCGGTGCACTCGCAAGCACGAGCCTGAGGTTCCGCCTCGCCGGTTAAGGTCGAGTTGTCCACCTTGAACTGGTGGGCCTCAATGATACGCAAGTCCGCAGGTATCCTATCGCCGGCTTCCACTTCAACAATGTCGCCCATGACAACTTCCTCCGCTGGGATGGTGTCGGTTTCTCCATCTCGAATGACTCGCGCATGTTGAGGGACCATCTTTTTGAACGACTCCATAATCTTCGAAGACTTTTGCTCTTGGAAGTAGGCAAAGGCGCCGGTTACAAAAACAACCACCGCCAACACAATACCCAAATACAAATCGTTTAGTTTTGCCTCGTCCGAGGTAAATGCCTGAATGGAATAAGCAACAAAACAAAGGATTGCTCCAATCCAAAGGAGCAACGAGAAGCCCCCAAACAATTGGGCTGCAAACTTGACCCACTCACTAGTCTGCTTAGGTGGCGTAAGCATATTGGGTCCATATTTGGCCAAATTCTCTTTGGCCTGCTCCTTGGTTAATCCAGTTTCTAAATTTGTCTTGTACCTAGCGACACAATCCTCGAGCGGAATCACGTGGTCGTCAATCTCAACCTCCTGCTTGAGCTCGTTGATGTCAACCTCGCGCTTTTTTGCATGGTGGCCGGTGAGGCCAACTTCGCCAATAGTCATCTTGACTGCTTCCTCTCGCTTTTTCTCTTCAGCGGATATTGTTACTTGAATTTATTCCCAACGGCACTGATTGCAGTCAAGTATTCAAGATTATTATTGCAGATATACAAACGATACTGTCTCCTACAAATTGGTGCCTCCGAAGCTAGCGACGCCTACTCGGGCCAATGGCCTGACTATAATAGCGAGATGGGATAATAATAATAGAATCTCAGTTCTGATTGTGACTCATATTTTTGCCCTCTTTGCTTTTGATGGATTGAGTTGTAAAAACAACAAAGCATATGCCAATTCAATGAGATGGTAGAAGAATTTGAATAATTTGTCAAGACAAACTAGGGGATACAAATATCAGTCGCCTAGAGTCGTAACAATAATCTATGCGCGCAAATATGATTATTTTCCTTGCCAAATTTGTGACCCCGATGTATGTATGTGTTACCGGGAGTGCTATTGCAATTGCAAGACTGTGCGACTTGCCAGCCAGCCAGGCATCTAGTCACCACCGAAGTATCCAAGTAGTGTAGCCTCAACTTGCCACTAAGCTAGCCCGTCAGCTAGACTAGTCTGGACGACCAACTGCCATTGGCTTCCACTTGGGGCCCCAGAAGCCCCAAAATGCCAGTCGGACGCAAGCGGCGCCTACCGCCTCACAAAGTCGGCGGGGTGTAGTGTAGTAACTCGCGCCAGGCGCATCGCATCGCCTTTCGAGCTCCTCGGCGGCTTGTCGCTATGCGCACCACCCAACTCCCTTGCTTAGTCACTAAGCCAGCCACTTGCACTGGAACCGCTTGCCAAACGCGCCCCAGCTCCTTCATGGCCCTCTGAGTCCGCGGGAGCTTGAGGGAGGGCGCCGGTGGTGGCGGCCAGCTGAGTGGCGCCCGAGCGGCCGAAGGCTGCACTAGCTGCGCGGATACCCCCACAGGACAGACGCCATAGACTTTCTTATGGGCTCATTGAATCGGCATCTTATTGTACGCCGAGTGCATTATTCTGCTAACACTTTTGTCGCAAACAATTGATTACTTGACTCGCTAGATTCGAATAAATCAGAATGAATCTTATGCACAGAATTGCGATCAGAACAGAAAGCTACCTATCTTGTCAGCCACGTTTGATTTGTTCTAACGAGATGCACTCACGTAATGCAATGACTTTCACTCCGCTCTGCTCTGCATTAATCGACATGCTGATGGGTAAAAATTTATCGCAGCTGGAGGGTTCTTTGTGACCGGCCGCAGAACCCCACTGTCCTACGCTATATCACCGCCGTCCATAGAAATCCTACAAATTCCGATAAGAGTAAGCCGAGGAGCAGCGCTCGCTTTAGCTGCAGGCATAAAACCGTGACTCTGCGAGAAGTTCAGAAGCAACAACAATCACACGTGTTGGCGTGCAGGCAAACATTGCGAGATTAGAATCCAACAAGACTTGAGGCCTACCCTGTCTACTGAGGCTGAAACTTCTTGAGATGTCATATTGAAACTATTATGAAATGAACAATCTCCCTCCAGCCAATATTCTAAAATTACTTGTGAAACCACTGGACAAGAAGATCCTTCAGAAGACCACCGAACAATGGGCTTCATCATTCTGGAGCGCAACAAGAGAGCGCAGAAAGAGCTCCAAACAAAAGTTTACGATGATGCTGCCACCTCCAAATATCACTGGCAACTTGCATCTCGGTCATGCTCTCACTGTCTCAATTCAAGATGCATTAATAAGACAGAGGAGGATGTTAGGCTACGATTGTGAATGGATTCCTGGTTTTGATCATGCAGGTCTCGCCACGCAAAGTATCGTGGAACGCGTCATCTGGGCTAAGAGTAAGATGACGCGTTTGCAATTAGGCCGTGAGAAATTTATCGAGTCTGCAAACGATTGGAAGAGCTTGAAGCAAGATCAGATGAGGAATCAACTCAATCGGCTTGGTTTGGAACTTGATTGGGATAAAGAGTATTTCACCATGGATACCAAGTCGAGCCTGAGCGTTCAAGAGGCGTTCAGAAGACTATTCAGGAAAGGCGTCATCTATAGAGGAGAGAGGCCTGTCTATTGGTCTAATGAGCTTCAATCAACTTTATCTGATATCGAAGTGGAAAAGGTGGATGGAGTCGTGAGATACAATAGAACTGGCGAGCAGTTGGAGATCAAAACACTACCACAATGGTACATCAGTGCTGACGAGATGGCTTGCCGTGCTGACGATGTCGTGAAGGATGGATCGATCCAAGTTATTCCACAAAACTACAAAACCGTGTGGACCAATTGGCTCACCAAGAATGGTATTCAAGACTGGTGCATATCACGTCAAAGTTGGTGGGGCCATAGAATACCAGCATACAAAAACAAATCTACGGCAGATACTCGTGAGAGTTGGGTTGTTGCCGAGAGTGTCGAGGAGGCGAGTGAACTTCTACAGTGCAAAGCTGTCGATATTGTACAAGATCCCGATGTATTGGATACTTGGTTCTCTTCAAGTCTGTTAACTTTAACAATATCCGGTTGGCCAAAAGCGGATGAATTCGATAAAGCTCTATCCACGAGAAGATACCCGCTTGACATAATGGAAACTGGTTTTGATATCCTCAACTACTGGGTATCGAAGATGGTCATGGTCAGTCTAGCCCTTGAAGATAAAATACCCTTCAAGCTGATACTGTTACATGGTATGATTTGTGATAGTAATGGTAAAAAGATGTCGAAATCCCGTGGCAATATAATTGATCCCCTGGATATAATCGATGGTGCAAGTCTTGAAGAATTGCAAGCGCGTACAAATGAATTCCACAAGCAGGGTATCATGGATGACAAGCAACTTGAGCTCGCGATCAACAATCAGTCTAAACTCTTTCCACAGGGTATACCAGAGTGTGGGGCGGACGGTCTTAGAGCATACCTGTTGAGTCATGATTTCCAGGAGGAGGTTGTGAGAATCCAAATCCAACAGATAGAAAAGATAAGACGGTTGACCAACAAAATTTGGAACGTTTACCGATATGTGCTCAACTTGTTGCAACAAGTAAAAGATCACAAGATTAGATTCGAGAAGGATCTCCTTGATATAACCACAACAAACCTGACAGACGGAGACTTGAAAATCCTTGGAGAGATGGCAAGATGTGTCAAGTCGACTAATGATTCATTCGAACGAGGATTCGACTTTCATGTACCCGTTAATGAACTTGAGCACTTGTGGACTATACACCTGAGTACAGACTATTTGACGCACGCTAGGCCCATACTGGTTAATCAAGAAAACACCGGGTCTAGAATAGAAAAATTAGAACTGTTGATCAAATTAATAGTCACTGCCACAAAGCTGTCGCATCCATTTATGCCTCATCTCACGGAGTTCCTATATCAGAAGTTGTACCTGCAAATGCACAGTCTTGACGAGTCATGTGATATCAGCAAGCTTTGTAAGCTGAGCGAGACACAATTTCCAACAATCAAGGAATGGGAGCCATATTTTGTGGCCGATTATGTCGGAGGTGAGGTTGTTTAATGACATATAAATAAGCTTCCTGTTTTCCATTAGATTGGGGGTAGTGCCTCTGTTAGTCGAGTACTATAATCGAGTCTTGCTCGTCACTATCAATTTGTTCCTCCGTAATTTCATTACATGTAACAGATTCCCTGCTGGCTTTTGTCTCGGTCCATGACTGTATATGTTTCTTGACTATATCAGTCATGATGAGTCTCCCACGGCTAATATCGATTGAGTTCTCGGAAAACCAGTCGATTAAAGACTGGTTTCGGAATATCCTCAAGTACGAGGATCGTGGATTCTTGAGGAAGCAGTAAAAGAAATTCAGCATGTAAATACCACAATTGTAATTGTTTTTCTGCTGAGGTAGTTGTGGAAAAAGAAGTCTTATGCCGGACTTCTTGGAGTTGTTTATAGGGAATTGTCTAGGAATGTGTTTTTCGGTAAGCCATCTGAGTTGCAGAAACAAACTAAGTGTCTTCTTGATACCGGGTGCACATTTAGTGAAAGAGTTTAGGATTATCACTGCTGGTTCATAAAGCTTCTTGTCAGGCAGTATGTGACTTTCTCTGGACGGATAGTTTGCGGGGTAACATACAATCACTAAGATCCAGTGATCTCTCTCACAAATAGGTAATATCAAAAAGTCTTTCTCGAATATGCTCACATCCTTGATCCAACGCGATGCACTAGTTGATCTTCTTGCTACCATGTCATTTTCTCGTATTGATTTTATCTTGGAATAGAAGAAAGTACTGAATACATGAATTCGTTTCTTGATTCTATATGGAACTTCATTGTCTAGATGTAACTGCATGAATAATGAGATTATTGTATCATTGAGAAAATTTGGCGATTGGAGTAATTTTTTATCGTGCATGGTGAAAGTGATAATATTCGTGCTGCTATCCTGTTTGGTTGTGGGCGGTGGATACTCGAATAGAACATGATTGATCTTACTTCTGCCTGATTTCCTCAATACTTGAACATCCTTCGATCTGAGCCTACGGTTCTCCATGACTGACTAATAGCTAACTTTGAGTTTCACCTCCACGGACGAGATCTGACATGAAGTCGGTGAACTGTTCTTCGCAACTTATCGCGAAAACCTTGTCTGAACTATTAGTGTGGAATCCTGACCAGAATTTAACGAGTTTTTAAGATCTTCCTCTTATACATAAATATAGATCCACGGAATTTGATAGAAGCATGTGGAAATTCAAAGTTAGCGGATAGATTTGATTTTACCCGGGTTAGATTCATTCATAGACTATGAATCATAGTAACCTTGCTGATACGGTGTGTTGTTGTGTGCACCACGTGCACGAGGTTTGTTGAATTACTAAAGCGTGCTTAATCTGGCGATGTATCTCGATGGTATTTGAACATATGAGAGATTTTCTAGACTTGGGTAGATTGTGATGTCATGTTGCAGACAGTTCTAAGGTTGAGGCCGAAGATATTTCCAAACTCGTAAATTCGATTAAGAAATAGCTCATTACAAAGTTTATAGAAGTGCGAACGCGAAAATAAATAACGGGAATCAGGGCAAATCTCTGAGGCGATTACAGACAAATGTGTACAAAACTAGCATATTAATCTAGTGCCTATTGATAGGGGATAACTTCGATGATGATGAATGGTGGATTGATTTCCAGTTCAGCTCAGCCTACTTCTAGTGTATTGGACTCGGTGAATGGTTTACAAGCATTGTCTTGGTTGAGCTCAATGAGATTGTTGGATCACAGACGATTCTTCTGATTCTACTCAGAGGCCAAACAATATAACAAACTCGGCCCTGTATGAGGCCGAGAGGAACTTGGCCGAAATTGTTCGAATCATAACTTGATTGCTGATTGTCACCCTCGACCCAACAGTGACCCTCCTTGATGACGCAAGTCTCACCGGTTCCAAAAATGTGTATGACATCACCGGGCATGGCAGCTATGCGTTTTATGAGTGTTTTAGACGGTTCTTTGGGTGAGGTCAGTATGACCACATCACCAATTCTTAGTTGGCTCTTATCGTGGGCGGCCCATTTGTTTAGAAAAACTCGGTCTTGCGATATCCGAGTCTTGAGCTCCTTAGCCAGAACTTCTCTGGGAAACTCCTTTTCCATGAGTCGCTTGAACGATTCATTCCTCTGGCCACAACTTGGATTGAATGTCGGCTGCATAGAATTTCCCTCAATTCTGGCCACAATACCCACTTCGTTGACGACGAACAGGGTGATGCCGGCCGAGATGGCGCCCACTTTTGCCAGTCGCACGATCTCGCGAGCAACCATCCTAACGAGGACAAGATGTTTTGGCAAAAGTGTTTGACCCGCTTGGAGTTCCGTACATGAATGAAGAGTCAATATTTTTAAGACTTGAAAGATTAAAGAATAGGGATAATTGGATAAATTTTATTGTCTCGGTTCCAAAGTGATCAGAATCAGAATAAATAAGAGACCTGACACTAGAAAATAAACATGTGCGTTTATTTTGATCGCATCAAGCGAGCGAACGTCTAGATGTAGCGCGAATCTTATTTCGTTGATTGAACTGAAAGAGTTATCTTGAGGTTAGTATGTACTCTGTGCTACAGCCAACACCAAAAATTCTGCACAATTTAGATGTACCAGGACAGGAAAATCGACACCTGTTGTAATTGATTGTTCTACTTGGAATCTTGGCTCATAAAGCTCCCTTGTTGGTCTATCGTGAGATGGCTAAAGGATACAAGATTTATGGATTCTTGTACGCGATGACCATGACAGTGGCAGATCCAATCATTATCTGTTTATCGAATGGAGAAAATGTTTGTTACTATCCAATCTTTTCCACTACGAATAAATTACTTGCATCAATTTACACTTACCTGTATTATATTGACATAGTTTATGCTTATTCCATAAGCTCTCCACTGGATGCCTTTGTTGTAATCAATTGATCTCAGCAACCTGAACCAAACAAGGCGTAAATGAGCTATCCTATAGTCTGCATCTTTGCTCTCCAGTCTAACTAGCAGAGTCCACATAACATGGATCAATCGTCTCGTCTGCAGAAAGAGTTTATGTGAAGTTAGATCGAATTCTCAAAGCATCTCATCTGCGCAGATTGGGTCGAAAACTTACCCTTGCATGAAAACTGGACACCAGCAGCAGGGGGACATTTGTAAATAGCCAGGCAATCAAGCAGGTGATTTGCGGGACCAGGACAAAGTCGCGAACACCTTTTGAGAACCACAAAGACATCAGCAAAATGCCATAGTTGATTCCATAGACTGTAATCAGAAGGATAGGAGCCACAGCTTTCAGGTGCCTGGGGTAGTCGTTCAACAGGCTTAGGTTGATGTAAGTTTTTGAGAGATACTCAACGATGGAGTTTCGATCGCACTTCTTCGCTTTCATAAGACTCAGAACAAACTGCTGCCTCTTGATTTTGGGTGTCAAATCTGATCCAGCTATGTGATTGTTGATCAGAAAGGCTGTTGATATTAGATTGGTGTTAGCTATGAATTCTTTGCGCACGATGGACATATCAAAGAAAGATTGCGCATCGCTAGAGCCCGAATTGTTTGGATGCCCATTCAGTTCTATAATCTCCGTTGCAATGAGAACTTGGAACTTGATTTCGGCTAGCCAGTAATTCACTTCTAGAATAATAATATACAAATACGAGATTAGCCATAAAATTGTGCAAGCCAACGAGAGAACAAGTGAAAGGCTTTCAAATAAAGAGTATAGACTCCAATTATTGACGCCTAGTATATCTAAGCCTGGTGATACTCGATCCGTTTCAGCAATACCATCAGCCCAAATGGAACAATTGGCTTCTCTCACTTCCTTGGAGCAGCTCAGCAAGTAGGCCTCTTTCTCTCTGATGCCCAACTCGATGGAAGTCATGATAACAGCACAGAGGAACAGTGTTATTCCGAGGCTTACCAATGTTCCAAATGTAAAAAACTTAGCAAGCGACTCGCGCCACCAATAAGACCGCACGCTTGGCAGACAATCAAGTTGATAGTTCAATTGCTCCACGGCTCGATCTTGATCCTGGACAGGTGGCTGAATTACAAGTAACGGATGGTTGGTCTCCAATCCACGGCGCCACTTTTTCTCCAAGGTTATGCGGCAGAAATTTTGTATTGAGTAAGCAAATGCCTCTTGGTGATTCTTGAGCCGAGCCAAGGTGGTCTGAATGACATCGTTTGGTGCGACAGCAAAGAGAATAAACTCAAACTTGGTCGGATGGTAGATGCAGTAGAGTGGAATTATGATACCGACGAGGATGGTGGAGAAGGCGGCAATAGGGAACATGAATGCACCATAGTTTCCAATGCTCTTGTTGGGCGGATAAAATGACGCCAGCTTCGGGTAACAGTTCTCTATTAAAGGCAACATACTCAATCCATCTGCGACATCCCTACTTCCGGCCAGAGGGATGGAACAGTTTGTATGGATACAGCAGAGTCTAAGGTGATCCTCGAACTTTTGAACGTCGTTCGCTGGTTCCCATCGATCGTGTATATGGAACCAGGAGTAGACAAAGTAGATATTCTTCAGGGAATAGACTGTATAGATTGCAATAAGCAGGTGGAGTCTGTAGCCATTATGCGATAGGCGAGCCAAAATATCCAATTCATCCGGCGAAATCAAGTTTTTTTTCGTTTCTCCTCGAATTCCTCCAATTCAATATGCGGTATTCTTACAGTCGAGTGTAAATATCTTATCATATAATAAGTCCAGGTGATAGAGAACATGGTTATGCTTTATTTCCCGTTCCTCGATGAATGGTAGAGATAATAGATATCAGCTTGAAGTTGCGCAACATTATTATAAGCAAGAAAAGACATTATATACTTGGTTTAATGTTTCAAGTAGAGATCACCCTTCCGGTTCGACATGGACCATCAAGCCGGACTGGTAAACACGACTCGCAAACTTGAAAACTCAACAACAAAAGTGATTTATCCCTCTTTACACAGGCGAACAATCTTCGTGCCTATCGTTCGTTCGTTGTCGAGGTTGCAGTAACTCATCGATGGTCGCCAATAGGTTGACGACCCAAACTTTTTAGAGCACGTGACTCGTTTCACCACCAATGTTCCTGGAATCTTATCTCATGAGTGATTGATTAACAATTCAAGTGCAATCCTCGATTGGGTCCCATGCTAACTCTCAGAAACCTTGTCGTTTGACTCCAATGCAGCTTTCACCATGACAATTACAGCTACTCATAGAATTGAGTTATATTGGATTAGTTGACCGAGATGTTAGGCACGCAGTAGATTGTTTCTATCTTGCTCGATGGCCTCAAATTGAAACTATCGGTGGTTTAAACAACTCAATATCAGCCATGTTCATGTCCCCCGGAAGTAGCTTACACGATGACTCTAGTTGCTAGATGATTTTGAGGCGTTAGTATTGATTAGAGTAAGCTCGTTTATTTACTGGAGACTAATCGATAATTTAAGCTTCCATCGCTTGAATCATGATTACGGGAGCCAACCTCGCCTAACTTGGTGCTGGAACAATAGCAACCTGGATAAGTTGGATTCAGTGTTTTCTCTTCAGTACTTTCCAACTTCCAAGCCTCAATATGCGCCAACTTTCATGCAAAATCTAAGAGGTTGCACAGTCTGATATGGCAACTTGTGGCTCGAATGTCAGCGGCCAAAGGAAATCACATCGAGCATTTGGCCACTTTGTGGGAGCATCAAGTTAGTCAGCAAGACATGGATCGAGGATTGTGTCTGAAGGCGTCAGAGTTTAGAATAACTTACCTCAATATGTTCCAAATGATGATTTCGACGGCCACTCTTTTAGTTATGGCTACCAATTGAGGGTATCTAATGACATTCCTCGATAAATGCACAGTCTGCGCCAGGATGTCTAGGGTAGTAAAGGGCTCTCAATGTACATACTGTAGAACTCTGTTTCAAAAATCAATCTTATCCAAACTTGAATAACATGGTGCACAGATTTCTCATTGGAATTCGCAGAGATACGAAAATTACGATCATTCATAGGATAAATGACGCGAAAGTGATCTAATAGATTTGGAAGATCATACATTCATTGCATGAAAATTTCTGGAAGGACTCTGATACACGTCGCCATGACAAGATTACTGCACCCTATCCTCAGTTCGTCGGGCCTCGGTGACCGGAAGTATCGGGATGCTTATCCGCAGACCTAAGAGAGCGTTGTGCCTTTATTTGTGAAATTTCACTCCACTTTGAATATTTGTTGATATGGTGTGAGCTGTGTGAGAACAATGCAAAAGAAATTTCATGTTAATCTAATATCATCAAGGAATTAAAGCTCTCCAAGTGATAATGAGGCTTCGGAAGGGTCGTGACCATATTTCCGGAATCATACAACCCCTTGGCTCGGTCGAGGGTTTGCTACTTCTGTCCTACATTTGTGCATAAGTGTGCCAATTTTGGTATCTGCAGCGCGTCTATGAGGCGTCGGGATCCCTCCACCACCTAGCTCCAAGAGCCTCGATGAAACTTGTATAGGGATGCCATCAATGTAGAATGCACACATAAATGAATCTACAAGTTGCAGGGAACATAGCGAAGAAAACTGTTTTTAGGTGACATCTAAATTGCAGAAACTATACACGATTGCAGACATTTAAGGCAACCGGATGCTCAGAATGCAACTTCCAAGTCGATTGCAATGTTTATTTTCCTGCTAGCTATCATAATTTCGGAACTAGAGATGACTTCTAAAAGCGGTTTTTTCCGGCATGTCCAGCTCATTTGAGCGAATCAATTCAGCGCAAATTGCAAAACTTTAGCATCTTCGAACCAGCTCCATTTCGATTCAGGTCACTAGGTAATAGGCGGTCCATCGCGGCTACCACACGCGCAGTAGATACCAAAATTGGAAGACTCATAAGTGGTTACATATTCGTCATGGTAAACCTTCTACTGAGCACTCATCGTGCGTGGTTCGAAAAAGATGCTCAAGACCCTTCTGAGGCCCTGTTATCTTCTCGAGGACAATAACTTCTGATCCAGACATTCTTTTTGAATACGGTTTAGGGTGTTGTGATTGTTGAAAGACTAGGTCTTAATTTTTTGCATCATATGTGGCATCGAGATTCCAAGAAAGTCTTCATTGGAATTTTCCGCCCAAGGTGCCTCTAAGGCCTATGCAAAAAGTCAGGATCGAAGAATATATTTGTTGGACTCTCCAGCTTGAGCTTGTAACAACTCCCATGTATACACATAACCTGATACTACCGTATGTCGACACTGACTTCAATTACCAACGAGAGCTTTTAATGATTTTCCCAAGAAACTCAACTCTAGATATGAGATGACTATAGCTGGCGATCATAAGTGTCACGAGAAACTATTGTCTCCTTATGACAGAGTTGCTCCGATGTTTCCGAGTAAATTTGACGGTTGGATGGCTGAAAATTTGGCTCGCAAATAATGAGCAACGGAAGTAAACTCAAGTCTTTGGCTGGTTAGGGAGATGTAAAGAAGAACCATAGGAAGGAGAAAGCATATAAACTTCAGTAATCTAGTTTAGTTAATCTAGATGTCCGGTTTGGCTGAGTCCGGAACCAATAGAAGATGAGCAACAAGCTTTCAAGCGAGATGATCGAATAGATTGCCATGACATAATAGCTAGTGTAATCTCTATTTGATAGCTTCTTCATCTTCTCGAGCTCCAGCTTGCGGTTGGATGGGACTCGAACCTGTGTCTCACTTCTTCCTCTTTGATAAATGGAAATCTAACCACAGATGGAGGTACACCACTCAACGTACAATATCTTCAAGTTGAAAGTCAGTCTCGGGAGTAGTCTACAAATTTTATCAGTACCATCGCGATGAATGATATCTCCAAATAGACTGATACTTTCACCAAGTCTTGAGGGCACCAACCTGAAGATTCAAGCAACTTCCACGGACACAAACAAAGAGTATGAACGTCACTCGGTCATCAAGATCCTCGAAGAAGCGCGGAAATCTGACTAAGAAATCATAGTTCAAGGCTTGAAGTAATTTCATGTCTAGCACAATTGTCTTGACGCAACCAATCACTTGAATACCATCTGAAAAACAGTTTAGCCTCTAGATATCAACTAATGAAACCAATCTTTACAAGAGGACTATTTGTTCGCTGATACACAAAAGAGGTTTTTAATAGTAGACTTCGATTACAAAGGAGAGTCGTTGTCAACAAGTTTTCGAGTTCATCATTTCCATTGAGTTGAATCGAGTTAAATTGGGCCTTACAATGAAAGCAGGGAAATTCCGGTCGGAAAGGCGTTCAACGCGCGTGCATCCTGCAGTATGGGCGTCCTTGTTTGCAGTAAAATGTGGATCCCTCGAGATTTAGCTGGCAACTGGTGCACTTAAAGCAAGTCGAGTGGTAATTTCTCGCAAGTGCCTCAACCCACTTGTCGCCGGCTTCAATGGGAAGTGAGCAAGAGTAGCACTTTGTCGTGAATAGGATGTTCCAGTCGCGTTCGCAATAGGGAACCTGATCTTCCAAGTAGAAGCTAGAGTTTCCAAATGGCCGCTGGCAGTGGCCGCAAACGAAACACGACGGATGCCACTTCTTGCCGAGTGCGTTGAGACAGTCGCCCTTGATGCGTAGGTGACACTTGGAGCAGTTTGGCGCAAAGTAGGCCTCATAGCAACACTCGCAGTAGTACCTAGAGGGTCCGTCCTCAATGAATCCAACGTCGAGCAACGAACGTCGGCAAGAACAACAGACAAAGTTGGTCTGACTGCATGGCTTGCACCAGGTTGTCCGGTTGGCCAGCACATAGGGCCCGTGAACTGGTACCTGGCAATGGGTACAAATGGGCACTCGTGGTCCGCCGGGCTGCTGATGGTGTTGCTGTTGTTGCTGCTGAGTTGCACGCGATTCCATCGACGACGACAGGTGACTTTGCGAAGACTGTTGTTGTTTTTGCTGCTGACGCAAGTCACAGGATTCATTGTGAGCGAAAACTCTAGGGCCGCTCGAGATGGTTGATTCATCGCTGGTCATGCGACTCTTGTCCGCAAACATTGTAGATATTGTGGCCTGGCTTCCGGTGGCCGAGGGTGACGGTCCGGCTATAGTGTAAGCACGACCCTGGCCACCCGTTGCTTTGTAACCATTGAGCTCATTCATAGCCTGGGTCCTTAATGTCGCTTGATGTTGAGTATACTGTTGGTGCTGCTGTTGTTGTTCTTGCAAACGAGAGAAAGCCTGTTGCTCACTGGCAATCTGAATCGAGCTGCTTGCAGTCGTCGGTGCAACCTGGTGTTGGTCTCGCTGATGCTGTTGCCATTGATTGCTCTGAGTTGGCTGAGCTTGTTGTGTCTGGTGCGCTTGCTGTTGTTGTCTTGCCGGCGCATCGAAATCGTAGCGGATTCCCATGACGTTAGCCATTTGCTTTGCATGTATCTCGCAGTATAGTTTGTCATTGATGGTGAAGTAGCCAGTATTCTTGAGTGAAGTGCCGCAAGTGGAGCAATTGAAGCAATGGGGATGCAATGAGCGATCCTGCACTTTAGCATAGTGACCTATGATCATCTGGCCACACTGATAACAACTCGGTGGACGAGATGGAGGCTCATTTGCCTGATGATGCAGGCCGCCACTGGTTGAGGTCACAGATTCTTGATGTTGGCGCTGGTGGTCTTGATGCTGATGACTTCTAGAGCTTGCCGTGGAGCGACTTGTAGCACGATCGGCCTCGAAGCTCACCTGGCGACTCGAGGTCCCCGCTTGGTGGCTCGATGAAGGGGACGAGCCAGCTGCCGACTTGTGCTCCTCCTCCATTACCAGCTTGTACACTTCCGATCGCTTGTTGATCGGCGTCTCGGTCTTCATAAAGTTGATGCCCTTGACGCCGGGAGCAATCAGCTCTGTGTGAGCCTCAATGGTCTTGCGGATGTTATTCATGGAGTATAGGTCGATTGGCGAATTGTATTGCTTGTGCACGATCTTTTGCTCCATTTTGTCTAGTCTTCGAGGGGCCACTTGGCCACTTGCTGCAACTTTGGGTGGTTGTCTACTTGCTTGTGCTCGCTTTCTCTGGACGAGTGTCGAGAGAATAAGTATACTCGGGTGCTACTTAGTAGCTCACTTTCTTGCAACTTGAATGAATAATAAAACAGGGGAAGTTTTCACAAAAGTTCACTTGGCCTAAAAATTCCTCGTCAGGAAAGTTGGAATACACAACAAGTCACCTAGATAACTTGCCACGGAATGTGAGAGTTATTTCAATCTGTAAACGCCGCTTCTAAATCTATGCACAAACGAGCTAGCTGGCGAACAGTGAATCACACACTCAAGTTGGCATATCCCAAGAAGAGAGTTGAGTCAGCTAATGGCGAAGCCGTGCGATTGTTACAGCGCACAGAATCACTGGCAAGACCGTTCCATCAAGCGACATTACCATGTGAAGCCAAGCTAGCCGGGTGTGTAGCATTTAGTACGCATCCACATTGAGCAGTCAGTGGATAGAAAGATCATCACACAGCGAGGTCTTGGAGTTCCTAGCGATGGCCCTTGTCTATGGCAAGCGTATCAGATGGCATTCGTGGAGATTGTTATTGTCATATGCTCAACTTGTTTCTGGTGCATGTAGATGGCAACAAATTGGACCCCAATCTTCACATTCGGCTAGATGAAATTGGAGCGCATCTAATCACAACAACAAAAACAGCAGCCTACTACATGCATCACATTACAAGAACCACCCGAGGCTCACAAACAACAGGTGGCTCACCTGTCACATGACAGCAATGCAGGCAAACACGACCAGTGTAATTCGAGTGTTAGTTAATTGCTGCTAAATTATAATAGTGGCAATGTATTTAGTTTAATTAAGATGCTACCTGATGATAGCCCAGGTCAAATATATTTACTTGATATGTAAAGTTCAGATAATTTTCCAATGCATGAGGTTACTTGTCGTCTTACCAACTTGAGATTACAAAGTAGAATATTGTGTTAGAAATGACTGTCATATATTAGCATCAACTTCTAACATCTCGCTTCATTTGGCTTTTCTTCTCGGCTTTCTGCATCCTTTGTAGCTTCTTTCTCCAATAATCAGGACTGGCACGTGGAATTTTGGTCAAGATTTGCATCTTTTTATCCTCTGGCTGCGAAGCCAGCCACTCGTCCATCTCTCGAATGTATCGCTCGACGTCCTCCAAATACTCTTGCTCAGCTAGGCGCCTCTCGTTTTCTGAACATTTGTTCCATGCATCAGAGGCAGTTTGCAATCGTTTCGTCGGCGCCTGAGTATCGTCCTCATCGTTCATCATTTCAGTCATCCTCTTTCCACAATAGTGGAGATAGGCAGTTGGGGCAGGTGGGTTCGGGCGGTTCTCCACAACACGCGCATAGAGTTTCAATTGAGCGCTAGAAACATTTGCCTTGACCTTAGCTATCTCTTTCTCCGGATGCTCCTTCTTAAATTGCTCGATCTCGCGATCGTAACGCTCCTTGTCCTCAATAGCTTTCTTGATGTACTTGAGTTGCTTCTTCTCAGACATCTTGGCAAACTTAGCCTTGAGTTTCTTCTTGAACTCATCGTGCTCATAACCCTCGGCAATGTCCTCTGGCATTTTCTTTTGCAAGAAGAACTTGACCGCACTCTTTGGAGGCTCGGGAAGTTTCACCTTGTCACTTACTCGAGCCTTCCTCTCTGCAGTTGTATGATTTAGATGCGGATGATCTGCAATGTATTTAGCACGCTCCTCTTGGTACTTCATTTGGCATTCCTTGTGCATTTGGATCCAAGTTTGCTTCTCCTCAGCAGACAGGTTGTCAAATTTGTTTCCATATTCATCCCTCTTCTTGTTGATGCGGTCCCTATCCCAGTTGTCTGTCTTGAGAGCAGCCATGCGATTCTCAACGTACAGTTTTTTTGCAGACTTGGGTCTCTTGGGCGCCTGGTCATCAATGAGACCGTAATGCTCCATATCCTCCTCATATTGGCGCAAGAGCTCATCGTACTTGTTCTGGTAGTAAGCGCGTCTCTTGTCCGATAATGTTTTCCATTCCTCGGCTACAATCTTGGAGACCTCGACAGCCATTGGGTTCTCCTCGCGAAGCTCATTGTATCTGTCGTTGTGATACAACAGGTAAGCACTGGGCGGTCTCTTTGGTAGGTCACCTTTGATGGTTGCTCGATGAATTATTTCGGTATAAGTTTTCTTCTTGAGATTATCCTTTATGTCCGTCAATACCTCTTGAAGAGTTCTAACTCGGCGCGTGCTTTGCACAAGTTGCTCAATAAGCTCCTTGCACCTTTCAACCGAGTGGCCCTCGACGGCAATCTGTTCAAAGTTAACCTTCTTCAGTCCAGCGCTAACCGCAGGCGAGGCTCGAGTTTGGACTGCAAGCATCCGGTCAAGCATCGTCATGACCTCATCGAAGGTAAACCTTGGCTCGGCTTCATTGTTGTTCGAGGATTCTTGTGGACTTGTCGGGTTCTTCTTTGGAACCTTTAACTTTTGTGACGATGGACTCTCGTTGGGTCTCTTCTCACCTTGGACCGTTTTGGTCGGCGAGCCTGATGATTTTCTGCTCATGAAGGAGAACATTAGTTTTCTACAATCTAATTAAAATATTCTCCTTGGCGTTTGCGGAATAAAAATGTAATTGTTAGCCCACAGGCGTTGGAATTGGTGATGGAGCACGTGTGGTAATTTGAGGAACCAGCTTTTGCTGGACTCACGTGTTGATAAATTTGATAATTGGCGCTAAGTTGATTTTTGTGTCAACACAAGATGAGAACCGCAGTGATCGCTATCCAACGGAATTATTCAGCAACTATTATTTTAGTGCGTTAGCGTTGCTCTTGCAGCCGATCAATCGGTGTGGCTGTTCCAGCAATTGCTTTCGCCTTAAATGCACTGAGTTTGGCAGTGGAAACGAACGTTAGAGCGAGCAGCATTGACGGTGGAACTTCGCCGTTAGCATCTGACTTGGCCAGCCTGTGAGCGAAGCATTAATTCCCCTATCGAGGGCTGCGTTACTGGTAGATTCAGCAATCCCGAGCACACAGTTTTGTTGATGGCCGCTCACGGATCCCACGACGCACTCTCCCCATTTTGAGCGCAACGCATTTTAACAGAACTTATTAGTCTAGTTCGTCGCATTTCAGCGACCCATAAGCCTTGTCGCTGATAGGCCACGAAAGTTGTGTTTCCTAGCCCAAGTCGGATTGGATTTTCTGTGTGTGCGTCCGGCCTAGCTCCTCGTTGACTTTAAGCGCCTCCCATAGGCTTTAGAGACAGTCGTGTGCCATACAATCACTTACTTGACCCATGAGCCGCTTGAACTGGAAGCGGCGATACATTTCTCAACCAATTCTAGTTCCAAAAAGTTGCGTACGCGGCGCTGATGCTTGTTGGTGTACAATGCAGCAAGCGAATGCGATTTGTTGCACACAGTGTAGCCATTCGGTTGGCCCAGAATGATTCCGCCAGCAGCAGCGAGTTTCGTCTCGTTGTCCAATATTAGGCAACTGTTGAGCGTTGTAAATGAAAATGCGTCTCTCAAATTGCATTTCTCCATTCGAGGCGCCTGCTCCATATTTCTACCCTTGGCCCGCCTCACCTATATTTATTACACTTGACTTCACAAAATTAATCCACCTATTAGTATAATCTAAGTCACAAATTTTCCATTCAGATCTAAACATGATATGGATCTCACGGACGATATTATCGGAACCAAGAGCGAGATCATTGGCACCAAAACAAGTGTCATCAGTGCAAGTCCAGCAACAACATCGGCATCAACGTCAGTAAACAGCACAGATATCATATCAGCAACAACAATAAAAACAATACCAGTAACCAACATAACCACCTCCGTTAATTCTAACACTACGATCTCTGCAATTGGAGTACAACAGAATAGACGATCACCGAATACCTCAAAGAACGGAACTGATCAGAGTATGCCAGCTGCATTTGTCGGCCACAATCCAACAAACGATAGGCTGCAGCTGAATGGCGAAAACGCGAAGCCAATTGAAAGTCTCGACACCCACAAGCAGCAACTTAAGCAACTTGTCAACCAAATCTCTCTACAAGTGTCAAAATTGGGCCAATTGAAATCATTTCTCAGACAAGTAAAAGAACAAACGGCTGTCAATGTCGAATTAAACAATGAGCTTAAGCAGGTCAATACCTCTATCGATGAAAAACAAGAGGAGCTCAATAAAGCCTTAAACCAAATTGATAACTTAAATCGACAACTCACAAGCCATAGAAGAACTAGAGCTTACAGAAACAGTAAAAATGTTCGCTCTGGTTTGCAGAACAAAACCAACATAAACAATGGTCGACGGGTTAGCTTTGACCCATTAGCCTTGTTGCTCGATGCTGCTTTAGAGGGCGAGCTTGATCTAGTCATACGAACCTCAAAGCAGGTTCCCGATCTAAGCGCATCTCATGACGAATGTGTCACAGCGTTACACAATGCTTCTGTAGCTGGTCACTACGAAGTTGCCAAATACTTGATAGAGGCAGGTTGCGATATCAACATCCAAGATGCCGATGGATGGACACCATTACACTGCGCTGCGAGCTGCAACAACCTACCCCTTGTGAAACTACTCATTGAGAACGGTGCCCTAATTTATGCAACAACAATACAAGATAAGTCAACTCCCGCTATGAAGTGTGACAAAACTCAGGATGGTTTTGATGATTGCTACAACTACTTAATTTATGTACAAAACAATTTAGGAGTGATGAACAACGGAGTAGTCTATGCCCTATATGACTATGATGCTCAAGAGAACGATGAGCTAAGCTTTTTCACCGACGATGAGCTCATCATACTACGTCGAGATGACAGCGAAGAGCAAGAGTGGTGGTGGGCCCAAAAGAAGATCCAACAGTCTAGTGATACCATGATAGACATCAAAGAGGGTTACATTCCTAGGAATCTAGTTGGCCTCAACCCTAGGCATCCGGCTTTCAAAGGATCAAAACAAAGGGCAGCCTTAGCCAAGCAGAGTGATGGCAGCTGTAATAATAATGGTAGCTCAGTTGAAACTAATTAAATCAGAACTATTTGACAGTATCGTTCAATTATCTTTTGAGATCTTGTTCCTAAAGTGTTTATTCGCATTATGGTGTTCGAAAATTTATCTAAGATTTTTTGATATGCTTAGATTTTCGGTAATGAGTTTCTTGAGAGTTGTCAGCTCGAATTTTGTTATGTTCCTAATTTTCACCTGAGCTATCTTGTCTTCATCCAAGTTCACAACACTGTCCAGCAGAGCATCAACACTTTTACTCAATATGGCCTCTCTTCGCTCTATAATACCCTTGGGGTTGTGTGGGATTGGTAATCTGTTAGATTGTAATAATTTGAGCATTTCACGCCAGTGATTGCATGGCATCTTGATGAGTCCGTCCGTGTTATCTTGCTCCTCTGTCAACTTATCTAACTCCAGAATCCATGAGGGTAAGATTATTTTGCATTTGTCTTGTCTATAGAGATTCAGTGCCATCCATGTAGGAACTCGAGTTGGAGTGGCTGGAGCAAATGGACCGAAATCACCTATGATTAAATTCAGCTTCTTCTCATATCTAAAGTTTGGCACTATCTCGATGAGCTCGTCTTCGGCTAAGAAATCACAGAAGTCCATTATGTGAGACTTAATTCCATCATGTGCTAATTCAATAAATAGAGTATTTTCGGGGTTTATGTAGATGTTCAACAGGTCGGATCAATGGCATCAATAGACACTTGGGCGCTAAAGAGGAAAACCATATCATTCTTTCAACCGGCAAAACAACTTGGGCAATTCGCACGAGTTTTTCTGGAGCTCGTATTTTTCTCATTTGACTGTAGCTAAACTCGCATTCCCGAGATTTACACGCCCCCGGAAACTCCCGCTCACTGCTTGCACTTGGAAGCATGCGGCATGCGCTCTCACGCTAAAATATCCAACAATTCATTCTGCTTGAGATTCACACTGTATATCGTCAATAATTGTTGTACATTTCGAAGAAATCGATACATTATTATTAAAACTAATTTTTCGTACCAATAGGATAAGCTAAAACACCACAATGGCCAAGTCTAAGAACCATTCAACTCATCACCAGAACAGAAAGGACCATCGTAATGGTATCTACAAGCCAAAGAGGCACACCAAGCAGTCGATGAAGGGAATGGACCAGAAGCTGTTGAAGAACTTGAAATATTCGAGGGCTAACAACAAGCCAAGAGCCGAGCTCATTCAGTTGGAAAAGTCCAGATCAAAGAAGTAAATAAATAACCACATTTGCCAGTAGAATTTAGGGGATTTGTCAAGTGTATGATGACTTTTATTAATCTATAGTAATGCAAGGATCCTCGTCCCAGTCTTCATCCCACTCCTCTTCCAGGTCAATAACTGGTACTGGATTTGATCTAGCTTGAGCAGGTTGTGCTGTGATCAAAGGCTGTGGAGGTACCGGGTTGTTCTCAATATCATTTTCGAATGGAGGCTGAACGGATTTTATGTTTTTCTTTCCGAGCATTATATTTCCACATCGGATGTCAACAGGACCGACAATTTCAACGGTCCAATTGGGCTTCAAGTTGGTCATGAGATCTATTTGTTCTGTTTCTACGGCATTTATCTTGGCACCATAGATATCTGAAAGCTCCAGTTGTATCATTCTTTGGTTGTTCTTCTCAAGCTTTTTTTGGTAAGCGTCTTGTTCCTCCTCGGGTTCGTCTATTTCGTCAATTGGCTTGTCCTTTGGCTTGCTTATATCAAGAGCGCTAATTATACGAAGCCGGTGGGTCCCCGTGAGAGATGATTTGAAAATCCTGGACTCCTGTGTTATCGATTGAGGTAATGTGCTTAGAGCTGTCGCCATTTCGTCATAAGAGCGCTTCATCTTGATAAATTGACCTGTTATATGACCGAATCAAATCAGAACTCTTGGTATTTTGTTCTCCCCTCGTGCGCGTGTTTATCACCCGACGCATGAAGCACGAGCGAGCTCTCGAAGTCCCTCAAAGTTGCTCAAGTATATACCAGAAATTTAGGCGAGTTCTACTCTCCAACTGTCTCATGTGTTTCGATTTCACTAAGATGATTCATCATTGTTGTTGTAAATTAGATAAAAGATGAGCGCATTGCAACACTTTGCAATCAGATTCGCAGCATTCCGAAAGAGCGTATAGTTCATAAAAAGAAGTGCAGAGGCAAGCAATAAGCTTACTCGCTGAACAATTTGACCCTGTGTATCGAACTATCCTACTATGATTAGTGGGAGAAAGTCCAAACGCAAGAGTAAACAACATGACACAGAGAAACGACTTGGAAGATTCAAGACTTCTATTCCAGCTTACCGAACCTTGAATCACTCTGTTACGAACTTCGAGGTCTGTCATCTACCCCAAGGTTGAATTTTTAACGGTAAACTGTCTCGGTCATGCATCACTTGAAAGTTTCAGGTGAAGCAGGGAATCAACAAGGAACATGGACCAGTGTATTCCGAACAGATCACTCAGTCACTGAGTCAGACCTAAATCATGTCAGTCATTTATTTGCACTTCATTTGACGGCTGCAGGCCGATTGATTATTCCAGACTGTCCGGCTCGGATCGGTTTAGCTAATTTGGAGTGAAATGGAACATTAAGACAATTAGTATGTGGCCCATAAGCATGATCAAAAGGTTCACTCTGGGTATATAAGTTGAACTTACCTATCTGGGCAGCAGCACGTGTTGACATGTGACTCTTCTGCATCATCTCGCGAATTCGGCTCGCCTCGTTCTGGTATCTCTGGCGCTCCTTCTCGGATTCGCGGAGTCTCTGCTTTAGGGATTCAATAAGCTCCTCGCAACCTTTAACCTTTTGCTCAAGCTTAGGCTTTTCCCGTTCTAATTCGGAATGGGCAGTTACAAGTTCCTTGTGGACGGTTGTGAGCCTATCGAGATTGTTTTCGAGGAATGAGATTTTCTCTTGCTGGATTTGCGAGCCGCCAATATCTATATCCTCACCAGCCGCCGACCTTCTAACACTAGTCAGCATGTCTTGTACGAACATCTTTCGGAGACGATTCAACGTCTGCAACTCTCTAGTAACTGTCTCTTGTAGTCCCTTGAGATCCTCATGCGCTTGCTCTCGGCGATCACTCATGATGGTCAACTCCTCAAGCTTAGCCGTCTTCTGCTCCACTTCCTCTCTAAGCCTATCGAGGTCGATCTGATTCTTCTCCTGGGCCAAGACAAACTTTTGATTTGCATCCTTCAGCTGGTCAATGGCTGCCTCCTTAGCAGCAATTTCATCCCTGAGCTCGGAAAGCTGCTTCTGGTGAGCCTCACGATGCTTCTCAATCTGGGTTTCGAGGGCAGCCTTGATTTGCTCAGCGGAATCCTTCTCCTTCTCGCGTTCCTCGCTAGTCATAATATGCATTTCCTCTTGAGCCTTTAACTTGGCGCATTCTTCACGAAGTTGATCGACAGATTCCTCGAGTGCGCGTTTTTTGTTCTCAATCTCGCGAATTGTTGCTTGCATAGTGGCTGTCTTCGCCTCGTGCTGGGTCAAAGACAACTTCAGTTCATCAAGCTCACGCTCGGTTGCTTGGAGTTTCTTAGTGTTTTCCTGGTTAAAGCTATTCAATTGGCTACACTTGACAGATAGAGTCTTGACCTCGGATTTCATCTTGTTGATATAGAGTCGTGCAACAGTAAATTCATCCTCTAGTCTATTGCTGATTTCCTGAGGCGGAGTTGAGGGGTCGGCAAAACTCGCGCTCAGAGGTTCGATATTGTTAGATGCAGGTGTTGTGCCTAGTACTTCGCCGATATCATTCAACTCTTTAAGGAAGTTTGTCAGCATCTCACCAAGCCGCCTGAGTTGAACATTGCTTGATTCTTTGATCTGATCGAGCTCTGCTTGGACGCTGTTCATGGTACTACTTCTAGTAGTTAGCTCCTTGTTCACCTGGTCTAGTTGGTCTATCTTCTCCTTCAGTTGAGCTTCTTTTTCGTAAAAGTTTTGAGCCAATTCTGTTAGTGCCTGGATTAGCCGACTAACCTCGCTCTTGGTCTCCTTACAATCGTAAGCAGCCTGCTCGTAGCGCTTCTTAGTCAGAGTTAGTAATTCCTCTTGCTCGTGCAGCTGCGATTTGAGGCGATCTATCTGGTTAGACTGGCGAGAAATCTCCTCTTCCTTGTCATCTAACTG
The DNA here is from genome assembly GCA_015350385.1 of Aculops lycopersici. Taxonomy (NCBI): domain Eukaryota; kingdom Metazoa; phylum Arthropoda; class Arachnida; order Trombidiformes; family Eriophyidae; genus Aculops; species Aculops lycopersici. Next base: position 10,205,320 of record WNKI01000001.1, on the reverse strand, counting down.
AGCATAAAGTCTTGTTCTCATCTCTTCCATTCGCATGCGCTCTTCTTGAGAGAGTCCACCAGCGGGTGGAGCTTGGAAGAGATTGAGGTCCTGAACAGATTCGCTAAGATTGGATACATCCTGGTCTCGCAAGTTCAGCTGCTCGTCTTGAGGCACAGCTTCGCCTCCCCGCCACCTGGTTAGTTCCGCCTCGGCGCGGCTTAATTGACCCCTCAGTTTAATAGCCTTATCTCGCTCCTTCTCGTATCTCCGCTTCCATTCTTCAGCTGTTAGTACTTCGTTGACAATTACAGTGTTCTTGATGGTCTTAGCACGACGACCGAATTCTAAGGTAGATTTAGTTTCATATTCGTTGTATGAGGCAGGCGAACCGCAAATAATAATGGTAGTTCTTGAGTTACCTCCCAAAGACTCTTGTAGGATACGAGTGAGCTTACTATCACGGTATGGTATGTGAGATTTGTTTCCCTCTGCTAAGGCAGAAATAACATTTCCTAAAGCTGATAGCGACTTGTTAATATTCTTAGCTTCATCTAGTGTTTGACCCTCTGCTCCAGTTTTGCTAACCTTCTCAGAACCCGCGAGATCGACGAGATATAGCTTTCCCGTCAGTTGCTTCTGTGTTTCTTCATTCTCTTGCTTGACATTGATAAGGAAAACTGAATGACTTCTAGATGAGTGCTCGTTCATATTGGTCACTGATATGTGCCTGTTTTGTTTACCCTCTTCGATCAAAGCCATCACCTCGTCTGGATTGCATACGAAACGTTCAGATGCTCCTTTAACAAAAGGCACTCTATTTTTGTCCTCATGGACTGTTAGATTATCCTTGCTTATGTCCAATAAATCTTTGATTTTGTCCATGTAGATCTCGAAATATGAGACCTTGATGTGAAATTCTACCTTCTCCTCCATGGTGAAGATATACTGGAAGATGTCGTTGACAATCCTGGGAATAATACCCTCGCCTGCATCGTCGCCAATTGCACCTTCCATGGTGTGGGTCTTACCACTGGAGGTTTGACCGTAGGCAAATATGGTTCCATTATAACCACTAAGAACATCCTTGACAATAGGCTTGGCAGCTTCCTCGTACACTTGAGCTTGATTTGCTCCAGGCCCGAAAACGCGATCAAATAGGTAGGTCTTGCCGCGGATATTCACCGACTCCCTAGAGCCGGGCGGAAAGCTGACAATCTCTTGCGACCCAGTACTTTTCTCTGAAGGATTTAGAGGCCTGAACCGGCACACCACCTTAATATTACACTCGCTTGGGTTGGAGTTCATCTTTTTGCCGTTGATTTTGGTTTAAATACAATGCAATAGTGATGTGGTTAGTAAAAATTAGCGCTTCGCTGTTCTGTTATGTAATAATATGTTGAGTTAGGGATAAAAGTATGACAATAAAATTGATTGCATTTGTTATTGGGTATTGCTTAAAATTCATCTAAAACTTGGTTAATAGTTGCTGTCTAAAATATTTGCTCTCCTTTAACTAGAATGGATGTTTCGCATGGTGATAAGAGAGAACATCGATATTGTTGTTGATTTTAGTGCTACTGAACATGCGATTCGAGTTGTCGATGATCACGACCTACTGAATTGATGCTTCTTGTATTGCAGCTGCTGAGAACTGGAACATAAAATAGTGTTACTTGAATCTTATCCTGAGTTTCCCAGTGTCTCAAATTTATGACTGTCGAGCTGCAAAGCCTCTGGCCTCAGCATGTCCAGTTAATCTGGCCGGCCGAGTCCTTGAAGTTTTGTTGGCTATAGGTTGCCAGTGCGACGCCAGATAGACAGTTGTCTCTAATTGTTTGGTCGTGGACGCTGGTTATGTTTTGTGCAATAGATGATATCAAATTGGTTGTGATAATAAAAATAATGATCTTAAATTAAGACTTTAATAATACAAGACATGCATGCTGTTGGTATGGTAGTTGTGAAATTTCCTAATGCTAAGTCATTAGTAACAGTGAAAAATACCAAGCACAACAGTTAAGAACTCCGTCGCTGTCGTCGTCGTTGTCGTCGAGGCAGGGAAACAGTTTTCATTCCATTGTGGCATAACACAAGTCTAAAACTCGAGGCAAGCGGAGAGTTTGAGTATGAATGTGTCTCATACGCTCGCCTTCTGAATTCCTCTCTCTCTCTCTCTCTCTCTCTCTCTCTCTCTACT
>WNKI01000001.1:10190712-10202491 GCA_015350385.1 Aculops lycopersici | reverse complement strand
CTAGTACTCTCTCTCTCTCTCTCTCTCTCTCTCTCTCTATGCAAAACTCTTGCGAAAATCCTGCAAGTGCAGCTCTTGCACAACACAAAACATTCACACCAAGTCCCATTTCTAAACGTCAACTCCACTGGCTGCCCCCTCGCCAGTCGGATGCTGGAACAATATCGCTGCCTTCTGCAATGTTGTTCGGCACACAGAAGCAGACAGATCAACCAGTTGTATTAGCGAGAGACTCGACGGCGGCCATTTCGGCCAGCGAAAAGGACGATGACGCCAACGTAACAAGAGCGCCCAAAAACCACTCCTAACATTTCTAAAGCCTCAGGCGCCATCTGACGCACACTTGCTGCGCCCGTCGGGGAAAAGCAGCGCTTCCCTCCCCACGGATCCATTTCCATGATGCCTCGGCTCGGCTCGATTCAGTGGCGCGCCACCAGCCGCTCTGGCAGCGGATCGCTCTTTCGCCCCCTCGTCGCCTCTCTCGCTGCTTTTTTGACAGAGGGAAAAGCATAGCCGCCGACAACACCGACAATAGGATTTGTTTTTATTTTAGCTTATTTATGCAACTTTATTCAGTCAGCCCCAGGAAGCCCAAGTCGTTATCTGAGTTTCTATTGGCCGACTACGAGGTAGGTACCTATTTCATCCCAAGCCTCATATTAGTGACCTCGGGTCAACGCGCAAATCCCTGACTCTCTATCTCGGCTGACCTTGAATATTGTGTATCAAAACCATCGACTAGGATTAACCCATTAAAACGAGATGACCCGGCGACAACTGACTCACAATCGAGTTCGCTGATCTAGTTCAAGTCATCATTACCGTTGCATTTTATCAACTCTCGCCAAAAACTACCCCCACCCGCCACGAGATGAGAGAAACTCTCGAGCAGTCCAAAGTCACATCACTCAAACGGACAAGGCAAAATAGCCGATCTAACTCGCATTGCTCAAGCGAGGACGAGGCCAATGGGTTCGGCCACTATCCTAAGCGAAACAGGCACGACCTCAATCATGCCGCCGCAACCTCTTCCGCGCAAGATCCCCTGAACCCGAGCCTGAAGCTTAAAGACTCGACTAGAATCTATAATTTTGGTTATCGCAAGAAGCCCGCCGAATTATTTAGGAAAGATTTGATCTCTGCGATGAAGATGGCTGATTCGGAGCAGTTGAATGAGTCAGATTATATAACAATCACCGACCATTGGAAAGAGGAATGGGAAAAGGGGGTGCAGGTACCGGTGAATCCCGATGCCCTTCCATCGGCAAGTTTCAGGCTGCTGGCTCCATCAAAAAGTTCTAAACAAAGCACAATACCCACAACTCCAGTGAAACACAAACCATCAGGATCTCAATTGGAGCATACACCCAGCACTAAGCAAACCTCACAACCTAAGCTACCCAAGGAATATATCAAAGACGTGCGGCGGTCGTCCGAGTGTCTTAGGTATGAACTAGATTTGATTGACATCAGTTGGCAAAATTTAATGGCTCAAACATGTTTGCCACCGATACCAGAAACCCTTATTGAAGACGTTATAACAGAACTCGAGCGACAATGCGCCGAGAATATGAAGAATAACAAGATAGGAATTGAATTCAACGATGGAGTAGTTTGTGATGTTTGTCGTAGTCCATATAGCGAAGACGGAAATGAAATGATCTTTTGTGACACCTGTAACGTCTGTGTTCATCAAGCGTGTTATGATATAGACGAAATTCCAGCCGGTGAATGGTATTGTCAACCCTGCCGAGAGTTGGGCAGAGTCGATAAGGCAAGCTGTGTTCTCTGTCCGAACAAGAATGGTGCCATGAAGAGAACCCCCGACGATAACTGGGCGCATGTATCTTGCTCACTATGGGTTGTTTCACAGATCGATGGAGATCATAAGGATAATCCTATCGACGTCAAAGCAAAAAAGTCTACCTCGTCAGCAAAACAACGTAAGCCGTTGAATAAATAATTGATTGATAGGATACTCAATTACATGACAACTTTTCATGGATTGAGTAAATCCTGGGACCCCTTAGGCCCTCGGTCGTACTGGTTACTTAATACATTTATTCTTACAACAATATATATATATAATTATAGAGAGGGAGAGTATAACTTACTCTACTGTTTCCTAAATCCCTTGAGAATAGGGTAAATAGCTTCAAAAGCTTCTAAGATTTCGCCTCGAACTTTCGCTCCAGTCAAGACAACTTTGCCGGAGACAAAAATGAGCAATACAATCCTTGGCTTGACCATACGGTATATCAAGCCAGGGAATAGCTCTGGCTCGTAACTTGAGAATTGACTATGAGTTAGGACTAAGCCTTCGAGTCGAATGGGGAATTTTACATCGCAACTACCAACCATGTTCTGTATCTTGAAATCTAGGAATTTTGCATCGAAACCCAACTTCTGGACAATACGTGCATACTTTCTCGCGGCCAGTCTGCTTTCGTCCTCACTTTTAGCCCCCGTGCAGACCATCTTACCAGAACTAAAGATGAGTGCGGTTGTTCTGGGTTCCCTTATTCTCATAATAACAGCAGCGAAACGCTTTGGATTGTACTCTGCGTTTCTCGCATGCAAAGCTATCTTCTTCAAGTCTAACTTGCAACCTAAATTAACGGTGGAGACTATATTCTGCAATTTGGGTTCGATTCCGGCGTCGACAGAATGTGGCGTAATTGGTGTCATAGGAGGCCCGGGTGTACCAATTGACTGAAATGGTTGATATGTGATTATTGAGGAGGGTTGTGCAGGGGTTGGTGGTTGCGTCGATGTGGATGGAGATCTAGCAGCCGATGTGATGACGGGCGCACCGGTCGAATGCGACTGGTAAGATGAGGCATGGATTGAATCATGTGGTTGGTGTGATGGAGTTGATTGGCCAGCTGAACTTGTAGACGCAGGTTGTTGTGACAATATTGGGGCTGGTGAGTCTGGTTTCACCGATGGCGGTGCTTCAAGTTGTAGTTGAAGCTGAGCCAAATGCTCTGCCTCTGGATCCTCCATTGGTGGTCTGTCCATGTTTGTATTTGCAATGATTCATAAAATACTGTTCGTCTTCTGCATTTATCAAGGTGAAATTCTAATCTAACTTAATAGATATTGAGGATTTTGGTTGAATTCCGAAATGATTGTTGATATTTGTGAATGGTGCACGACACTTAGATTTGCGCGACTTGAGTGCAAAATCGAATGCGTTTTTGCCAGTTGCATGATGATGTTGGTAAAACACACTGAGCGTCTAATAAGCGCACATGGTTTGCGGCAAAAACTCACTTGCAAAAAAGATACAAATCATCATCAACAATGCCAACTCCTTTACAGAATACCAACAACTTCTGACTTGTTATTATCTCAGTCAGACTCAAGTGCACAGCCCGATCTATCTATTACCGGTAACAGACATAGAGAATCTTGATGAAACCCTAGTATCAGTGAGAAATGTCAAGCGACCTTAATGAGTCGATGCAGAGGCTCCGTGATAAATTGGGGCCCAACTACGAGATCTATGTCCAACTTTTGGGCAGATGGTTTCGTGGGTCAATTTCCAAGGAAGAATTTGACAAAAGTGCAAAGCAACTGACTACCGAGAACTTTGTCATTGAGCACAACAAGTTTTGGTTAGCTTTCTTTCATCATTGTGCAAATAATACAACAAATTCCTTACAAAGCCACAAACTACCTTGCAACAATGACGGCAAGTATAGCAACGGCTCAGACATCACTTCCCAAAATCGACTCAAGCCTGAACCAAGCGATGATATTAAAATTAGATGTCTTCCAAGCAAAGTGATAACTCACATGAAGACATTTGTTATAGCATGGGAAATGGGTTTGGAATCTACGAATGACAACGTATCTTTGTTCATCAACCTAGCTTTACAACACTTTCTCAAGAACATTATTACCGAGCTGATTTGCACTAAAACTGCCTATAGGCTAAGAGAAAATCGATTTAAGCATGCTATTGGAGTAAAGTCGATCAATCCTTACCTGACAAACTCTCTCAACTTGTTCGGGTCTCTCCTCGAATATGACCCTTACCAAATAGAATCAAACAAGATGAATAGTTCTCTTGTTGATACCCACGCCTACAATGACAGTCTGTTTCCATCTAGATTGTACGAGGCGCAAGCTTTATACGAGTATGCCTGTACAACAACGACTTCTGTTAGATCAATCAATAGAACAAAACGTATCAAAATTTCAGAAGCCCCTCCGACTCAACCTGACGAGAAGGCCATCCGAGCTAGGAATAGCGCTGCTAGTCTTAAGGATCATGATTACGAAACACCTTATCTAGATTCTAATTCACAAGAGAAATTGGAGGAACAAAATATTGATACAAATGATTCTATTCCTGAACAAACCACTGATTTAGACTGCCCACCGAGAGATGAACATAGTTTGACAATGTCACACCTACTTATGGCCTTTCTTAACAATAGAACTATCATACCATCGCAGAGATTGTATTCTATCAATCTTGAGAGGATTTTTACTAAGTTATCTCATTAATAAAGGTTCTTGATTTGACTATAATAATAAGCTATCATAATAAGGGTGACTAAACTATACCTCGGAATGGTTTCTCCGCGTAAGAAATTTCTCCCGAGGCCACTTTTTCTAGATAAGGATCACGCTTCCATGTATAGAGCAAACTTAATAGATATACGGGAACTGTTACAAAACCCATCATTCCAAAAAACAACGAGGCCTTCATCGGAGAACCTGGCGTTCGTCCCCTTTTCCGAAGCTCCGAGTACCTATCAATAGATGGGTCTGAAAATAGAATGCCCTTCATTTGCAAGAACGGGTCATATCTCTTCCTTATACCTTCCACTTTGAGTCGCTGCTTTAATTCCAATCTTCGTCTAATTTTGTCCTGTTCCTCGAAGGACTCATCGTATTGGTGGTCACGTCCGAGACCAGGCATTCTAAATTTAAAGTCTAATTTGTGATATACAAGTTGCTACAAATCATCAACAAATAAGGTTCTTCCAAGTAGATTGAGGAATAGGTGAATTTAATAGACAGAGAATACATTTGTAAACATTGGATTTTTGTGCGAGCGGCGAGTTGAACGCGCAAGATGAAGCTAACTTTCTCAGATATGCCCACGCTACTCAACTACCTTGTCAGGCCCTGAGTTATCATCTGCATCCAATTCGCTTTCTTGGCTCGGCAACTCGCTGAGATCGATATCACGGGATGATAATTTGACAATCTCAGAACTTCCTGTATCATCAAGCTTAGTTCTGTAGAAGTAGGGCGAGCACTCTGCGTCCAGTGCTCTTAAAAATTGCTCATCGTGCGTTATAATGATCCACTGAATGTTAGCCCCCTTCATAGATCTTCTCTTCACATAGTTTCCGATGGCTTTAGCTAGCGATATGATGTTCGGTAGATCCAAATTTGCAGTAGGCTCATCAAGAGCAATGAAGGCAAAGTCTTTTACAAATAACTCGGCTAGTGTCATTCTAAGAATGATAGAAGCCAAAGCTTTCTGACCTGCTGAGCTCTTTTCTCTCATCTTCATACGTAGACCGTTTTTGCGCAAAGCAATGTAATAGTTGATCGACTTTGTTTTGCCCTTAGTTGTCTCCTCATCAACAAGTTCGATTGTTTCGATGTCTTTGCCTTGATAAATCTGTTTCCATCTAGATCGAAGTACCTCATTGATTTTAACCATCATTTGCTCGTGGAATGCTATGATACTTTTTTGGAAGCACTCCTTTAATTTGGCCAGATCTTTCAAGACTATGTTGTTACATGTGAGCTTACCTAGAGCCTCGGCATAATTGACATTTGCCTTGGCTAGTGATTGATGTTCTGATCTAACCTTGGTTATTTCTCTCTCAATTTGAGACTTCCTACCAATGAGATTTGATCTTTTCTCCCTGAGCTTCATTTCCTTAGTTTCAAGCTCAGAAAGCTTAGACATACTCTGCGCCAGTAGATCGGATACATCGGTATCATGCGCGTTAAGAGATTCAATCTTTTTGTGAACTTCATCAATTTGTTGCATTATCGATCTTATTTGTACGTTCTTCATATATTCTTCGTAAGTTTCGAAACTTTTACTCAGATCGTCTGACATAAAGTTTTGATTTTTGGTAATCTCGCTGATTTCCTCATTCTTGGCTTCGATTGCTGCATCCAATTGCTCTATTTTGTCTGACTTTCCGTCATCCTCATCCCACTGTATACCATCATTTATGGTCATTTGCTTCATCAATTCCGTTACAATGTCAGTGGTTGAATTGATGAGAGTTTCTAGAGTAGTCACATCTGCCGAAGGTTTCATTCGATTGACAATCGTGTTCATCTTGCTCAAGTTGCCGGAAACAAGAGAGAGTCCCTTGACTTGAATTCCCGACTTCTTAGACTCGAGTCTTTTGATCTCTGTTCTCAGTCGGATGATACTTTCTCGTGACTCAAGTTGTCTCTTTTTCGAAGTTGCAACGAGAGTCTGGTGAGATTTAATCTTTTCTTCCAGTTCCTGGTTTGATACTTCTTTGAGATCAACAAGTGGTTCGCGCAAGGACTGCCTGAGGACATTATTGCGCTGCCTGAGGTCATCGGCTTTACTCTCCAACAATCTCTTCTCCCTATCCTTAGTTTCAAACCTCTTTATTTCATCTGAGTAGACTTTCTTCTCTGAGCTCGACACATGTATTTTTTCATCCAAATCCTTACTTTCCGCAATGATAAGTTTGAGCTCAGAGGCCAGCTCGTCAATATCCCCTCTAAGTGACCTCTTTCGTTCAACCTTTTCCTTCAAGCGGATGAGATCTCGCTCGCAAATCGTAACCTCTGCATTAGAGGCTTTGATCTCGGCATCTATATGCTTGATTTCATTTTTATACTGCTCACAACCAAAAATTCTATCGAAGATTTGCTTCACTGTGCTTGAGTCACCCATGCACCAGAGATTTTCATCCTGGTGACATAGCACAACCCGATCTAGTATGGCTTGGTTTGGGAGATTGAAGAGCATAGGAATCGTTTTGGCCCATTCGTCTTGACGGTGTATAGCAATCCAAGGCCTTTTGCCAAGTTTGAAGCTCGATGCTACCGAGGGAGTTATAGATTTACCAGTTCCCGAAGCAGATATCGAGCGCTTTGCGAAACAGTGTTCTCCAGCTGAGTTGATGAATTGCAACTCAATCAAAGCAATGTCACTGGACTTTTTGGACTTCTCGGTGTTGTTTATAAAGTTTCTACGACAATCTGACAAAGGTGGCTCCTCGCCTGAGATCACAAATTTGAGAGATTCAATGATGGTAGTCTTACCCGTTCCATTAGATCCAACAATGAGTGTTAGCGGCATAAAGTCAATATTCTGAGTTTTTTGTTCTTGTGGAGAATAACTTCTGATGCCACGTAGTTTGATGGAAATTAGTGAAGCCGGCATCTTGATGACCAAGTCTACAGAGAGAATTTATCACAGGAATGCTGTATCAAGTCTTGTTATGATAAACTGGTCTCACATCGGTGTTTTTAGGTACAATATAAAGCTTTCGATAACAAGATTTTACGAGCCGCTGGGGATTATAGGTACTTAAGCGACCAACTAGGAGGAGAATAGGAACTTCGTTACTCTTATGTACACTTCATGTCCAACGAGTGACTTGCAAGTGAAAATTATTCGTAGAAATACAATGGCACGTGTTGACGAGGTCGCTGTCTGACGCGCGCGACATCTCTCGTTTACACTCAAGATTTACAATGAGTTAGGAGCTAGACGACTGACATACAGAGTAATGGTAAGGTTTATTAAAATTGCACGTTATATGTATCTTACATAATGTATGTAACGAAAGGGGGGAAACATATATAGTTGCCTCATAAGCATGCGCAATACTTATACGATAGAGTGGACAGGGCAGATTAGGAAAGTTTATCGCCTCAACCATCTTCAATCGTTTGTTCAACCCTTTTGACTGCCATTCTTAAATTGAAACAGATTCCACCATTGGGCATATCCTAGAGAAATTGGAGACCTAGAAAGGTGAATCGGTCGGGTGTTCATCATAGGCCAAATCAACTTGTGACCGTCTCATTATCCAGGTCAGCAACATAACAAATTTCAACAGGTGCACCTAGATCTCTCTTTGGTGCAGAATTATATAGAGACGATTCAGAATACCCCAAGCTTGACGCAATAGATATTACAGAGAAAGGTGCAGAAAACTCTGATTGGCATCAAGAACACACCTCCAAATATCTGTTGCCGTGATCATTAACTGTATCAATATTATTCACGAATAGGCGTCAGGTGCAGGCCCATTAATCCGCATACGGATACCTCGTACCTTGACATTTCAAATGTATGTGACGTAATCTGTCGTACTACTGACATATAACACGGAAATTCGGTGTATCTTTTCTCTTTTAGAATAATATTATCTTTTCACAGACACAACTCGAGTTCAATTGCCATCTGATGTCACGGACGAGAGGTTAGCTTGATTTGACTTGTACTGATAGCAACTATTTCTAGCAAATAAATGAATTTTGTCTCGATTTTGTGTCTGGGATCAAACAACGAGACTCAAAAAGGCCAACGCGAGTTAATTTATTCAGTCTATTGATGAGGGGCGGAGAGTTGAAATCTTTCTCGTGACAGTTCCTAAATTCCGACAACAAAGTGCCTCAGTGCAAATTGCGTGTCAATCTGATAGTAGCTTCAAAAGATCCAGCCTTGGAAAGACTAACAAGGTAAGCATCTGAACTATACAGTGTATAGTATACACGCGCCGATTTAAACCAAGTTAGTGGCACAGATGATGTCTGCGCCACTATAAGACCATGTGCGAAAGCTAAGATCCTAACAAGTTACCGTTCTTGCAAAAATGGAGGAAGAAGTTGAAAACCCCCTATAGAGAATCCCATCCAGACGCGAGCCAAAAAAACTATTGCGCGCTCCATAGACTTCTACAGGATTTTTTCACCTTTAATCTCGATTTTCAAAAAAGTTCGAAATTGTTAGGATCTCCGACCTACCCTAACATTCTTAGAAGGGCACAGAATATCCCTGTGCCCTTCTAAGAATTTGATCCGGATCTGCGTGCAGGAGTTGGGAATGTTACCTTGTAAGTTGACTTATATTTGCGCTCTCTGTTTGAAAAGATCCTCATTCGGTTATGCATCCCTCCCTCAATCAATCTAACGACTGCAAAGGCAACAAAATGGATTGGGCCATAGAATTGTGGTCAAGATTTAGTGTTAGTTTTTATCAATGGGCTATACGCTTCCTGAATCTCACTTCGAAGTACCCGAGTGTCGATAGGAGTGAACTTGAATGCCATGATATTAGTGAGAGGGTTACATTTGGCAAGGCAAGACATCTAGTTCATGGGCGCAAATTTACGCGTTTCTTAACAATTATATATATATTCTTTTTGATGCTATTATTCTCGTTTATTCTTATATGGGCAAATCTAGTTGACCGGGAAAATCCTACAAGAAGTCTCAAGTTTATACGAAAAGGTGAATGGCAATTGGCTTGCCTCAGGACAAATTGTAGACAATTGATGATTGGTTCAAATCTCGCAGATGACTTGGCGTCTCTACCTCTGGTCGCCTTTTGCTATCCTCGATTCTCGTCCATCTGCCCCGCAGTGGCACACCTGGACGCAATTGGAATCTTTGTAATCACAATAGTGTGTCTCTACACTATTTTGGTGGGCTGTGTAGTGCCGACTTATTGTCAAACCTCAACGAAAAATAACGAAACAATCACATTCATATTTGATCCTGAATTCGAGGCCAATGTAACTCTAAGAAGAATTGAGCATCACTTGGAGAGAGTGATGAACTCGTACGAATGTTTTGTGGAGTACACTTTGATGAGCAGTAGGAGGAAAATTTTCAGAAAATCATATGAAAACTACAAACGACATGTTGGTAGTTATTACGACCACATGCAATTGCGAGGCAGCGAACAGGAACTGCTAAGGTACCAGGTTGACTGTCTTCCGGTTGTGCGAACCTTTTGGTGGCAGAGGATGTTAGCAAGCTTAGCCAGCATGAATAGCATCATCTATTTGAGCCTGCAGACGTTGCTTGTCTTCTTGGCCTTCTGGTCTATCGAAAAAGGGCTCCAATCGAAGACGGGCTACATAAAAACATTGCAGAATCAAATGTTGAATGCGAATTGCTCAATATGGATGGCTAGCGATGAATCGCGACAGCCTCTTGATTTAGTCGAATTCAGTCGACACTACCTTCATTGGGGTTACTTTTCGTTCCTTTTCTACTTGTTCCTATGTGAAATGATCGTTATAACAATTCTCCTCCTACTCACCTACGTCTACATCACCATCCTAGAGCTCAAGTGCTGGCTAGACGAGCTCACCTTCCAAATCTTGATGGCCATTGAGATCAACAGGCTACAAGTTCCTAGTGGTGAATCTAGTTCCAATGAAGCAGAAAAATCTGGCATGTTATTGGCAAAACTGAGACGCTTGTTCATATCTGAGTCTAGCATCTGGCAATTGAGCTATCTCGTCCGCCACCGACTAACCGCTGAACAATTATGCATGAAAATAAGGCGCCAACAAATGGCACTAAGCTACCTAAACTCTGTCAGCTACGGTCCTCATGTTCAAGTTGAACTGCTCAATAAGATCTACATCAACTTGTGTCTCTTTATCGACCACATCAAGAGCCAAACTCCAATAGCCTCCATAATCGTGATTGCTGTTTACATTCTCAACATTGGATTCATACTAGTCGATCTGTTTTTCTTCGAAAAGTTGGGTGAATACAGCGCACTTGGCCGGGCTATTTGTGTCGCAGGTTGGATGACCACAAATATTGCCCTATTCTTGGTGTCAAACTTCCATGCTAAGGCCAACAAATTGCCTGCCTTAATGTGGTCTCTCAGGGCAAGGATGCTTTGGCAGTCTAGAGATGCGCTACAGAATGCTCACCTGGAGATCATTTGGTCCCGTATGACAACTTCAATGCAAACCAAGAGATTGATTATGATACAAGCCTTTGGTTATAGTATATCCTACATCAATATTATCCAGATTGTTCTTTGGTCGCTCACGGTATCATTGATTACAATGAAGAGGTGAGTTTTGAGAGTTTTACCTGGCCAAAATGAGGGCACATGCGCATTGGAACTCGTCTAATTGGTGAATATTCAGACTTAAATGAACACATTGGAACTTGTAGGGGTACTCCTAATCTACATTTGAAGCGGAAATACCTCATGTGGGTGTAAAATAGACGGTTGGATCTTGGAAGTCAACAGTGTATAAGCATATTTCGTGCGTCAGCGCATTACGTAACTTGACAATGAAGGTGACTAAAAAGATCATCTTACCTAGGGTTGGTTATAGAATCCATAATGAAGTGAAACTTAAATGAGAAAGCTACGCCACTCTCCAAAAATGGAGAAATATAATTTGAATATAAAATGGAATAAAATCACGTCATCGCTGCTCGAGTCCAGTTTTTTTAGCCTACCAACAAGTGTCATCTTCTAAGCTAAATATCTGATGTTAGAAAACTTGTTCAATCAAATGGCGAGTAGATAGAGAAACTTCCGGTGGAAGAACCATTCTGAATAGAGAGAGAGAGAGAGAGAGAGAGAGAGAGAGAGAGAGAGAGAGAGAGAGAGAGAGAGAGAGAGAGAGAGAGAGAGAGAGAGAGAGAGAGAGAGAGAGAGAGAGAGTAGAGTAGTAGACGTAGACGTAGTACGTAGTACGTACGTACGTACGTACGTACGTACGTACGTACGTACGTAACGTACGTAACGTAC
>WNKI01000001.1:10166564-10190692 GCA_015350385.1 Aculops lycopersici | reverse complement strand
AGAGAGAGAGAGAGACAGGGAGAAAGTTGGCATTGACTATGGACTGACAAGTGAGAGACCTTAACCTGGAACTGTACGCCATTTAGGAAAAACTCGTGTCGTTATGACTACGGTACAAGTACATGATATTGACAAACAGCAAGACAACCACAGATGAAGGCTTAATTAGAAATAGTAAGAACATTGCATTCAAGATGGACGCTAAAATAAATACATCAAGTAGGTCGCTCATCGGCTGTTGCCGGCTGGTCACTCACTTTACTCACGCCTACTTCAAGATACCCTCAGTAGACAAGAAGTTTGTAATTGAACAAGTGGCAGTGGAGTCAACGCCACCTAACGAGTTACGGGAGTTCGAAAGAATCTCGAGCAACAATATCAAATGGATTCTTATACTAATATGCTGCAATATCGCCTTTGTTTTCAAAACGGGAGTCACTATGAGGGCACTGCACTCGGTAATTAACTACCACGATCATGAAGGAACCATAAAATATTTGGGCAAGGATCTGCACCAGTTTTCATGTGTCATCACAAATTGCACTTCGATTATGGAAGGCCACTCGCTGGCACAGGATCTCGGAGCGATGCCTTTATTCTCTATCTGCTTTCCCTTCTTATCAAAAATTAATGTGCCCATAGTTCTTATGGAAGATTTTGGAATGTTAACCTTTGCACTCAGCGCCTTTGGCGTGCTTCTGACAGGTGTCCTGATACCTGCGCTCCAGATTCTGAGTCCACGAAGCGCTGATACAATTATGTTTTTGCCAACGCCGATAGTGGTCACAAGGATGACCCGCGATCGAGTTATCGAGTACCTAGGCCAGGTGTCTGAATCTTACTCCAACTTCATTAAGCTGGGTGTTAGTTGGTGCCGACGGATAGATATCGATAGCAGAGCTCGCTGTCGGATGGGGCTGGCAACTGAGCAATCGTACGAAGCGAGAATGTCGAGCGAATATTTGGATGACTGTATGCCTTTAGTTAGATCAAGTTGGTGGCGCCAAAAGCTTGCAAAAATAATGTTTTTCAACAACATCCTCTTCTCAAGTTTCAATTTTTCATTAATTTTAGTGGTCGTGTTCTACATCAACTATCGAGGTGGGTGTAAACAGAAACTGATAAAGCAAATGAGCTGGAGAATCCAGGAGCTGGGTTGTGGAGTTTGGGAAGCGGAAGATACCAACCGGGAGCTGATAGATTTTGTAAAGGTTGCCAACCACGGATTTATATGGCCAATCTATTCCTGGATAGAGACTTCTATTGTACTTGTTGCACCAGTTCTGTGTGTCGCTATGTTTGTTGGCTATATTGTCGCCGTCACCGTGGAGCTTAACTGTTGGCTGGGCGAGCTACAATATCAGCTACTGCTAGCCATTGAAATCATAGAGATCTCTCAGCTGCCTTCCTTTGAGAGATTGAATGGCAAGAATGAGCTCAAGACCCTACTCATGTCTGAGTTAAGACATGAGTTCATCAAAAAGGCGGACGTCTTATTTATCAGTCAGTTACGGCGTCATGAACTCGTTGGATTAGATCTCAAGTCACGAGTGGCGAGGCAAAAGTATTTGCTCAGTCTCGTCGAGGAGAACAAGATACACGCCAGAACGGAAATGGAAATCATTACCAAAACTTACGTTAATTTGAGACTATTTATCTTGAATGTAAGCCTACCAACTCCAATCATCTCTACAATAATTATGGGCGCATACTTTTTAAACTTTGGCTCTGTGATTATAGCTCTATTGATGAGTAGAAGCACAAAAGACTTCACCACGGAACAAGCAGTTGTTATAGCTTTCTCTTGGATGGTATCCAATTTATACGTATTCATCTGCGCCAACTTCCATGCAAAATCTAAAAGGTTGCACAGTATGATCTGGCAACTTGTGGCTCGGATATCAGCGGCCAGAGGAACTCACATCGAGCATTTGGCCACTTTGTGGGAGCGTCAAGTTAGTCAGCTCGACATGGACCGAGGATTGTGTCTGAAGGCGTCAGAGTTTAGAATAACTTACCTCAATATGTTCCAAATGATGATTTCGACGGCCACTCTTTTAGTTATGGCCACCAATTGAGGGTATCTTATGACATTCCTCGATAAATGCACAGTCTGCGCCAGGATATCTAGGGTAGTAACGGGCTCTCAATGTACATACTGTAGAACTCTGTTTCAACAATCAATCTTATCCAAACTTGAATAACATGGTGCACAGATTTCTCATTGGAATTCGCAGAGATACGAAAATTACGATCATTCATAGGATAAATGACGCGAAAGTGATCTAATAGATTTGGAAGATCATACATTCATTGCATGAAAATTTCTGGAAGGACTCTGATACACGTCGCCATGACAAGATTACTGCACCCTATCCTCAGTTCGTCGGGCCTCGGTGACCGGAAGTATCGGGATGCTTATCCGCAGACCTAAGAGAGCGTTGTGCCTTTATTTGTGAAATTTCACTCCACTTTGAATATTTGTTGATATGGTGTGAGCTGTGTGAGAACAATGCAAAAGAAATTTCATGTTAATCTAATATCATCAAGGAATTAAAGCTCTCCAAGTGATAATGAGGCTTCGGAAGGGTCGTGACCATATTTCCGGAACCATACAACCCCTTGACTCCGTCGAGGGTTTGCTACTTCTGTCCTACATTTGTGCATAAGTGTGCCAATTTTGGTATCTGCAGCGCGTCTATGAGGCGTCGGGATCCCTCCACCACCTAGCGCCAAGAGCCTCGATGAAACTTGTATAGGGATGCTATCAATGTAGAGTGCACACATAAATGAATCTACAAGTTGCAGGGAACATAGCGAAGAAAACTGTTTTTAGGTGACATCTAAATTGCAGAAACTATACACGATTGCAGACATTTAAGGCAACCGGATGCTCAGAATGCAACTTCCAGGTCGATTGCAATGTTTATTTTCCTGCTAGCTATCATAACTTCGGAACTAGAGATGACTTCTAAAAGCGGTTTTTTCCGGCATGTTCAGCTCGTTTGAGTGGATCAATTCAGCGCAATTTGCAAAACTTTAGCATCTTCGAACCAGATCCATTTCGATTCAGGTCACTAGGTAATAGGCGGTCCATCGCGGGTACCACACGCGCAGTAGATACCAAAATTGGAAGACTCATGTGTGGGTACACAGTCGTCATGGTAGACCTTCTACTGAGCACTCATCGTGCGTGGTTCGAAAAAGATGCTCAAAACCCTTCTGAGGCCCTGTTATCTCCTCGAGGACAATAACTTCTCTCTTGAATACGGTTAAGGGTGTTGTGATTGTTGAAAGACTAGGTCTTAATTTCTTGCATCATATGTGGCATCGAGATTCCAAGAAAGTCTTCATCGGGATTTTCCGCTCAAGGTGCCTCTAAGGCCTATGCAAAAAGCCAGGATCGAAGAATCTCTCTGTCGAACTCTTCAGCTTGAGCTCATAACGACTCCCATGTATACACATAACTTGATACTACCGTTTGTCGACATTAACTTCAATTACCAACGAGAGCTAATGATGGATCCTTATAATTTTCAAGTATAGCAACTAAAATCTTTCTCACGATAGCTTGCAATCTTATCTTGACCTTGCACCAACAGGGGAGATATCCATCTATTAGTTACATCAGCCGCCACGAGTCGGCGTCGAGATGGTGATAAGTGATTCGCCAACAGCTTGATAAAATACAATGCTGATGGGCTGAAAGTCAGACAGAACAAGATATAAGTGGGATCATTTGCGTGCACTTGCGATATAATGCTAGTAGATGAAGCTAAACACACAGTTGAACAGAATGTGTGGTTCCAATAACATAATGTTTGATGACAGGTAAAACAATCGATGATATGGATAGAGAGAATCATCCGAAATCCGTTGGTATGACAACAGCCGGAAGCTCAGCGAGTGTGTTGGCTATCTGAGGCCATCGTTAGTTATTAAATAAACTTGCCAATAGATTGGAAACAAACAAACGCTCGACTCTCTTGTGGCGGAATCATGAGAAATGGATTATTGGAAAGGTAACAGAGAGGAGGGGAGAGGGATAAAGAGAATTGTTTACTCATCCAGTTGGCAGAGTTTCATTAAATGCATCTCAACTCGCTCAATGGACTTCATCGATTGAGTTTGCTATATACTAAAACAATCAATCTCAATCCAGTGAACAGTCGACTCGAGTGAATCGATACACTTGAGTCTGCATCCAGTCGCCTCACATGAGTTGGTCTCTGCTCATGTCAGTATGGACGTCGCGATAGTTGACTAGCTATTCGACTGAATGGAAGGCACTAAAATAACTATAACAACAAGACTGGTTGTGGCAGCGACAACATCAAGTGGCCTCTTGGCGAGATGGTCACAATTGTTGCCAAGGTAAGTGGCGGTTTCGTTGTATGAACTCATTGGTTATAAAAGAGCAGGATCTTTCGCTCTGCTTTGCCCTGGTTTAGTGCAAATCGCGGCAACCACTAGAGGACATTTATTTGCTGGCAAGCGCGCAGCTAGTTGTCCAGGTAGATGGTAGCCATGGAAGAGTGCACATTCTGAGAGAAATTCAACCATGCTCGCCGCGGATTCGCCATGGCTCTGCCGATCACAGCGGGCGGAACTGGCCAAGTGGCCATTCTTAAAGTGGCCATTCTTGGTTATAAGGTTGCCGGTGAGCGCAAGGAGTCCGCTTGTGGAGTGAGAGAATCGATTAGCCTCGGAGGGAGGCTGATTTTGTGGCGCCAACTGATTGCGCAATTGAGTTGGGATTCATTCCACCGGCTCCACTCAGTTTGACTTGGAAAACAAACTGTTTTGTCGAGTTCCAATTGAAACAAACGAGCGAATGAGTGGCGGTCATGGTTCAAGTGGCGCGCAACTTGTGGAATATCATCTCCCTTCCTCTGAGACTTTCGTTGCGCGTAATCATTGCAATGCCGACATAATGGCTTTATGAGTTTTCCATCCATGACGGTTAGTGGCCGTTAACCAAATGAGAGCGATTCCACGAGTCACATTTTGCCACTCAACGGGCGCTCGAGTTTCGAGATCAACAAGTCGGTCCTCAGTCGCCATCTGAGAGCAGGGTCCTCTTTGTGTTACGTTGCCGAGTGAGACATAATTCATTTAGCCCGAGTGCTGTCGTCGTTTTCGTCATCTTCATCGTGGCCTCAAACTTAGATTGCTGCCGTTAGCTTAGTTGTTGGCAGCCCCATTCCAAAGCAAAGTCCAGTTTTGCCTCCACTTGCTGCATCGATGTCACACAGCATGAGGCTTCGTCTAGCGTCGTTTGCAATCAAATAGACGCATTTGCAGCAGTTAATCTTACAGTGTGCTCCTATCGGGAGACCCATTGAGTTACACGAATAGCAAACAGAATGGAGGGGGAAATGAGGCGACGATTCGAGGCGAACGAGAAGTGTGAGAAAGCCGACACTTGTCCGATTCGAGTTGCGACTAATTCAAGTTGAGCTCGGCCGAGCAGAGAGGACACCTGTTTTCGCTGGCCTTTCGAGCTTACTCACTTCAGCCGCCACCGACAACACCAATAGCTAAGCACGCAATTGGGCGCCACAAATTCCTTCCCTCTGATCAGTGACATTCTCGCCTCATTCGAGTGATTTAACTTGGCCGACAAAAGAACGACAACCACGACAACGTTGCCGCCACTCTGGAGTCACACCGCAAATCAAGATGTTCAAGAGGACGAAGATGAAAATTATGGCAAGAGTAATCGCTCGCTAATTAGTGGCGGTTAGTGAAGAGCGTACGGGAGCGCCGAGGGCAGTAAACAGGTGGCCCCGTCGTATTTTCGTCTCGCTTCCTTGAGTCACGCGTCTCCATATGTGAGATCTCGCATGCAAACCTCACCTCCAGAATTCTACGGCAGAGAGTCCGACGAACAGTGTGGCCCTCAGGCGGTTGCTCCTTTGGTCTTCTACTCGCAAAAAACTCGCAATTAACTCGACGCCTCGAGAGAAATGCCATTAAGACGAGGGGACATAGGATAAAAAAGCTAAGTGTAGGATTGATTTTTTAGTCCATCTCGCAAGTTATCAAAATTCGCCGAGCGACTAATTGAAATGAAAACAAAATGGAAACAAAATGAGAAATCCTCCCGCTAGCTTGCCGATAAATGATGACTTGACTTTATCCATGGAAGTTGCCCGAACGGAGGCACGTTTGCGGCCAGTTCCAAGTTACTATCAATGTTGCATCAATGCGAGTTGATTGTGACCAACTGGCCGGGAAAATGTGTTGCTCTCTCACTCACTCACCTCCAACGCCTCGGCCAACTTGAAGGCGACGAGCGATACGCTCGTCAGTCTCAGTGGGAGTCGCAGCTTACAACTGTGGAGGTCAGGCATAAGACTAGATAAAGGGAGCGAGAGAGCAACACTCGCTAAGAGGCTTACAGGTTGTCGGAGTGCAAATGATGGTCTGATGCTGCATCGAATATCCAACGTGCCATTCAATTCCATCGCGCGAAGGCAACCTGATTGCGTGGAAATCAGTGAGCGACGGCCAACAACTAGAGCTCATCTCTGATTACGAGTTGTATTTCTTTCACCGAGAGCTAGAGAGTTTGACTGACCGATCTGAAAGTCCCATAACGTAGCTTGCAACAAGTGGACGCAAGAAGCATGTGGAGTCCGACTTGCCGAATAGAATAGACGAAGAAAAGAACGCAAAATAGAGGCGCCCGATAGTACAGCAGCAGCAGCAGCAGCATTGGTGAGCAAACAGGTGTCCGCCTGTCTGTCTATCTGCGCGTCTACCTATTGGCGGTTGGCCATCCGCATGTCCTGTGTGAGCCTCTGCTTCTTTTGCTCATCAGTTGACTTCATGCTCCATTATATTAAACAAGCAGGAGAAGTGGTGGGTCGATTGAAATCCGAGAGCAGAGCGCAAAACTTGGTAGTGGAGATAACTGACAGGATGCATTAAGTTGGTTTCATGATAGAGGAAACACACTGGACGACGCATAATTACTTCACTGAGAACTCTCTCATCCGAAACTCCGACTTGCAGGAGAGTAGTTCTTTGGACGCAAAATCCTCAAGCCAAGTTTAGTTTCCTTATCCCTTTAGATTTGGCGCAGTCAATTTAGTTCCCGATTCGCTTGCCACCATATTTGACCATCGCTCGCCACTAACCTCCATTAAGAGACTGCGGTACCACTGGCCTGCGGTAACAGGCTCATTTGCCGTTGGACGCACCCTCGATATTTTCAAATCCAAATTCCTCGCGATAAGCGAGCGAATTTAATTGGTAGCTCGCCCCTGGAAGCTTGATGAGAAATCCAGCATAACGCTGGACGTTGCCTAGCCAATCAGGTCGCGAGCCATTTGTGTTGACGTGATGAGAGCAGCTCGTCGCGTTGACTGGAGCCGCTCAACGTCAGTCGCCAAGCTCGATGCCAGACTTCACACAGTGTAATCTAAGACCTCCTCCGATTTTCTGATGCAACAGAATCATTGTTGTTGTTATTGTTGTCGCCGATGATGCTGCGCTTGATTCCCAACAAATGTGTTGACTTTGTGTTAAATAACTCTCCTTTCCTCGTTGCAAAGTGAAAGTTTTCCTCGTTGAATTCCAAGCGGTGATCGCTACTAGTGTCTAATGTCAAACTCTCGTCGCAAGCTGTGCTCATTTATGGCCCCAATAAGACAGCTGACTTCTTTCTCTTGTTTATCTGTCAAGCTGCCACTAGCAATGTTATGTTTTAGCGTGGATTTTGTTTCCATTACTTGACCCAGAGTTTTAATTCAGTGGAACTTGGAATACAAACAAACCGTTTCCTCTTGCGTCTGTGACCGAGGGCATCGTAATATCCATTTTAGTCAATGGTCACGCTCGCTATCTTTGCCTCATTGTCGTTATGAGCGAGAGATAAGCGAGGTCCTGCAGCTCTGCGGCCCACGTTTCGCTTGTCTCCACTTGCCAAAAGATCAAATTTGAATGATATTCGAAAGCCACTTAACTGCACAACAATTGTGCCGTCAACTTCCGCTTGGAGTTTGCATTAGCCGAGTGAACTTCTATTTTCGTCGCAGGTGAGCTGGTGCTTTAATTGGCGGGCGGATGCTGCTGCCGATAAGCAGCATCAGGTTTGAGCAAGCAGAAAAATGACATCTCTTAGTGGATGTTGTCTCTGTCACTATCGCTGCAGTCGTAGTCGTCGCCACTGCCTTATCATTACAATGGTTGTGAGCGACTAATGACTCTACCCTCCTCACTCTCCATTGTGGTTGGCCAGTCAGTGAGTCGGTTAGCCATTCGAAACAAGTGAAGAGAAGCTCGTGGCGTTACTCCGAGGCGAGGAGTGAGGTTGAAGTGTAATAAACGTGAGCCGAGTTTTTCTCTCGCTCCCATTGTGTCCCCCTCTGAGTTTCACGAACCAGATGATAATCAGCTGATGTGTCATTCGCTTCTTCAGATCTGAGTTTCGACATCGAGTTGAAGTTTTAGCTCCATTCTGTACTCGGCACCGTCGTCGTCATCGCCGTTGTTTGTAACACCACGCCGATAAGTTAGTGAGTCGAACGTTTGCGCCTCAGTGGACTTGTTGCTGTTCATGTCGGATGGCTGCTGTTGCGCCATCACTACTGCCACCGCCATTGCAATTGCATCGTCGTGGTCATTGTTATTGTAAGTGCTGCCTGTTGATCGTCAAGCGGATCTGGCGTTTGATCCAGCATTCGTTTTGGTCCCACAAGCAACAAGTAAGTCGCGTTCTTAGTATTCCTTTTCTTATTGAAGTTGGCTCACTTGTGTACATTTGGCGAACTCGGTGCCTCTTCCCGCTCCATCTTCCTTTCCCTCTTTGTTGGTTCTAGTAACAGGCTTTGCAAAGCCCAAGATCCAATCTACAATTCGCTTCAGTTTAGGGCGAGAGTGACCATCGTTCCAATGAGATTCCGTTTGCCTTTCGAAAGCAAGAGCGTCTCAAGTGGCTACCCAGTTGGTCTTCTCATTCTCTACTTCAACTCCAACTCCAACTTCGACTCGATGAATCGAAGTCGGGCATTCCTCCATCGTGGTTCTGCAACAGGTGAGCTCCTCCTCATCTATCCTACTTCTACATTAGCTATTTTCCCATTTGGCGTTGGCTTCTTTTTCGTCCCCCTTGGCTATTGTGTTCCTCCTGCAGAAGAGCGAAGGTCAAGATGGAGACTACGGCGAGCTAGTTGCCAGGACTGAGTTTTCATTGGGTTTTGCCGAGGAAAGTTGGAAAAATTGCGGAGGAGATGGGATTTTTGTAGAAAAAGTTCGCTCTTGAGCATGCGTAACTAGGGCCAGCTGAGCTGTCTAGTCCTCCACAAGCTCGCTCCCCATTCCGGCTGTTCGCAGCATCGATGGGCGAGCGAAAGCTGTCCAGTTCGCAAGTGGCTCGACTGGCCAGCCAGCCGAAGGGGCGAGCCCAACGACGAGCTGGGGCTCCGTCGGGTGATGTGGTAAGCAATCGTGAGATTCGCCCGCTCAAGTGGCAATTTGGCGTTGAGGTTCCGCCGGCCAAGAGGCTCGGCAGTGGCGGCGGCAGCGACGACGGCTGGCAATAGCCACACGACTACGTCAGTGGCTATTGCCAGCCAGAGTGACGGCTGAATTTGCGGCCGCCAACCGTGCGAGAGCTGGAGGTTGTTTCTGTGTACAGGTTGCGGCTCCGCGTGTAGCTACCACCGTCGCTGCTCCATGTTAAGTGAATATGCGCCGGGGCGCCTCAAGTGCTGGCCGAAAAGTTCGCTGTCGCTGGCGCCCGTCGAGAAGGCGGAGGCAGCGAACTTTGGACTGTCGTAGCGAGAGCAGCAGTAGTGCAGAAAACAACAACCAATAGCAACTGCAACCACAGCAACTCGCAGTGCGCGGACAGGGGAACAGCAGCAGCAGCAGCAGTACTAAAGTCTGCGAGAATGTGAGTCTCTCTCCCTCGTTTACATGGAACCGCTCGCCGCCCATTTGCATCTGGCGTCTCTCGCCTCTCCTCTTTCGTCTTGTCGTCCAGCAAAACTCGTGTGTTTGTTCATCGGACTCCATGTTGGCTCTGCATTTTTGTCGAACTTGAGCGAATAAGTGAGCAGACGAGCGAACGAATGAAGGAGAAAAGCGGCGCCGCTAAACTGCTTTTCGCCAGAAGGAAAACCCTTTCATTTGGAGCTCTCAGGTGTTTGATGCAAATGGCAACGGGCGCACAAGTGAAAGAATTCGGCAGATATCAGTGCCCATCTCTAGAGGAGGAAACCAGTCAAGAGCATTCAGTTCACAGTGTCATTTCACTGTCGTTAAGAAACCTCAATAGTAATCCATCTTTATAACACATTCATCGCAGATAGACATCAAAAGGAGCGCAGTGACAGTTGCAGTGAATGCAGAGAATTGCCGGCCAAATATCCACCGTCACCACTAAATCGCGACGCCATACCAAACAGTAAACAACAAGCCACCACTACTAATGCAATTGTAATTTTCCTCGCATTTGCCACCATCATCATTCACTAACAACAACGGCATTTCAACCAGTCACCTAGAAACAAAGTAAACAGGCTAATGGTATGACAAATGCTATCACTGATTGAGCTGCACGATATATCATCAAGAACTCATCAAGAAACACGAAAATCCACGCACTGCTGCCGCGCAAATCGCGAGATCTTCCTCAAGCGTGTCACTTGTTGCAACGTTCCTCTCAATATCATAATTGTCACCTTATAGTTGCTTTTTGGTGTCATCACCTCGAGATTTAGTATTGTCCGCATGATAGAAAAGCCCCAAAACAAACGGCCAGTAATCCGACTGAGAACAAGATCAATTGCATAACAAGATAATTAGAAACTCATACCATTTCAAGAAGCAAGTTATACTCAACCAATAAGTTATAGTAACTACGAATAAGAAACACATCGTCCCTCAGCCAAGCAATAGAAGCAAAATAAACCCTCGACAAGATGGGCTGCCTTTCAGCTGACCCCGAAGACGCCGGCGACGGACCCGGCAAGTCGCGACAGTGTACTGATAGATCTTGGCTCACCATCTTCATCATTTGCTGGGTGATACTTTCCGCTGCGGCCGCCTACTCTTTTCTCGAGGGGCACCCCAGTAGACTCATACATGGATATGATAGTTTTGGCAACATCTGCGGCCAGAAGAACAGGAGGATCAACGGCGTCGCTTGGTCAGGTGTGGACATGAAAGATCGTCCATTTGTATTTCACATGAACCCGTACAATGTTTCAGGAACCATGAAGATTTGTGTCAAGTCATGTGCCGATAAGAACCTCACAGGAGACGGAGACCTTGAGATCTTTTACCAAAGGACAGGCTCATCGTTATTTAGATACGATTATGATCCACTGGAAAAGAACAAAGAATCATTCTATAAGGGCATTCCCAGATACGACATTGTATCACGGCGAGAAAGGGATGAGAGTCGTGGGTTTGGTCCAGGACCCAAGATGCCAGTTACTAAACAGAGACCACTGCTAAGCAGATGTGTCGGAACTGAGAAGATCAAGCTCGGCAACAGTCTAATCAACAACATGTATGCATATCTCAAGAATATGGATGGCGCCCAGAAGATCGTCTCAGACATTTATGCAAGTTCCAGAAACATCGCCTACACCGTCATGTTTGGTATCGCCATTTCAATCCTCGTCACATTCACTATTCACTTCCTGGCCTCGATAGTGTCAGGTGTCATCATGATCGTATCCACTCTGACCCTACTTGGCTTAACTGCATTCTCGTGGTATGTCTACATAGACTTAAGATATAAGCTAAATCAAATCCCATCGATTGAACAAATTGACGACGATCTCATCAACGAGAAGACCTTCCTCGCTTTCTCAATACTATTGTCCATCATAACACTTATCATCATTGTGGTCACCTACTTCATGAGAAGCAGGATTGGCCTCATGGTTGCTCTCTTCGACGAGACGGCCGCATGTCTTAGGTCGATGCCTGCCTTGGTATTCCAACCCATTTGGACCTGCGCGGTACTTTTAATGTTCCTGCTCTTCTGGTCCTCAGTATTCCTAGCGATATCAACAGCAGAACGGGACATAATTTACAACAGCACAACCACAAGATTTCAACTCAACTTGCCAGCGAGGAGTATAGTCAACTACAATGGAGGAAATGTCACCTTTGGTCCCTACGCAGAAGTTTATCAACTTGAGGCGGTCAAGCACGAGCAACCCCAATTCATCA
Source organism: Aculops lycopersici (assembly GCA_015350385.1). Taxonomy (NCBI): domain Eukaryota; kingdom Metazoa; phylum Arthropoda; class Arachnida; order Trombidiformes; family Eriophyidae; genus Aculops; species Aculops lycopersici. The sequence continues at coordinate 10,178,494 of WNKI01000001.1, read as the reverse complement.
AGTATCTATGGTGGTTCCTCATCTTGATGTTGTTTTGGTCCTCTGAGTTTATCCTTGGCTGCCAACAAATGACAGTTGCCTCATCCGTGGCAAGTTGGTACTTTTCACGCGATCGGTCCTCACTATCCTGTCCAATCGGAAACTCAATCCGTCGAGTGGCTAAGTTTCATTTAGGGTCCATTGCACTTGGAAGTTTTCTCATAGTACTCTTCAAGATTCCAAGACTAATATTGGTTTACTTGGAGTATTACTTAAAACAGTACAAAGACAAATACACTTGCGTAAACTGTACCCTCAAGTGTTGCCACTGCGTTTGGTATTGCCTCGAGAACTTTATTAGATACATCAACCACAATGCTTACACCATCATCGCCATCGAGGGCACCGACTACTGTTTCTCAGCAAAGGTTGCATTTAAAACACTAGCAACAAACACACTGCGCATTGTGACCATCAACACCATGGGTGACTTCATCATATTCCTTGGCAAATGTATCGTGACCGCCGGCTCGGCCTTTTTTGGAGTCTACCTGATGCGTAACGACCCAGCCGTGCATTATCTCTTCGTGCCTGTCTTATTCTCGGCCATAGTTGCATATCTTGTTGCCCACTCAATGTTATGTGTTTATGAGATGGTTATTGACACGATGTTTCTATGTTTTGTCGAGGATGTTAACAAGAACTCCAACTCACAAGATGGATTCTTCGCTCCGGAGGGTCTACTGAAGTTCGCCATCGAGGACGGGAAAGAGCTTAAACCCGAAGCCCTGACAATAGCCCAAGAGGTTAACATAACAAGACAACCAACAAATGGAAACCACAATGATCCCAACCAAGTTCCCAAGATTGGATTTGTTTACCCAAATTTAGTCGAATCATCTCATTGATTCTCACCTGATGCACGCCTTTATGCTTTAGCCTTTTATGTAAATATTCTCAATTCGATACTCACATAATAAACCCAAGATAGGGTCGTGAACATTCTTAATTAGATAGCATTTGTAGTTTATTCCTTGAGTTCGCAAGCTCAAGTATCACCAGACAAGTTGATGAGTTGAATGATTGTGCGCAGAGATTGTGGTGGCATGATGTAGTTTTGCCAAATAACCTGCTTTGTCGACGTAAGTTGTATCCGATTGACCCCATGAGCCTCCGCAAACGCAAATCCTGATCCATCGTTGCTCCCAAGCTCGAGTCGTTTGGAACGCTGGTCTGATCAATGATACTGCTTTGCATCTAGTGCACTGTCTGATATTTGCCACGGGATGGGCTCCCAAGCTTATATTGCGAACGATGTCCATCTTTCTACCAGCAGTCATGTTTATGGAGCCCTCAAAGGGTAATAGCTTCGCCAGTTTTGGTGGTGTGGGATGCTTAAAGTACTGCAACGATAAGTATTTACCATCGTTGACTTGTTGATTTGGAATTGATTGTAAGCTGAAAAATAATGGACTAGCTACCCCAATCGCGTCAAGGGATAGCAAAAACTGGGGTACTACCATGCTGTTTGATATCTGATTGGCTAACATGGTGCATTCAGCCACAAATGGTTCCTCCATATCCTTGCCTATGTTTGCATAGCAAATTGATAATATTCTGAATAGACTTCCAAGAATATCGACCTGATCATTGAGCTTGTAAAGATTTGGCATGCTAGTCTCGTTTTGCGGTCCCCAAATCTTGATTATCACTAATAGTTCTCGAAGTAACTCAAGAGCTTCCTTGCTCTTTGCTACACCTTCACCAGGTAACAATGGGGCCATCTTGGCCGATCGCTGCGGCAGCGAAACCGCCAGGAAGATTGCGAGATCTGTGACCCATTGATTGAGGGGTTGTAAACATTGTATGAGATTCGTTTCGACGAAGAATTCGCTCTCCTTGATCTTGGTGATGACATTGTTGTAGCTAAAAAAATTTGGTTGACTGCCTTGTGTTTTAAGGAAGTCGGAAAGAAATACGGCTGGACTCTCTTGGTCTTGAGATCGGAGGGTTGATTTCAGAGTGCTCGCTATGGAGTTCAACATTATCATAGTGTGACAGTCCGATGATTTGCACAAACCTTGCACGGTATTGAGACATCGATACAGGGAAGCTCTAATCATCAGCTGTCGGTTGTAATATATCTTTTGCACATGTTTTGGTTGACGCTCGTAGGCATCATGAAACTTATCACAAACGGCCTCAATCGAATCCCTGGGAATACTCATCATAACATCCCACCAATCGTTTCCTGTTACCAAGCAAAACTCTAGCAGATATTGTGCATATGTTTCTTCATCTCTCGCATCCTGGCATGAGATCAGGTTCGGTAGCTTCGCAACGTGTATCTGGCTCATGGAATCAATTGCGACCAGACAAGCTTGGTTACAGGACACTTGAACATCAGTTATGTGAATATGCTTGACTTTCTTCTCCTTGGACGATCTGTTGCTAGCATTCAAGTTGGGAAAAACTTTGTATACAGGTTTGTCGATCTCCGGCTTGGGATCTAGAGTTGCCGACAGATCAAGTGGACCTTCAATCAGTTGTAAATCCTCTTTTCTCATACAACGAACTGTTGAGTCTTTGTATGTCAGGATGATTATATTGAGCTGCCTGTTTTGGCCAAAAATCTTGAATTTTGGGACTTGGATTGTTGCGAGATTCTTTTCGGTGATGTAATTTCCCTTGAATGCCCACCCTTTAGGTAAATCATCGTGGTTGGCACCATTTTCCTCAGGCCCTGCGAGGAGGTTGTTTGGTTTCACATCTTCAGCATTCATCATATCAGGTATTGCGCTATTAGCAGTGTTCTTCTTCCTGGCCTCTAGTTCCCATAGTTCGATCAGTGAGAGATTTTGACCACTAACTTCAATGAGTACATCGTCGGGCGAGTCTTTGGATTCAAATTTGATATGGGCAACCCGATCGAAGGTGGTAGCGTTGTCTGAATCGTTGAACATCTGAGACATGACATTCAAGTGAAAGCTATGATATGGTGTAATGCTAACGCTAACCCTGTTGCCATCAACACCATTCGCCATGTAAACCTCATCAAGGGTGATATTTTTCGATGTCAGATTGATTTGATGAAAAGAGATCGTTGAGTTGATTGAGCCAGCTGAGGAGCCGACGATGAAGGATCCATCTTTGCAGTGACAAATATCGGCCACTTCAATCCTTGCGCGGGTAGGGCCTAAACATTCTACAACTACATCCACACTTTTGTCGGTCATCAATGATAGGCAGCAAACCAAGCCTGATCTACTGACAAGTATACATCCCTCAGCGGACTTTCCACCAAACAACCTGAGGGAAGCGCCATACTTTGCTTGCTGAATCTTCTCCGCATACTCCAAGTGATTTGAAGGGCTCTTGAGATTCTGATTTGTGACATTGATGCAACTTGTTAAACCTAAATGATACCAAGAAGATGCAATAAAATGCTCTGAAGTGAAAATTTTTCTGTAATAAGGTTTCCAATCGCTAATAAGATAGTCATTTGACGAGTAAATAGTGATACAACCTCTCACGTCGCAAGTCAACAACTTGGTTCCCGTTGGATCCCATTCGATGATTGAGTATTCGCAATCTGCTTCGGCAACCAGATAAGGTTGATATGGGGTGTTGATATCGGCTACATATACATGGTAGGAGGCAGAGTTTGGATGGCGTTGATTGAGACAAAATGAACTTGTGAATGCAATAAGTCCTCGGGACGAAACACTCAATTTTTGTGTACGTTTCGTGATCCAGTTTACGTAGGATTTTGCGTCTACTTGTGGCCTATGAATGGAGTAGATTCTCTTCATCTTCGAGAGAAATAATAGGTCGGGTGAGGGTAGTCGGTTAGGTTATAATAATGATTGGTCAGAGTAAAAAAGTCACATATTATTTTGATAGATTTTGAGCGTGAATATCGCCGGGCCGCGCATGTTTTGTGTGAACACCCAAGTCTTCTGACCCAACAGCGATGTCTGTTGTCTGGCGCTCGCGTATAAGTGCAGCTCGTGTTACGCTTTCTCCATGTGGCAACTTGTTGGAGCCCTTGAAATTGACTAATCCAAATCCACACGACCAATTATTGCGTCACCGTTATTCTGGTAAAAACCGTACATACTCTACATAATGTCAGAAGAACAGCAGGATCCTAGAGGCATAGTAACAGATGAGGATTGGGAGGAGCACAACAAGAAATACTTGAGGTTCTACGATGATCCAGCCCGAGAAAAGGCCTGCCGAGAATGGTACGCCAAGTGCAAGGCTGGTATAGTGGCTTCACTGAAGAGAGATGGGAAGATTCCACCGTCGAGTTGATGCTAATGTTGCAAGTTCCTTTAGTTAGGCCCACCAGTTGGTAAACGCATCACTTTTAGTTGTTCACCGAGTGACCATAGATCCGAGACTAGAACCATTAAGATTTCTGATTCCGTTGTCTGTTTGGAGCGCAATTGCTGCCAGTGTTGTTGTTCCTTTGATGTACTATGTCACACGAGATGATGACCACAATGGTGAATGCGAGGGGAGCAAGAATGTCAACGCGATCATCGGAACCATTAGTTTAAATGCGATTCCAGTGGTCGAGTTAGTGGCTTTAGTTTGGCCTAACTTCTTCTAGAGAACTAGAGGCGAGTAAATAAAAACAAACTTCTGACTCTCACTCTCGGAAGTCTGTAAATTAAAGTTTAGATCCTAGTCTTGAGATTGCTGTTTCCTAGGTCATGAAGTAGCAAGCGCGTTTGCTCGTGGCGATCTAATGGTTTGGTTCCAGTATGATGGCGACGTCAACAGAGACGGCGCCGACGACGGCCACCAGCAACCACCGAGCAAGTGGGTGAGTGAGTGATGATGAACAGCGGCAATGAACTCGACCAACTTCCTGTTGTTGTTCAAATCTCATTGTTGTGTTCTAAAGCATCGGGCAAGCTGGTCGGTGGTTGTCCCAGTGGTAGTGGTTGTCGCTCGGCGATGGTTGGAAATTGATGTTGCTTTGGGCTTGCTGGTGAGGCGCCTTGACGAGTTGGGTTCATTTGGCGTCCATTTCGCTATTCGTATGTACAATTGCACACAATCGGAAGCTTCAACTCAAAGTCTCATTCTAGAGCAACATTTCAACAGCAAGTCGGGGGGTCAAGATGCTGACCACTAGGCAGGCAAAGGGAGGAGGAGAGAAGGGAAGAGAATACGACCATCAAGTCGACCATCGAGCTACCTAGCTGGCCGATTGTCGGCTAGACCAATGGATCCTGAGCCTGGCACAAAGCAAACAAACTCTCGGGCTGCCACTTCACTCGTTGGCGTCGTGTGCTCGCACATCATTTGATGATATCTCGACAACATCACCACTACTAGCTAGCCAACAACATCAACAACAACTATAACAACTGCAATAGCAACGACGACGACCGTAAGTGAGTGTCGATACACTTAGTTACATGGCCCGAGTTAGAAGAGGAACAACTGCAGCCACGGCGACCAACGAGTCTTGATCGATGGCAGCCGCATGTGTCCAGCCAGCGAGCCTCATGATGTTGATGGTCGGCTAATGATGTTTTGTCCGCGACTTGTTGTTGCACCGCAGCGGTCTTGGCGTGGAAATGGACTCATCGCCATCACGAAGAAGGAGACGGAGAAGACGATGCGAGTTGAGCCGAGGGGACGAGTGCACTTGGCGGCGGCCGGAACGAGAGGATGTCGGCGCGGTCCTGTCGTCGCGCCCATCTTCTCTGGGCCTTCAATGTCCGAGCTCGTCGCATGGATTTAGGCTGACCACCGAGCGAGTAACTGGACTCACACTTATAGATGGTGGCCAGCTAACATCATCATCATCATCAACATCATCATGCTCGTCGCCATCGTTTTCCTCTTCATCGGCTACATCATCACCATTAATGATCATCAAGAAGGATGTTGCGGTTAGCCAGTTGCCGTTTGCCGTTTGCTCCTCACTGCTTGTGGCATAGCCATTCCTCGATTCGAGCCCAAAGTTGGAACTGGAGCCCAACTCAACGGCTGCCGACTCAGCTGCTCGAGATTGTGGAGCTCGGCATTGTGTTGGCTACTGGAAGTTTTGTTTAGTTCGGCTGGCTAACGCTTGCAGTTTAGAGGGAGGAGAAAGACGAAGGCCAACTGTAGTATCGAGGGGCCGAGCAAACTAACTGAGAGCAGGACTAAGACACTGAAACTAGTGAGAGATCAGAGTGGCACATCATGAATTCGCCATAACCATAAACGAGCGGCCAACTAGACTGATGGACTTGACTAGGCCACTGAGTTTGCTTTGGTCGCCTCTCGTCACCGAGTGCTAAGCTCGCCACTAACTCTCGTCTCCAACACAACGACGACGACGACGACGACGACGACGACAACAACAACAACCACGACCACAACCACAGGAGGAGACTGGACTCCACCACCGAGAGGCAGCATCAAAGTGGAGGAAGGAGTAGGATAATGATGACGCAAGGCCGAGGCGCGAGCAAGCGAGTGACTAAGACAAACACCACAACAACAATAATGATGATGATGATTCTTATGCAACATTGAGATTTGGTTGTTGCTGTTGCTGTTGCTGTCGCTGTGGCCTCTTTTCGTCTCTGGTCTCAGCCTTGCGATGGATTAAAAGAGGGGGATGCCAGGAAAGTAGTAAAGCAACTCGGAAAAAAGAGGTGCCCCTGAGAATCTGGCGACTGGAAGGAGGCGCCAGATTCCAATGGACTCGCCGCCTGACTCGAGCTTCTGGGCTGACCAGCGTTACTTTTGGCAGCCTCTTCGCTGGCAACCGGCGCCTCCTCGTGTGTTGGCATCAATCTTATTCATGGCCGTCGCTTGAGGCTCGGCTCTAAGCCACCAATCGTTTCTGTTGTGCTGCGTTGTTGTTACGTGACTTTGGATGCTGCAACCACCGAGCAACCTGAGCCTCTTGGATTCCCGGAGTTGTGGCCCGACTAGTCGACCGAGTGGCCGGGCGAGCGAGTGAGCAGCTTGTGAGTGCGAAATGGCAAACCAAGTGCCCGACTTGGTTTGCCACTGATGATGTTCGGGATGTCGAGTTGATGGTGCGACTTCCACTGGGCAGCCCGCAACCACGACCGGCAATCATTAGCGCGCAATCGTCATTATGTCGTCGTCGTCGTCGTCGTCTCTGTGGCCATGGCGCGCAACTTGTGGGCTACGTCGTGCTGGCCGCTCGAAATATTGGATCTCGGCGGAGGAGCAAAGGGAGAGACAAGAGATAGGAGGGGAGGAGAAGTTAAGAATAACATTAGACAGGAAGAGATGTGATTTAGACCAAGAAGAAGAAGAGGACGACGACGACGACGACATCGACAACAAACATCATGTTCGGCAGCTTGACCGCCGGATGCTCCCTCTTTCTCTGATTCAGATTCGGATTCAGATTCCAACTTTGACTTTGACTCTTACTCTTAGTCCGAATCCAAGTCAAAGTCAGAGTCGTGGTTTATTTCGTAAGGCTGCTCCACTTTAATCGACGCGCAAACCGACCAACTTGGCAGCCGCTTTCTGGTGACGACTGCCAGTCGGCCGGTCTACTCACATGACTAATGGTTTTTCCATCCATCGGTCTATCTATTTATCTATTCGGTCCCATCAATTGGCGTCTGCTTTTGGTATTGGTTGCCTCCTTTGGGCGACTCGCACCCAAAGCCCCGTTGGCTCGAGCGGAGATTTGATTGAAATTGAATCACTGCTATCTTATCGGCGCACTTCGGGATGCAGGTGCCGGTGCGAGTGGGTCGGTTTGTTACTCTGCTTGGATCATTAGTGTGGCCGCGAGTGAGAGTGTAGGTGAACCATTCACATTACGTAACCAGATGAGTCAGTCGGTCAGCTTTGGGCCAACAGTGGCTGTCGTTTCGCTTTAAATAAACAAACAACGAGACGACGATCGATGGGCCTCATCAGTGTGAAAAATTGACGCCTCATATAGGCGTACGTGTTGCATCACCACTGCTCATTTCATTGCGCAACGAGCGAGCGGCCAAGTGAGCAGTCGGCGGCAAATGGGAATGCGAGCGCAGCAAAGAGATAACGTAACGCTCCATTCAAACGATGGGACTGGCCGCTGATTTATCGGCTGCTATTTGTGGTGCCCTAGGAAACATTTCCATCCGCAACGGCGAATGCAGCCCCAGTATGGTGAGTGTGGTGAGCCGTCGAGCGGAAGCAGAGGCGGCGGCGGCGACGGCAGCAACTACCGCGTTGTGAGCAGCGACAACCGCGACGTTAACTCGAACAGGAAACGAGAGTAGCGCGCTGGCAACTTTGTGTAAATCGCCGGCCCGAGTTGACGAGATCAGCGAGCGTAATAATCATAATCAAAATAATGATTATCATTAGCTTAACGTGGTCGTCGTCGTCTTCTTCAATGGCACCACTAGTCGTCCAACCTTCGGTCTTTCGAACCCAAACGAGCGCCATGCTCTCGACTCGCGCTAGCGGAGTGAGTGACGAGAAGGTTGGCCAAAATAAGTTGCAGGCAAGTGGTTGGTTGTTCTGCATTGAGGCTCGCATGTCAATGGCTCGTGTATAGCGATCCACTTGGCGCCGTTGTTTTGCTTGAACTTCAAACCAACTTTAGCAATAGAGAACCCAATTTCATTCCATTCCATTCCGCTCGGGCCCGGTTCGGTCCCTTCAGCTCATCGCACTGTGGCCGCATTCGAATCTTGCAGTGGAGGTGGTTGGTTCAGCCTTGCAAGCGCGCTAATCAACCTGCTAAGTGGCGATGTTAGCTGCTGCCGCCACCGGCGGCTCATCATCGCCGCACTGCGCCGATCCAGTTGGTCTCCTTATTTCGAGCGCTAAATTAGCGCCTCGCTGGCTCCATTATGCGCGAGCCTCAAGGTGCCACATGAAGGCGGATAGTTGAGGAGAAGGAGAACAAAGGGATCCGCTCGCGTGGCCAATAGCAAAAGAGCAATGGTGAATGCGCATTTGGCGCGTGGGCGACTCATTGTGCCATAATTCACACGTCGCGTTTGTGGTGCTAGTATTGTAGTTACGTGCGAATTGCGTAACACGCAACGAACATCAACTCGTTTCGTCCGTCTGTCTGTCGGTTGTCATGCTCCCATTGCTCTCTCCCTCTCGCTCGCTCTCCGCTCGTCATCATGATCTCGCCTCTTGAATAGTTGGAGGCGAAACCCAAAGGCAACACCCTCCAAGCAGGAGCCTCGCAGCAGCAACCACAACAATAGTTTTAGGCCAGAGATGGAAACCGGAAGTGGCGCCCATCACCGAAATGAGCGGCGACGGCGAGTGTCGGTCTCGTGTCGGTGTTGCTCGAGAGGCGGCTAACCAGCGATGCGTGCGAGTAACAGGCTCCCTCGCTCTTGCTTTTGCCCGATATCTGGCCAACTCGGCCGCCACTTGTGGTTTCCGTCTCACTCAGACACAATGTACTTTGATTTGGCTGCCGGCGGCCGCTTCCCACTATCTGCTCGCCTAATGGCCGCTCACCTGTTTCCAGCAGAGACGCGCTCGACGCTGGCCGCATTTGATCCGCTAATCAAGAGGCGAGCAAATCTAGCTCTAGCACCAATCTAGTTGATTAGCTCGAAATATTGATTGCACAATTTGGCAGTTGGACTAACCGCTTGTCCTATCTAACGATGAGCCTCGCTCGCCGCCAATTCAGCCGAAATCTTTGCTCTCGCTCTTGCTCCAGTGGATCGCGTCCAGCGGCCAGGTAAACTGCCCACTGGGAGTTGGGCTAAATCCGAGCCAAAAACAAGCACCAGATCGAGCCCGCGATTTGCTCTCGCGGGTCCAAGTGGTTGGCGCAAAGTCACTCGCTCTCCTCTTGATGGGCGCCAATTTAGGCGCCGCTCGTCTCTGTGTTACTCGCCAGTTGCTATTGTCAACTGCTGAGACTTCCGCTTGGTGGTTGGGCAAAATTGCGCAACTTTAGCTGGAGTTGCTCAGATCAGACAAGTTGACTGCCAGCTCAAAATGAGGCCGCCGCCGATCGTCATCATTGGTGATCAGCTAGCGTCATCATCATCATCATCAACTGGTCTCCTCGTGATCATGATGGCCGACCGACCAAGCAACTATCTATCTGCCGGTTGCTCGTTTGCTCGCTCCGCGTGCCGTTGGGATTTTTAGCTCGAGTCTCCCAATTGGCCGCCACGATGAGCGCGAGAGGCCAAGTGGCGCGCGCAAGTTTATTTAAGCCATTCAAGTGGCGCCGGCAAAAGCACCAGCGAATTGATGGCGCGCGCAGGGGACTAAATTGGTAGTAATCAAGCGCGCGGCTCCGAGCAACCGGAAGACTCATCTAATGTTGCGCAAGAGCAACAGCAGAGGCAACTGTCCCTTCCGCCGATCGGCCGCCACAAGGACGCCGATCACTTGACGTCCGCTGCAACAACAACGACATCAATGCGCGCGCTCACTCTCTCCCCTCTCGTCTGGTGTTGGTGTCAAAGTTGGCGTCGGCGTAGGCTGCTCGTGGTCATGTGTCTTGCGGGCGACATTCACGTAGTTGCGTCAGCGAGCAAACCGGACAACGCCGAGTCAACAACAACAACAACAACAACAACAACAACAAAATGGACAATCATAATAGTAATAATGATAATGATACGCTCATCATCATCATAAACTCGTCCCCTTGTGCGCGAATTTATGTCGGGAACCAATTGTGCGGCCCCACTCGTCCGCAAGCTGGACGCTCGCTGCCTTCACTTTGTTCGGCTTGCCATTTGGTTAAATTTCTATCTATCTATCTATCGATCCATCGATGGGACGCCGCCGAGCAACCGAGTTTGTCTGTTCAGCTCCCTCGTGACTCTGGCTATAGTGCCTATTTGCTCTCTTGGCAGCAACGAATCCCGCCAACTGAAACCGAACCGATAAGGAGCCCCGCGAATCTATAAGACTGAGGCAACTCAGTGAGCTTGCCGCTCTGGTCTAGGCGCCATTTGGATTGATTGGCCCGCGCGGCGAGTGAGCGAGCGAGCGACCAGAGGAGCAGCTCACATCACTTCGAGTGCGCAGACTCGCTTCAGTTGAGTTGAGTTGAGTTGAATCCAGTTTAGCTTAGCTTGCTTTGCTTTAGTCGGGTCCAGCGAGGCCAGCGGAAGTGCGAAACTCTTTGCCTCTATTATGTCATCTCCAGTCTCAATTCAATTCCAGTCTTTAGCTTCTCTGCAAATTCACACACTCGACACACAAAGCGACTGGCCAGCGCCGGGGTCAAGCAGCTAGTCAGTCGCTGTTAAAGTTAAGAGAACGACGACAAACATTGTGAGTGATGGTAATAACGATAATGATTATAATCATCATTAAAGTGATGATGAGCCTCTGGGTCATCATCATTATCATTAGGCTGCTGCTGCTGCTGCTGCTGCCTCTTCTGCTGCCATCATAGCCGCTGTTTAGCTCATCTCGTTGCTCATGTCCTCGCTTGAGTTTGAAAGGAGCCGCTAGTTTGGCGCGTTGAGCTACCCCCGCTGCTGCCGCTTGGGCCGCTAACTAGCCGGTTGCTCACTTGACTCATGTTTATATCTACATACTCATCGGCTTTGCTGCTTTGCTCACTCCACTTGCCACTCGACTACCGAGAGAGCAGAAGCCTTCACATGCCGCAACACAGAATCCCTTCGCTCCTGTCCGCGAAATAGAGAGCCGAACACTCTCCACTTCCGGTGGCAGGTGGTTGCGCTCAGCGGGCGAGCTAATGAGCCGGCCACTTGCGCTCACTGTGTGATAGGCGTCCGCCACTGCGCTTTGCCTCGTCTCCCTCTTTCCCTCTTTCTGTAACTGGTGTCTCATCGGCTCGCTGTTTCTGGCGATCGGCCGAATAGTTGGGTAGGGAGACAGAGAGAGAGAGAGAGAGAGAGAGAGAGAGAGAGAGAGAGAGAGAGAGAGAGAGAGAGAGAGAGAGAGAGAGAGAGAGAGAGAGAGAGAGAGAGAGAGAGAGA
>WNKI01000001.1:10150120-10165963 GCA_015350385.1 Aculops lycopersici | reverse complement strand
AGAGAGAGAGAGAGCGACACACAGGAAGTGGCTGCTCATCGGTCGCATTTGCTTTGTGGCCTGCATTGTGGCGAGTCTCTCAAGTGTGAACTCTCATCTGTTGCTATACTTGTGGTTACTTGTGGTCACTTGTGATAACGATGATCAAATGAAAGAAAGTTAGCTAACTGTCACCTCGCGAGAAAGCGAGCGCTTCGCTCATCACGAGTTGGCGTGACACTTTGGCGGCCACATGCTCACCTGTAGGCGCCGACCTGGTCGGTGCCTGGTCGCTTGCAAAGTCGGCCGTTCAACAATTGCACGCTACCCTCCAGTTTGTTGGTCGGTCTGTCGATTGGATCGCACATTTAAACCGCAGCCAGCGGCAACAACTAACCTGATACTTAGCTGGCCGACTGTTGATCGGTTTATCGTTTTGATCCCCCCAACATCGAAAGTTACACAACAGCGACACTTGGCAGTAGCGAGCCACGAATTTCTCTCAATGAAATTTGCCCCAGCGAAAGTTCCATTCACGCGAGGAAATTATTAGCTCGAAGAGAGTTGGTTTGCTGAGCCTACCTGTCGAGCGGCCACTTGATTGGCGCTCCCCGCACCGACTGTGTGCCGTTTCTCTATGGCGTCGAGGAGGCTCGCTATAGACGAGGAGTTGCGTAAAGTTTAAGTAGTTGTTGCTTGGGCAATGCAAAAATAAATAAACGAGCAAGCGAGAGTTGGATAAGAGTACGAGAGAGAGAGAGGCGACCAAACGAACGATCTAAAGTAAAGCAAACAAAGAAATCAACTCTCAGCTTGCCGCTGCCAATCTCGTCGTCGCTTTCGACGACGATTTCATTCATTCTGTTTGTCAGTCAGTCAGTCAGTCAGTCAGTGGGACGATGGAATTTTGTGATGTCTCATTCTCATGATTCGCCGCTTACTTTGAATTCTCAATGAGGTGAATCGCAAATTCCAGGTGAGCGACTAGCGAGTTTTTGCATGCGAGTGACGCAGCCAACTTCCCGGCCACTTTTCGGTGGTGATGAGCCCGAGCCGCCAGACGGCGCTAAGGTCTTTCGGCTTCCCTCTTCCTCGCTGCTTGTTGCGGCCTAAGAGGAATCGGTCGCTCAATGTTTGAGTGAAAGCTTTACCTGAGAGAAAGAGAGAGAGAGAAAAAATAAAGTGGCCAGAGTTCCAACGGGAGCCTCGAACGAGCGAGCAAGTGAGCAAGCGAGCAAGTGAGTGAGGAACAGTGGAGCCAATTAAAGCTCTTCCGCTCGCTAACTCACTCACGCTGCTGACACTTGAGCGAAAGTGGCAACCTGAGCGCCGGTTGCGCTTTAAATTTTGAAACAAAACTTATGCAAATGAGTTGCGTCGTCGTTGTGGTGGTTGTCGCTGCCGTTGGCCATTGAAAACTTGCGAGTGAACGAATGAGTGAGAGCAACAAACAGGAGCGAGTTGTTGTTGGTTCGACGGTCGGTCGGTCGGCCGGTCGGTCGGTTGGTGGCGCCAGCGAGTCAATTTGAGGCAGGTGCGCGTCTCGCTCGCTTTTTGGCCGGCCCGCAGTGCAAACAGGTGCGACTTTTCGTCTCGCTCTGGGCCAAGCAGGCAAGCGAGAGTCCAGTTGTCATTTTATTGACCATCAATTGGCCGTCTCTCCAGTGCTCACCTGTTGTTGTTGTTGGTGTTGGTGTTGGTGTTGGTGTTGTCGTTGTCGTTGTCGTTGTCGTTGTCGTTGTCGTTGTCGTTGTCGTTGTCGTTGTCGTTGTCGTTGTCGTTGTCGTTGTCGTTGTCGTTGTCGTTGTCGTTGTTGTCACTGTTATTCAGGAGACCGACTAACTGCACCGCTAGCTGCGTAGTTCACCCACTCAGAGTGCAGAGGAAAAATTCTGAATCTAAATCCAACTCAACGTCCGATTCTCATGCTAATGAAGCAAACGGTCGCCCTTTGTTAGTGAACTCTGTGAGTCCGCGAACTCGTGCCGCAACCACCACGACAGTTTGGCGAGGGTCTTGGAGGCAGTCTTGGGAACAACAAGTGGTGTGCTGTCAACTGGATGGATGGCTGGCTGGCCGGCCGGCCGTTGGGATGGAAGTGCCTAAGAGTCAGGGCCACTTCGCGTTGAGTGTTTCGAGTTCACGTCTACTTTTTGGCGAAACTCGTTTAGTGAAGCGCTTTAAACTCGCGGTAGTATCAAACTTTCTCCCTCCTCCTGCTGCCACTACTTCCACCACTACCCGAGAGGCGGAGTGGAAAAGAAGTCGAGTTTACCTGGCCAAATTAACCAAGGCGAACTCGAGGCGCGAATCAATCATCGCAAGGATGGCTGCTAGGGGGGGGGGTTTCGTTTCACGTGTCAATTAGCCTCCCCTCACACAATTCTCAGGGAGTGACGCAATCACTTTGGAGGCGAGCGAGGCGAAGTTGTCATCAAGTTTTAATTAGAATATTCACCGAGGGAGTTGGTAGAATCGAGCGCAATGTCAGTTTTCCCAAGACGAAATCGATTCGCGTGATGACAATGATGTTGCCATTGCCATTGTCACTGCTGCTGCTGCCGCCGCCTCCCTCTACCACTCTCAAGGAGTAGTCCTTGCTGCCATGTGGAGATGTAATTCGAGTTGAGCGCCGCTCGAGCCAACCTCTGCCTTCTCACCGGAAGTTTGCAAATTGACTCTCGCTTGACAAGTGGAAAGGTAGACTCGCCTCGCGTTGCGTTGCGCTTCGTTGCGTGAAGTAACCAACAATCCCACTATCAAGCGACTCGAACGATTCATTCATTTATTCGTGGATTCATTCAATGCCAACTGCCGGTTATTGGTGGTGGTGGTGCACTGGAGCCAAGGGAAACTCTGAAACTATCTTGTGCGTCGGAAGCGCGGCGCGAGCTACCATCGCGCGCTTAGGTGTCATGAGAAGCAGCAGCGCCAAGCAAACAACAACAACCACACGACAACTGGGCAAATCAATCACGAGACTTTGGATGATTATTAGTGCTCTTTTATTATTACCCACTGGCACTCCGTTTAAACAGAGCGCGACTTGTTGTTACCTGGGGCCCAGTTGGCTCATGACGAAGACAATGACTACACAAACGAAATTAAATTTGGAGGAGGAAGTGTACAAGATGTAGAGCGATGAGATCAATTGGCTTGTTATCTGCACGCGCAAAGGGACTCAAAGTGAGGTGAACTAAACCAAACGTCGTATCTCAACTTGGACTTTGTTTCTTTCTCGTTCTCTTTCTCCATGGCGACAAGCGATAGAAGTGAAAAATGTCGCCTTGTCACTCTCTTTCTCTTTCCATTGGAGTTTTCTCTGTTCTTTCTCAAGTTTAATATCAGCGATGAACGAGCAACTGGCCAAAGGTAAAACGGGAGCAGGAAGACAAACGGCCAAAGTTAACGACGAGCCGCCATCGCAACAACAACAACAACCACTACCACCAACAAGGAATCTTGTTGGGCTGGCAGGTGGTCGTTTCGCCGAATCGATTGTTGGATATTAAATTTGCCGTTTAGTCGCGGCTCTTCGTGTCTTCTATCTTGTACCTGTTTGTTTTGTTTACCCTGAGAATAAGTTGTTGTTGCTTTTGTACTCAGAGTTGCCTAAGCGATGAGCTAGACTAATTGATTTGCCTGTTTAGGTTGGTGGCGTGGCTTTGCGATGGGTTGCGTAGCGCACGAGCGCCGCAGGTAGCTGATCGAGTTGAGGTGGCGGCCAAGAGTTGGAACTGTAACTGGGTTGCGCGTAATCAAATCCAATTGTTGGCGGCGGAGCAGGACATTGGATTGAAAAAGGCGTCGCGCGCCTCAAAATCGATCGAGGCCAAGAAGTGGAAGCGGAGGGCCAAGCGAGCAGCTGGCGTCTCTCTTGGCGCCAGCATTAAAACAACCAACTAGCGACTCGTGCCACCGACACGAGTGGCTGGTTATTCTTGGCACCATATAGCACACAACCCAATGGACTAAACTCGGCCCTCGGCCGACCACCAAACTTTCGTTGCCGGCCGCATCTGTTGGCAAACTACAGCAAGAGCGACAGCAACAGCAACAAAACTGGCGACAAACACAAGAGAAGGGAGCCAACTTTCGATTCTTGAGTCTTGAATGGTGGAGAAAATTACGCAAAGCAGCTGAACTGGTTCAGTGTATGAAATGGAATCACTGATGTAAGAGGGGAGAGCGCGATTTTGATGCCACCGGTTGCTTCCTCTCGGTGGCCAGTCGTCAGCTGCTTCCTCTTTTGAGCTTCTTCGGCGGATGCGCAACCAGAGCAGAGGCCTCTGCGTTGCGTTGCGTTGCGTTGGCTCGCTCCACGCTGCACCACTGCGCGACCACCGGTTGCACTGTTGGCTATTTTTGTCATCATTAATTCTGCTCTGCAGCAGAGGGCCACTTCTTGGGGTGTGTGCGTGCGGTGCGGTGCGGTGCGATATGCCGGCCGCTCTCCTCTTTTTACGCAATGCTTGCGACAATTTCAACTCCGATTCTGCCAACGCGCGCGGCGCGGCTCGCGCAACGACACAACTCACATCTTGGGTCAAGCTGGCGCGCGGTGGTGGCCAATGGAAATGTGATTTGCGCTCGGCACATGTGCAGTCGGTGGCCGAGCAGCGTAAGCTGCATCTGGCGATTTGGCCAACGTTTCATCGGCTCTTGTTTCATTGAGAGGCCAATGCAGGTTTAGAGGATATCCAGGAGGAAGAGGGAGAAAAAGAGGAGGCAGGAAAAGGAGCGAGCGAGCGATGCTTCGACCGAGGGCGACACTTTTCTTGAAATTTGAATGGCGACGAGGTAAACGAAGAAGCAACAGATGCGCCAAGTGGGACGCCCGCGAGTTTTGGCGCCATTGAATGGTCTCCAAGTTTAGCAAAACACACCGAGCACACAAACAGGCGACAGAATCCCCAACTCCCTCAGGTAGCAATTTGCAAGCGATTGTTAGATTTCGCTCCCTAAGCAAACGAGTTTACCTGCCTCCTCTATCTTTTTTTCTTTCTTTCTCTCTCTCTCTCTCTTTCTCTCACTCTCACTCGCTCGCTCACTCGCTCGCCACGTACGACATCTTCGCTCGCTTCACCTTCGCCATCGCTCGCACCATCCCCAACGCGCATGCGCAACATTCACACAGCCAAAAGAAAACACCGATCGCCAGTAGGAGACCGCGACTTGCATCACTCATTCGCCTACCAACAACACCAATGGCAACAACACGAACCAACCATAGAGCAGCAGCAGCAGCAGCAAAAGCAGCAACAGGCAACCCCATTGGGTCACATTATTAGGCAAACACTAATAGTAATGACAACCCTCGACAAGCGAACCAATTTCAAGCCGGCAAATCGAATCTTGGTCCGATGAGCAATCAGCATCCTGTAGAAAATTCGACAAACAACCTCAAAGAGAGCAGCAAAATTGACCACGACAAGACCACAAAATCAGTCTACTAAGGTAAGTGGCCAACTGCTTGCTAAAAACTCGTGCTGGTGCAACCAACCACGAGCCCCACTACAGCCTGGCCCAAACATTTTGCACTCTTATCTATGAGTTTGCTCGATCCTGCAGTCGGGCAAATTTGCCCCCAAGACAGTGCTTTTTCTCGCTGCTACGGCGTCGCAACTGTAATAATTGCTGTTGCTTAGCTGCAGTTCATATCTGATGTGTGCAAAACTTTCGGGCCAGCGAAGTTTTCTAGTGCCATTTCAATTCGACTGAGAGAAAGATGATTGTTATTATTATTATTATTATAACCATCGAGTGTTCTTGAAACGGACGGACGGACGGACGCGAGGGGAGAGGAGAGGAGAGGAGATGCGCAGGTAGACTGGCTGGCCGCGAGGGAGACCATCACTCGATGGGCCGCGTGTAGCGCGCTTGCACTGCAATCAAACGCTGGGGTCGGCTTAACAACCACTTGTTGGTCGTCGATCAGCTCGACTCGATTATCTCGCTCGCTCGCTCGCTCGCTTACCCGCTAGCTCGAGCTCGTGGTCTGTTATTAGTGATTAAAGTTAGCCACTCGTCTCTGTGTGTGTCTGTGTGTGTGTCTGTGTGTAAAGAGTCGGCCAGATCGGCCGACGAGATGAGAGGACGAGCAAAGAGGATGAGTCGTCTCCGTTCTCGCGCTAACCTTAGCGTTGTTGTTGCCATTGCAATTGGCGCTGCCGTTACCGTTGCGATTGCTCTTGTGATCTTACTAGTTAGTTTCATGAGCTCAGCCAGCCGGCTGGTCAGTCAGTCAGTCAGTGAGACGCTCGGCTAACAATCCGACGAGAGCGAGAGTTCGTGTCGAGCTCATCCGCTCGCAGATTGATTCGTCGTCGCAAACTCATCTCGCTCGACTGCTTTACTTGGACAATTTGCGCCACTTGGCGGCCACACTGCAAGCAAGCAACGACAACACAACAGCAGCAGCAGCAGCAGCAACAGCAACAGCAACAGCAACAGCAACAGCAACAGCAACAGCAACAGCAACAGCAACAGCAACAGCAACAGCAACAACAACAACGGCACCATTGACCTGCGCGGCCGCCGAGATGACGCACACGATACCCACGGCAACTCGTGCTCTTGAAACTGGCCGCTCGCTCGCTCGCTCGCTGTAAGCTGGCCAAATCACCTGTTGCGCTCGCTCGCAACCTGTCGCAGTTAGCCAGCGAGCGCGGGATAACTGGTCAGCGCATGAACTTGCCCGGCGAGCGAGCTGGTGTCTGCTGCTTCTACTTAGAGAGCAACGGATGAGCCAGCTGAGGAGGTGAGCGAGAGTTTGGGGTTTATTATCATCACAATGGTCGCGAGTTGGCAGCAGCCGGACGGACGGACGGGGAGAAGTGAGAGTGAAGAGTTGACTTGTCGGTGTCGGTGTCGGTGTGGTTGTCGTCGTCGACGTCGTCGTCGTCGTCGTCGACGTGGTAAGAGACAGAGCAGCTGCCATTGAGGGACACGCAGAGATGAGCAGACTGACCCTTGGACTAGCCAGTTAGTCAGCCGACCAGCTAGCCAACTGGCGAGCTAGCTGGCTAACTGGAAAGATAGCCAGCCCGCTAACCATCCAGCCAAGGGACCAGAGTCACAGTCGGTGAGATGAAAATTTAAATTTCCAATTCAAAGTCTCTCAGTTACAATCTAACAGTCAGGTCGTGTCATCTTTTTTCCCGTTTCACAGTGAAACTTTCACTGGCCAGCTCGCCGCTGCTCATCCTCTTGCGCGCAGTCGGCAGGAATTGAATGGCTCGTCGTACGTTCCACTGAGACTCAATGGTGGTGGTTATTGCTCTCGCCTTAGGTTTTTTCTAGTGGTCGTCAAGGTTGATGATAATGAACTAGCGAGCAGCTTCACGTTGGCCTTGGAATCAACGGCAACATGATGATGTAGCTGCTCGATGGTATTTGCAAGATGGCAAATGCAAACCAAGACAACAAAAAACGACAACAACGAGCACCACCGTTACCCTTACACGTGCGCAGTTATAATTGCCCCCTACTCTCTATCTACCTTTCACTTTCTTTTTAATCTCTTCACTGCCCGGCCATTTAGTTACTTGGCTCGCTCATTACGTGTTCTTTTGGTCGCCCTTAAATTTAGTTAGCTTGTCGAGATTCATTGTGCCAAAGTCCATCTTCAAGAGTGGGTTTAGAATCTTGCAAACATCCAGGATGTGAGCAAAGAATTTTGTTGATTTGCATTGGAGATCCTGTAGACGCATCAGCTGGAAGTCTGGGTACAAGTTCATCGTTCGCTTCAGCTTAATGAACTCGTCCAGCGCCGGATCCCACAGGTAGTATTTGGTGAACAGGCAGGACATCATCATCCACCACATGGTGCGGTAGCGAGTATACAATCCAAGCGCAACCTTTGGCGCCAAATCTCGCATAATGCCCTGCGCGTTCTTCTTACCTGTCGGCTTTCCCTCGGCGCCAATGCTTTCCTCGGCCTCCACCAGGTACCTCAGCGCTTCCTCCGAGTGCTCGTCCAGCTCTTCGTCGGAGTCCGCGTGGTCAAAGCCACTGCCCGCGGCTCGCCCTGAATCGGGCTCCCTCCTCTTCCTAAACAAACCCTTTATTTTTGCCTCGATTCCCGCAAAGGTTGACCTCTTTTCCTCCTCGCTCTCGTCGTCCTTTGGTTTGTCATTGACTGCAAAGTATTCGTCCACTGTGGACAAACGCTCACCTTCGAACGGCTTGTCCACATCGGCCACCTCGCTAAACAGGTGGCGAGTTAAACGAGCCACACGCCTCAGGTAGAGTCCCTTGCGGACGGGATTGATGACTTCCTCGCGAAACACGCCCCAATAGAGACGAACCTTTACATTGGCACAATACAACTCGAGCACCCTCTTGGGCACTCCCTTCATTGGGGCGCGAAATGCATACTCGGTCCTCTGTAGGCCATTCGAGTCCTTGTACTCAATGGTCTCGATGGTTTCAATTGTATCACAGGTAACTGTTTGGAGGTTCGCCAGATTGGCCACGAGAACGATGGAGACCAAGACCAAGGAATAGGAAGAGTAAGAAGAAGAAGCAGCAGCAGCTATAGCAGGTGTCTTCAGGTGACTTCTCGTGTTCATTCGCATTTTCTTGTCATTGGTGGATCCGATCGAACATTCAAGAGTCGATTGGTCGCATTCAAGAGAGCGAGTTGCTAAATATATTCACCTCCGTTGCTCCTCCGCCGGCTGAGCCTAAAAAAACTAAATTTGATTTAATAGCACAAATTTTTCTGGATAGGCGAGGCGGCCAAACACAATGGCGATTGCAATGTTGTTGTGACTTGCTTCAAGCCCGTTGCTCTCTTGGGATGCTGACAAGCGCGTGTGACGCAACCACCGTTCCCCATTACTCTCCTTTGGAGTTTTTCCTCCTCTCTCTCTCTCTCTCTCTCTCCATTGGCTAGGATCATTCAAATTTTTTTAACATTTCACAATCTACCGAGGACACACCAAACGCAAACTGCTACACTTCCACCACTACCATTCCTCACTGCCACTTTCCATGCTCACTAAACCCTCAGCGCCGCTCAGGTATATTTAGAAACTTTCGAAAGCTCTGTGTTGAAAGTTCACCGCTGCTCCTCTCTTTATCGACGACATTCCAGTGGCTTCACTCTATCGGCTTCAACTCGCCGATAGTTTGTTGCTGTTGTTATCTTGAGGCGGTAGAAAGATAAAGAGAAGAGTCAGGTGAGAGATAATTGGGATGGACCGACGAGTAAAGGGAGAGAGACAATTAACTAAAGTTGTCGTTAAGATTCTATGCTACTTATTATTCAAGTTTAGTCATCATGATGTCGATTTGTGTGTTTGTGTTGGCTGGTTGATTGCATTGCCTTCACCTGCTACTTGCATAGTTGGTTGGTTAGTTAGTCACCTTGTTGTTGTTGTAGTGGTAGTTGTTGCTCGCCAATCTTACCAACTGTGTGCATTATAAGCGGGCGACAAAAAACTAGAAGAAGAAGGAGGCAAAGGCGAAGGCAAGCGGCAACAACCTGTTGCTCTTGGTTGGTGTGAGTATCCTGGCGCTTGAGAGACTTGATAAGATGAAACTTTCACTTTACCCTCAACTTTCTTGCGCTTATCAGTGTCTTCTCGTATCGCGTTGTGTTCTATCGCTGTCGTTGCCACTCTGTCGTTAACGATGACTGGCCACATGGTAGAGCAACATCCAATTAGCCAGTCAAGCTAGCAACGAACAGGTAGCTCAACATTGAAGAGTTTTTTCCGTAAGCAAAACTTTTTACTCCTCTGGCGAGATGTCCAGGAATCTGCTGATTGGTGGTGGGGTGTCGTTCTCGTCGTATTGCACGGCTGGTGGCATGGTTGGCGCCATCCTGCGGCCGCCACTTGGCGCAGCCTGCTGGTTGTTGGTTGGCGCGCCCGAACCGGAAGCCAAACGACCCCCGGCGACCCCTGGAACTGGGGCCTTGGACATCTTGTTTCCGTGCAAGTGGCGCATAATTCCCATGTTCTGGCCCTCATTTGAGGCTGACATTGGGGCGTCGCTCTCGGTTTGTTGCTCAATGCGCAGGTTGTCCGAAGCGGCGGCCTCCTGTTGCTGGTCGGCGGCGGCCGAGCTGGCGGCCTGATTGTTTGGGCAAACCTTCTTGCACTTGATGTGGTCACAAAGACGAGCGGCCTTTCCGTCGGTCCTCAAGATCCAGCGGCAGTTCTCGTTCTTTCCGATTCCCCCCTTTCCATTTATCATCTTGGTGTTTGGGTAGCACTCGGTGCGGCATCCCTGGGCATCGGTAGCCTGGGCCTCGGCGAGTGCGGCGGCAGTCACGGCCACCAACAGCACGCTAGCGACCACAGTGCGAGCGTTGAAGAAGCTTGTGGACAAATGCATCTTGTCGATCGTTGTTTGCTTATACCGGAAATAGTCTTGTTGATGAACTCGCAAGTCTTGGTTTTCTCTCCTGGTTGTTTAGTCGGTTGGTTGGTTGTTTGTTCTTCTCCGAGTTGCGGGAATCTGATGAATTTTATGCCTCGAAACTTTTCCTTTTATACTCGACGATTTCCAACAAACGACAATCCGAGATGATTTTATTCTCGAGGTTTCCCTTCGCAACTATACTAGCAATAGTATGGTTGCGACACTTTCAGGTGGACTCACATAGCACAATAGCCATTGTGCTGTGCGTCTACCTCGTGGCGCATCTTAGATTCGTGATACTTCCGCTGGCGCGAAAGAGTTGACTTCGAAGGGTTGAGTGCAAGTCGCAAGCGGGACGCGTTAATTAATCAGCCCTTTGGATGTCTTCTCGGTCGGATGACAAGCTAGCTTTTCGATTGTAGAGCGTGAAGAAAGGTCGTTTAGTCTGATTTATTGGCTCGAGTCTCGTCGTCTGCTTTGTGTCAGAGTTGGAATGGAAGCAAGATGCAAATAAATTTGAGTATTATTATTATATAAATATAGGCATTAGAAGGATGACATCACACAAAGACACGAGCGGGAAAAGTGAAACTCGTTTCCTTCTCGCCACGTCCACACGCCGCAACAATTGAAGTGCCGAAGTCAGCGTCTGTTTTGTTTTTGCAAATATGAATGCCTGCTATCGCTTGTATCGAATACCAAACGAGTGCACTAATTTTCGCAAAGCCCAATCAAGCTCCAACACTCGTAAATAACAAACTTTGGCGCACATGTTTAGCGAGAGAGTGAGAGTAGACAATACATCATAAGACACAAACAAGTGGCCATGAGAAGGGCACATGTTGCTACTCCAACTCGGCCACCCATTTTCTCCTATTCGTTTTCTTGTTCTGACGTTATCACTGCCACTGGCGCCGATGGATGGAGGTGAACGCAAGTGGATTTGACGCATGATTATCGATGCTAAAAATTGGCCAACTTGGTTTATGGAGTCTATGGAGGAGTCTATTACAAAGGCGAGTTTCGTAACTTGGTCGCCAGTTGCGACGAGTTGGCAAAATTGCTAGACGCCCAAGTCAATCTAATTGCATTTAACAGCAAAAAGAGCAACAAATGCGCATGATGAATTCATCAAAGAGCGAATGGATCTGGCGCGGCGCCGACTGGTCGTGCGGCTCATCGATTCGATGTAATCGTTGGAGTTACAACTTGCAAGCGACATCAACTCATTCGGCAGGCCGCGCAACCACGACAACCACTAGTGAGCAACTGGTGGTTGTCGTCATCCCGAATCAGATGGTAATGGTGGCGCCGATATCCGTGGAGCGAAATGGAGTGGATGTTGCATTGTTGTTGACGTCGCTTTATCTCGGTTTGGTCCAACATCAGACACAAAAGAAGGCTCCTCGCGTTGTATGTATGTGATCGTCGGTGTCCCTCGGGCGAGTTTAGTGATAGCAGCAGCAGCAGCAGCAGCAGCGCTAAGTGTGGCGCCGAGTAACAAGTGTGGCGAGTCAACAACGGCGCCAGCCACTTGCTGCCGCTGATTAACTCGACAATGATGATGAGAGTGATGATGATGATGATGATGATGATGAGAATGAGGTGATATAAATCAATCCATCGGAGCTTCATTATTGTAATTATTGTTTTTATTGCTATAATCGCGCGCATTTGATCGCTCGCTCGCTCGCCGGCAAGCCAACCAAACTGCAAGCTGAATGGCGAGGCTGGCGTTTGTGGTTTGGAAATTGCTCGTCGTTGGCTGGCGGATGGTGGCCGGAGTAGCAGCAGCAGCAGCAGCAAGTGGCCACGCGGCGTGGATGTCGCCCTTGTCGTTATAAAGTCGCAGGAGATTGTTTGATGTGGACGACTTAAATAGATGAATGGATGTGGACAATGGCTGCGAGAGTTCGCGCCTTGGTCGCATCATTTAGCTTGGCCAACTATATTCGAATGGATCCCATTGATTGCGCTCAGTGCATGGCGTTGCATTGCCTCGTGAGCCAGACAGTTCAGCTTTGGTTTCCAGCTCGATCATCCAAAAGCTGCTCGCCGACGAGCAATTGGAGCAATCGGAGGAGGACGCCGCTTCGAGCGCTTAGATAATAAACTTGCTAATCACTTCCACGTGATCTAGTGCGTCGGCAGTGGCGCATCGTGGTCGCCATAGACGCTCGTTGATCATCAATGAGAAGCCGCTGAGCTGGGCGGCGAGTCTGTTGTCAAGGCATCAGGCTGGCGGCGCTTGTGGCGACAGCGGCGGCAGCAGCAGCAGCAGCACCAACAACAACAACAACATCAATTGAGCCTTCCGCCCGCTCGCCACTTCCGACCCCCAGAGGCGGCAATCTATCTGCTGGGCGCCTCCCAGTTGCGCAACCCTTGCCGCGAGGCTCGACTCACTGCCTACCGTGGAGCAGCGGCCGACGACCACGATGAGAGCTTATTATTTGGCCGCAACCAAATCAGCGAGTCGGTGAGCGCGCTATTATTAGCTGCTTAGGTAACACTTGTGCGGTTGGCCAATTAATTTGCCATCCGAACAACAAGTGGCTTTGGTAGCGGCAGTCACAGGCGCCGTTGGCCACCGAGCGGCTCCTCAAGTGAAAATTGATCCCTGTGTTCATCTATCTATCTCTCTCTCTCTGTGTCTGTCTATCTCTCCCTCTCTCCGTCTGACTCTCGATCGCCGCGCGCGCCACACAAACGCTCGTTTCATCTGATCATCGATGATCTCGGTGGGCGAAGCTCCTAGATGATGATCATCATCTTCATCATCATCATCAGCGCGCACTGGCCGATCCAAACTGAAGCCCAAACCTCAACTCTATCTCAAGGGAGAGGAGAGATGAGTTGTCTTAGATACTCCAGTTGTTCTAAATACACTTGCTCTCGCCTCACATTCCGTCTCTCTCTCTCTCCCGCTCCGCTTCTCCATTGCGAAAATCTTGTACAACTCGATGCACGATGTTGGGGGCTGACTTCAATTTTTCTGGCGCCAACTAACTTCAATCTATTTATGAATCAGACGCTAGCTCTTCATCTCTATCCCATTTCACTCACTCCACTGCTCCCCTCAATCCCATCTCGTGGTTATCATCATCATCAACCAGCACAAGTGGCAGCCGCCTGTGTGTTAAAAGCCGCATTACTCGCGAACGGCAAGCGACTAGTCGAGGCTGGGCTCTAGGAGAAGAGAGTCGACTGTGGAGAATCTTGTGGCTAGCGCGAGAGCTGGAAGTTTCTCATCATCATCACTCGTCGTATCGCGGTCGCGGTTTTGCTGGTGTTCGTCTTGTTAATCACTGGCCCGCGGTAGCGGCGAGCACAAGACAAGCGATCGATTGGTTGATTGATCTAATTGACTTGTTGGGTTATCTTTGCTAAATTGCCACCCAACGCCTAGATCAACGATGAGGAGGATGACGAGACTTGCGAGCGGGAACTTACCTCATTCGCGCAGCCGCGCACTGATCTTGTGTCAAACTAAACGCCTGGACACGCCCTCGGTCTAACCAGCAGACTCATTGGGAGCCGGGAAAACACGGCCATAGCGATTCTCCGGCGGCAGCACCTAACTTTCGTCGCGACTCGAGACTCGCGATGTGCGAGTGCGTTGCGCTTCGCTCGCCAAAAGTCATCCTATGGATGGGGCAAAAACCGGAGCACACGTAACGAGAGCGCGCAACTCGAAGCGGCCAAATCAGCCAGACAGCCAATCAGCCAGCAAACAACAAGTGGTTGCGCTGCGCGCTAATCAATCAGCAGCGCCAATCAATAAATCGATCAATTAAACGCCACCATCATCCCGACCGAGCGCTTCACCCGCCCGCTCCGCTCTCCTATCGCAAATCACTATCACCAGTGCACAGTCTCCAGTATCCAAACACTAGCCCCGCCGCCAATTACACTGGCAACGGCCGACGGAGGCTCAACAAGTGGTATTGTGTGGTTGTCGGGGTGGCTTATTGGCCATCGCTGGCTCGCTACTTGCCGCTGCTTCCATCCTCAAGGGGGACGCACGGGTTACAAGTGGCACGGCGTCAGTGGGAGAAGCAAGGGGCAAGCGAAGGAGAATCCAATTGCCTTTGATTCGGGCTCGGGATGAGACCTAGCAGCGAGTCTGGTGAAAAGTACCGCGTCTGCTGCCGGATGATTAGATGTTGTTGCTGCGGCGGTGGCGTTGATTTTGATATTGCAACCACCACCACTACCATCGCTGCTGATGGGGGCGATGAAGAGTGATGGTGATCGTTGGTCGGTCGGTGGTTGGCGCTGCTCGCCGCGGCTTGCCGCTAGTGCGCGTGCTAGGGGAGGTAGCTGCGCGTATGCGCAGTCGGCCCCCTTCGTCTTCCATTACTAGCCCAAGCCGCTTGGGCGACTAGTCGACGAATAGCCGACTCGCGTTGCTCGACATTATTTGTTGTGTTTTATTATCAATATTATACTAGTACGAGAAACCCCATCGACTAGCGCAACAACCACAACCACAGCCACCATTACGCCGCAGTGAAGAGTTGAATCCATACCACCGACCACTTGTTGTTTCGGCTGCTGCCGTTGTGTTGTTGGTGTCGCTGTTGGTGTTGCTGTCATTGTTGTTGTTGTTGTTGTTGTTGTCGCTATCCCTAACGTCGATAGTTGATTAACACAACCCCATTAGTTAGAGTCGCACATCTCATCTCATCTCATCTCATCTCATTGCTCCCTTCCCTAAACTTTACTTCTCATCATCATTATCATCATCAGCTTACTTCCATTCTCATCACTCTGGTTTTAGTTGTTAGTAATTAAACAGCAACAAACCAACCAGTAGTCGCAATTGTGGGCGCGCTTCTCGCAATCAGAAAGCGCAACTAGCTCAACTCAAGTGCACACACGATAATGACGATTTATGCCAATACCAACAAATTAGACGACTAATCAATCAGCACAATCAATCTCCATTCCTATAAAACAAATGGTCATCCTCAAACTCCGCGCACCACCAACAACATTAACGTCGCGCACACAACCACTTGTTCAACACGACAACCACCACCACCACCACCACTAATCAACCAACTCATTGCTCACCAATCTCCGATCATACGCCACGACAACCACATCATGCAACAACCGCAACAGCAGATTAGAGCAAACAGTCAAATTAGATCTTCATCCTTATCATCATCATCATCCTCATCCTCATCATCGTCTTTATTATTATTATTATTATTATTACTACTACTGCTTCTACTACCATTATTATCATCATCATCACCATTGCGAATATCGGCCAGCACCACATCAGTTTGCAGCGATATAAACGAGCGGTGCTCAAGTTACGCAACGACAACGACAACAACTGCAACTGGAGCCAACGGATTGAGTTACCGTCAGTTAGTTTATTAGTAGGTTATAATTGAATCAACTTGGAATTTTTGCAACAGAATCGTCAGTAGAGTCTAACACAATATAAGCGACTAATTGGAGCGCCCAAGAGAG
>WNKI01000001.1:10028178-10150100 GCA_015350385.1 Aculops lycopersici | reverse complement strand
AGAGAGAGAGAGAGAGAGAGAGAGAAAGAAGAAAAACTCAAAATTAGCGGCCACAAATTTAATAGCTACCACCAAACAAATTGAATTATGATGGGCAAGTCTCCTGCGTTAAGTGGCGCCGCAACCGGCCACCTGGCCGGCGATGTGGGCGCCACTTTGGTCTCAAATCTAATCGCAAACCAGCAGCGAGCTAGCGAGCCGAACCAATCGCAACAGGTGGCCCAGCATCAGCAACTTAAACAGCAGCAACAAAACAGCAACACCAACACCAACACCAACAATTCATCAGCAACAAACTCCACGTCCAAACTAATGGACTCGCAACAGATGCACGTTTGTCGTCTCTGTGATAAGCTTCTATCTTCTAGCTCCTCGCTGGACAGACACATGTTGACGCATTCGGGCGAGCGGCCCTTTGTTTGTAAGCGCTGCCACATGACATTCACCACAAACGGTAAGTATTTATCCCCACTTTTGTTTGACTGTGTTGTCGTTGAGATCGCGATAAGAGTGACAATAACCGAGCCGCGGCCTAGTTACCTAAGAGGCGAACCTCGACCAGTTGGCGAGTTGTTTAGCTAGCTAGCTAGCCAGCCAGCCAGCCAGCCAACCGACCGACCGTCTGGGCTACAATAAAAGAGACCAAGACAAACAAATGTGCAAATGGCATCCTAAGCAAACATGAGCCAGTGAGTTCACTGTCTCGCATGCCTCAGAGTTCAGTGTGTCAATAGTGCTAATGTCATTGCAAGTTGGTGGCGGTCGGCTAGCTGGTGGCGCCAAGCCAACTGAACCAACTGAACCGACTGAACCAATTGACAATGACAAATCACATTCAGGTTCAAAGAGTCGGCGGCTTCCCAATCAAGTGGCTTCGTTTGGCCGAGGTTGATGAACTTGCGCGCCCCTAACGGTTCTCCATGTTCTTTGTAGCGATTGTTTCTGTTGTTTTTTGCCAGTCTC
Source organism: Aculops lycopersici (assembly GCA_015350385.1). Taxonomy (NCBI): domain Eukaryota; kingdom Metazoa; phylum Arthropoda; class Arachnida; order Trombidiformes; family Eriophyidae; genus Aculops; species Aculops lycopersici. The sequence continues at coordinate 10,149,137 of WNKI01000001.1, read as the reverse complement.
TTGTCGCCAAAAGCGAAGGCGCTCGCCGAGTTGATCGGATTCAGATGACGCGCAACAAACTAACTCCCTCCACAATGATTCCTCGATATTCACACTAATTGGCAAATGACGCAACATTTTGATTGGCAATCGTCGTCTAACCCAAACCGTTAAAATCACAACTACAGGTAACATGCATCGTCACATGCGCACTCACCTGCACAAGGACTCGCTGGCCAGACAACAACAGGAACAGCAACTGAAATCTCTAATCGGCGCCTCGGCTGCCGCTGCGGCGGCTCTAGCGGCCAGCCAACAGCAATCCTCGTCGTCGGTGTCGATGTCGTTGTCGCAAGCAAATGTTCATCATCAATTGTCGTCGCCGCGTTCACTGATCCACCAGACGACGAGCATCGGGAGCGCAAACACCTCACTAGCCGCACCGGTGCCACAAAACCAACAACTACAACCACCACCGCCACACAATACACGAGCAAACCACACGCACCAAAATATTAGCAGCATCCTAGCAAACAATCCCATCGCCGCATCAAGTCCCGCGTGCTCCATCGGCGGCGCCGCTAGCCTACAGCCAACCAGCGTGGCTGCCGCAATGACCTCAGGCACTCTAGCCGGCCAATCATTCAACTCGCACCAGATGGGCGCCAACCTGATCAGCAACCAAAACAAAAACAACACCAACAACACCAACAACTTAGGCCAAAATAACTCTTTTATCACCACAACCTCATCGGCTGCACCGTCGCCCCTTTTGCTGGCCGCGAGCGCAACAGCAGCGGCCAACAGTCTCCCCTACGACCAGCAACAACAACAAGTGGTTGCCTCCTCAGCGGCCTCGCTCTCTGCGTTGCTCAACCAGCAGTTGGCAGCCGCATTTCAGCAGCAGCAACAACAACAACAACAACAACAACAACAACAACAACAACAACAACAACAACAACAACAACAACAACAACAACAACAACAACAACAACAACAACAACAAGCGACTCCAACCACAGCCACTAGAGCTAGGCGCTCGCAGCTAAACTTGAACGATCACTACCAACAACAGCAACAAGTGGACCAATTCGGACTTCCGCTGCACCACCAAAACCACAACATATCATCGCCAGCCTCCTCCTCAGTGACCTCGTCACCTCTGCCGCCAAACATGAGCGGAAATCATCAGCACGAGGCTGCCCAATTGGTCGCCGCCGAGGCCGCGGCCAAGTTCCTGCGCCAGCACCAGCAGCAATTGGACCCGAAGAGCCTCATACTCGGCGCCCTGCAGGCAAGCGGAAATGACCTACAGCAGCAACAGGCGCTCAATTTCGAGTCTGTGAAGGCGGTAATGTTGGCAGCTGCGGCCGCGGCGACCGCCGCTGCGGTATCTCAACAGCAGCAGCAACAACAACAACAGCAACAACAACAGCCGCAATTCTCGTGGGACGAGATGAGAGAGTTGGAAAACCTAAGACTTAATGCAACTGCAACAACAACCACCACCACCACCACGGAAGACGAGAGCGAGCTCAGCGGATCCTCGCCCCAAAGGTCTCGAGGCAAGCGGAGGAAACAGGTGAACCCGAGATCAAGTCGCTTGGCGCACATGGGCCAGTCAGTGCAACGGACAATTGTTACGTCACCCTTCGATAGGCACCAGGGACTGGGTCACGATAGCATTAATCTTAACAATAGTAATCTAGATGAAGAGGAAGGTTTCTACCAGATTGAGATCAATAACAATAGCATTAAACCACATGATCGCAACAATAACAACAACGATGACGACATCAACGACGACGTCGACAATATCCACTTGACACGGCGCGAGCTTAAACGCGAGCGATCAGATTTAGGTAATAACAACCACAATAAAAACAACAGTGAGGATTCCGACGATGAAAGTGTTGCAACTTGCCATGGCGGCGAGGGACGAGATAACAGTAATGTCGCCACCACAAACGCTGATGACTCAATGCTGATGTCAATCGAGGGCGAGGATGAAGGCGACCACGACCGCGACCACGACGACCACGACGACCACGACGACCACGACGACCACGACGACCACGACCACGACAACAACGATTGCGACCAGGAAACTAGCAGAAGTTTCGAGCACTTCAAGCGTCAAGTCGAAGATTTCAACAACAATTATAACAATAATCAATCTTTGAAACGTCAACATGTGGCTGCAAACTCAGGCGGACCCGCCGATTTGATTCTCGACGATGACGAGTGCGACGTTGTGGAGGATTGCGACGACGATGATGCAACAGGACAAACGGGATTTGAGTTGGACGAGGAGGACGAGAACGATGGAGAGATTAACAACAACAACATTCATCACTCGCCAATCAATCGAAACCACAACTTGAATCTAAACCTAAACTTTAATCATCTAGGCATCAGTCATGATCATCATAATGATACTATCATACAAGAAACTCACTCTCTCTTAGGCCACAAGAGGAACCAAAACAACAATTCACAAGAGGACCTAAATCTACCCAATCCATTGGTGACAGTTAACGGCGAGATCATAGAGGATATCTCACAATCGTATGTCAAGACTGCAAATCCAAATGCAGCACGAAAGGGCGGCAAAAGGAACAGGCACTGTTATAAATGTAAACTGTGCACCTACAGCTCCGTCGATAGGTGCACCCTAGTGAGACACTTGCGTATACATAGCGGCGAGCGGCCGTATATCTGTGGTATCTGTAGGTACGCTTTCACCACTAAGGCCAATTGCGAGCGCCACGTGAGGAAGAGGCACAAGAAACAGTACAACAGTCTTGGCGGCGCTGGGGGCGTCAAGGGGAGCAACGGGGGCGGAAGGAGTTTAATTATCACGGACCATAGCAATCACCAGACCATACCTGTCAAGGTGAACCCAGTGGCCGCGCAAACAATCTCGCAAACCCTACAAAGAATTCAGGAGAAACAAATACAACAGCCGCAACAATCACCGCAATTGCAACAAACTGTTGCCATTGCATCGGAGGAGCAACAACAATCACAATCACAACAACAGCAGCAGCAGCAACATCCGCTACTACTGCATCCTCACCTGCCACTTGATCTGAGTTGTGGCAAATTTTTACCTTCAAAGTAATAGCTGTTAGTAGTATAGATTACAAAGAACAATGTTCCAAAAATGTAATATTTTAGAAATGATGATGGCCACATTTATTATAATTATAATTATCATTAGTAGTTTGAATTTCATTACTAGTTCATCTAGAATATATACAACATTCACAAATAGTATATAATCAATTAATTTGTTTTGATAGATCTTCTACTCTCGCTTTCAATTGGTTTCCGTTTTTCTTCCGTTTCCATTTTCATTAGTTTTATTCTCTTCTTCTTAATTGTGATTCAGTTTAGCTGGTGCTATTAAGTTCCTCTCGTTTTAACTTGGTTCGTTTGCTGGGACGGCTGTTCGTTGGCAGGCATTTTCAAACCGGCTAGCTGGTCCCCTCCAGGCGCCGTAAATATAAGGGTCTGACATTCAATCGGAACTCCAACTGGCAGGGGAATCAGTTGGATGGTGGAGTTCGATGTGGTGGTTGGTGTGTTCAAATTGTTAACTTGTTGAATGGTTTGTTGATTTTGTTGTTGCTGCGGATGTTGTTGGTTGTTGTGTTGCGGCTGCTGTTGTAGATGATGTGGCGGCAATTGGATTGTTTGTATCTGGTGCTGCTGTTGCTGCTGGTGCTGCTGACCTTGTTGTTGAGCCTGCTGATGACCTTGTTGCTGCTGTGTCTGTTGGGTCTGTTGTTGTTGTTGCTGTTGTGATTGTTGTTGTTGTTGTTGTGATTGTTGCTGCTGGGATTGTTGTTGGGATTGTTGCGACGCCGAGGACGACGAGTGCTTTGGCTGCTTTGGCCCTCGGCCGGTACCAGTTCCCGGCGGTTGCATGTGAATCTTCCTGTGTCTAGAAAGTTTGTCTTTTCTATAGAATCCCCTGCCGCAGAATTCACATGGAAAGGGTCGCTCGCCTGTATGTATCATCTGATGACGCTTTAGGTGATTCTTTTGCGAGAAGGCACGTTGACAAGTTTCGCACTTGAATGGTTTATCACCAGTATGCGTTCTCATATGATCAAGCAACTTGCACTTGTAGGAGAAGCCGGATCCGCAAACATTACATGCACAAGGCTTATCCCCGTGAGCAGCACGAGTATGAACCTTGACCCTCTCTGGGTTGGCAAACAGTTTACCACATTGTGGACATGGGACACTCTTCTCCTGCTTTGCATGGGTGGTTAAGTGAGTCTGTAATTCTTGAGCTGTTCTAAATGGGATCTTGCAGGCAGGACAAGGCCACATATTCACTAGGCTGACAGTGCTGGTCATACTTATGATATATTGGAATAGTTATTATAATAGTAATATCTAATTATAATAGAATTTTTATTGGAATATAAAATAAATTCATTCGTATAAAGATGTGTCGTCGTTCGGTTGGTAGTTTTCGTATGCCAACAATATTATTATTGCTCGGGTTCGAAATGGAGCTTTCTATGTGTTGAGATCAACACACACAGCGAGCAAGATAGACAAACTTGCAGCAGCCGGCGTCGCGTAGATAGACGTCGTTGTACTGGTTGCTTGTTGTATTTGCTGCCGCTAATACCCTCCCGTTTTCCATTGAATACCGACCGCTGGTGCCATTGCGGGCGCCTACGTTTTGTCTGTGAGGGGCAGGCAACAGCGAGCTCTGCGGGCGGCGTGCGCTGGAGCCGGAAAGTGAGGACGCGCATTTCGCGCACCAATCTGTCTACCGAAACATGGTATTTCGCACTGGTTGGATCATGAACTGCGCTTGCAAAATGCGAGGGGGAGATGAACAGCCGCTGTGTGCAATTCAATGGCCGACGCGGGACGACGCGCAACACATACTCACTCGAGTTACTCTCGCTCTCCCTCTCCCTCTTTTTTCTCCACTCTCTCGCCCTCCGCCACTGAAATAACGTGACACACAGACAGACGGCCAACACACAGAGGGAAGAGAAAACTCGGGATTGGAGGAGACGCTGTAATAGAGGGAGAGAGAGAGACGGAGAGATAGGGACACACAACAGAGGCAGACACAGAGGAGCGCGAGTTTTTCCCCCAACAAATTTGGCTGGCTCAAAACGTGCTGCCGACCCCCCTCCCAAATATCGCTCGCTTTCGCCCTTGCGCTGTCCATGGTCAAAGTTGCACGCCGAATAATTTGTAATCTCTCTCTCTAACTCAGAACTTTTTGTTTCATCTACGACCTCGGCTCTGGCTCTCGCTTCGGCTCGTGTTCTCGCTCACTCTCTCTCTCTCCCCTTCTTCTAGTGAACGGATAGGCTAGACATCAAGTCGCCTCCCCGCCTCTGTGCTACCCAGCGGGTTGCACCCACCAAATCTACACTGTCTACTTGCTCGCCCTCTCGCTAGCTTCGGTCGCCCCTCTGCCCGCAAGTTCGCTTGCTTGTCCACATTAAATGTTCGATAGGCGCTCTCTCGCACACAAACAATGTTTTCGGACTGGCATATAGTCGACAAGTTGGGGTTGGCGCGCATATAGCAGCGAAGCGCAAAAAATCATCCATTTTAAACTATCAATCTTTGGTATGGATTACTCCTGATCAACTTATTAGCAAGGAATCAACTACCTTCATTTGAATCAATTTATTTGACACCCGATTGCATGACCATTCTAAAACTCAACTGATCGATTTAATTTTTAATCCGACCTCTAGGCGCTAGAAGTTCATCACACTCATGGATGAGAAGAAAAAATTAAAACTTGGAAGAAATGCATGCTTGTCAGTGCAGCAGAATGATCTAATCACTCTACCCGAGTGATTGGCTACCACAAACTTCCGGCGGTAATATTGACCGCAAGATTCGGTTTGTTTCTAGCGTTTATTATACAACTCTGCCCTATTAAACGTATATTTTATTGCATTAGCTCACCAAAATCGTCTAGTTAGTTTTGAATCAATATCTTGTCATCTTGATTGGCAGGTGTTTGGTTGAACAATGGTTGCATTGGACCGAGAATCTCAAGACAAAACTTCGCGAATGTATTATAGCTACATCAACTTTTCCAAATCGATAGAAACTTTACAGAAATCATACGAAAACTTCTACTGTTTATATTCTAATTTTATTACTTGCAACCACTATCATACTAAGCCACCACTGAAGAGGTAGCCATAATGACAAAAGACAGATTGGCCGCTTTAAAGGCGGCTCAGCCTGAGGATGACGACGTGGCTGTTGGTATCGAGGAGAGGGGCGGGTATATGGAGGATTTTTTCAAGGATGTCGAAGAGATTCGAGATAATATTGCGCGGATGCAGCAGAATGTCGACGAGGTCAAGAAAACTCATTCGGCAATCCTGTCGGCCCCACAATCAGACGAGAAGGTTAAACAACATCTAGAAGATATGATGGGTGATATTAAGAAGAGTGCCAATCGTGTTCGAGCAAAATTGAAGCAAATGGAGAGTGGAATCGAGCAACTCGAGCAGACCAACATGATGAGTGCCGAGTTTCGAATCAAGAAAACACAACATTCCATGTTGAGTCAAAATTTTGTTGAAGTCATGACTGAATACAACAAAACTCAGACCGACTATCGAGAAAGATGTAAAGCTAGAATACAAAGGCAGCTAGAAATAACAGGTAGATCGACCACAACGGATGAAGTTGAGGAGATGCTTGAAAGCGGAAATCCGGCCATTTTCACGCAAGGCATTATGACCGACACTCAGCAGGCCAAGCAAACCTTGGCGGACATTGAGGCTCGGCACGCAGACATTATCAAATTGGAGAACAGTATCAGGGAGTTGCATGATATGTTTATGGACATGGCAATGTTAGTTGAAAGTCAAGGTGAAATGATAGATAGAATTGAATTTCACGTTGCTGGAGCCTTGGATTACGTTGAGGAAGCTCTTAAGGATACCAAGAAAGCTATGGAATATCAGCGTAAGGCTAGAAGAAAACAATGTTGTATCATGATCTGTGTCATGATACTCATGATATTTTTATTTAGTATGATATCGCCTTTTATTCCAGGAATATGATCAGCGCTCTATTATATCACCAGTATAACGAATATCATTACAAGATATTATCATTTGTTGAACATTTTACCTCAAAATTATGATCTCATTTTTACATCACAAGTATCATCACTATATAACTTAAATCATAACACTTATTCAAGTTTTTCAAAAAGTAATTATTTGCATCATAAAAATTAGGCTTTCCTAGTCAAGAACAAGTTTACAGAAACAAGGAAACGTAATTTTCTATAGTTATCGCTCTGCCATGAGAGTCAAACACAAACCGAGTAGCTAGGCCGCGGTTTCAAAGCATGAACTGATGACGAGAAGGCATAGGGAGTCTCTTTAGGCCCAAGATTACGGCGTCATTAAGAATCTCAAACTTACTGATCACAGATCACCAAGACACATTATCAATGGAAACAGAAATCCCTTACAGGCTTTTATGTCAAGCGAAACAATCATCTTGCTGTCAAGGGGTCAAATTTTAATAGTTTTTATTTCATTCGCTACCAAAAACCTTTCGCATCACCTAGGTTAGCTAAGTTGTCGTGTCTATCAGCGGAAAATCAAATCAATTTTGCACCAATTGATCTAGGAAGACTTACCATAACTCTAAAGTTAGAAATAGAGTTGCTCACTCGAAACAATTGAAGACAAAATGTTAAGACAACCTTAAATTAGATGACACACAAGACGACCACATAGCAGTTAGCTATCTCTAAGTGCAAGGAATTTAGATTTCGGTCAAGTTAGTGATTATATCTATACAATCAAGAAACAGCATCATTAATAATAATCATCAGTTGAAGTGCATTACTTTCTAAAACTAAATCAACTTCCTGGCTTGCAAAGAAGAATGAATAATCTGTGTTTACATGAAATGTTTTGATCTCGATGACGAAGTGTTATCGCAGCTAACTCGTCGGCGATAGAGATGGAAGCGACCACCATCTGAGTTGATTTAATTAGATGCACGCATGCATTCAACAAACCTAGAAATTATCAACTTCCGGTTGCGTGCTTAAGTTCGCTCATTCTTTGTTGCACTTTGGTTAGGTTAGCACAAAACCTTGTCTCGAGCCTGAGGTCAGATTTTCAAGTGGGATGGCGAGAAAATTTCTTTTAAGTGATAAGCGTCGGCTAGCATCAATACGATTTCTTGATCAGACCAGTGGTAGGTAGGCAAATTCTGTAACAGTAACATGATACCCTGGAAGTCTTGCTCTCGTAGTAGGTCTTTTGAAAAGGACTTCAGGAATGCGGCGCAGACGAAAAGGTGAAATGAGGCCGAGAATGGAGTTTCGCTTCCGTTGTTCCATGAGCTCATTTTACTCGTGTTTGTTGAAGAGGTGATCGAGTTCTGGGCACTACCATTTGGCCGCTGATAATGATTATCATGAGGATGCGAATTGAGACTACTGTTGCTGTTATTGACATTTCCACCACTTGATGTTGATGATGAATTTGATGTGGACGACGTGGCGGCAGCGATCGATGATAAGGGTGCTTGTGATAATGTTGTGGTTGAAGATGTTGATGATGTCGAGTTTGTCAGTAGATTTTGCGGATATTGTGCGGAATTCGAGGCTTGGGGTGGAGTAAATGTTGCTATAAAACCCTCAGCTAGGTATGAATCCCACAACCTAACCACTAGTCGAAGGGGGAGCTCTCTTATCAGTAGATTATTCATCCATCTGAAGGCAAACTGCAAGTAATCAACACCATTATTTCTTAGATGGTTATGTAAATCGGCATCGACTCGAGAGATGACCGTAGCCAGCATTTTAACTAAACGCTGTATACCTGGTTGAGCATGTGTGTAATTGTTTTGGATTGAATCTAATAATTTACCGAAGGACCAATAAGTGTCAGCCTCGATATTGCGCAATGTTTGGTCGTCTATTTTACTAACGTCGAATTTTTCCACATCCGACAATTGATTACTATCGCAAAATTCTGATAAATAGGTGAGGAGGAAGGGTGTTACCAGATCATTCATTCCCTGTACATAACCACTTGCTGGGTGTCGAATTGACCAGATATACAATATCCTTTCGAACAACATTTGGACACGAGGTTGCTGGAAGATAGGGATCAGGGGCTGCATCCTTGGTATATCAATATGAATTTGCCGCCACATTCCATCGTCTAATGATCTATCATTGTAATATTGTCGTACTAGTCTATCATATTCCTCGCGTTTCCTAGCGAGTTGTTGCTCTCGTTTCGATTTGGCCACAGGTAAATAACCGAGCAGCAATCTCCAACTCAAGGGTCTGAATTTATAAGGTATCCCACCCCAAGCAATCATCTTGAGTTGATTCAGATCAATCATTTCATCCTCAAATAGAATTTTGTTGAACTTTGCCACCTTAGGATCGCCCATCTTCTGCACTTTGTTTATGATTTGAATCCTGTCAAAGAGCAAAGAGGTTACCTATGACGCTGGAACAAGGGTGATCGATTTTCTTGATTGGGCAAACAGTGGCCGTGTCTTGTGATACGGGCCCATCAAATGCTTGAGACTACACCTTCGACTAATAGAGTGACCGGTGATTGTCAGCAATATTTGGTTGGCATAATAGAGGAGGATGAAAGTTCATCGAGATGGGAGTTTAACGAGGTGAGGTTAAAAACAAAACGTTATTCGCCTTTCCGATAAATACAGTACACAAAGAATCCAATACACTCACACAGAAACACAGATAGAGTGAGTTGATATTAACCTAGATAGGTGAATTTTATGCCTTCAAACTGTACATTTTTGGCACCAATGTTCGGGGATTTTTCTCTCGTTGTGTGCACTTTGTTTTGCGCTGTGTGAATTTTGCATTGAGAAGATTTGGAATAGAAAACGCACAAATTTGTGGCAAGACTCCTTTGCTTAGATTCCGTTTTCATTGATGTAGTTGATTCAAACAACTTCTAGACTTCTTTTGAGGCTCTTTAGCATGGAAAAAGCAGCTAGTGAGCAGGTGAGACCAAATGCAATTAGAATGTATAGAATTGTTCGCGCCGCGGATAGATTCGCGTGGAAGTAGTCGGTTATGGCCTTCCAGCAACCGATTTTGTAGTCGGACTGTTCACAGTATTTAAAAAACGGATTACTAGCTTCAATTTGAGTTGCACAACAAGACTTTGCAATTTTTCGCGTTGGTCCATAGTCTTTCCAATCGGCTGGTGAGTTGATGCCGCAACACGAGAGTCGTTTCTGTATCTGGTCTAGAACGGTCGTCTTGATATCCGTTGGATCGGAGTGATTGTAAACTGCAATGGTCGTATTCACAATACTCCTATCCACGTCCTTATATACTGTGCCATTCTTTTGCATGGTGAGAGTGAATATGACCATGATTGCAAGAATGGTGACCATGAAGAATATAATGGCCGCGTACATAGCGAGTGCCGACTCAGACTTCTTTATGGATCCAAAGAGACCCAATAAAGACAACAATAGAATAATAATTCCAATTCCTGCACTTATGGCTGATATATAAGCGTGGACAACTTTTGGATGATTATCGTTCAAGGCATCCATTCCAAAATCATGATCCATTGCACTAAAACTAATATAAATGAGCAAACTGGCCAGAGTAGCAACGACAAGATTCTCTAATATAATCATCGTCCTGATTGCGCCGAAACAAAGTCGACCCATCTTGGTATCGGCTCCTATTGATGGCTGGTCCCCGTCGATGGGATGAAATATAAAATCTAATCAAACCTCCACTACATGAGGCCTGAGAAAAGGTAAGTAGACTAGCTCGGCGGGGTGATGTGAACAATGTAATACCAAGTTTAATTCGCAAGCTCAAGTGTATGCATAGAACGGGACTCATAGAGACATGCAATGAGTAAGTGGGCCGCCGCAGAAGCGCGGACCAACCACCAACACGAGCGACCAATTGCACTGATTGAGGGAAAACCCGCTGGCCCCATAGGTACAAGTTCAGTGGGTAGGCATCTATGGGCTCAACTCGGCCCGCTCGCGGTTGTGCGGCAGAGTGGAAATGGCCGCAATAGTATTGCTTGAAGGCAAGTAAACAAACATCGAGTTAGTCAGTCGGATCAAGAAACCCTAACTGTAGCTGGCAATCAACAATTAGATAAAAGGTTATGTAAATGGCTACGTAAGCGTGGCATTCAACTTGAACACATGGAAGCGCCTAAGAGTGTTTGACATACACAGAATGCAGATATATTTAACGCCGATTCGATGGGAGAGAGAGACCGACTCGCAACTCTGTCGAGTAGCTACCGCACAGAAGCAGCCAAAGAAAGGCGTCATCGACCACATGGAGTTGAAATTATAATATCGATCTAATAATTTACGTTTGCGTAACAACCTTACGAATGAGCCTCAATTATTCATCAATCAGATTATTATATCTTGGCAAAAATACAACTTGTTATTTATCCAAGCTAGGCAATAGTATAAGAACGCTCGAAACAATGGCGACTCCACAACAGACACCCACGAAAACTCAAGCTAAAGCGGACGGCACACCAGCCCAACCTCCTGTTTCGGCAACAATGATTCTGAAGAATCCCAAGGGAATGAGAGATATCGGGCCTGAGCAAGGTTGGCGGAGGAAGAGAGTCTTTCAAATTATAACAGACTGTTTTGAACGCCATGCCGCCCAACCACTTGATACTCCAGTTTGCGAGAGAAGGGATATTCTGGCCGGCAAATACGGCGAAGAATCCAAATTGATTTACAATCTCGAAGACCAGGGTGGCGAAGATCTGTCTCTAAGATACGATTTAACTGTACCTTTCGCAAGATACTTGGGTCAAAACAAAATCCAAGCAATGACCAGGTACCACATTGGAAAGGTTTACCGTCGAGATCAGCCGTCCATTACAAAGGGTAGATTTCGCGAGTTTTATCAATGCGATATCGATTTTGCAGGCAAGTTTGACACCATGATGGCAGATGCCGAATGCTTGGAGGTCTTGAGTGAAATATTGACCGAGATCAAGCTCCCATATGACTTCTCCATTAAGGTTAATCACCGCAACATTCTTAACGGCATGTTTCAAGTGACCGGCGTGCCCGAGGACAAATTCAAACCCATCTGCTCTGCAATCGACAAACTGGACAAGATGTCTTGGGAGGATGTTAAGAAGGAGATGTGCGATCAAAAAGGACTAGACGGTGCGGTTGCCGACAAGATTGGAGACCTTGTGATTAAATCAGGTGATGTAGCACTGATAGATGAGCTACTACAGTCTGAGATGGGCGCCAACAAAGATGCAAAGAAAGGATTGGAAGAACTGAAACTTTTGTTCAAGTATGCTGAACTTATGGGCTTTAGCAAAAACCTTAAGTTTGATCTGAGTCTGGCCAGAGGTCTCGATTATTACACTGGTTTGATCTTTGAAGCTGTACTCCACGGCGACAAAGTAGAAGTTGGAAGTGTAGCTGCTGGCGGTCGGTATGATAACCTTGTTAGCAACCTTTTAGACAACCCAAGATTTTCTGTACCTTGTGTTGGTCTTTCAGTTGGTGTAGAGCGAATCTTTGCCATACTAGAATCTCAGAAGGGACAAAGAACAGATCAACCAGCCCAAGTACAAGTTTGTATCGGATCAATCGGAAAAGAGATGGCAGTCCATAGGTATAGGATCGTTAGCGACCTCCGGAAGCGGGGCATCAGAGTTAAGAATCTACACAAAGAGGCTGTGAAACCGTTGGTGCTTTATCAAACCTGTGAAAGTGACAATGTACCGTTCGCAGTATTCTTCGGACCAGAGGATATAAAGAACAACACCATTAGCTTGAAGACACTGGCTACGCGCGTCGACGAGAAGATTCAGATTGACCAGTTGGCGACTGAGCTTGTAAGACGGCTAAACACCCATACGACACCCTCGACAGACCCACAAAATCTTGACATGAGTCAGGTCGATCTCAAAGATTAAAACAATAAATAGAATTTAATTTATTTTCAGTTTCTAGAGAGATTCTTTTGCAGGCTGGACTGGTTTTTACCGTTTTTACCATTATGTTTCTATAAGTACTGTTCTGATTGCTGGAATGTAACCTTTTTGATTGCTATTATTGATAAGTGAGCAAATTACATTTATATTTTGATTATTATGTCTAATAGATTGAAGATAAAGCTCGCGATTGTGTTCATCTGCTTGAACAATAATTTTTTGCAATATTTGCGTAGATCTGTTGCCACCCTTAAAAGCGTCTTCTCGTAACTTTGCTCGATATACATGAATATAAAACGGAATCATCATCATTATCGCTCTGTGGTAATTGTCTTGTCGCCACTATTGCCCTCGAGCTCGCGCTCGTCGTTCCGCTTTTGGATGTCATTAAGTTTCTGGTTTGAAGCATCTAGTCTGAACTTCTCTATCTGATTTTGTGCCTCTCGATCTCGGTGCTCTGACGCATCTCTAGGTTCAGATCCACACTCGGCTAGTTTCTTCATCGCATTGATTTCCTCCAATTTGGTCTTCAGACTTGCGATCTCTTGCTTGAGCTCGCAATTGATTCTGATTTGTTCAACTCCCTTGACCCTATCTATCATTTGTTCAGTTTTACGTTCATATTGCAGGTCGGCCAGTTTGTGCCGAGCATCTTTGAGCTCATTACTCAATTCTGTGATCTTCAACTTTTCAGCACTTAAATCAGCTTCCATCTTCCTGAACTCCTCCTCTTTTCGCTTGAACTTGTTGTCTTGGATTTTTATCTGCGTTTCGAGTTCCATCTCTCGAGATCTTAACATCTTCACTTCCGCCAGAGAATCAGCCTCAGTTAGTTTCGATGTAAGTAGATCTTGTTTGATTCGTTGCAGTTCCTCTTCCGGTGAACCGCTGGCTGAATTTCCGCCACTTGAGTTTCCTCGTTTTATGACAGAATTGTTGAAAAATTTGCTCAATGGATTCGAATTTGCCAATGACGTTGTTAAAGATGAAGGCTGCGATGCTTGTGTAGAATTATTACTATTATTGCTTGGATTGAGACTGTTAGACTTGTTTACGACATTGGATGTTGGTGGACTACCACTACTGGGCTCCAAGCTATTGGGTTGTGAGCTGGACATCGGGATACCGTGAACTTGTTGCAGGTGCTCGAGCCAGAGAGTTTGTAACTCGGTGAACTTACTGCGCAACTCTTTCATTGCAAAATTGGCTTCGGCTTCACGTAACTTGACAGCACTAAGTTCTTCTTGAAGTTGTGCAATCGGATCCTCGGGCACATTCTCCCTTAGGGACTTGATGTATAATTCTTGCTCAGTGATCTTCTTGTTTAGTTGTTCTATTTCCACATGATTCTCTGCCTCACGAAGCTTGACAGCAACCAACTCCTCTTGGAGAGCGTCGATTAGCATCTTGGCTTCGCCTGCGAAGTTAATCTTGCGCTCAGACAACAGTTTCTCCAGTTCCTCAATCTTCATTTCAAGCTTGGCGATTGTTTCTCGATGTTCCACATCTGAGGTCTTCATCTGGCTCAGTTCCCGTTTGATAACAAAGTTATCCTCTGCCTCTTGGGCGCGACAGACTTGACCCTTGATAAGCTTGTCAGCCAATTCCTTGCTCTCCAACTCCAACATTTTGATTCTATCTTGAAGCAGCCGATTTTCTGTTCGCATTCTCCTAAACTCAATCACTTCTTCTTGTTCCTTGTTCTTGATTGTCGTGTAATCTTTGCACAATTTCTTCATTTTCTTACTATCGTACTTGATTTGACATGCGCACTTAATAAGATAGCTTGGGTCGCATTCAATTCTGGACGGCATCTCTTTCTGAAGGTACTTGACCAAGCCCTCGAGGTCGAGCTTCAGTAAGTCTTCCTTGCAAATTTGTAATATTGCTATGGACAGACTAAATATCATGTCCATGCCCTCACTTAAGAACAAGTCCATGACCCGATAGGCAATGTGCAGAGGGAGATTTGATGTGAAAAGGGTGAGAAACCAGGAGGACGAGTACATGGAGGTGTAAAACTTGTTGTTTTGAAAGTGCACGTAGAGTTCCGGTAGTTGCTCTTGAATAAGACACTCAAGTTGATAAATGCATAGACCCAATTCGGCCATTGTAGGCTTGTAAATCTCTCTCATCCGATACTCGTGCATGATCTTACATAATACCAAAAAACTTTCCTCCTCGCTTAGTTGCAACAATAACAATCCTACAATAAAGGCACTGCCTTGGCAATAACCAACTTCTTCGTCATGTAAACTGTATGCCTTGATAACATTGAACAAACCTTCTTGGCCGGGGCCAGCCTCGTCCTTGAAATAGTCATTCTCTGGATATGTTCTAGCAATATCACGTTGAATTAGCTTCTCGCAATCTGAACACCGCTTGAGCATATTTTTGTATTGTTCGCTTGTTTGCGGGGTTACTTGTTGAGCATTTGACAGCAGCTTCCAAATACTGGCCCTCAGATTATTGGGCACACCTTTGCGTACCAGTTCCTTGATATGTTCGGGATGTTTTGATTTATAGGTAGGCCACTCTGGAATGATTTTGAGCCACTCTATCCAGAGCTCTTGGTCGGCGTCGGTGGTTGCGTCAGTGTTGCCCTCGGCGGCCAGAGTGTCACCGCCGCCACTCGACATGATTTTGATGAGTCCAAAGAGAGGGATGTTACAATTTTTAGGGATAATAGTAATAATAATAATATATTATGCTCGACTTGCTTGCTAATATCGCGCAAGACGATAAGGGATAGTTGTTACAAATTTGAAATTTGAAAATGGGCACACATTCGGCCAGCTGAGTGGTGAATATTCCTGAGCCACCTGAGTGATGTTGTGGAATTCCCCTCAGCCTTTTGGTAACAATATTAGGTCACTCGAAATCGCTTGCTAAAATTTTGACTGTCTGTCCATATTTCAAGGCAGGTAATTTTGGTTGAGTTGTCGTATAATGGAATGAGACAATCACAGGTAAATTTTGAATAGTTCAGAATATTTTGTATTATTTTAAGTTGGTGGTGTATGTTTAAATTCTATGAGTTTATTATGTTGTTATTAAGAGGGGCAGCTACACAAACATAACATCAATACACTTCATCATCAAATCATATATCATTTATAATATCATATAATACCATGTTGTATCATATCATATTTTATCATATCAGCCAGTCTGTCTGTCTGTCTCCTACTCTCTTCCTCATATTGTGTTTTGTGTGTTGTGTCAATATAATAATGTTATGAGCGTACTACTGTTTCTTTGGAGCAGTGCATTCGCGCGACAGGTGACCGTAGTCGCCGCAGTTGTAGCAGGAACGGCTTGAACCTCCGCCTCCTCCTGAGGATCCGCCCGACTTTCTGGGCGCTGTACATTCGCGCGACAAGTGGCCAGAGTCTCCACAATTGTAACAGCTCCTTCCGCCGCCGCCACTACCTCCATCACCTCTCTCCTTTCTGGGGGCCGAGCAATCACGTGAGAGATGGCCGGATTGGTTGCAGTTGTAGCAAACTCGGTCGCCACCACCACCGCCTCCTCCGCCGCCGCCGCCTTGTTTCCTTGGGGCCGAGCAGTCTCGCGACAGGTGCCCGTAGTCACCGCAGTTGTAGCAGGACCTGCCTCCGCCTCCTCCTCCACCACCGCCGCCTCCGCCCTGCTTTCTGGGTGCCGAGCAATCGCGCGACAAGTGGCCGCTGTCTCCGCAGTTGTAACAACTTTTTCCTCCTAACATCTTGCTGAGCTGCTTGGTGTCTTGTCCTTTTGGTGTTAGAGTCTATCTATAGTCGTCTATGGAATCGTCAAGTCTTGTCGCGTCGTCGTCTAACTCGCGGTCTTGTGATATACTTAAAAAATTATGTTTGCCGATGACCAAGCACTAACTGAACCGTTTAAATTTGTTTTATCTTTATTTATATTGAAGGGGCGCCGGTTGCGTCGTCGTCGTCGTCGTCTCTCTCTCTCTGTCTCTCTCAATCTCTATCTCGCTCTCTCTGTCTCTGTCTATCCCTCGCTCGCCGCCGTATCGCTCTCTTTCTCAGACTGTCTCTCTTTCTGTTTCTCCCGTTCGCTCTCTCGCTCTTGCACCGACCTGGCCGCTTTGTGCTGCAATTGGCTTGCCTTCTGCTCGCGCCCCTCTGTTTTCACTGCGCCGCGCAACATCGCGCTAAGCGTTGCCAGTATTGCAGGACATGCTGACAGGATGAGCACGTTGTCTGGCTGCGCAGACGCGAGCCCCAAAAACGCGTGCAACGCATGCGCCTCGTTTGAATAAATTTGGCGCGAGAGTCTAGGTCTTGGTACCGCTGGGCAAAATGTGAGAGTGTTCTGTTCGCCTATCGATCAGTGGTTGTTGTTGATGTTCTTGTGTTGTTGTTGTTGTTGTTGTTGTTGTTGTTGTTGTTGTTGTTGTGTTACGTTGGGGCCGCCATCATTGCCGCTAGCGAGTTTTACTCCTCTCTCTCTTCTCGCTCTCGCTCGCCCTCGCCTCGAGCCGGTTGCAACTTGCACCAACGGGAACTCGGCCGCAGCCGCCGCTGCTGCTGCACAACACAGTGGCACACAATCGAGGTAGTCGCTGAGTGTTCGTCATTTGCAATCGAGACGAGAAATCCACGCAAGTCCTCGACCACCAGTTGCGCGCCCATCGAAGTCTCGCGAGCCGGCCGACTTTCTGACGCGACGACAACGACGGCGGCACACGTTGCTGCGCGGAATCTATGGAGATTGTGTGTGAGGAGAGCAAAGACTGAAGCGAAGAGGCACGACTTCGAGGTGGCTGCCGGTTGCAACGCCGACGGCGGCATAATGAGAACGCGCTTAATGCTCACCAATTTTGATTCTTCTCCCTGGTCGCGGTGGTCGTCGTTTTGTCTGCAATTTGGCGACGGGTGGTGACGACGGCGGCGGCGGCGGCAACGGCGGCAGCGGCCACAACCACGACGACTGCTCTCAACTCTCAAGACTCGAGTGTCTGGCGATGAGGGAAGAGCAGTCGTCATTTTACTTCATTTGCTAAAACGGCCACGAAATGAGATGAGATGAGATGAGAAGAGAAGAGAAATGGAGGAGGTTGGTGTTGCTCGGTTGCTCGCGTTGCCATCGCCATCGTCGCTGCGACTGTCTTTGTCTACGCGTTTAGGTCGCGGCCACTTGTTGCTACTGGCGCTGGATGCTCAGTTTAGTTCCTGCTCCCACTCCTCGCTGTCTATGTTCCTGTCTCCCCAACTGCTCACTTGACCTCGACTTCGACCACGACCAAGACTTCGACGCCGACGACGGCGACTACGACGACGACTTCGACGACGTCTAAAACACTGATGACGCTTAACCACAGCACAACCAGTGAGGCGACTCCTCCGGTTCCAGTTTAGGACCAGTAGCATCGCCACCGCGTTTGCCGGATTGCGGTCACTTTGGGTGCCAAGCTAGTTGGCTTGGCGCGTCTGAGCCGCAGCGGCGGCCGCCGATTATCCTAGGGCCGCCGAGAGGATCGCAGGAAGCGCGCGGACTCCAGCTAAAGTGTCCAAGTTTATGGCCGCTAGGCTGGATGCTCTACAAACAGGAGCGCGCGCGGGAGAACAACAAGTGGTTGCTCTGACACTCGCTGCCTTGCCCTCCCAACTGAATCCCAAATCTAGGCGATCGGCCCGCAAATTTAGTCTCAATTTTAATTCAACTTTAGTCTTGCTAAACGAGTGCCACTTCACCTCAACGACCAGCATGCAGACAAGCGGCGGCGGCGGCGATGCTAACGGAGGATTCAATTGGCGAGCTCGTTTGTTGTTGTTGCTGCTGCCGCCGCCGCCGTCTTATTAGCTTATTAGTGTCGCCGCCAACATTTAGTTTGCGCCACTCGCTCGTCAACTTGGTCGCCTGTCTCTCAATTAGCCCCCGCTTTAGACTTTGGAGCTTTTCACTAACTCGCTTTAGCCATCTGCTCGCTCCTCTTAGTTTGTAGTCGTAATCCGCTCAACTCATTAGCATGTCGCATCGCCCACCGAATGTCCACTGGTTGGCCGTTAAGATATCTGGCCGGCAAACTGGCCAATGGGAACTGGAGCTACTTGCCAGCTAGTGGTTGTGGTAGTGGAGACAGCGGCATCTCAGAGGGCATCAAAGTTTCGGAGCAACAAGCTCGTCTTTTACTACCTCCAACCGTCGCAATCTGGATTGGATATTTCAACGTCGACCCTCAACTTCGCTTGCCGGCACCCACACGCTAGTTAGTCAGTCAGTTTGTTTGCCTTTGCCTTTGCATTTTGCCTGGTCTACCTGACACACGACGAGGGAAGGGGAGAGAGGGAGAGGAAAGTCCACAAAACTCCCTCAAGTTCAGCCTCACCTTTCGTCGTCCTTGTCTCTCTGTGATGTCACTCTCTGAGCGCCACTCACTCACTAAGTCGGCAGGCGAAATGATTTTAATTTTAATTTTAATTTTAATCTCAGGCTCGAGGTGTCGTCTCGAGTTTGAGCTCAAGCAGTAACTGGATTAGCGGTTGCTTGCCACTTGAATGGAATCCAGCTTGAAGTTGGAGAGGAAAGGAGGCATTGAGCTCGTTGTGGTGCCGGGGAGCATGCGCACTGCAACACTAACGCCGATCACTCTCGCCTCTCACGCTCACCTGTTGCTTGTCTGTTCGCGCACCTGACTGTATCGTTAGTTTTCCCTCCTTTCCACTCACTGACCATTCGCCTCGGCTTCTGCTCACACTAAATGCGACTACACAAAATGCTTTAGATGTCTTCCAGTAACCGAGTTGAGTAACCGATTCTCTCTTTAGACCAAATACCTCCGACTTTTTAGCTAGTTAAGGAGCGAGCGAGCGGAAGTGGTGAGTGTTTTTCGCTGAGCACCAAGCGCAGATGGTAGCGCGTGTTTATTAGATCACTACCAATTGGCTTGTTTGTAGCGATCGTTTATTAGTTTTTGATTGTTGAGTTTCACGACGAGAAGGAGTAGCCATGAGCTGCGACAGCAGAGAGCTCATCAGTCGCCTAGCGAGTTGCATATTGGCTACCAACAATCACGACAGCGATAGAGCAGAGGAAACAATCGCCAAGCAACCAAGAGACTTGAACACAAAGCCTCGGGCCACGAAGAGGCGGGCAAAAATTTTCAAGGGTTCAAACTTAACCAGAAGCAACATGTCCCAAGCCAACGAGATCACCACCAAATTAAGAGAACGAAGAAGAAGAAGAAGAGCACTTTCACGGAGAACGAGAGTCTTGTTGCAAGTAAATGCATTACTCGTCTGGTTACCACTTGTTTCCATCATGCTTGCAAGTTTGTTGGCCGTCATGGCGACCGCCGCAACAAGTGCAACTCAAATTTACGAAGGTAAGTCACCGCTACTCTTGCCGCCTCAAGAAGAAGCTCCTTTGCCTGCTAACTTCGACAATTTTGATGTCGCTCACAATCAGTCATCAGTTTGCAACTAGACACAACTAAGTGTGCGGATGACGAGCAACTTAACTGGTTAGCCAACTCCTTAGCCATCTCTTGTCCTATCTGCCGCTGTACGTTGATTACGCCACGCTGACGCAAGTCCACCGAGCGAGCGAGCGAGCAACAGGTGAGCTACCTGTCGCTGAGAGAATACCAAGTTGCCTGTGACTCGCCAGCTAGGCGACTGGCTCGCTGGCCGACTGACTGAGGAGTCGTTAGCATTGATGAATGAAATTATATTTGCCTCTGAACTCTTTCCCCGTCTAAAGTATTCGAAAGCTGTGTTTCCAGTTAGCTTGTAAAGTGAAAATGGCCGACTCGTCTTCGTAGTCTAAATGCTGGTCGTCGTCTTGTCCAAGAAAGCAAACTCATCATCTTGCATCAGAAGTAGCAGCAAAAGCAGCAACAACAACAACAGCGAAAGTGAACCACTCGGATCGTGCCGCTGGCCCATGGAAGTTTGCGTTGTCGTTAGATGAAAACTTGCAAAGATGACCACACTACAAAGCAACCATTAGTAATCGCGATGCAACCACCTGTGTGCGAGTCGGCCCTGGATCGTCTCATTCACTAAACAGTGAATATTTGTCCCGTTGCCGCATAAAACAAACAACAGCAGCAGCAACAGCGCAAAACTCCAAAGTTTGCCTCCAAACTTCGGGGCAAAACCAACTAGGCGACAGGTGAGAAGTGTTGGCGCAAAGTGAGCAGCGTTTCGCCTGCACTCCAACACTAATCAGTATGCATCACGATCTCGCTGTGCCTGTGTGGATTTGGCTTGCTAAATCTAGTCACCAAGACTAAAAACCATAGCGCCGACGTCCAGCAAAACTGAACTTTACCTTTAACATTAGGCAACGGTTAGATTTTGTAGGAACTTTAACTCAAGCTATCGTCTCGGTATCTTGCGAGCTTCAACTAAGCAAGCAGGCTAAATTATTATTTCATTTCACTTCTCTTGACTATCCATCGTGTTGTCGCCGTAGTTGCTATTTGATCATCTGCTTGCCGCTCAATTGCGCATTCGTGATTCCAACCTGCCCATTCAATATTCCTGCCTCCAAGACGGAGAAGCAACTGGTGGCGCCGGCGCCTGGGTTTCGCTCGCCACAATACTGAAGCAGGTCAGAGGGACGATTTGCAAACAACAACAACAGCAACTGCAGTAAAAACAACTACAACTACGAGCTGGTGATTTTGCGAACGGATCATTGAAAATTGAAATGAAACCAGAGGAGCAGGTTCAGCTCGAGAACCTCGCTTGATCGTTTGGCTGGCAGGTGAACTACTATTTACTCAAATAAACTTAGACCAACCGACCGACCCATCGACTGACTGACCAACGAGACTAAGTAAATTGAATCATCGCTCAAGCACCAGCAACGTCTGGGGTATCATTCTAATTGAATAGACATCAATCATGCCGCTTAATGGCCGTTTGTGAGCAGCCTGTGTTCAGTTAGCTTGCCAAAGTTTTGCTGGCGCATTTAGATCGATTGTACTCCTCGCATTCTTTTGCCAACACTTTGCGCGCTGATTCGCTCACTCATCGTCCGACTCCTGAAGCCTTGGCGTTTAAATAGAATCGAGTTGAGAGAGAGAGAGAGAGAGAGAGAGAGGCGGCCACTTGTTGGATTCATGCTGCTAGCTGGTCGCCCACTCGCTCTAGTTCAGTGTCGCCATTTAATGCAACGCCAGAATTAAATCTCAATGGCCCAGTGGTTGCGCGGCGACCCAACGGCATAGCACTAAGTTCTCTCGCACCTGTGAATGGGCAACAGCGGCGGCGGTTGTAAATTTGATATGAATCAGGCGGCACGACTATCGCGCTTTCGATGGCGAACTTTATGAGCTTACTGGGGCGAGCAGAGGTGAGGTAAAACTGTGGAGCTGGACGAGAGGAAAACTCATAACCATCGCCAACAACTATCACTACTAGACATATTCGAACGGCACCCAAGTAAACTTAACCCAGAGCCGCGGGCAAGATCACAGCTCACGTTGGTGTATCTGCGCCCTGGGAGCAAGTGAAACGAATCAAGCTCGGCGACCGACAAGAGTCGCTTGCCAGCAAATCGGCTAATTCTTTCTACGCCAACTTGTTGATTGTTCTGATCTGATCTGTTTCATTTTGTTGCATTTATGCTTTGCCATCATCTCGCCTCACAAACTCCAGAACTCCAATTCTTTTTCCCACTCTCTAAATTTGCAACTTCGCTTTGGCTGTTTCTTTTTGTGTTGTGTTGCACTAACTGCCACCAAAGTCGTGAACAATTTGTGCAAATTTAGCTCAATTGTTTCTCGCACTTCAATTTGTATCTCGTTGTCGATGGTTACTTTTTCGCTCACTAGTTTAGAATCCCCTTTCAACTCCCCTTTGCTATTCCATGCCCGAACCACAAGCCTCGCGAGCCTTTTGATGCAAACGAACATGACGACAACCGCGAAGATTGGTTGTCTATGATGAAGGAATTGAATGGAGGGAGAGAGAAAGAGACAGGGAGACAGAGAAAGTGGCTGGCGCCGCCAACTCGCCGGGAAGTCACGCAAACCATAAGGTTCTTCATTTGGGCGAGAGTTACTTTGTGTAACAGGTTGTTGCCACTTAGCCACTTTTCCCCCTGGCGCCCTCCCACTTCAGATGGCTCGGATGCGACCCAGCAGCTAGCTTGCTGCTTAGAATAGCTATGACTAGCTAGTAAAGTGGCGAGAAATTTGAATGTACTATTAATTGATCCTCTTAACGTAACTCAAACTATTCCCTTCTGTATGAACCTAGAACTAGACTTTGTTCGGTCGCTTAGCTTGCTATTTTGCTCATTCAAATCGCTTATCGGACTGCCGAGGCGGCCAACTTTTCCCATAAGCTCCTCTGTGCGGACTCCTAGCTTGAGAAACACCGAGAGACGGAAGACAACAAATCGCAACCATTCGATGTTACCGCAGACCACGACGACAAGCTGCGAACATCCGAATTGGACTGGACCAAACCAAACGATTCTTCCATTCGCTCGCTAGCTAGCCAGCTCTGGTTGCGTAGCGGAAACGCGTGGGAGTTGGCGACGAGCAGTCAAAAGTTACAAGCAGAGTTCTTCTCACACACTAACACTTGTCGCTGAAACTTGTGAATTCCTCTTACTGTCGACCATTTGACCAACTTGAGCAATAAATCCAACTTTTGCTTTTGCTTTCACTTGAGCCACTAAGCTACTCGAAAGATTCGCACACACTTCCAGCTCATTGGCCAAATTGTATGCAAACTGAACCGCAACACGAACTTTCAACGCTATAACTCACCTGCATTTTGGTCTCCTGATTCTGGCCAACTGACAACTCAACCCAAAGACTAACAATTGAACCATCTCATTCCTCGACCACAACATACATACAATTGCACAGGTGAATCCAATGGCGTTGCGCAACATACGCGCCCACAGACGCAACAGGTTGTCGCTGCCTTAGCGCCATCGAATTTGCAGCAGCAATCGCTAGGGGGATATTCGGGTCAATGGGTAAGTTTGCTTTTGAGAAGAAATTTCCGTCCTCTTCTTTATGCAAAGATACAACATGCCGGCCGCTCTGCCTACTAGATAAAGCGAAACTTCAATGAAGAACTCCACTAAACCAGACCAGCTCCTTTAATGTCATGCCTCCAAACGTATGCATACGTTGCTTCTATCTCGCCTCCAACTCAACTCACCTCAGCGCTCACTCTCAATATTACCTCTGCGTAGCTTGAAAGGTTTAGTGGCTCGTGGGAGATTTTTGCGAGAATCGATAAGAAGATGTGACTGAAAGATAGTCGGCAGCTGTGGCTGGAATGAATCCATTTAGAGTCAGTTTTGCTAATCGTACGATTTCCTCATCCCCATCTCCATCCTCATTGCTGCTCGTTTGTTCGCGAACTTACGCAAAACTAACTATGCGCAACTCACGCATTGGAAACCCCTTTCTAACTCATCCACCAAATAAGAAGAACAACCGTGATCAGCTCTCGGACAATTTGTTTCAAGGTTACTACCCATCCGTAGGCAAGACCCAGGTGGGTGGCCATCAACAGGTGGTGACAAAGAAGTCCTCAATCGCCGGGCAGCAACAATCAGGATCACAGGTTAATTCTGCCGATTTGCCGGCCGAGTTCCGAGGCCTCAATGATGGCGAAGGAGAACTCGAGATGTCGGCCGAGAACTCGGCGCCTGGGGTTGCAAAAGACCAATCAAAACTAGCGCGCCTTTGCCAACAGACCTCATCTGTCTTGGCCTCAGTACTTCCGGCTCCATTCGGAGGCCACAAGAGATCTATTCTATGCCAATTCTTTGGCCAAGTTGCTTTTGGTTCGAAATCCGAGAAAAGAGCTCCTCTTAAGCAGGGACAATTTCCACTATCAATCATCGGCAACGACCAACAGATTCCCGCTGGCTACGAGCCTGAGAATGTGGCTATTCTACAACAACATCAGCAACCACCTGTGGCCTTGCTGACCAATGGTAGGCATCCGATTCAGGTAGTTCTGGAGCAACACAAGCGACAGCAACAACATAATCGGCAACTCCACTCGCTTGCCGCCTCAGTCAACCAGCCAACAATGGATCTCAAGAGCTCGGCCTCGGTCATTGATCACGCTTATCACCAAAAACTCGAGCCACCGCCGACGATGTTTGCCTCTAACCAAAAGAAGAACATGCAAAAGCAACATCAACCATCGCGTCAGATGAAACAAGAGCAACCGATCAAGTATAGCACACCGATTGCAGGTAACTCGTTCAAGCCGCTTGCGTCAAATCAGCCTCAAGATATGTCGACAAGTGGTTGGCGCATCTACAACCAGTCGCTCGATGAGTCGCTATCCTCGACTCCCTCCAGATCAGAGGCACCGTTTCAATTTCCAACTAATAGTTCCGCTTCGACAACCATCAAGCGAACATCGCTCTCACCAACATCAACCACCTCGACAACGACACCAAATCCACCTGTTGAGGGCTCGGCGGCGGCGAAACTTTCGTCAAGACGGCCAGCACAGAGGAACGAGACCACAAGTGAGCGATCTAACGAGTCAAAACTCACGATCTCAAGCAGCAAACAAACAGAGGGAATCAAGAATCAATCACTATCATCTGGTAAGCCACCGGGATTTGGGTCGATAGGCACTTCAAAACAGTCGTCTGAGAAGAAATCAGAGTTTAAGCTATCATCCTCGACAACCGGGGCACCACCAAAATCAACCACTTCCGCCGCAAACATCAATCAGAAAGTCTCGAATGGCGAGACCAGTGAGAGTAAGAGAAGCAAAAGCGAAAGTCATGGCGTCAGAACAATTGAGGTTGTAGCTCAAGTCAATGGCGACCAAATACAAGGTGGCAGTGAACCACCATCCGCCATAAACAGACATACAAATTCCACCTCAACAACCTCGACCACCCAAAAGCCTCTCGGTTTTGGCAACGATTCGCGCCAAGTGCAAAAGCGAGAGGAGCTAGTGATTGCATCGATCAATAATCTAACCAGAATTGCCTTTGGAAATCAATTGCGTGATACAGTTAAGGTAATCAATAAGCTAATCGACCAACAGTCTGAGTTGTTCAGTGTACCGCCCAAAGATCCAATGCAAGTTTTGGAGAGCAAACAAGATCCATCGAGTGGTAGTACAAATAAGAAACGAACAAACGATCAGACTAATATGACGATGAGCGGTAAATCACGACTTGCAACAAGCAAGCAACAAGTGGTTACATTAAATGACTCATCGTCGACCATTTCGCCAGTGCTAACAAAATCTACGAAGAAGCCCAAGAAGCAATTGGTGTCAACATCGTCGTCAGCTTCGACGGGAACCAAGAGCCCAAAACGATCCTCTTCTGGTGTACCTATTTTCACATCCACGACCATTAAACCTCGTGGCTCGACCCTCGCGGCATCGGTCAAATCAGAGCGAAAGTCAACTTTTTTGGGCAATGAACTGCGTAGATTATCCGGCTCACATGCAGTCAGTAGATCACTTGCACTCGATTCAGAGCTTACCTCCACGACAACAAGCGGCGGAGTATCGAGGAAGATTAACTCCAAAATGGAGCTGATTGGAACTCCGCTTCCTGTACCAGCAATAAGCGACATCCATCGCGACAAGAAACCTTGGCAGTTAAGCTCGCGCTTGCCAAGCTCCTCGACAACTAGAAAATCATCAACTTACATAAAATCACGCACAACAACGACTTCAACTCCAACAATCAGCACCAAGAGTCCAGTGGTGAACCGATCTACAAAATCCACTAAATCGTCCAACAGTGAAACACTGTACCCATGGCTTCTACCTGACAAATCGGTGTATCAATCGGATCTATTCAGTCCTATGGGACCAGTCACTGAGATGAAGTTAACGACTGCCGATGCGCTAAGAAACTGGCAAAGTCCTCGCAAATCAGCCTCAATAACTGAGCAGCTGATTCGTGCGCGACAAGCTAGCAATGCAAAGCCATCGCAGCTTGTGCTAAATCGACTCGACGGACAAACTGAGAAGAAGGCGAGCGGGAAAGTAGATTCACTAACAACCTTGAAGATGTCTCTCACTTCAAACGCACAAAATTCTGGCGGAAGTAGCTCGGGTTCAAGCACAACAAGTATGCCACCAAACGGCACGCAGTCGAGATGGATTCCAACGGCAACCACCTTGTCCAATCATCAATTGGCTACCTCGGCATCGACTGTCGGCACGATAGCTCGCCTTCTAAAGCCAACTTCTGTTGCTACTCCTACTTCTAGTGACAATGCAAATTCTTCCTCATCGAAACCATCAGTCGACACGATGACTACTGTCTTGTCATCAACAGAAAAACTCAAGACAAACTCAAGCGAAGACCTGTTGGCCTCGTCAAGCTCAACTCCTTCATGGGCCTCCGCCGAGTCCTTTAGCAGTCGGAGTGACTTGAATGACATGAGAGCAACCGACTCGATCAGCAAGTACACCTCGCACTGGAATGAGGCAAACGAGTTGTTGACCACGACTCGCAGGTATTACCAGCAACCGATGCCTCAGATTGCCAACACGGGCGAGTTCTTCAGCGCCGAGACCATTGCTAGTTGGCCCGAAAGGTACCAAACCATGATGGCAAGCCAATCGACAGAGGCAGGCTCGGGTTCGGATTTGCCAGGCAAAACCACACCCTCGTTTGAGACGACGCGTCGGAATGGCGAAACCTATGATACTGCTAGCACTCCAAGACACAAGCTTGATGTTAGCTCCACTACCAAGGCCGCCCAAGAAGCATCGCCAACAACTCGCTCACTGATGGCTAATCTAGCTAGTATTACCATTTTGCCATCCAATCATAAGCTAGCGGCCACTACCCAGGAGGAGGAATCAACGGATACGGACTCAACTCTTACCGACGAGACTGATGAGGAGGCCGACACTGCGACACCAACTATGCAGCAAACAATGAAGACAACCACTCGGCCGGAGGTGCCAAAGCAAACTATCGCCGCCTATACAATTATTGGTTCACAACCAGAGCCTGCCCAAACCATACGTGATCAGCAACGAGAGGACAAGTCGTCTGCTAGCTTTCCACAGTTGATTGACGAACACATGTTGACTAGCGAGACAAAGATGCCCAGCTCGGCAAGACTCAAGCCGCCATACCTGGGGAGCTCGGATGAGGTCAACGATGAAGCCGATTCCATGGCTTTGCTTGATGGCGGAGCAAATAGAGCTCACGTCTCGAGAAAACTCTACGAGCAACTGGTTCCGTCGACGAAAAACTTCGTTGGAGGCCAAAACCCGTTGAATCAGTACCGATTCAATCTATCAGCTTTAAAGTATTTAGCGCAAAACATTCTGGCCTCTCAATCGACAGCGTCCAACTCAACTGATCTGGATTCGGAGATGTCCGAGGTGCCAACGAGTTCCAATTCAACAGGTAGGATGTACGATCTGCTCAATGCCTCGCTGCCTCCAAACTATTACGAGCTTCTGCACTCAAATGACTCGTCGATCAGAGCAAACTCTGCACTGACAGCGAAGGGAATCTTTGGCCGGGCTGGCAACTTGTTGAGTGATTTGAGATTGTTGGAGCAAAAGAAGGCAGCTGCCTTGTTGGCTGCAATCAGATATCAGTTGCCTAGTCCCCTAGTCAAACCTTGGGACATGGCGTCGGATAGTTTCACTTTGGGTGGAACAATGAGAGACAGATTTGACAACGGACTGCCAAAGGATGTAACTGGCGACCAGCTTAAGGATAGTTTGTTGTTGGCCCATCTAGGCAATGCCTTGCAAAATGTGCTATATAAACAAAGAGTTGTTCCAAGGGATGAGTTGGAGCGAAGATTAAGTGGCGCTTCCAGGAAGAGTGATGATTCTGTCGATAGAAGAGTTGACGATATAGTGTATTCAATTGAAGGAGCAAACATGACAAGCACTGAGATAGAGCCGAAAAAGGCTAGCAACGGAACTAGCTTGACGCGAAAACTATTTGACAAGCTTCTATTTGACACAATCTCCGACAACAAGACCGACTTTCATGCCATCGATCTAACTGCTAATAACTCTACAGGTCGGCTATCACCAGTAGAGAACTATTATCTTGAGAGCAATGGAAAGGCTTATCCAAAATACATAACAGCAGCCGACTATCAAACTGCATCCAGCGTGAAGCCAGCAAATCTTATTACCAGAGCGGCCGGAAGCTCGTTGTTATCTCAGAATCAGAGAGGAAACGAATTAGTGGACAGAAAACCTAGTGGTTTTATTTGCGATGATCGAGCAGCTGGCTTCTACCCGGACACCGAAACAGCTTGTCGAACTTTCTACCATTGCTCCAACACCGGCCACCTGTTGACCTTCGACTGTCCCACCCAAACAAGATTCGATGAGAGGTCGCTAAAATGTGGCCCTTGGTACGAAGTTCCCTGCGATACAAGCCGCGTTAAATCGCGACTATTTTAATCATGACACGATAGAAGATCTTAAATCAAAACAAAAAAGTAAAACTTTATAGTCACAATAATATACAATGAGCTGATTTACCAGTCGATCGCTGATATATTTTTTGTTAAATAAACCTTGCTCTCATCTAATGCTATCAAACAATTTGCAATGTTTATAATGATGATTGAATAGTCTTGTAAATATGTGAAAGTTTATTGGATTTTCCATTTGTAATTAGTTACAAATCGAATCACAAGTCTTTGATCAATCTCAACTGATGCAATAGCCTACTTCGCTTAAACCTCTTTGCCTCCAATATGGCCTCGTGTATAATGAACTTCCTAGCGTCACCTTGAAGTAGAGAGACTTTCTTCAAGATGGCGGCGTTGTTTAGATTTGGACCCTTAATTAACTTGTAAATTTCCTTCCTCAGATCCAGTTCTTGCTCACTAAACGTCAGATATCCTTGTGTACGCTTATTGTTGCTATGACTGTTGTTGCTGTTGTTAATATTATTATTGTTGCTACCGCTGTTGCTACTTTCTAACTGAGTGTCGGCTAAACTACCATCACCTGATGAGGCTGATATAAATGAATTCGATGAGGAGGAAGAGGAGCTAGGGCTCCGCGAGTTGCCGTTGAGTAGCTCAATTGATTGGGCAGCTTTGTTATTACCATTGTTCGATTCATCATTATCACTAGCCACCTGTGAGGACGGACTTGGCGAGGGACATGGGGACGAGTTTGGCGAGACAGATGGAGTTCGGCGCCATCCATTTTGGCTAAGTAGAATAAAGTCTTTGGGTAGCGGACCACGGCGTCGCTGATTTGGATTGAGTTTCTTATTCTTCTGCGAGGGACTTCCCAAATCTGTCAAGCCCAAACTATCCGCCTCATCAACCATCATACCCTTCTTATCTATCTTAAAGGGGTTTCCAAACATATGCTGCCTGACTGGAGTTGATTCAATCTCTCGCAAAGGAGTAGGTTGTTTCTTTAGGTAGTCTTGGTAGTTACCCATCTGCGATACTGGCAATGTATGCATCTGATCTTCGTCCTTAAATTTAATTCTAGATGGAGATTGCATTAGATTCATCCGCATTAAATGTATCTGATCTATCAGATCTTTTCTATCAATATCATAGGGATTCCTGAATGTATGTTTGATGCGCAAATTTTCATTGCAAGTGAAGGTTGCTTTATCACGAACCCTAACCATATAGTTACTAAACTCATTGAGTTCCTGTTTCATGGCCGAGTAACGGTGGTAAAATGCTTGGGTCGGTCGCCCCAAGCAACCCATGTTATTGTAAGAAGTAGATTCCACCTGAGATCTCAGAGAGTTACCGCATTGCAAGACTCGCACTGCATCATGATTCTGGTTCTTAGTTTGGTGTTGCAATGTTTGAACTAGGCGCTCGAATTGGGCCTTTGCCTCGTTCTTGTGGCCTTTCAATTTACTATGTACTGCATAACCAAAGATGCTACCCTCAAGATTATCTGGCACAACATTCGCTTGGGCGCCCATCCGAGTAAGTGCTCTCTTCAACGGGGTTGCATAATAGGCAGGCATGGACTTGAGGTACTCGTCGAACGCTGGCTTCCATTCTCGAATTGGCTTGCCCGGATACTGGGGTTTCTTCAACATCTCGTCGATGAGTGGTAATAGAACTGGATAGTTGTAGGGCATAACCAGTAGATTAACACAGTTTAAACTAGTGGCAGCTTTGAGGTATCCGAAGGGTGCACCAAGTTCCCCCGGTATTCGGCCTGAGTTTGTGATAAATACTTGCCAAGCAACATGTGGTTGCTTTCTGGATAGAATATACTGGGTCAGGGGCGATGACTCTAATTCATACTTGTCAAATGGCAGCACATCCATCATATGTGGCTCTGTTTGAACGCAGGAAAACTTTACTATTGGATGGGCTGTTCGTGGCGGTAATACAGTTAGGTTTTGGTCCGGCCAGTAGGCTTCTGGGATAGGCCAGTGGCCGATGGGAAAATTCTTCTGCAAGGCTCGATGGACGTAGATTAGCGACCTGGTGCTGTGCCACTCAGTGTCTTGTTGTGTTTGACTTGCAAGAGGATTGTTTGTTTGATTTGTTGGAGTTACAGGAGTCGTTGGAATCACAGGAGTTGTGGTGCTAGATCCATTGTTTGCTGCGATAATTGTTGATGGTGGAGGCTCCACCACTGGAGGCGGATCAGGACCAACCTTTTCGAATTGTATAACAACTCCGCTCTGTACTTTTTGGACCAGAGCTTCGATGCTCTGGAGTATCGATCGCTGAGTGGTGACCAGATAAGAGCGGCCGCCAGTGACGGCACACATTGGACCAATAGGATCTGGAAGGTTAGAAATTGCTGTTGGATTGGAGTCACTCGGCGGGGCACCTGTCAGTCGGAGGACTAAGCTGAAGAGTCGTTGATCCCATCGAAAGGGTTCTCGGGTCAACTCTGAGCCTGGAACCGCATTTGTCTGCATAGGGAGCTCCAGGGTTTGCTGAACGCCACCTGGATAAGTCAGAGACGATCCGTCGGTTATCACAATGATCATGGAGGGTTCCAAGTAGTAAGGTGCCCTGCCTAGACCATACATGTCAATACCCGATTGCATGCGGTTCAAGTTGAGCAAATCGAAGGCGGACTTGAGCGCTGGGCCCATATTGGTCACTCCCGTTGCCATCAGATGCTTAAGTTCGTTCATGAAGACAGCATGTGACTCTTTCCATCCGGCCTTTATGTTTAGTGGGTACTCCTCGAAGGTCATCAACATGTATCGATCGCCGCGACTCGCTAGATCACGAGCTCGGGCCTTGAGAAATTTCTCAACTACATCTTTGGCCACATCGAGTAACGTCGGCCGAGCGCCCAAATAGGTACGCTGGTTCATCGACGCACTGGTGTCAATTAGGAATAATATAATTGTCATAGTCCAAGTTGCTGGTTTCGGTTTGGGGGAGTGTGTTTAGTGGTGCTAGCACTAGCGAAATTTAAATATTTTCCGATGATCGAGTACATTCACATTAGAGGGATTTAGATGGCCGGTGGCCGCATTATAGTCGATGCAAGAGAGTTAATTGAAAAATATATAATAGTGATAGATTTATGATAAAACATAACAATGCGAATAGTAGAGATGATTATAACGAATTGGGTGCTGATTTTGATTTTCCATTTTCCAAGTTTGTTTCGTTCGACGCATTCGATCGAGAGTTGCAAAGAAACTAGGAAAGAGAGAGAGAGAGAGAGAGAGAGAGCGATAGCGAGGGAACGACGCAGCTGAGAGTTGGACGACATGACGAACGCACAAACAGACGAACCAACAGGAAACATTGAAGCGAAAACACAGCTACACAGACGCACATGCTGACACACGGTGCGTACAGAAAACATAAAATGGAAAAATACACAAGACGACGCTGGTGAATTACACACTTTCTTGCGTTGATCAACACAATGACAATGTGAAATGGGAAGAACTTAACAAAACAAATTTAATCTAGATTGGGAATTGTATGAATCAGGTAATGGTAGTGAAGGTAAACAGAATGATGATTTATAACAGATCATCAGGTGCTTCTGCCGCTTTGGCTTCCTCCTCAGTCGTTGCGGCACCCGTCGATGATGGCGGTGGTTTACCATAAGTATTCAGGAGTTCTCTAGCCAACTTTGCAAATTCGGTGTCGAGATTCTTGAAGAATGAATTGTTCAGAGCGCCACTAACTAGCTTAGAGTCATGTTTGTCGAATCCAGTAACCAAATCCTGCGCCATGTAATAGACATCATCGTCCATTTGACAGGTACGCAATACTTCCTGTGCCCCAGTTGGATTCTTATTGGCCAGATGAATAAGTATCAAACCGACACCTGTTCTGTTGCGAGTTCGCGTATCACCAGCTTGATTGTAGCAGTTGATCTCTTCGCGTGCAATATTTGCCGCCCTCTGGTACTCCTTTGCTTTTAAGTACAGAGTTGCCGCCTTATTGCAATATTCGGCCGCCTGTCTGTAGCGGTCCTCCAAGACGCAAGCCTCGGATGCTTGGATGTAAATATCGGCAGCCATAGTGGGCATCTTCTCTGTGAGCGCCTTAGCAGCCCGTTCCATTGTTGATACAGCTGTGTCTACTTGACCAAGTGAACGATAAACATCAATGGCTCTCATGTAAAACTTGGAAGTATTCTGAATATCGCCTATTTCCTTAGACGAGAGGGCTGCCTGTTCCATGCACTTGGCCGCCTGAAACGCTGAACTCTGACTAGTCATGTAACATTTGATTGCTAACTCGAAAGCCTCGATAGCCTTCTGATGGACACCTGCGCCTTTGAAAGCCATTGCTGCTTGCTGATACTGGTTGGCAGCATTGTCGTGGTCAGGTGCCCACTTGAGTAGACTGGTTTTCATGAATTTGTGACCATTTTCCAAGAGTTTGTTGGCCTCGTTGACTTTAGATGACAAACTGGCCATGATTGAATATCGCACTGTTGGTCCGTTTTCGTAACCCTTAAAATAAAGTGAAGTTGCTTTGTAGCTTAATAGAGATCCAAAATTTTAGTCATGCATGAACCTAATATAGTCGAATGAAGTGTTGGGACTACAAAGTAATTCAAATATTACTAGAATCTGCATCTACCAGATCAAGATCCTCTTCTGTTTATAACGGATTCCTCTGTAGAACTTATGCAGTCGATGCGCACCTTGTGCTGTGTGCCGAGCGATGTAAACAAAACTCCTGACATCAGCTCGGCCAGGTGCGTCAAAATGCAAATCTCTTGTAGTGGGCATCAGTGATATTTAAAAAGGATGTTATCAAAGTCATCATTTATTGCAACCAACAGCGTGTAGTACATGTGCGTCAAGTTTAATCTGTCATTTTCAAGCACATCTAATCTCTTTATCATTATTATTTGTGTTTATTTACACACATTCATTGATTTCTCTAACCATGCTCCACCTCGAGCTCTGATTGTGTGACCTCCATTCATTATTATAATGTCATTTCACTGTATATTATCATGAGCAGGTCACAAAGCCCAACAATGACACTAGACGGAGGCTCTACCGCAATCGAGGAGCAAACCTCAAAGCAGACGGTCAACCCGACCAATTCGGGCGACAAAAGTGGTATCAGTAGCCCACAGCCAGCAATCAAATCAAGCACCAAGATTAGGGATCTAGAAAGACTGTTGGCAAAATGCAAAGAATCGCTGAAACTAAAAAATTCTCAAATTCAAACCCTAAAGGACTCACTGGGTGAGGTGGAAAAATTCAAGGAATTCAATGAGGAGCTCAAACACGAGCTTGCAGACCTTCGTGAGGCTCATGAAACATGGACAGTATCAATAGCCGAGAATAAGCGCGTTCTACATCAAGAGATTGAGAACAAGAATGCCGAAATGGAAAAGTTGAAGTCAGAAATAAATGACTTGCAATCAAGACTGAATGATAGCCACAACAAATCAAGGCAACTCAAGTCGGCAATCCAAGATTTGGAGAGCCGACTAGTTAGTACGAGCGCTGCTCATCAAAAAGAACGCGAGAACCTCACCAAGGATATGCTTCTGTCGAAGAATGCTGCCATTAAGCAATTACAAAAAGAGCACGAACTCCAGATGGAGCGAGTCAAGGTTGATCTAGAAAAATCTATAGAAGCCTTGAAGCAGGATCTTCTCAAGAGAGACGAGCAGGTCATGAAAGATGTCGAACTACAGCAACAACTACAGGCTCAAAATAAGAGTTTAGTGGCTGATTTAGACACGACAAATCAAAAATTGACTGAGCACCTCAAAATACTCGAACAGGTAAAAGGCGAACATGAATCAACTTTGAAGCGTCTTGCAGATGCAGAATCAGAGGTAGAGTCGTTGCAAGCATCTGCTAGCTCCAAGTACAATGAACTGGAAGCCAAGAATCAGTCGCTAAGTGAAGAACTCAAATTATTGCAAGGAAAATTGGATCAGATAGAGGCTAGTAAGTCTGAGCTGCTTGATAAAATTAGGGAACTAGAATCAAAAGATAAGAACGAATGTCAGCAATGTGATCGTTTTCAAAAGCAACTAACCAAGAATGCTGAGGTAAATGAGCAGTCGATCTACGAACTCAACACTCGGCTCGACTTAATGATAACTGCCAATGCCGATCAAGAGAGAGAAATTAGGGCCTTGAAGAAGGAACGTGATGGTGTCATTGAAAGCTATAGGTGCTTGAAGACAGACTTTGAAGAACTGTCGAAACGAAATGAATCATTAGCAAGGATAATAAAGGAAAATGAAGTAGAGATGCAAAGTCAACTTGAGCAAATAGAGGTCCTGTCCTCAATCAAGCACGAGCTCGAGAACCTCAGGAAGGAAAACGCAACCCTCAATGCAAACTTCAATCAAGTCAAGACGGAACTGGACGAGCGAAACTCGGATCTCAATGCGACAAGAAACGCATGCAACAAACTGAAGGAGAGCTTGACAAAACTGGAGGCCCAACTCGCGGACTCGAACCGTCTAGCTGAGGATCTCAAGAGAGAGAAGGACTCGCTAGCCGCAACTAGTAAGAACCACAATCAGAGACGCAGGGAGCTTGATGGCCAACTTGTCGTTAGATTACTTGCTGCAATGAAGAACCTCGAAACACCGAACTCGTCCCCCGGTAGTGATAAGACTTACGAAGCTGAGCAATCTAGCTCTTACAGTAGCGAGGAGTCGGCTAGCCTACCCGACCTACTGACACTATCCGACAAGCTATCCTCGCTAGCTCTAGACCGATCAAATGCTTTTATGACCACAACTCAAAGGTTACAAGCCGTTTTACTGGACAACACGATGATGAACGAAGAGCTGAGAAGGTTAAAAGAAGAGCTTAATAAACTCAATCACGAGAAGACTTTGGAGACTCAATGTAGTATGGATGAGGCCGAGCGTCTGAAGACGGAAAATCAAGCCTTGATACATGACCAAAAGTCATATGATGATAGAATTGCAAGCCTCGAGGCAGAGCTGGCAGAGGTGAACGCCAAGCTAGCTGAAAAGAGCGAAAACGAATCTAGCGACCATACTTATCAAATCAAGGCTTTGCAAAGGGTTTTGAATCAGTATCAAGAGGATAACCAAAGATTGAAGGAGATCCAGAAAAATTTAACTGCCCAAATCGAGAAGGACCCCGAAAACAAACTCATTCCAGATTCAACTCAGTTTGAGTATCTCAAGAATATCATCTACCAGTTCATGCTAGGCAAAGAACCCCTAGTCCTGGCGAGGGTTATATCAGCTGTGTTAGGATTCGATCCTGAACAAATAGATCAAATTTGCAGGGTTCAGGAGGCAATTCAATCAATTTCCAAGCCAGTCAATTGACAAACATCCGCTTGCTAAAGGTAGA
This sequence comes from Aculops lycopersici, assembly GCA_015350385.1. Taxonomy (NCBI): domain Eukaryota; kingdom Metazoa; phylum Arthropoda; class Arachnida; order Trombidiformes; family Eriophyidae; genus Aculops; species Aculops lycopersici. Next base: position 10,112,412 of record WNKI01000001.1, on the reverse strand, counting down.
TCCTTGATTAAACGCGCCAACTTGTTGAAATCAGCTGACTCGAAGAGGCGACTATGATGACGAAAATCATGTGTCGAACTACTTGAATCTCTTCCGGTGTTTTTGACAGATAGCTACGATGTTCGCATGATTATATTTTATATTATAGATTTTAACAACAGATGCAACTAAAATTGACAAGTGGGCTGGATCTCAAGATTAAATACCATTCTTGACAGCGTTGACACAATTCTCCATGATCTTGGAGTTTCTAGATATTGCGTCCGTTTGATAATAGTCTACCATGTCACTGAGTTTAGGTTGTAACTTGACTCCCAAGTTCAACTTGGACCTGAACCTAGTTTTTGACCCAAAATGATTGCTGGGTTCTTCAACACCTTGCAAACTTGGTGTTTTCCATCTAGAATACTTTGAACAGTCTCAACAGTCTCACCGAGGTGTTCATATCCGTACGAAAGATCCATATCCATGACTCCAATATCGTTTAGCGCATGATTTCTCCAAGCCTTTCTGATTCGGGCATTCATTAATGGGACCTCAAATCTAGGATTTGAACCAACAATCAGTAAGTAATCAATCTCATTTAATTCTAGGCCAGCGATAAACTTTGCGGTTGGAGGTGGCGTTGGTTGTTGTCGCGCAACAGGGCCTCCAACAGGCTGCCTATTCTGTCCCCCGCCAGCCAACTGTCAGCTGGAGCTGGCCAGAGCAAAAGGTAGAGAGAGAACAAGGAAAACTCGGCAAGCTAAAAGAGCTCTCTTCCTCTTAAGCCGAATACTCTTATCGGGAGGATACGACTGTCAGGTGGTTGACAGAAATTTCAAAATTTTGTCGCCACTGTTGCCGCTCTTTGATGAGTGGACAGAATTTAATAGTATAGTGAATGGTGCACTCATTGTTGGCCCAGATTCACCATTTCGTCTGTCTGGATTCTAGTTTGCTTTTGAGTTAGGTTAGCTTTAGCTTGCAAGCCAAAGAGAAAGGGAACGAGAAAGAGAGAGCAAAAAAATCGATGGTCACTTAGTTGGCGGCGGATGTGCATCCATCGATGTCGCCGCCTGCATCGCTTCGTAGTCTTACTGTACAACAATTTAATTAGCTGATTTTAGTTTCGGCTCAACTCGTGGCTAACGCAGAGTCGTCGACGACGACGGTGACGACGACGACGATGGTTAATTGAGTTTCATAATAGGTAATAATAATGAAGTCGACGAGAAGCCGGACACAGTACTCGCCGGTGAGGCAAATGAGCAGCGATTGTGTCGGCGCCGGTGGCGGTATAGCTGGTAATAGTGGTGGTAGGTCTTTTAATGAACTCCAGCATCAACGGCAGCAAATGAACCAGAGTCGCCAAACTCCAACGAAAAACGAAGAAGAGGACTCGTCGTCGACAATTGAACTCCGAAGATCAAATCTACAGCAATCATATCAGAGCAACAACCTGTTTAATAATCAACGTAAATCGCAGCCACAAAGACAGCAATTGCAGTACATCGATGACTCGCCGCCATCGCCGCCAATAACTTTAGAGGAGTATGAGCGGCAACAGCAAGAATCTAACCAGAATTTAGATTTAGATTTGAACTTCAACAACCAAGAGCACGAGCAGCAATCACAAACACCGGAAGAAGTTTATGTGTATAGTTGCTGCGGATTGACTAGAGAGTTGGTTCCAAGTATCAAGTACATGTCCACCTTTTGCAACCTCTTTTTTGCCTTCAATTTCCTTGTCTTCATCTTTGGACTTGGAAACTTGGGCATGGGCTTGTGGTTCAGAATTGATCCAAAGGTTTACGAGATTCACAAGTTTATTGAGACGCAAAATTTCACCATCGCCGGATGGATCATGTTATTTGGCGGCTTTGCCACCCTATTAATCTCACTGGTTGGCTTTAATGCAGCCGCCAAACAGTCTGCCGGTTTGTTGGTATTTTACTTTATCTCAATGATCCTTTTAACTCTTGCCTCAGTTGGCTCAATTGTGTTGCTCACCGTTTACGGTCTCGGTCCTCCGCTTGAAAGATTTTTAACAAAGGAAATCTACGAACAAATGCGACGTACATCGATGAACAACAACTTGGATCCGTCGGTTAATTATGATGCAATTCAGTTTATGGACTTTATCCAGGTTAAGGTAAGTTTGTAATTTATCTACTTCATTAATCAAACAAACATGTGATTAAGGTTAAGGTAGGCTAACCTCAATCTCAATATGACAATTATCGCGCAACTCGCTCGTCACAAACGACGCAAAATATGCAACCACAAACAGATGCGCTGTTGCGGCGCCGCCGACTTCACGGACTACACAAAACTTGGCCTACCTGGCCCACCAACCACCTGTTACACAATTGGAAGCAACTTCCTCAATGCACCTGGTTGTGGTCGGGCAATCAGGGAACTGTTTGACTTACGAGCGGGACTTGCAACGGGTTTCTCGGCGGCCAGTGTGCTAAGCCAACTGCTCACTACAATCCTCTCGGCTATGATGTTCTGCTCCCTCTACCACTACCGAGCTAACCCAGGGTCCGCCTCGCCAGCCGTGATGGCCAACTTGTCGGCCCACAACACGCCCACCCTCTACCAGCAGGGACCGCGAAGTCGGATGCCCATAGTAATCTAATTAGTTATTTACTTTGATGAAAAAGTACCATAACCATGCCCAAGTGACGGGCAAAGATCTACAGAGGACCAATGAGAACAAAACAGTGGAATGGAATAGATACACAAGGATCTCAAATAATTACACACTTATGACACACACACACATATATATACATATATACAAACACGTTGAAATAGAACTACTTACCACTACTTTAACTTGCAAACTAAATACAATATGTATACACTGCACCAAACGACATAAGAGGATACAATCAGATGTTGGCACTTCATCTAATTAATTATGAGCAGCACATTTGAATGTGCAAAAATTAAATCAATTTGAATAGAAAATAGCAATACAATCAAACTGGCTACGTCAGTTGGGGGCAAACTCTAAATCTGAATCGCGGCGGTGACGGCAAGCCAACTAACTTTAATGACTTTGTCCATTAAGTTCTACATTGAGAGTCACGATGAGAGGGCCAACAAAAGACCTGCCGAGTTGCAATCAAGATGTCTCTTGTTGTTGATTGGACAAGATTCGATGATTTTCAAAAGCAACTAACCAAGAATGCTGAGGTAAATGAGCAGTCGATCTACGAACTCAACACTCGGCTCGACTTAATGATAACTGCCAATGCCGATCAAGAGAGAGAAATTAGGGCCTTGAAGAAGGAACGTGATGGTGTCATTGAAAGCTATAGGTGCTTGAAGACAGACTTTGAAGAACTGTCGAAACGAAATGAATCATTAGCAAGGATAATAAAGGAAAATGAAGTAGAGATGCAAAGTCAACTTGAGCAAATAGAGGTCCTGTCCTCAATCAAGCACGAGCTCGAAAATCATGTGTCGAACTACTTAAATCTCTTCCGGTGTTTTTGACAGATAGCTACGATGTTCGCGTGATTATATTTTGTATTATAGATTTTAACAACAGATGCAACTAAAATTGACAAGTGGGCTGGATCTCAAGATTAAATACCATTCTTGACAGCGTTGACACAATTCTCCATGATCTTGGAGTTTCTAGATATTGCGTCCGTTTGATAATAGTCTACCATGTCACTGAGTTTAGGTTGTAACTTGGCTCCCGAGTTCAACTTGTCCTTTGAGCTATTGTCTAACCTACGTGGATCTAATAATGTGCTTGGCTCGATCCTCAAATATGAATGTCTAACTAGATGTGGGGCTATATCTCTGATTCTTTCTCTCAACTCGACGAGAGAATCATATGGCAGAGTTTTGTCCAAAAGTTCCGAAAGAGCACGAACGATTTGCCAATCCTCCCTCGCTACACCTGGACCAGAGACTGCAGATAAGGTCTGCTGAACTCTACCTTCCATATTAACGTATATGCCTTGTTTCTCGGTATAAGCTAAACCCGGCAGAACCACATCAGCCATCTCGGCGCCATAATCTCCTGTGTGTCCCTGGTAAACAACTAGAGTGTTTTTAGCTAGAGGTAGATTCTTGTCATCAACACCAAACAAAAGGGTCAAAGATGCATCGGCACTCTCTTTTACTACTCGCTCGGTGGTCGGCTTGAGACCGAGATCGAAGGCAGCATTATGAGAAGCTTGGCTTGTCAAAACATTGAATTTGGCATGGTATTTGTCGGCCAGACTTCTGACAAGTCTATATAGTGAGCCTGGGCTACACTGTGGACCTGAACCTAGTTGTTGACCCAAAATGATTGCTGGGTTCTTCGCATTCTTTAACACCTTGCAAACTTGGTGTTTTCCATCTAGAATACTTTGAACAGTTTCAACAGTCTCACCGAGGTGATCATATCCGTACAAAAGATCCATATCCTTCGGGCCAATGACTCCAATATCGTTGAGCGCATGATTTCTCCAAGCCTTTCTGATCCGGGCATTCATTAATGGGGCCTCAAATCTAGGATTCGAACCAACAATCAGTAAGTAATCAATCTCATTTAATTCTAGGCCAGCGATAGTTGTGTTAAATAGGTAGTTAGTTCTGAAGTCCAAGTCAGAGCGAGTGGGTATTGCGCTTGGATCTAGGCTGCTATCGTAGTGCACATAAACATTATCACAGTTCATGCTGTTTAACAAATCCTTGACTGCGACCATTGTTTCTAGGTCCACCATGGGTCCTATGATCGCCTCAATGTTGTTTGGATTCCTCGATACTCGGTTGATGTACTCAGCCAATGTAACAAGTGCGTCTTGCCATTCTGAGACTTGGAGAGAGTCTGAGCGCGATGGTCTCACCATGGGCGTTGTTATTCTTTGAGCTTTCAAACCATCCACGGCTGCATGTCTACTTTTGTCTGCTAGCCACTCCTCGTTGACATCATCGTTTGGCCTAGGTATGATTCTAAGCAAATCATTGGCTCTCTGACATATAGATATGTTAGACCCAACTGCATCAAACACATCAACCGAATCGAATCTTCTCAGCTCCCAAGGTCTCGCTACAAATGCATATGGTTTGGCAGTGAGAGCACCAACAGGGCACAAGTCAACAATGTTACCACTTAGCTCTGTTTTGAGTAGGGTGTTAGCTAGGTAAGTTCCGATTTGCATCTCGTTACCTCGTCCATAGGTACCAAGATCATCTACTCCCGCAACCTCGTTCATAAATCTAACACAGCGAGTGCAATGAATACATCTAGTCATAATAGTTTTGATTAGAGGGCCAACGTTTTTGTCCTCAACTGCTCTCTTACTGTCCTTGTCTATTTGTAGTCTCGATCTATCTGAACCAAAAGTCATCGCTTGATCTTGGAGGTCGCACTCTCCACCTTGGTCACAGACTGGACAGTCAAGGGGATGGTTTTGCAATAAAAACTCCATAACACCCTCTCTAGCTCTTCTTGCCTTCTCCGATTGAGTGTGAATCTTCATTCCGTTCATCACGGGCATTGCGCAAGAGGCTACAGGTTTGACGCTTTTCTCAACTTCGACGAGACACATACGACAGTTGCCTGCAACCGAAAGCCTCTCATGATAGCAAAATCTGGGGATTTCGACTCCAACTTTAGCTGCTGCTTCTAATATAGTCGTGCCGGGTTCCACCTCAACCCTCTTATTGTCAATCCAGACTTCGGCAAGGTTTGGTTTTGGGGTACTAGTCACACTTGCTGTGGATTGGGCTCTTATTGAGCGAATTGCTTTCCAATTCGAGCCTCTGAGAGGCTTGATTAGTGTTCCTGCACACTGCATGATATTGAAGTTGACCTATGATACCAGTTAGAAACAGTAAATCTCTATAATATGACATGTATAATAGTAAACTCAACTGATAGGCAAAATGGAAACGAGAGTTTATTTCGGAAACAGAAACAACAACATTGGAGCACCATGCATTCAATTGCCTGTCCGCTTGCTAGCTCGCACAGGGCGACACGATCGCTGGGATTTCGAATGAGCAGGAGATGGAGAGGCTGTTGAGATTGAAAAGCAGAGTAAGCAGTAGCCTGCAGTGAACGAGTGGCAAAGGGACGCACTGCCTGCCAAAGCCACAATTGACTCGCTCATGCGAGAGTTTCAGGCAGTTTTGTTGAATTTGCACTCGGCTTACATCCCCCAAAATTCGAATGAAAATACTCGCCCATCTAGATGGACAGGGAGTTACACACAGAAAACCCATAGTTGATGGTCCATTTCAACGCCACATCAAATCTCAGGTAAACGTCCTTGTTTATATTTATATCATAACAACATAGACAATTATTGAGCTTAATAATCTTATTCCATGATTTTAATCTATCAGTATATTCCAATCATCCATTTCAAAATCCGTTCAGCCATCTAATCACCTCACACCTAGATCAGAACTTTTAATTTCCACAACAGATACAAAAGAAACATGTCATTTAGAGTGGTGCGGGACTCAAAGTTCAGGCACGTCTTCGGTCAAGCACTAAGGAAGGAGCAATGTTATGATAATATTAGAATCACGAAGAACTCTTGGGACAGCAACTTTTGCGCTGTCAACCCAAAGTTCTTGGCCATCGTGACTGAGGCAGCCGGAGGCGGCGCTTTCCTTGTGATAACTCTCAAGCAGACAGGTAAAATTGATCCAAATGCTCCATTGGTTGCCGGCCACAAAGGTGCCGTTCTCGACATTCAGTGGTCGCCATTCGACGATCACATCATTGCAAGTGCATCTGATGATGCAATTGTTAGAGTTTGGCAGATTCCAGAGGGAGGACTGACAGAAACACTAACCGAGCCAGCCGCCGAGTTAGTTGGTCACCAGCGTCGAGTTGGGATGGTTCTGTGGCATCCAAGCGCACAAAATATCTTGCTTAGTTCAGGATCTGACAACAGAATAATCATTTGGGACGTTGGTACAGCTGAGGCAGTGACAGTTATTGACCATCCAGATTTAGCATTCCATTGTGCGTGGAATTGGGACGGTAGCCGACTTGCGACCACCTGCAAGGACAAGAAGATTCGTATTTACGATGCACGAACTGGCGAGTGTGAGGCCGAGGGTGAGGGCCACGAAGGTGCCAAGCCACAAAGGATTGTTTATTTGAAGAATGATCTTATTTTAACCACCGGTTTTTCACGTATGAGCGAGAGACAGTATGCTCTGCGAAAGGATTCAAATCTCAAGGAGACCATTGTAATGGAGGTTCTAGATACGAGTAACGGAGTTTTATTTCCGTTCTATGATCCCGATGTCAATCTATTGTACCTTTGCGCTAAGGGCGACAGTAACTTGCGCTACTTTGAAATAACCGAGGAGGCACCCTACATCCACTACATCAATACCTACCAATCTCCCGAGCCCCAGAGGGGAATGGGTTGCATGCCCAAGCGTGGCTGTGATGTTCTCAGCTGTGAAATTGCCAGATTTTATAAGTTACACACAAAAGGTCTTTGCGAAGTTCTCTCTTTCACTGTACCTCGCAAATCTGATCTCTTCCAGGATGACATCTATCCGGATACCATGGCCGATGTACCAGCGCTAACTGCCGAAGAATGGATAGCTGGGGAGACAAGGCCGCCAGTATTATTCTCACCCCGAGAGGGATACCAAGCAAAACTTATAGAGGGTGGCAAAGGTTTAAGCACAGGACTCAAACGAAAGACAGGCACAGGATTGAATAACAAGCTTGAGTCCAGATTCAAGGTACCCTCTGCCTCGGCAGCCCCATCCAACAATGATGTTGCAAGCAATGGAAGCTCGAAGAGTCTTAGTGGTAGCTACAGCAAAGGCTCTACCACCCCAGATCCAGTCTCGATGACGAATATAGACCCTGGAATGATGGATGAACTCAAGAAAGCCCAGAAGTCCAATGGCGAGTTATTGACTCGTGTCAACGAGCTCAGCGACGAGTTGCATAAGATGAAGGCCATCGTCTTGAAACATGAAGTCAGAATCAGAGACCTTGAAAGGATGAATGTCAATGATAACGGAGATAGCTGAGCTATTAGTCCAAGTAACTTTTAATTTAGATTAGATATGGAGAGCGCGAGTTGCAAGTTCAAACGAGAGCACGAGACACGATGACCCACCACCACTATACATGATGGACCATTAAGGGACACTCCACCGATTGTCTTCCATGATCAAATATATGTTTTCCTTAAATCAAAAGCAAATCAAATCCCTCCGGCTTTATCGCTATTCTCATCATAAACTCATCATCATTGTCAGTGACCCATCAGTACAAGTGTGACGACGAGTCGGTCGCTCTCCGATGATCCTCAGCATGATCTGAAACTGTAGATTTTATATACATACACAAACAAATAAAGGATCGAGCTTGTGATAGAATGTAAATATAAGAGAGATATCAGCCTTAAATACATTGAACGAGATAGTTTAATGAGAGTTCAAGCTTGATTTGTGACACTGGCTTCTGAAGAGGGCTCGTTCTCAGATGCTACTGATTTCATGTTTGTTGACGATGTCGTTATAGTTGTTGCTGTTGTTGCTTTCGTTGTATTGAGAGGATAAGCTCTTATTTTAAAGGTATAGTTTTGCTTCTTACCTTTCAATGACTCATGCTTCTTATTCTTCTTGTCGACAATCGTTTTTGCCTTCTTTCCATTCTTATCCTTCTTGGGAGAAGATTCAATCAGTGGGCCGGCAGAGGGGGGTTTGTTTTGAACACGCGATCGAACTATATTACAACGAAACTTAAATCGCCTCCACCAACCTCGTTTAGATTTGATGTTTCTATTTAGATCTTTGGCACACTCTAATGCTTTATCACAAATGTCCTTGATAGATATAGGCTCATCGGCCTCTTGTCTGGCTTTGATATACTCAAGCACCATAATATCGTGCTCTTCGCCACTGAGATTTGTTTGGACTGTTTTGAAATTGAAATTTACTCGAGATGCTTGATCCAAGATTTTGTTTTTCTTTTTCAAGGTTCTCAGCACGGTCGAGGGGTGAACATGGAATTTTTTCGCAATTGCATCGGTAGATTGGTCCTTGTGCAATTCAATAATTTGACATTTCTGCCTAAGAGTCAGATTACACCTCGGCATCCTGAATCTGAAGTGCTCTTGAGGATATCCCAAAGAATACAGCTGAGTATAATAAATGGTACTCAATTCATTGTTGGAATATAATTCATGGTTAAATTAAATGACGACACGATATATCCGATTGATCTATATGATACAAACAATTCATTGAAGTCGGTAGTGGTTGTTTCATGGAATAAGATGTCCTAGACTAGGACTCCTAGTAATCATGTTCTCCAATGTTATGATTTTTACCAGCTGATCGCGCGGCATCACGCATGACCTCTTGCGCATGTTTCTCATCTGGACCAGTTTCTTTACTTTCGGTTCGCTCATTCCACAATAAGTGGTTTCCAATTGCCATCGATAGTGACCTATGTTCCAATCGAGCCACCCAAGGTAGATGAAACATATTGTTGCAGCTTTGACCGAAATCTGTGTAATATCGGGGCCGCATCACCACAGTGATCCTGAATGTCCAGTGAACCCGACGCCAGACGAGAGCCTAGATCATGCAAAATTGAGTTGCTCCTGATATTGCGAGAACTTGTCATGGCTAAGACCGTTAGTTCATCGAACAATAACATTGATCAGCCATGTGTTGCTATCAGTTTGATACAAGCTGAGCACCACGAATCAACACCTTTTGACTTTCGTAGGTCTAGAGAGTCAAGTGTCTTATATGGAGCACTATTCTGCGATGCTCACATTGCGTAGCACCGGTGGCGGCGACAGTGGAAGTGTGAGTGTATTTTGTGTGTTAGTGTTGAGGCTTGTCATGTGGCAGCAGCTCTCCCTCTCTCCTCTCTTTCAAAGTGAGGTGTTATGCCGCGGGGACAAAATAAAGGGAAGATTGCGCACACAGTGACTTCAGTAGTACAAAATAAAGTTGAGAGTAGAGACTAGTGGTTTTGACTGGTTTTACTATGAGAAAGACTGCTACGTTTATTTATGTGTGTTGGGTTTATATACAGCTTCGGGTCGTCGGGAAAGCGTTAAAGTCGGGTAGATGGGCGTCGACGAGATGCGCGCCGCAAGGGAACGGCATGACACATCACCCTTCCCCCTTTACGGAGACGACCATCGTTTACAGTGGTAGTGAGATTTGAGCTGTTTGCAGTGAGTAATATTGCGTATAATAAGTGATATTAGAGATAATCAGTAAGTAATGAGTAGTAATATAATAAGCGATGAGAGTTATTTGTTTCCACGGCAAAGTCTTTGGTGATTAACGAATTTGGATCCATTGTTGGACTTGAAGGTTTTGTCGCATTTGCTACATTTTTGGACAGGGACGTTTTGTTGGATAGGCTTCCAATTAGTGATACGCTCGGAGGTCTCCTTGTGGTTAGCTTTGACCATGGCAGCGGTGCGCCATTTGGGGAGTTTGATTTGACTAGGCATCAATTGATTGTTCCCGTAAATTCGCATGAATTCCATGGCAATGAGGGCAGCGGAGGTAGCACAATGGTCAGCTCTATTTTGGCCTAGCACACGGACAGGAGTGAACTTGGATCCCACGAGGCATTCGATAACTTGATAATACTTGGAATCAGTGATGGCATTGGGTCCATCGGCGATATATAAGTCCTTATTAGCAGCGTAATAAATTCCAGCTAGAGCGTGAGCAGCAAATTGGATGACGTAAATGGTGTCATGGTCGCCAAGTTTCTTGAATATTTCGACAGGAATAGAGCGCGGATAAGTCTTGTTATTGTATTTCTTGATGAGATCGGGTATCTTAGTGAATGGGATCCAGTTGTTAGGGTTCGAGGCGACGCGCATTTGCTGGGTGAATCCTGTATTGATTGGTGTAGGCAATCCAGTAGGTCCGAGGTTATTGAGAAGGCGATAGCTCTGAATTAGTTCGTAGCATTCAGGGATCTTTGTTTCGTCAAACCAAAGGTCATCCTCTGCTTCGTAGTCCCTGAATCTTACCCTGAATTGTAGTTCGCGATGTTTGTTTGGTAGTTTGTCGTGGGCTATGATTTCGTCAACTTCGAAGGCTTCTTCTTGTCTTGGAATGAGTGATGACCTAGTCATACGACGCCTTGTTTGTCTGATTCGCACGGAAGGCCCGGGAACACGTGGTGGCGCTGGCTCATGTTGCATGGAAGTTCCAGGTTCTTCTTCGATAATAATAGCAGGTTCATCGGATAAAGGTTGGGGTTCTTCGTTAGTAGCAGGTGGAACTATTTCGGTGTCAGAGGTAGCTGTTGATTGGTTTGGGGATAAAGCTGGTTGTTCGGCAGGAGGCTCATCTGGTTGGGCTTGCGGCTCGGATTCGGCGGGTAACTCTGGCCTTAGTTGCTCAGCTCGTTCTTGAGGTAGTTCTGTATCAGTGGACGGCTCGACTTGTGGCTCAGCTTGACCCTCTGGTGGCTGTGAAGCTTGTGTTACTACTTGATTTAAAGCTTGAGTTGCGTCTAACTGGGACTCTGACTGCTTCTCTGTCTCGGGATCCTTTTCTGACTGTTGGACTACATCCTGTTGTGACTCTGATATTGGGTCGGGCGTCGTCTCTGGTGTCGGCTCAGGTGTTGGCAAGGATGCTGGCATCAATTCGACTTCCATCTCGGCTTGTGCTCCTGGTTCGGCAGGAGGATTTGCTTGTTTGGGCGCTGCTTCTATTGCTAGAGAAGGAACCGATTCCTTGGGCATGCCGAGGTTTTCGAATTCCTGGGTGCTAGGCGGAACGAAAGGTGGCGGGTCTCTAGGATGGGAATTCTCATCTTGGTTGCTGTCAGTAGAGAGATCCCATGGGTTTAGCGAAGTGTCGAGATCTTCAATGTTCCGACGGAAAGTGATTGTGCTCAATGCTAGGGCTTGGACTCGGGATAGATTGAAGATGCTGGCAGCACGTGTTACCGGTCCTGTCGGAGTTGGGTCAGTAACGACAGGTTCTTGTTGTCCTCTCATCCTTCGATTGACGCAGGTGTTACATCTAAACGGTAGTTTGAGCTCTGGTTTGTGATTAGGATGGCATTCTTGATGATATCCGAGTTTACAGTCAACGCAGAGGTAATAGCGAGTTGATTCACGGTGGCAGTTGAAATAACAGAGATTGGCGGTGTCAGGAATTCCAAGGTGAGACATGGTTATTTTTTGCTGTGGAGGTTAGTTAACTGCTAAAGTGGTGTTATTAGGAGACAATAGGCCTAGATGAAGCTTTTAAGTGCTCAATGGATGGATAATAAGCCGTAATAATGGAGCTGAGTATATCTTTAGGTGGAACGTCACGCTGTCTCAGGGTAGATTTTGGATATCACTATTTCGTTTTTCGTTCTGATTTCTCTAATATCGTGAATTAGGTGCTGAATAAGGTATCAAAAGAAAGGTTATGGCTTGCTGATTGGATTAAATGCTGAATGAAAAGCTAATAATATGTAGTTTGGTCAATAGGTATGTAATTAGGTGATAATTTGGGGTCTGGCGCCCTAATTTTTGGAAACGGAAATGTATATGCTATCTTCGTTAATATCGCAGATTAAGTAGTGAATAGGGTATCAAAAGAAAGCTCTAATAGTAACGAGTAGTTTAAGTGCTAATATGATGTCTAATTCGATATAGTTTTGGAGTAATGACTACCTTTGGGTCGGTGTCAGGATTGCAAAATTTGGATATCTTGAGGTCGAAAATATTTTTTATCTTCTTGAATTGCGAGAGTTATGCTATGTATAATAGATCAAATTGAAGCTATTCTTGAGGAGAATCTTTTAGTTAGTGAATAGATAGATAATATGATATATGGAATAAATAATATCGGTGGTAACTAGATGGTAGATTGCAGAAAATTATCACGCGGAGGGTCGGCAACAGTGTGGGTGCACACTAGGTTATTGCACGACCTCCTTATGTCTAAATGTTCGTCTTGATGAGTAGAATACTAATATTGGGTGATATTATAGTGATAATTGATGTTGTTTGAATAAATTGAGCAATTAGATAATACTGAGAGAGATAATTTTGGCGCGTAGTCAACAAGTGCGGTGAATACGAATTTTGGCGCGTGCAACAGGCGCGTGCGGTGCGTGCAGCGTGTAGCGTGCAGCGGCGTGGATGACGCGCGTGTGTGGACATCCGGTTCTGCGCTGTGTGCGCCTGGCGCGCAATTTCAAATTTAAGCTGCAGTTAGCCTAGTTGGTAGCTGTTATGTCATAGTGCACGGTAGTTACTGCAGCGATACCCAAAAAAAGTTGCAGAGAAGTGTATCATAGTGGTAAGCACCATTCGCTATCGAGAATTCTCGTTGCCCGTTGGAGGGAGCCACGTGATATTGCTCTTTTGTGATAGTGGCATGTGATTTCCATACACTGTGATCTACGTTATTTCAAGGGCATCTGTAGCACTAACCGTTGTATTAGGTCGGATATAAGTGGGAGATGACTGCTTTGTCCAAGATGGATCTTTTTGACACCAAGGCCACCAACAACCATGAGAATTGCAGTTATTCTCACGATAATCGTCTATTAGTGCATAATGATGAGCAAGTGTTGCTACCACGTCTCCGCCAGACCGGCGCGAGGGTCCAAGTATTGTATTGTATAAGAGACTGGGGCACTGGGTCCGCCGAGCCTAAATTATTTATATTTTTTAATGGCACGTCTGCCTGTGAAGGGAGCACTGGGTCTGCCGCATCACTAATTATTATGTAATTTATATGATATAACGGAACGGATTCCGACGAACGGGACACTGGGTCCGCCGAGTCGATTTGATTTTGCTCGAAGGCAGGAGTGATAGAATCCAACGGATAGTACGTGGACTTGTCCGCCGCATATCGTGGACTTGGGGTTGCTCGAAGGCTTATCAGAGTGATAGAGGCAGCTGGCGAGGTCGTCAAGCTACAAGTTTTGGGTCAAGTCTGCGTATAGTTAGTAGATGATGTGTTTACCTTTAGTCTGTTCCGAGAAGTTCTGCAATTGGATCGTAGGTTGACGGAACAATAGGCGCGCTGCTCTCTATCTCATCCAATTCTTTGTTGTCGAACGTAATAATGTATTTAACTAATAGGTTACCGGGTAATGAATCTTGCTCATAAGTATCTTCATCTAAATACGCTTCTTTTATGTCGTTAAATGATATTCTTTTGACTTGCAGTCTTGCTATATCGATCACTTCGAGGGCTATCGGTCGATCGTCTTCGTACTTGATTTTAGTGACCATATGAGGTCCAGTCCATAGTGGCTTCAACTTGGTTGATAGGTGTCGGTCTCCGCCGTGATTGTACACGTAAATGTAGTCGCTGACTTTGATTTCTACTGGTCGTCTCATTAGGTCATGGTAATGCTTTTGCCTTACTTGAGCATCAAAGGTGTTTTTAGCTGCTAATCTTCGCATGAGTCGATGTTGTGGCTGGATGTTGGGGTCATTTATGGTTGGAATAGATAGTCTGGGCTTTGCCCCATATAATACGGAATAGGGCGAAGCGCCTATTGAGGTGTGCAACGTAGAGTTGTATGCTAGCAAACCTAACGGGAGAAGCAGGTCCCAGTCTAACTCATCGGTGTTAACATAGTTGCGTAGCCAATTAGATAACGTCCCGTTAAATCGTTCGTCTCTTCCATTCGCTGCAGGATGATAATCGCAGGTACGAGAGTGCTGAATGTTGAATCTAAAGGTGAAGTCGGTAAATTTTCTTGACACGAACTGGGTGCCATTGTCAGTGGTTATCTTCCCGGGTAGTCCATGTTTATATACGATCTCGTTGAGGATAAACTCGATAATATGAGAAGCGTGGACTTCTTGTTCAGCAGTCGCAAATGCGTATCTCGACAAGGCATCAACACAGGTGATGATGTACTGGTTACCTCGCGGAGTGGATGAGATTGGCCCAACAATATCCAAATGTACGCGTTCGAATACCTTGGAGACAGGAATGTATTGCATGAGACCCATCTTGGGCTTGTAAGAGCGCTTGTTGCGTTGGCATGTTTCGCAATTAATGATATGATACTCAACGTCTTTTGTTAGACCTGGCCAATAGTACTCTAGTAGCTTGTTGCGTGTATTCTTGACTCCGAGGTGAGATCCGTTGATGGGATCGTCGTGAGCTAATCGGAGCAGTTCCTTTCTCTGTGATTTTGGGACTACCAATCTGTGGCGCGAATGCTCAGGTAATGCTGGGTCAATGTAATAGAGGTTACTATTCCTGATGATGAAATTGTCTTTAGGTGAGTGCTCTAAATTCTCAATCAGTTGCGCTATATCAGGTTCCTGATTCCAGGTGAGCGTATCAATAGTCGCTACAGTAACTTCGTTGGGGACGGGCAGTCTAGCTTTAGCCATCTGGTCAACCTTTATGTTGTTAGGGTCATCAGCGTGGCCCTTTACGAATCTGCAGTCGATGGATATACCTTCCAAAAGCGGAGCTATTTGCCTAATAAGTTGCTCATTAGGTAGACGCTTCCCTTTGCTAGTTTTCCAGCTGTTAGCCTGGTACTTGGGGATACTTGTGAGTGTATTCTTCGCATATTTGCTGTCAGTGACAATTACTATCCTCTTGAAGTTGTTCGCGTTAGCTATCACTAGAGCTTGCATAACGGCGGTCAATTCTGCTACGTTGTTTGTTGGAGTATGATCCGTCACTAGGCCTGAGGCGCTGAGTTCCTTGTCACTTAGGGTTAATACCGCCCACGATGCGATGCAGTCTTTAGTACCGTTACCAATGCATGCGCCGTCGGTATAGAATATTTCGTCTGGAGCATCCTCGGCATACAATAAGTTTTCAGGAGTTGGCTCTTCTTTAGTTGCTTGCAGCTCGTAATTAGCATTCGGGGGAATCAACAGTAATATGCGCTCGATCCTTTCAGGTTTATCAATAAGGGCAAGTGCTTTGATGAGGCGGTGTAACGGACCTCTGAATATAACTTTACCTCTCATGAACGAGCTAAACTTATCATAAGCTAGTTGTATGGCTAATAAAGCTTTCTCGGCGACTGTATAGTTGAAAGCACTCGTTGACAAGGTAAGACTAGCGCGATTAATGACCTCCCCTCGTTCGTCACTAATTATAACTCCGACAGAATGAGTTAGCACTCGGATGTCAGCTAGCTTTAGGCTTGTTGAGTCTGGAATCAATAAGGGAGTAGCTTCGTTGAGGTAATAGCTGATGGTCAGTAGAACAGATTGCTCACGCGGCGTCCAGTCAAAGTCGGTGCCATTGCGAGCTAAGTTTCTAATTGGCTTCGTTACCTCAGCATAGTCGGGGATAAATTTGGAATAGAAGTTCAGTTTTCCTAGTAAGCGCTCAATGTCTTTGCGTGTTGTAGGTATGGAGTTGAATGCTGACTCTTCGAATTTGTTTTTAACAGGCTCCACATGATTAGGTGTTATTTTAAAGCCGAGAAAGGTGATCTCTTGCTTCATGAATTCGCATTTGCTTTTCTTTAGCTTCACGGTATACTCTCTACATTTATCAAAGACCCACCTAGTGTTGTCCATTAGCTCTTCTATTGTTTTGCCGAAGACTAGAATGTCATCGATATAAATGACCACCTTTGTGTAAAGTCCATCTTGGAAGATATTATTCATTGCCCTTTGATACACTGCCGGAGAGTTTGTAAAGCCGAAGGGACAACGAGTAAACTGGTAGAGTCCTTGCGGAGTGACAAAAGCTGTCTTATGCTTGTCTTCAGGCTTGATGGGAACTTGAAAGAAACCTTCCGTGCAATCGAGAGCGGTGAAGTAGTTGGCGTTACGTAAAGTTTCGAATAGGTTGGATATCCTAGGTAACGGGTAATGATCTTGAATAGCTATAGCGTTGAGAGGGATAAAGTTTATGACCAAACGCTTCTGCCCTGTTTTCTTTGGCACCAGGTGACAAGAGGAAGACAGGTGGGAGACTGATGGTTCGATGATATGATTCTCTTCCAAACGTTTGAGTTGAGTTCCAATCTCAATAATGTCCTCCGGGCAGTAGGACCGTAGCTTTGCTTTGATCATTTGATCAGAAGTGAGATGGATTTCCATTGGTGGGACTCGCATCATGCTAGTGATGGTCTCCTCGAATATGTCGTTATACTCGGATAATAGGTGAGTTAACTTTTCTTCTTGCGTAAGTATACCTAGGACTAGCTGATTAGATTGGCTTTCGCTTCCGATTTGGATTTCGTTTGCATAGGCTGTGTAACCTGAGGGCTTTGGGTGTAGGCTGATGCCGAGTAGCTTCATGCTATCGAGTCCAAGTAGCATGCTGTGGCCAAGGATTTTGTCATGAGTTGTGATCACTAGAAACTTGACGGTGACGGGAGATGATTGACCTACAATGGTGATAGGTAATTTGACGCTATGCTTAATGATTATGTCGGCTTGATTAGCTGCCTTTGCCGTTATTAATACTGGCTCTAAATGGATGCCGCTAGTCCAAGTGGACAATAAGTTAGCTGTGACAAATGATGCAGTTGCTCCACTGTCGATGATGGCGGTCAAGCAAGTCTCGTTAGCAGTGAGAACTGTAGTTATTAGCGAGGGATGACTATCTAGAGTGGCGATGATTACTTGGAGGCCGGCGGATTCGCCTGGTCCGTCGACCCGTTGGCTTTTGCTAGGTTCAGGGGACAGTGTTTCATCCAATGGTAACTGTTGCCTTTGCAAATAGAGCAAGGATAGGGAGGACGACCATGCAAGTTATCATAAGCTAGCTGAAGCTCACTGGTTTGAGGATTGGTTTCGGGCAACATTCTCGGGGCTTGTCCACGACTTTGCTGATCGAGTCGGCGATTTGGATCTTGCTGACGCAGTTGAGACTGTTGCTGATAGTATGGTTTCTTTGGATAGTTGTAAGAGTTACGGTTGTCACTTTGATAAGGGCGCTTGTTGTAATTAGATTGTTCTTGATTGCGGTAGGAATATTGGTTGTAGTTTGCACGATGATTATTTGTATTATATGGTAGTCTGGGATAGTTATTACCCTGTGTAGAGGGGTTGGGACGAGAATAGTCGGTGGAGACTGCAGCTAGCGCCAAGGTCTCTGTTTTACTAGCTTTCGATTTGGAATCGACGAGAGTTTTTAGAGCATCAATGATCTCTTTCATGGAGTCATTTTGGCTAGTTTGTTGAGCTTGTTGGAGGCTGAGATTGCCTTCGGCTCTCTTAATTAATGCATAGAGTTCGTTTAGAGAAGTATAATTGAGCCAGTAGGGGTCTAGAATTCTCAGTTGATACTTAACGTCTGGTGGGAGCTTAAGACTCAGGTGTTCCAGTAAGCTAGAAACTTGTGTATGGGGATACACTGATTTGTAGAGTTCGACGAAGTTCTCTACGTAAGCTAGTAGCGTTTTTGTCGCTGGATTGAACTTAGTTTTACTCAATTTCTCCAACTTGACCAAATTAGCCTCTGGGTTATCGAATCTGGACTTGAGTAATCGAATTAAAGCAGGCCAGTCGTTGCCGGCTTCCGCTAATTCTTCACTATTCCTTGCCCAGACAGCAGCGTCGTCGATGAGGGATTTTATCAATATTGAGCATCTCAGGCTCTCAGTCAGGCTAACGGTCGCCTTCTCGAATCGGTGCAGGAATTGTCCTAGGTCTTCACCTACGGAACCTGCAAACTTAGGTGTGTTGATATTAACTAGGGTAGCGGCTGCTTGGTTAGATGATGACTCTGCTAGTTTCTTTATAGCCTCGGCTAGCACGCTAAAGGAGTCGTCTTGGGACATAATTTTGGGTGGCGTGAAGGGCCCAAAAGGTCGGGATTTAATTTTAGGTGTTGTCTTGAAGTTGAGTTGTAATCTTGCTTTATTCTTCTTACTAGTTGATGGAGGAGTTTGGTTAGGGGTACTACCGGAAGCACGTGGGTTGCTTTCGCAACCTTCCCCTGCTACCATGTGTTATGCCGCGGGGACAAAATAAAGGGAAGATTGCGCACACAGTGACTTCAGTAGTACAAAATAAAGTTGAGAGTAGAGACTAGTGGTTTTGACTGGTTTTACTATGAGAAAGACTGCTACGTTTATTTATGTGTGTTGGGTTTATATACAGCTTCGGGTCGTCGGGAAAGCGTTAAAGTCGGGTAGATGGGCGTCGACGAGATGCGCGCCGCAAGGGAACGGCATGACAGAGGGCACTCTATGGACGTTTGCACACAGAAAGGCAGGCGAATCTTTACACGATTCAGCATTGCGTCCGAGTTTATTCTACGTCAGCTTCCAAAATACGTCTCACCTTGTGATTCCAGGGAAGACATTTGCACGACATTTAGTTCTCGTTATTATTGGACCATCTATCTCTATTTATAACACATCAACTAGATTCAACTAAGCCACTTAGATTTGAAGTATTTATTGTTCAAGCCGTGATATTGTAACTCTCACACAAGGAACAGTACAAGAGGCCAGGACATCAGTGCAGCTCCTTCCCTCGCAAGATGGGCTCCAACCAAAGCGCAGCCGGCGAATCGGGATCCTTCTCGATAGATCCAAGTGGCAATGTGACGCACAAGTATTCCTCCGAGAAGACTGCCGACCAGAAGCAGAGTTCGACTGGCAGGAGAAGTCGAGAAAACCGAGATGACGCCGATGACAATTCATTTTTTGCATCGGCTCCACCGCCAACTCCTGCACTCGTTTCCATGCCAGTCATTGCGACACAACAGGAAGCTCCAACCTCTTCAAGATCTTCAAAACAACAAGATGGATTGAACTTGGCCGAGGCCGACGATATTGTGACCAGAATGAAGGCTAAATATAAGCCAAATTCTAGGGAGATGGCCGGCAAACAGAAGAGCATATTTGAAGAGGTTGAGAGAAATCTAGCCTCATGTTACAGGAAAAACAAAGACCAACCATTGAAGTGTCTCGATGCTAGCGAGCAATATAGAGAATATGTCCGAGAACAGCGTAGCCAGATTCTCAAGACTTCAATGCAGACCAATGTCCCTCTAGTGGCCACGATACTTCTTGTCGTCGCATGCGTATTGATGCAACTAGTGACACCAATCTCCTGTTATGGCGCAATGTCAATTGATCTGGGAAGTGAATGGATGAAAGTTGGATTAGTTGCTCCAAAAGTTCAGATGGATATTGTCTTGAACGCTCAAAGTCAACGTAAAACTCCCATGGCTGTGGCCTTCTCAAATGGTGAGCGATTTATTGGCGAGCCAGCTTTGGATATTGCCAGTAAGTATCCCGAGAGAACCTTCACTCACTTTTTAGATTTAGTTGGAAAGACAATCGATGACGAATCAGTGAAACATTACAAGCAACGCTTCCCTTACGCCGACATTTCCAGTCATGAACCAAATTCCACCTCAATAATACTAAACCATCCCGAGGGCCTGTCATTTACCCCGCTTGAGCTTATCGCAATGATGTTTGAGCATGCTCACGATCAGGTGGCAAGCCGATTGAACAGTAACGAGCCGGCAGGTGATGTTGTTGTCGCGGTGCCGCCATTTTTCAACGATAAAGAGAAACAAGTTATCCTAGATGCGGCCAAAATAGTTGGCCTAAATGTACTCAGACTGACCAACGTAAACTCGGCCTTCGCCCTATCCTATGGAATCTATAGGCACAAAGACTATCTACCCGAGGCCAGCGATAATCGAACAAGTATTCTATTCTTCGATCAAGGAGCCTCACAGACTTCCGCCACTTTGGCCGACTACCATCTAATTGAACAGTTTGACGAGGCGACTGGTATTAGCAAGAATGAAACTCTACCAACAGTGACCATTCGCGCGCAAGTTTACGATAGATTCTTGGGTGGTTTCGACATGCAACTCAAGCTAAGGGATTATCTCATAGATACATTTGCAAAGGAGAACAAGATGGACAAAGCCAAGATTTACAAGCGCGGGCGTTCAGCCTCTAAGGTGCTGAAGGAGGCAGGAAAGGTCAAAAGAGTTTTAAGTGCAAATACCGAGTATCTAGCTAGAATAGAAAACGTTATCGACGACAAGGACTTTAGACACCCCATCAGTCGTCAGCAGTTTGAGGATCTAAACAAGGATTTGATGGAAGATCGTGTTATTAGTCTACTGGATAAACTCTACGAAATGCCAGATGTTAGTCGAGATGAGAAATTTGAGTCTGTAATTATTGTTGGCGGTAATACTAGGACCCCAAAACTTCAACAGGTTTTGATGGACTACTTCAAATTGGATGTGTTGGGCAAATCCATCAATGCCGACGAGGGCGCCGCACTAGCAGCTCTCTATCAAGCTGCTAGTTTGGGTCGCGGTTTTAGAGTGAAGAAGTTTGCCTTAGAAGAGTTCGGTCAGGAGAGGAAGCGCTATGATCCAAGTAAAGTGAAGCCGACTACAACCACCACTACAACCACCACCGTTGCTCCAGAAGTTGTCGATGGAACTACAAGTACCACCACGACTACCAGTAGCACCACCACACCCGCACCGGCAACTAGGGAACCCGTTACTCCAAATCCGAATGCCATCTATGGTGCTTCAGAGTTGGCTAGAATTGGTAAGAAACTGGCTCGCCTTCGTGAACAGGATTACCTAAGATTACAACGCTTGTCTCTCATGAACTCATTGGAATCCTTACTCAGCGAGGGTAGGCAAAAACTCGACGAGGTGGATAACAATGAGGAGTCAGGCGATGTAACGAGCGACAGTGGTAGCGCCTCCGAGCAGTTCAAAGCGAAACGTAGCGAGTTAGAGTTGATCATAAAGGAAACGTATTATTGGTTAGAGGAGGGCCACCAAGTGGAAAAGGATAATGTAACCCTATTAGCTGAGAAGTACACCTCATTATACGACCTCGTTCATCCACGACCACCCCCGACTCAGAAGCCCGAGCCGACGGTTGAGATTCCGTTCGGATTCAATTTGTCTGACATAGATTTTGCAGAGGTTTTAAACAATAGCTCGAAGAGTATCCTCGAGGCGTTGGGAAACCTTACAGGCAAGTTTACGCGACCCGTGGATGAGGAAGAGTCGCAGCCACTTGCCGAGGACAAGGATAGGCAGCAGCAGCAGCAACCACCAGCAGCTTCAGAGTCGACACCTGCGCCAAGCGCTGGCGGCGATAAGACGCCCGATCCCCTAGGCGCCCAGCAAGCCACCACGCCGCCACCGGCACCCCAACCAACCACTGTGAAGAAGGAGCCGCCGCATTCTGAGTTGTAGATATCTTAGATGGAGGAAAAGAAATTTATATACATATAGGTGAAATTTAGATAATAAAAGATGGATGAGTAAATAAAATGATGACAATTACCGCGATCAATAGAAGGATGCCTCATCAGTTTATCTCATTGTCATTGTCTCTATATGGAATGTGACGGAGCAGATAGGTGCCGCTGCAAACGTTACCCATTCTAGGCCTCTAAAGCTTGATACTTGCTAGCTATCTGGCTGGCTGGCGAGATCGCTAGGCGGCCCGCACGTGACTAAACTCGCTGAGCGCGTACATTGCGTTAAGTTGTGTCGAGTGTCGTTGCTCGTAGTGTTCGTTTGCATTGCGATTGCGCATTCACATCGAACTCTTTGACGTCCATGTCAAGTTGATTTCGCGGACGCCGGCCACTTGGTTGCAACAGCCAACAGCTAACTGCATTATTTCCTACCGCATTGCAGTTGGAAACCTCGAGACGAAAACCCGACGTAACGTAACGGGAATTGAACGAGACAAGAGCAAGTAGGTGGGGGAAGTTTGTTGTTACGTTACATCAAGCCAACTAGCAATCGGAGAGTTTTGTCTAAGTGATCGTGACCAGCCGAGGGACAAACCGAGAAAGAAGTGCGCGCACTTCTCCTCGCTAGGGATGCGCGCGCCTCCGGGATCTAGCGACAACGACGAGCGTACACTTTTTTGTTTGCCGTTCCGCTAGTTTGCTGGCCTCCATACAGAACGGAAGTCTTCATTGTTGCAAGGCCAATTGAAGTTAAGTAACCCAACCGAAAGGAGGGGAAGGAAAGAGTTAGGTTGTTGGTTTTGAGTTGACCATGACCGATTGGGGTGACAAAAAGCCGTGCGCTTTGGACAACAGGCTGACAGGTAGTCGAGGGAAGATTCAAGATTTTTGTGATAAAGAAGAAAGCGAGTGGAGGTGAGTTTTGAATTCAAGTTGGAAGATCAAAGCAAACCAGAAAACTCAAGCCTCAAATTTCACATTCAGCAATAGAAATATAAACTAGGCGAAAATAAACAAATAAAAAAGAGCCAAGATGGCCAAAGACAAGGACAAGGACAAACTTTTCAAGGGTTCAGAGGACAAGGCGATAACCTTCCAGCGCGCCGTGTTCATAGTTTGTAATTTAAAACGCCTACTGAAGAAGCCAAAGAGGCAGGACGACAAGCAGTAAGTAGAAATTGGATCTTGGAGTTTGGATTTGAAATTCCTTTTGGTCGACTTGATTGGTCGTGTCGCCATGTGATTTGTTCTAGTTTTCGCCACTTCCGGCTTCAGCTGAGAGTATAAAATCTAGCATTCTCATTTCATTGGCTATCACAAATTGTCCTTCGCACGAGAAACGAGTAGCGAGATTTTCACGCCAAATGATTCACGTGTCGCACTAAGCTCGCCATTTCCGCTTCCCAAAGCGCGCAAGTCAATTGATCGATCTATCCATTTATCTAGCCATCGGCTCGATCCGCCAGTTTGGCGGGCTGCGGGCTGTCAGCTGGCAGTCGGCATTCGGAATGCCAGCTGCCGGTTGCCGATGTGATAGAATGCAGCGGATCTGAATGCACGTGACAGCCGCGGCCATTCATTCAGTAGATGAATGGCCAGATGAATTGGTGCCAAGACAATCCCCCGATCGGCAGCTCGTTGCGACACTGGGAGCAGGACGAGCAACATCCATTGGCGTTCATTGACCTTCCCATTGTTTTTAGCGCTGTTCGTTAGAGGGAAGGTTGGCGAAGCAGATTTCTGGCAGCTTGTTAAGTTTGAGTCTGTCAATGCGGAGCCGCTCGCCTGGACTCCGAGGGCGCGGACACCTAGGGCCAGCTTGCATCTTTGCTCTTGGAGGGAGGAAAACCGCAACGGCGACAACCACGACCAAGACCTCCACGATGCCGCCTGCCTATCGACAGTCGAAAGGCAGGGGAACGCAAGAAAACATGACAAAGCAAACAAGCCGCTCCACGTCTCGCACCCTAGCGACGCTTGATAAATAACTCTGCCTTGTCTTAGCTCTCTTTTTCCTCTGTCTCTGTCTCTGTCTCTGTCTCTGTCTCTGTCTCTGTCTCTGTCTCTGTCTCTGTCTCTGTCTCTGTCTCTGTCTCTGTCTCTGTCTCTGTCTCTGTCTCTGTCTCTGTCTTAGTCTTAGTCTTAGTTTTAGTCTTTGTGTTTCACTCCGTTTTGTTGCCTCTCGTTGCGTTCCATTCTGCGTCGCTCATTTCGTTCCAAGCGATAAAAGTGAGGCGGAAGTTGGCGGTGGCTCGGGACCAGGGGTTGTTATTATCATCGTCGCCATCGTCGTTGTCGTAAGCTTGTCTTCGCGGTGACTGCGGCGGCAGCGGCCAAAGTCGAAGTTCGAGATTCAATTTGGTGGAGGCGACAAATGGAAGTGGCGGCAAGAGCAACGAGGGGATTTGGCTTCCATCTTTGTTTTCTGCTTGCCCACGTGAATAGCTGGCGCCGACACGGAATCCAATAGTTAACTAAATGAGCGCCGACAAGCCGTTTAGAGACCTCCTCTGTCGCTGATCCCCTCAGTGAATCCATTCATTCATTCGTTCATTCATTTGTTTTGCCATTTGCACCTAGCAGTCACGAGTAGTATTTTGCCAAGCTCACCGGCCAAGTTAACAGGAAGCTGGCGGCCGTCGAGTCCAATCAGCGGCCAGCAGGGACTGGCGCTACTTCTAATCAAACTACTGCTACCACCTCCAACGAATCCACTACAAGCGAAGCAAGTGCGCTGCGTGTCTCTTGCCAGTCCAAATTTAACTCGACTTGATGTTAATTGTATGCAAAATCGACTCGAACAGCGACGAAAGCTACAGAGAACGATGACAACGACGGCCGGCTTTCCAGACCACGCCACTTTGAGTCCAAATGATAATGATGCCGTTTGTTCCACTTAACATTGTAACATTCACTCAACTAGCCCCCAAATTTATTCCTCGCAATTTGGCTGCCTGATTGCATGTTTTAATTTGGATCTCTGGAGGACCGGAGCTCGCTCGCTAACAAGTGGACCAGACAACCGTTGCAACGCTTGGACCATACAAGTCCAAATGATTACGCTGCTCCGTGATGAATGATGATCACCACTCTTGGTTGCCGTTGTTGCTTGTTGTTGGCTCGGCGGCCGGCTAGTAAGTCTGTCACAAACAAGAGCGACGCCAACCACAGCAACAACGAGAACCTCAACCACTACACCGGAGCTAATCCAGCGTCAACTCCCTCTCTGCTCTGTTGAACCGTCGACTTCCAATGGAAGGTCTAATTTGAGACTCGATGCAATTTGTCACAAGGCAACCTGCAAGTGTGCTTCCCTTCTCTACACTCCAACCAACCAACACACGCAAAACTCTTGCTAGTTTTTCCCACTTCCGGTGCTCTATACGCCACGAGTTACAGTGCAACCATGTGGACTGAAGAGCCAACCACTCAAGCTGCTCGAGTCAACTGGCGATAATTGAGACTCCAGCTGCTCGCTAACCTTCACTTCCGCTTTTGTCGTTCGAGGGAAGGTTCAAACTCTCGCTCCTCTCGTTTTGTTCCTTTGTACTCTCCTCTTCGGTCCGTTAGTTTTAATTTTGAAGTCGCAAAAAGTGACAACAGTCAGCTGCAGCTGGAGAGAGACTCTTTTTTGCCATTGGGAACGAGGGGAAAAAACTTTTCTCTCGGCCAATCAATGGAAATCTCTCGCATCTCGTTACGACATTCTCGTAGCGTCTCATTCGACCATTAGCTTTGGGCGTTGATTCAGCCCATGGATAATCGAATGGACGCTCCCGCCCAACAGAAGACTAGCCACCTTTTGGAATCACGCAAATTGATAGTTGGATGAAAATTATAATAAATCGTCTCGCATGAATCGATTGTCGTTGTGCGACATGATTATATTTTGGGTCCAAATCGCGTCGCAATTTTGCTCCCGATAACAAGAGGCTCGCGCTGCCCACTAAGTCGCGCAACTCAATTAGGCAGCTTGTTTGCTCTTTCAATCGTCTTGCCAAGCAGCGAGCAGCTTCATGATTTGGTTGGCTTGGAACAAACTCCCTAGACACTTGAAGCCGCTTGAACGGCCATTAAGTGGTTCTCCTCCTTCCTATACTGAGGGTCTTTAGTAAGGCGCCCCAAAACTAGCAAGTCGGAATCTCTGGTGCGCCGAGTGGCGGTGCGGCACAGTTGAATTTGCTAGATTCAACTCGTAGCTCATTGAATTTGGTCGCCCCAAAGCCCATCAAATTGACCCACAACAAGCGAGTCAAATCTAGAAAAGTTTGATTGGCCTCAAGCTCGACGTGCTGGTTCAGTTTAATTGGCTCCCTTATCTCGCCTCTCGTCTTAATCTTCAAGTCGAACTTAGTATTTCAAACGAGATTTCCTCCTTCCTCATTGTTACAGATCGTCAACAAGAACAAGTGGGCGAGAGACGCCTAGTTTCAGTCAGCGCAAATGCTAATCAAACTAACCAACTGACTCACCAACGGATCCCATTTCGACCATCCAAAACCAACCAACCAAAACCAGTGGCCTCGGCGCAACCGGCGGCTACTCGTCGCGAAAACGAAGCTCCGGCCAAAATGACGACAATGACCACGATAACGACAACCTCTCGGGAGGCGGCGGCGCTGGAGGCGGCGGCAAGGGCGGCCCGTCGAATAGGAGGTCGCGCAAATTTAGGGATCCGGTGCGGCGAGCATTCACTTTGCCCACAATGTTATGCAGCACACTTGGCGTTGCCGCCGTCTCCGCCGCCTCGGCTCAAGCTCAACAACTGGCAACGTCGCCCTCGAACGCTTCGGCACCAACCGGTGCACCAGAGGATCATCAGGTGGCCGCGCGAGCTTTGGCCGCAGCTGCGGCCGCCGCCAACTTGGCCACCGCAACCTCCAACCAGGAAACCACCCAGCGGATGCTCGCAGTGGCGAGGCCTCGGCGTAGATTAAGTCCCGGCGAGTTGGCACCAACCGGCCGACGCATTGAGTTTTCCGACCGAGTTTTGCCCGCCACCGAGCCGCTCGCCTGTTTGCTCACGCCCATCCGGCGGGCGGGCGGTCACACGATCGGAGGTGATATTACTCACCGCAGCTACAACCAGACGTCCGCGGTGACGTTGCGACCAAGCCAAGGTAAGTTTCTATTGTAATTTCGGTGTGTGATTGTGGGGTTGCCGAGACGTGTCGATTACAGTACTTCTTTTGCTCGAGAAAAAGAAGACAAATGAACCGTGGAAATCAATCCTCCGAGTTGAATTGGATTCGCCAGAGCATCGCATTGCTTCTTGGTTGGCATGACACTGAATCCAACCGAAACACTCGCTTGCCTCTAACTCGAAGATTGTTGCTCCGAACAGGTGGGCGTCTGGCTATTTGTTTCCTTTAATGAATTGCACCGCAAAAGATTCTCACTCGCTCTCTCTCTCTCCTTCTGCCGAACGGTGACACGTCAACCTCCGCCCGTGAGTCTCGTGTTTGTGCGCCCGCCATTCTCGAGGGAACTGGCCAGCAGGAGAGTAACCGAGAAGCAGGGAGGCGGATGTAAAATTGGAAACAGTAGTGGAGCGGCGAGCGGAAATGAAAGCGAAACTATCCGATTTCACCGGACTGCTCACTTGGCTTTCGCGCAACCGCTACTGAGGCTATCTCCTGAAGTGAGAAAGTAAAATCCCAAAATAAACTTCTAATTCGGTACTCTTCTTCGCCGCTCCTCCTCCTCCTCCTCCACCCACTAACTGGAATCAGGTGAAGTCTGTGAGAGCAATGCAACGCTTCTAATGCAGCAGCAGCAGCAGCAGCAAATTTGCTGTCCCATCTGGCTGCGCGTTATGGACCAACTGGACACGAGGCAAGGCCAGCCGCGGGATCAGAGTTCCTGGGCTCACCTGATAGGCGCGCCGGCGAGAGAGAACTTCCTGCCGAGTCCGCAGCTCTCCAAAAACATGCTCACAAAGGGCGACTCTAACCAAGTAAAGTGTGGCATTGGGGCAAACAACAAAAAGGATACCTGCGGAGATGACGCAGACCAAACGCCGAAAAGAGCTGGTGTTGAGCGGCGCCAAGATCGACGAGACACTGGCGCCAAGATTAACGCCTCGAAGGCGCGCAGGTCGAGCAACGATTCGTTGCGCCAGAGGCGCTTAAGAACCGGCCAAAGAATGACAAAAGCTAGCGAGCTTGACAATAAAGCCACAAACACTGATAACGAGGAGGATCACGATCGCGACCAAGAGGACGACGATGATGGCGAGCAAGATGAGGACGACAATGGACTCAGTGATAACTCGACTGGTAGCGCCGTCGAAAATAGACTCGTGAATCTATCGAGCGCTCCTAAGGCTCAAGAGAAACACCAAGACACTCGTCCAATTAGAGGCTCCAACTCTACCTTACAGAATAACAACTCTGTTACAAGCGAGCTCCAACGTCGAAATCAATCTGTCAGGTGAGTCATCTAGAAAACTCGAAACTGAAATCTTCTCTATCTTAATTTCGAAAATAACTTGTCTCCCTCGATCGGCGCCACTCATGCCTATGAGCAGAAGAGGCCATCATGAATGGCACCCGTTGTTTTGCTTGCGGCCATTTGCTGCTGCTCTCTCGGTCCTTAAAGGTTAAGGGCTCGTTTGCATCTCAATCGAGTGACTGAAAGAAAGAGAAGCGGCGTAAATCTCGATTTCCCTTTCCCCCAACTGAGCTGTCAACTTTACTGAGGTGGGTTCGTTTGGAATACGAATGAGTAGAAAAAAGCGGCAATTTTATCAGTGTCGTCCTCGTCTCCCCTTCCGTTGTCATGTTGCAACAACGAAGAGTAATGGAAGCGAGACGAGGAAAGTCTATCGAGGTAATTGTTTATTTCCGGCCCACGAAACCCGGGTCTTGAGTTTCCATGAACTCGAAACAAGAGAGTCGTGCAGTGTTCAAATTGCGGGCGGAAGTCTAGCAAACTGTTTTGGTGTTAGCAGTGGTGGTGTTGGCAAATGGGAAACAAGATGACGTAAACGACACGAGCGCCGACAAACACTCAATTGAAAGTGGAAGTTGGAAGTGAAAAAGGAGCAATTTGATACTCTAGTTACAGTTAGAGTCTCGCCCTTATGGCCAAATGTGAGAGTTTGTTGCTTCGCTTGGCCAGCGATTGTATTGTGGGGGCACTTTAAGCAAATAGTGCAGTCGGCTTCGGTGTTTGTCGCTGCTATTGGTGGTCGACACTAGCCTCAATTAGACTGCTCATTTAGTCCCTCCGCGATATCTCCATTAGAGTGCTTAGCAAACTCAAAGTCGATTGCACGCAAGCGAGCAACTGAAACCAATTGATGGGCCGGGACAGATAAAGAGCTTAGCTATCGAGTTTGGTTGCCTTCGGTTTATGGCGCTGGGCGCAAAGTCGCGCTGGCGTATGATTTATGCGGAATTGTTTGGTCAGCCAACTTGCTATAGTTGCATCAACATTCCGAAGCTAAAATCATTGCCAAGTGAAGCGAGCAATCGATTAACTGACTGGCGGCCGGAAGTGAGAGCGTCAAGTTGGTCGCAACGAGCGACATTCAGAAACAATTGTCCAAGTTAAGTTGCTATTTGCGAGCGGTAGACATTGAACTACATAGATGGAAAGCGAGAGTCAACTGCAATGTTGATCTGAACTCTGGCTGAACTTGGCCGCCGGAGAGTAGATACGAAATGTGGCATCTCCACGGAAAGGGTGGAATTTCCCTAGAAAACTACTTTTCTGGGGATCAAGTTCAAAGACAGGAGAGTCATTTAAAGTGTAATTCTGTTGTTAGAGTTGCTGGTGGTGCCAGTGGTGAGGTTGATGTGGAAGTTGGATGCCAAATACAAGGCTACTGCTCGCAACACTTGACGTTGGACGCGACTCCCTTGAGCATCGACTAGGAGACCGACTTTCCTCGCATGGCAACTGGACGACTGACCTACCGGATTGCTCACGAGCTGACACAGGTGCCCCAACTACTTGGTCGTTTTTCACGAAGCCCCCAGTTGAGTTTGCGGCAACAATTCAGAACACTGGCCTGAAATGTGGCCAATCAATTCAGACTCTATGCGCAGCATGGTGCCGCGTAGTCGGAAAAGCGAGCTTGGGGTCATGTGGTGGCAGTGGCAACCTCTTGTCCGCTTGCCAAACTCGCCGGCCCAAAGAGGAGACTTCTATGGCAACGAAGTCGACTGCGACCGAATCGATTTCACTCGACGTTAGAGTGAGCCAGCTGAAATTTGAGTCCATTTTAGCAAGCGAATGTAAAATGCGTTTCCGCTGCTACCACTGTCGTCGTGGTTGTTGCTCTCACAACGATGAGATCGATCGACAAGGTTTTATCGGTCGGAACTCACTGAAACGCGCGCTGGGAGCACACGTCAGTTTTAAAGATTGAAAATTTTCCCCTCTTCTGAGCTCGTCGGTGGACTAGCTCACCTGACCTTGGGCGCAGGCAAGCTAAATCTGCTCCAAGCTCCAGCTAGCCACCACGGGCCACTGGACTCGTCGAGCGGCCAGTGGAAGTGGGTCACTTGCCGTCTAATTGGTTGTCTCGGAGCTTGGCTAAAATTCCTCTCATTCTTGTCCCACTCGCTCCGTCAAGTGGACAAATTGTTTCCCCTCCCATTGGATCCCAATTCCTCCAACTCAACGGAGTGGCCAGAGTTGAGTCGTGGTTTGGTGGAGTTCATGTTAAGCTGAGGATTTGGCGGAAGTCGAACGGTTGGCGAGTCGACAGGCGAGTTTCCGCCCACTCAGCCGCAAGTGGAACAAGGAACCGAGCGACTCGCTAGCATCGTGTTCATCCTCATTGTCGTCGTCGTCACTCCTATTTGGACGAAATCTGACTGCTCGTTTCTCTTCTGTGTCGTCAGCGTCGCGGTCGGCGCATTTTCTCGCCTCATCAGCATTCAGTGACATGAACTAGCAGCAGTCCATTCGTCATTTTGACTAGTCCATTGCAGAGGTGGCGGCGGCGGCGGTGGCGGCGGCGACAGCCGAGCTCGAGTTATTCGCGCCCAGGGACGAAAAAACGTAGGCAGAGTGAGCGAGAATATAACCGGATTAGTTGTTGCTGAATGCTCACGCCAAGTCCAGTGAACACGAGCTCAGCTCGGCTCTTCCTGTTACGCAAATCTGGTTGCGCAAAGTAATGAATCCAATGGTCAGAAACAATTTCAGTTTGCATTGGCCTTTTGATTTGTGTCGTAGCAAAACGCTTTAGACGCTCACGACACAGAAGCGGCAACAAATGCAACACGACAATGGCACTAGACGCGCACCCCGTTCGTGCTGCGCCTTGCCAACTGTCCACCGACCGCCGCCACTCGGATACACGAGAGCCTCCGACACGCCCACCTGCCCGAGACACGCCCATCTCCGCACTCCCGCCAAGCGGCATCGCAAGGCGAATATCTTCGGTTGTGTGGAAGGGTTGAGCAAGTCAGCTGGAGAGAGGAGTATTTGTATCCCGAGTTCAACAAAGTCTTTAGTGTACAGTTGCATCATGTTTGGGGTTTCACTCATCTCTGCTGTGGTGCAGGGTGTTCAATATACGCCTTACATGTGCGTGTAGCGAGCGACCAGCGGCCAGTCGCTAGGTACCCTCCCGCGGAGACGGCCTAAGTAAACTCGACAGTCCAAGTGGCAAGGCGAGAGACGATTGCCATTGTCTCTCGCTCGTGGCAAATTTGCGCGAGACAATTGCCACGCGTTTGTTCGTTTACTCACTCGCGGCGCTCATTTATTTTTATTGCACCAAACGCTCACGCCCTCATTCAAACATTTCATACCACGGCTCGTCTGCATTTCACCAGCCATTTGAATGGTGAACTCGTGCGCCGCCCAAAACTCGGAACGCGATATTAACTCGCGCCAAAATTACCTGGCGTGTGGCAGCAAATGGGCGCCGCTAACCTGGCTACCGGGTCGTTGTTTTTTGTCTGCTGTCATTGGCTCTGCGTTTGCTGCGAGCTTGACACGACACGACACCACGACTACAACTACAACTACAACTACAACTACAACTACAACTACAACTACAACTACAACTACAACTACAACTGCTACTGCTACTCTGACTGCAACTGTTAACAATGAGTCCTCGACCACGATGACGATTCGCCCGACGATGGGCCAGAAACGAGCAGTCAAATTGGTTTGTTTACGCCGCTCTAAATTGACGGAAGTCGCTCATTTTCCCTGTCGGAGTTTAAACCGACAACGACCATTTACTTGGGCAAAATCAATTACGTGGCGTCAATCTAGACCACAAGCAATAATAAACTAGCTCGCTACTTTAACTCTCGCTCCTTTGTCTCCTGTGGTTTTCAACTTCCTGCTGCTTCTCCTCCCTCTCCTCTCCTCTTCTCTTCGCTCGACTTCTTCGCCTAGAGCTAGACTCTCGTCCCATCTTCTCACTCGCCGACAAAAACTAACCAACCGAAATGCACTCCACTCCCAAAGTCCCGATTCGGACTGCTGCAGCGCGAAGTCAACAACAACAACGTCCACGACTCCACCAGGAAGTAGACAGGTTTTGGGACACGAAGGAGAGGAGGACGAGGAGCCGAAATTGGAGGCCAAGAGAGCAACAACAACGACAACAAGTGGACAACAACATCAACTCGAGCAGACGAAGATTAAACGCTTCAGCAGTCAGGTTTGTTTGAGCAACAGTGAGAAGCCGAGAGTGAGACAGACAGTTCAGCTGAAGCAAAGTGAGCAGTTAACAGGTCGACACGTGATAGCGGCGGCGGCTGCAGTGACGTCACCAGTAATCTCTGCGCCAACCAAGAGGAAGCAGCAAAGGGCCTCGGAGGTCTGCGAGATTTCAAGCGGAATGCGGAGTCCCTTCAGTGGTGGCGCTGGTTCCGGGCCTGGTATTGGCGACAGCGGTGGCCACGGCCGGAGGCACCGAGAGTCGAGCGCGAGCATCGCAATTGGGGCCGGCGGGGCCCGGGGCAGCGCAAGCTCAGGTAGGAGTGTCCAGGCTGCGTCCAGATGCGCAAAATTGTCGACGGCCTCAGACACGGGAGCGGCCTCGGGATTGCTGGCACCCGACGACCCGATGATCTTGGCGCGGAGGCGGCGCCCGTCGGTTTGCAATCAGGGATCAGTGAATGTGGACCAACAAGGTGAGTGTTGGGTTTGCTCGCGCGTTTGTCTGCTTATGAGGGGGCGGCTGCACATAAGCTAAACATAACACCAACTTCAACTGATCTAACGTTCTGCATAATCCCGCCAAAAATCCAAACAAAACTACAAACAATTAGCCCTTTTCTCCGCCGTCGAGTGCAACCAACTCGAGCGCGCAAAGTCCATCCTCGAGGAGGGAAAGGTCGATGTTAACAGGTAAGTGGTTTCTCTTCACGGGATTAGTGTTGGGTGTTGCGTCAACTGAACTCAGTTCAAGTTAACATGAATCAAGTAAAACTAACCGAAAGTTACGTGGGATTAAGAAGCTAAGCCATAGAAAAAGCAAAGGCACAAGCACGAGCTCAGGTGCTCGAGTGGCGCGGCAAACGTGTCACTCGTGAGCTCGTTATATTTTACCCGCTAAAGTGGAGCATAACAAGCTCTAGTAATTTAATCTAACCTTGAAACGATTGAAACGAAGTGAACTAACGCATCAACCAAATTCAACTCGTCAAACTGAATCGCAATTCGCCGAACCAAAACCAAAACCAAAACCAAATCAACTGGCACTAACTCCGCATTGAACAGCCTTAATGGAGACAAGCTTACCTGTTTGGATATCGCCGTGTTAACGCGCAACTTCGAGATGGTTAAAATGCTTCAGGCTCACAATGCAAGGGAGAGTTCGGTTTGTAAGTAGCGGTGTTTCTTCCGCCCATTGAAATTTCTTGTAATACAAATGCTCCCACTTACAATAGAGTCGATAATAACAACCTCAATCTAAAATTGCTCACTTCAATAAATAGACCTGACTCACGAGGGACGTGCCAACCAATTGTACGCCTTGTACATGGAGGCACGCCGGTTGGTTGAGGATCTATCACGTTCTTTGCAGGCCATTGGGCCACCGAGCCATCAGCAGCAACAGCAACAACAACAACAGCAACCACAACCAGAAAAGACCACCGAGTTGCTGGGCTCAAGCGGAAGTACGGACTCGCCGCTGGCCATAGGGAGTTTGTTGTCGAATGCTCTACTTGAGGTGAGTTTACCCTTTGTTCGACATTCCTCTTGTTATGACGATAAAATGTCCACTGTTATTGGCGCGGGCCATTTGTGCGCGTGATTACGAGGGCCAATTAATCGGAAGAAATTCAATACTCGCCTAATAGATACTTCGCTTCCGTCATATCGCGTTACTAATGCGTCCTTGCGATGAACTGCAGCAGCAACAGAAAACTCGCGACGACAAGCGCTAGCGAAGCCTGAAAATTAATCAACTTTCGTCTCCCCTGTTTTCGTGACTAACCACCTCGTCGCCATCGATTCAACACTTGCCTTCTACATACGACAACCAAATGATAGGAAAAAAAACGCCAACTCCAATACTGGAAACGGAGACTCTACCTGTTCATGCAAATGCGATACGAATTCGAACGTTTACGTGAGTATAAGGCACCGTGAAATCTGAATGGGAGTCAAGTTACTCTACTTCACTTACATTGCAATCACAATGACGTAGCTTAGCCCTTCTATTACCTGTGCCAGTTCACAAACTAATCTCAACATAATCACCTGTTTCATTGAATTCTAACGGAACACAGTGCCACCAAATCCGCCCGAGCTGATCATCTTGCAGGTGGTTGGCGAGCAGTCGCTTGGGATCAAGATTGTCCACTCGCTCAGGCCAATGGTGCCAACTAGCGGGAACCTGAGCATAGCCACCGCCAACTTGGAGGGGGGCAATTTGAGTTTCAGCCAGCGACTTGGTTGTTGCGGCCAACATCCGGTCCAACTTCCGCCCAACAACAACATCAACCCCGGCCTTGCAGATGCTGCTAAGTGTTTACAGGGGCCAAAGTGCACGCACTACCTTTTGGGGCCCGAAGCGCTCCGTGCCCTCGACTGTCTCAAGCCAATGAGCCAGCGAGAGTCTGTTCTCAAGGACAACAGTGGCCGCCGAATCATCAGTGATCATGGATTGACAAACTCTGAAGTCGATTGTGACACGAGCGATGGCCCTGGCTCAATTTCGGTAGGTAAACAGCAAGAGGCGATTGTTAGGCGGCAAAAGTTGGCTGTCTTCAATCAGCTGTTGACGCAACAACTGATCCTCTTGAGCAATCAACAGCGCGGTCAGCACCACCACCAGCCAAAAACTCATAAGAAGCAACAGCAACAGCAGCAGCAGCAAACAAACCTTTTAAATTGCAACATGATCACAACCTCAACTCTAGCTGCACCCACAACAACAACCACTACAACGAGCGGTGAGTCGTCGGCGATCAGGTGTCAGTCTAACAACAGACGACGGATGAGCGATGACAGTCAATTCGATGGAGATCAACAACAGCAACCGCAACCGCAGCCGCCAAACATTGAGACGATGACTGTTGTTTCTGGTAATGTGGGCAAAAGTGGCCAGCGCCACCAACATCCACTTGCCGCGTTTCAACGAGGACAAATGATGAACTTCGCGCAGCATAATAGCACCGAAACTGCCTGCGAGTCGCTAGGTACAAAGCACTCGTCTTTTGTCGACGATTACTGTGATGCAAAAGGACAGCGTGGAGCATTTAGAGTGGAACAACTTGGACACTCTGGCGAACCGTGTCACTCGCTTGCCTACAAGCTGATAACTGGAGTTGCAAAGCCAGCTTCCGGTTTGTACGACTCAGGCTCTCTGTACAACAGACAACAGAACCAGGTTGTCCCGGCAAAATCGCAACCAATATCAACGATAGCAACGACGGCAGCATCAGAAGCAGGAGTAGCAGCAGAGGGCAATCCATTGTTACCCTACAGCAATAGCAACCGACCCGATGGGATGATCATTACAAAGTATAAAGTTGAGTGGAGTTTAAGCGAGCGCATGGAGCCCATAGAAAACTCAATGATTGTGTACAGTTGCAACTCGTTTCCGCTTGAATGCCACATCGACAATCTAATCAATGGCCAAACTTACTATGTCCAAGTTTCGGCCGGAAACCACAAGGGCTTTAGCTCGCCCAGGCCAACGAATCCAATTTGCTCGAGTCCCTCGAGTTGGCGTCAAGTTGACGGAAACAAACGGCGCAAGTACGATGAGGAAGTGTACAAAAAATTTACTAAATTGATTCTACTAAACAAGCATATTCTCGATGATCACCAAAGTGCCACGGGTTTCAACAATCAACTCCATCAACAAGTGGCCAATTTGTACGGTTCAAGTGCAATCGCTTCTTCGCCAAGTGCCAAGAGTAAATCTAGCTTAATCAACATGTTGCTGCTTGATGCTACGATGCCAACGGGCAAGCAACTGAGGGCCGAGCACAAATTTGCCCTCGACCAACAGCGCAACTCTCTATACCAAAGCAACCAGGAAACTCCCGCCGTAACCAATCAATTAAAAGTGAGAAAAAACTTCAAGAATTTATTCCAATCAAGTAACTTCAAGTTTCACAAGCTCAACAATCAAAATAAACGCGGCCTCTATCTAGCTGCAGTGATTTACCACACCCCGAAGCTGGCAAGCTTGTCGTCGACGTCATCGTCGACCTCTACCTCTACAGTTAGCCAGGATATTAGTTCAAAGGCCAAACAAAGATCGTCCCAACGATCGGGTTTGAGTGGAAACACCAATCAGTCGCAACAAAACGGTCAAGTGGCCACGAATGATGGCATAAGTTTCGGGCCAAATGACAAGATTGTGGTGACAAATGACGATCGTGTTCCAATTATTGAGATCGTGAACGAGGTTGTGTCAATGTCGTCCTTAATGGCAGACTTCTATTGGCTTCTCAAGATAAACGGAACTCAATGGTTGGATATAAAGAGGATCAGACAACAGTTGCAAAAATCCCATTCCTCCTCAACTTTGCACCTGAGAATCAAGCTATTGACTGCGATAGAGCAAATGCAACTTGCCTTAAACATTGAGGACATTGGCCGGCTATTCTACAAACCCATTCAGGCGCACGATGGAAGTATTGTAATTTGTACTTGCAAGCATGTGAGCAACACAAAACTTGTTAGCAACTTGAGTATCAAATGGACACACCAGCACAAGATTATTCCCCGCCACTTGCGCAAGATTTCAGATTCGATGCTGCAAAATCAGCATCCAAACCAAAAGCAACAGTACCATTCTCGTCAACCTAGACAACGTGAAACTTCGGTTTCCTCGTGGTCAAGCTCGGTAATGGCTCACGCTTCCTACGCATCGAGGACAAGGCGAGAGTTGAACCAGGAGGAGAGTGGCGGCGGTAGCGACCCGTTGTATCCGTTGGGCGAGCAGTCGCAATTAGTAAGCTTCACGGGGGATATTAATAACCAACAGGCGACCGTTGGTTTGATCGCCAGCACTACGAGCGCCCTAGTTGGTCTGGCAAACTCTCAACAACAACAGCAGCAGCAGCAGCAGCAGCAGCAGCAGCAGTATAACATAGCAAATGAATTGAAATTATGCGAACACTGCCATTATGTGCAATCTCAGCGTAGATGCACCATGGCAAGTGGGTCGTCAAACTCGAGCATCGCCTCCAATGAGAGCCAGCGATCGGGTGGTTGCCAGACGCAAGCTTCCGGTGGGGCCTGTGTGCAACGCTGCTCTTGCGCTCGGATACAAATGCAACTGCCTACAGTGACGAGGCAGTCTGTAAGTGGCGCCGCGACAACGTCTAGCGCAAGAGAGGATCAGGAAGCTAGAAACAACTACCTGTACCCGATGAGCGCCCCGCAGAGTCAGCGGAATTCAACATCAACTCGGTCGGGTAGCATGATCAGCGCGCGCCATCTAAGCCAAGCTGTCGGCGGAGGCGGAAGTTCGATCAGCGGCCCGAGCTCGATGCGCAGCCAGTCGGCTAGCTCGCGGCCGGAAAGATCATCGGCCTACCTGATGTTGGCCTCGCTAAGTTTATACGATTTGTTGTTGTTTTCCCTCAACGAAATTGTCGACTTTGACCGGAAGTCGACGATTCCACTAAATCGCGGCCTCTACTTGGGATTCGTGCAACTGCAAACGACAGTGGAGTCCATGAGACTCCTGGTGCCCCGTTCGAGACCAAATATGGTACCCTGCGCGAGGATTCGTGACAATGCCCATGTTAGTCGCGAAGAGTGGCAGTTGCTGCGAAGATTTGCCTACTTGAGCCAATCACCAAGCTCCTCGGCGACACCCACTCAGCAGCGACAGCATCACAGCCAACACCAGCAACAACATTTACAGCAACAGCAACATCTACACCACAACCAAAATCAACAACCACAAGCTCATCAAGCTAATGGTCCAGCTGGTGGCGCGCAAATCTTTTTAGATCCAATGGCGAACCACTCGAGTGATCCCTCAATTTGGTCCTCGGATGCGAGTTACAACGAACAGGAGAGCGCCGGCTCACTCCAAACTGCTCCCGGGGACGGGGTGTACGAAAATGTATCGATGACTCGGGATAGCAACAGACTCGGCGGCGGCGGCGGTTGTTGCTTTGACCAAAGAGGCCGAGCAAAGTCCGTGTCGCCGGGACTCATATGTGCGGCCGACTTGGACCGAGAGCACGACAAGGAGCTCGAGCGGAGGAATCTTGTTGAGCGAGCCGAGGAAACAAGTAGCTGTGGCGGCATCGGTGGCGGCGGAGGAAACCATAATTCTCGCGATGGTCTGTCGGCCTCAAGCGAGCAAATTGGCAATAGAGTGGCGTGTTCCACGCCAACAAACAAACAGCGTAAACAATTACACAACGCTACTACTCTTGCCAACACCACTGCCACTACTACCATTGATACTTGCGGGACGCATCAGCAGGTGGCTGCTGGAAAGAGCGGCGCTGCGTGCGGCGAGCAAATGGCGCATAGCGACTCAGATCTGCGCCGCGAATCTAGCGGCATCTTTGGCCTAGAATCGCCTGCTCTTGCTAGCGGTGGGATTATGAAAGCGGAAACGGTGAACTGTAATCTTGATAACGATGTTGTCTCGAGACAGGAGCGCCACATTAAGGTTGCTACGACTTCCGGTTGCTACAACTGCCCGGCTGAAGGTAATGGACTTGGCCAACAACAACAAACGGGGGACACTAGTGACGGCGACAAATTGAGCGCGACGCAAACTACCAGCTTGACGACATCTAAAACAACTACCAACGAGCCGGCTGCTACCAAACAGATCAGCGGCGAATCGATTTCAAGTTTTGCCAGCAAAGACAAGTTGGTCTTTCGAGCCGGCGGTAATGATAGAAGCGGTCAGCAGGCGACTGGCAATATTAGGTCACCCACATCGGCGAGCAGACTAACGGTTAATAGTGTAACCATGTTTGGCACGCAATCTCCCGAGGAAACCTTCGTCAGGTTGGTGGGAAGCGCGGCAAGTAGGCTGCTTGGTGAGCTTAGCTCTCAAATGCCGAAAATTTACGACGATCAAGCGGACGATTATGTTTCCATTCTAGCGGCTCTCAATGACCAAGGCAACAATCGTATTTATCATGTTGAATTGGTGGAGCTAGGCAATCAGGTGACATTTATCCTATTGATTCCGACAGCCGAAAACGTTTGCCCCGTAACTTCGCACGAAAAGTCCAATATTCTCGCCGACAACAAGGACTATATGCTGTTGCCGTTGCAAATATTTGAAACCATTCATATTGGCACCTATGAGCCAGATTTGCTAGCCAAATATTCACGACTTTCCGCCATTTTGGAGACCGATCTCATTGTTGCACAGCACGACCACCGACAGGCCTTCTCGTCCAATGAGCTAAAGAGCACCAAGTCGCGAGTTAGCAGCTTGCAGGATATGGTCACGATTGCGGATGAATTCTGGCGCCAGCTTCGATGGATCGTCGATGTGGTCTCATTTGCACGAAACAAGTCGACCAGCTCGAGTAGCGACTGCATCAAACTCTCAACCATCTGGCGCTACTTCGAGTTTTTGTCGCCGACATTGAGCTGCTACGGCGGCAGCCAATCACTATGGCAGCCCCCACCTGGCACATCAACTTCCGGCGCGGCGGCAACTTCCGGCAAGGTCATCCAAAGGTCAGCTAATTGCGCTAGCGACGAGCAACTCTCTGCACCGAGGCCAAGTGAAGCTGGTCTTAGCGGAGATGGCAATATATCCTCCTCCAACTCCGCGGACCCTGAACTTGGACTGTATAAGAGGGCTGGCCTCGAAGTGAAAAGGACGACAAGTGAGCATCTAGCGACTACACCAAAACGAAGCAACCAATACCAACAGCAGGAACCATTAGCAGGAAATCGGGTTGAAATGGAGAATCGTGGTAATGGGGCTGCCGATTTAATTGATGAAGTTAGAAATGGTGCCGTCGGCTCGTCAGTTGATGGCATGGCGTCAAAGTGGGATAGACTTTCGGAAAATCAATTGGCCCTAGCCGAATTCGGCCCACCATTAGGATGCGCGCCAGTGAGTCTAACAAAAGCTCGTGAGGCTAGCAGCGAGGCAAGAAAATCAAAACCCACCATAGACGGCAACGACCACAATGACAGGAAGCTCAGTGGTCAAGAGAACGGATTGGATCACTTTGCGGCAAACCAGACGGGACAAAATTACCAGTTTTTGTCTGCTGAAAAGCAGCAATCTCGACGCCGAGTTTGCGACCAGTTCAGTCCAGACGACGTAAATGGCTATGCTAACAACGTCACCTCCGCTTCTTCCACCACCATAGACGACGACACCACCTCTACTACTCGTCCCCAAGGCGAGAGGAGAAACCTCTCGGGTTTCTGTGCAAACAAATGTCGGTTAGATGGCCACCATCAATGTAGAGACAGCGCTCCAAACTCAAGCGATAGATACAACATTTTTCTCTCCGACCAAACTGCTACCATAGCCGCCAACTTGGATGAGGATGAAATTCGGGCAAACTTCTCGGCTCGGGGCAAGGATGAAGCTGGACAAGATGTGAGACTTGAGATCTACACCAATCAGTCTCAAGAGGGGAAAAATTTATTGGTTAGACCAACGAAGATGGCATTGAGCCATTCGAGGGGTCAGGAAACCGACGAGGAGGACGCCATCTACGCCTACCACATTTCATTGCGTGACGCAACTAGGGCCGCCGTTCAAAGAAAGAGCTCGCAACAATCAGTTCGGGTCTTCGCTGGGGAACACCAACAAAATCCCACGCCCCCAACGCGGGTGGAGAAAACAGCAACTCCAAACTTGGCCATTGTTTCCGGTTTGGCCATTCTTAGCCCATCATCAATGACTGCAACCACAAGCGAAAAGATAGCTCAGAAATTCGAAACTTCTGGCCATGATCCAGACTTCACCGGTCAAGTGAACAGCCACAAAGCAGACGTGCTGAGACAACTCGAACCGGAAACGCAAATTGTGGACATAAGTCAAGCGCTCGACTCCAATGAACAATCGACAATCTTTAACCAGTTGGCAAGTGATAGTTCGAGTGCCGAAGTCGAGCCTTATAGGCAGTCGAGCGGAACAGTCAATCACTTTGAAGATAGCAACAGAATTGCAATACAACAACGCCATCAAAATCTGCCGCCGCCACCGATACCAACAAGGAGCAAGTTCGGCCACTTGAAGGCAAACAATCCATTTTTGAGCGATTTCTTTGATTGCCTCTAAATTTAGGGACTAAAATAAACGACTCTACATCTATCAAGCCTACTTTTAATCCCGAAGGGGTGGGCCGGCAAAGACGTCGAATGCGAAAAACGTTTCTCCCTTGTTTATCATCCTTTTAGTCGAGATCTTTTTTGAGTTAGCGCGCGCAAAGGTTCAGCGCATGCGTAGCCCTCTCTCTCTCTTGTCTTTGGAAAATCGCATAGAAAACGCAAGCCGCATTCGTCCACACACACGCCAGGCTTCCGCTGTGCTTGCGCTGGCTCCACTCGTTGCTGCAGCAAGCAGTAGGCCGGCGATGTGAGAGCACATGTTGTTCCACACAACACAATTTTTGTCCATCCATCCAAATCACATGATATTTCATTGGGGTTGCTGAGATACTTCAGACAAACCTCAATTTATATATTATATTTAATTATATAATCATCTTTATATATTGTATTGAGATTCTATTATATATTAAACTAATTGATTAGGCACCAAGATGCCACCAAAGAAGGACGCAAAGAAATCAGATAAGCCAGTGGCTAAGAAGAAGGAAGGAGGAGGAGGTGGAAAGGCCAAGAAGAAGGTTTGTATCTTAACCGATAATATATCCAACGTCATGTTTCGTGATCACTTGCTGGCGATTATAACATTATACTAACATTTTCTATTCTATAAAACCGTCTCACCTTACAACTATTCTGATCGAATCTCGGAATTGTGATAACACTAACAATCAATCCATGCAAATGAGTAGAAGTGGTCGAAAGGAAAAGTAAGAGACAAGTTGAACAACTTGGTTCTTTTCGATAAGGCAACATACGAGAAGACAATAAGCGAAGTTCCAAAATACAAACTCATCACACCATCGGTTGTGTCCGAGCGTATGAAGGTTAGAGCCAGTCTAGCCAAGAAGGTCCTCAGAGAACTCCACTCTAAAGGACAAGTCAAGCTGGTTGCTAAGCATGGCTCCCAATTGATCTACACAAGAGCGACAGCCATCGATGAGCCTTGAGCTATGATGTGTCTTGGAATATAAATAAAATCGCTATTTAAAACTCAACTCGACTCTTGTAATTGCAGATTTCACCTTCAATGATCGGACCCTTCATGAAACATGAGGCGGGTTGCGCCCACCAGGTGAAGAATCTAAAAATCTCTCATCTTACTTCTTAAGCTATCGAACCATGGAATTTCTATTAGAGTTATACGTCTTCAGTAGATTTATGTAGTAATATTATAACCAAAACAGCGAATAAATGGATGAAACTTGATTTTGTTAGGGTCAACAAACAGTTTTGCACTCCACATCTTAGACGCTGTTGTCTGCACGTCAATCCCTTACAATGCACTGTCCTGGCCGAGGCATCTTGGTTAATAACCAATGTTTCGCCTTTTACTAAACATTGCATGGTGTCTCGGTCTTTAACGGGACACTACAGCTAAATTTTTCTACCCTCCTTTGAGGGTTCTTTCAACACTAAAAATAATACAATATCTCTTTATGCTCCTATGGTGACCTACTACCAGGTAATGCCCAACCGTACTCTGGTCACGTGACGGACTCGTCTGGTTCAGGACGGGCTCACTTCGGGTAAGCAACTAGTCACTGATTGCTACTACCTGGTCTCTTGTCACCATGGTTGGCCCAGATGGGCTGAGTCCCGACAAGCTCAAATAGAGGGGCCCTTTCGGTTCGATATGTCTTATTTTATCATTCGTCTAAAGCATCAGTTCGCATAGAATTTTCCAGTGTTTTCGAGCTACATCCATCCATGCGCAAGTGTTTGTGTGATTCATGTTTGAACGCGCCCGGCCTGCGTACAGCGTACGTACAGGAGACTCGTATTCGCAGGCATCGTTCGCACCCGTGAAATTTATTAATTTATACTCTAGTGCGCGTATTGGATCGCCCAACCCAAAACACCACTCCAATTGTTTTCAACCTCTTTGAATTAAGTATCAAATTGTTTTTCAGCTGTGTAACTCCTCAGGAAAAATATTATTTAACCATCTCCATAGCTTTTGATAGCCTTCCATAATAAATTGAGCTGTCATGTCGTCCACGAACGATGCAAACGACGCCACCGAGTTATGTGGAAAAATTCAACAATTTCTGAGCCAGCAAATTGAATCTGGAAATTTGTCCGAAGCAGCAAAGGAGAGCTTGACTGTTGCCTCCGAATGTATCACTCAGGCATATAATATTCCATCTCGACCAGCTTCAAGAGAACTGTTGGATATATACACTTCGCATAAGCAACAAGCAAACAGTCGGCCAAATGCGGCCGGTGGTAACGCTCCAGCACCAAATCCAGCTTCGATCCTCCAAGGACTTGCCACGAGTTTCTTAGGCTCGGCCGGAAATGGCGGGTTGTTTGGAGGTCAAGGTGCAACACCAGCCACGACTACAAACACAAATGCACAACAACAGGCGACACCTGGGCAAAACCAGGAGTCACCCAGGCCTAGCGCGCCACGAGCCAGAAAACAAGCCACGGATGCAGAAAAGATGGCCGCCGAGAGCTTCAAGAATCAAGGTAATGATTACATGAAGCAAAACATGTTGAAGGAAGCCTATGATAGTTACTCAAAAGCCATAGAAATCGATGATAACAATGCAATATACTACTCGAACAGAGCTGCCGCCTCGAGCAAGATGGGCGACCACCATGCCGCACTTCGCGATTGCGAGGAGGCCGTCGAAATTGATCCAACTTACAGCAAGGCTTATGGAAGAATGGGACTGGCCTACGCTAGCATGGAGAATCATCAGAAGGCAAAGGAAGCCTATGTTAAGGCTGTTGAATTAGATCCTTCCAATGAAAGCTATCGTAACAACCTAAAAATTGCTGAGGAGAAGCTGGCCGAAATGCAACAGACAGGGGGTGCTGGAGCTGGCGGCCAGGGTCAGATCGGTGACATGCTCAGAAATATGATGTCAAATCCAGAGGTTATGAGGATGGCATTGAACAGTCTTCAAGATCCAAGAATGCAAAATTTGTTCGGTCTCGGTGGAAGTCAGCAACAACAA
Organism: Aculops lycopersici; assembly: GCA_015350385.1. Classification (NCBI taxonomy): domain Eukaryota; kingdom Metazoa; phylum Arthropoda; class Arachnida; order Trombidiformes; family Eriophyidae; genus Aculops; species Aculops lycopersici. The sequence goes on along the minus strand of WNKI01000001.1, from coordinate 10,067,540 downwards.
CCAGCAACTGCTCAGAATGCCGGACACCAGCAAACTGGTGCCAACACAAACAGTAATCCTCAAGATACTCCAAACAGCCAAGATCAGCCAAGGCAAGCATTCAATCCAGCAGATTTGTTGAACCTTGCCGGCCGACTTAGTGGTGGCCAAAATCCAGTCGATCTCTTGGGCGCCGGGCAACAATTGCTGTCGTCACTTCAAGGAAGTAACCCAGAATTAGTCGAAAATATGAGACGGATGATGAATCAGGCATTCACTCCACCACAGAACGACAACAATCAGAATGACAGAAACCCGCCACCGGGTTACAGTTAAAAACTAGTTCCTTGATTGCAATAATCTACACGATAATTCACGAGGACAAGTGAAGTATTGATTACGACATAGAGCTATCAATCATTGAGTAATTGACATCGAAATAAACCTGCAGTTTCCCCGAGATATCCGACAATATAATCTTGTAAATAAGCTAGTCATCCTCTGGATGCAAATCATCTTTTAATTAACAATGATAGTAACGACGTTTCGTTTAAAAGACCTAGTCTAGTTGCCGGGTGCGATTCTACAGTTATGATGTCAACTGTCTCGGTTGGTCACAACCGAAATAAATTCACATGAGATCGTTGATGGCATGCAATCAATAGGGTATCTGATTCTGGTAGTATTGTAATATATCATAGGTTCGTGTTCTAATGTTCTGATTGGAGTCTCGGATAATCTTTAGGATGTAGTTGCTGGCTTCTTTATCGTTGCAGGTTGGCGCAAATCTCAGTCTGAGTAGCTTGATAGTCTGACCCCTGAAACAAGGCAAGCTAGTCTCAAGCATTAGTTGCACAATCGCAACTATGGCCTCGCGATAAGGTCTGACTGCTAGGTATGCTTGAACACAAAGTTGCAGAAACCACTTGAAGGGTGCAGCGTCCATAGTTCCACCCAAAATCTTGACCATCTCGTCAGTTAGCTTGATGTCAGGCTCAAAACCTAGATTACCACCAGGGGAGCTGTCAAAGACAAACCCAAAGTCAATATGTATGATGCGACCTGAGCTATCAATCATAATATTACCATTGTGTCTATCCTTAACTTGGAACAGGAAACCCACAATACTGTAAGCTGCCATACTCTTAACAAAATTGGCTCTCGCCTCCTGAAATTTGTTTGATGTCTCGTCACCATACAAGTTCTTGAAGTAATCATAAAGCGACATATCAGTTTCTCTACCGAGCTGCTCCCTCGACTTAGCATTTGGCACGCACTCGATGACTCCGCAACCAGGTGAAGTGGCCACTACGCGATATGGATGCAGGAAGAGGTCGAGTCCTGCTCGCTCGAAGATGTTCTTGAGAAGCTCAATCAGCTGTAAAACCAACATGTCCTGCCTAACATCATCGCCAACCTTGAAGATGGCCGCCTGCCAAATTTCGCGTTGCATCGCGGACTCGCATTGGAACCTCTTGATCAGCTCATCCAAAGTGTCCTTAGTTCCACTGATAATACTCATAGACATCTGCTCCACTTGGTTGATTCCACATTGGAGTACCTTGAATCGAGTCAAAAATGGCGCTTTAGCCGCACTCTGTAATGGGACACCGAAGTTTCTATCCATATCTGTAACTATGGAGTCAGCTGACGAGGGGAGATAGCAACCAGGTTCGATGACAAACTTCTGTAATGCTGCCAAAAGTGCACCTCTACGTTGCTCGCCCTTAGGATACTCACGAATCTCACCTGAGATTGCAGTTATACGCTTGACGAAGTCAAACTCTTTCTCAAAAAAGTCCTTGGCTGTTCCAGAGAGGGAGTTGATGATACTTTCAATGAGCTCATTCAATACCTCGTGCAAATCTGGATCAGGCTCAGAGCCATTCTCATCGCGGTACATGTTGGTTCTCATGTTCCAAATTAACTGATGCATCAGCAACTGCGATCTCTGAGCTGCAGTTTTGATGTAGTTTTTCGTGTAGCCAACTTTGTCATTTCTAATTGCTTGCACCAACTGAGGAATGTATGTCATAACCACCTCCGATGGATAGGAACACAGGCTTCTAATGGCGTATTGAGCGGTAAAAGGATGCGGTGGGTAAGCGCGAGAGAAGAAACTCAGGCCTAAAATTGGCTGGATCGGCACCCAGGTAACAATGTGCAACAATTCCGGCGAGTCTTTGGTCAAGTCAGCAGGTGTGGCTAGATATTGCAAAGCCTCCGCTATGTGACTGACAGCTGATGGCGAACTCTTGACCAATTTTGATAGTTCGTTGACAATAATATCAGAGTTTTTGAACCTATGCGGCAGGTAGACAGCCAGAGTTGGTGATATATCCCAAGCTAACTTGACCATCTCTCGAGTTGATCTCTCTGTTGTCTGTGAGGTCGTTTGTGTACGCCAAGCGCTGATGGTATCCTCGCCGGGAATATGCAACTCTGGACAAGACATAGGATTGTGCCATGCCAATAAGAACTCAATCTCGGTGGCCAACAAGCCGAGGATGAGATTTCTACGCTTTGAGTATTCTTTTGCATAGGATTCCAAGTTGACCGAGTCCTTTCGAACTCCGTGCCATAAAGATGGTTGAGCTGGAGGATCTCGCGGTGGTTCTCTCGAGTTTGCAGTCACAATTGACGAGTTCAAAGTCAATGTATTCATCCATCCGACCCTGAGATGGTCCGCACTTGATGGATGGTGCATTTCCGATAGGCCAAGACCTCCATTTGGATTGATATTGGGTTGCATAGAGTTCTTGAGATACTTCCTGTCAGAATGCAAACTTTGCCAAAATTTTATCAGTGACACGATATCTTCGCGCAAGTCAACAGGCTTCTGCAATGGGCACACTTGAGGTCCACAGAAGTAATCGATGGCCGTGCGATATATGCGCTCTCTCAGGACTATGTTGCTTATGGTCTTGGGAACCGTATCGCCTTGTATCAAAGATAGTCCACAACTCAGGAGTCTAAATCTACATCCGATTGCAAACATGTTCCTTGAGGGAGCCCTGACCAAACCAACATTCATGGCAAGTGACCGGTGCAACATGTCAGAGTATAGCTCTACTAAGTTGACGTTGCTATACTTTGCAGTCTCAATCCTTTCGATGGCAAACTTGAGCCAAACATGATGAGCGCCTATTGGAGGATGGTTCGCTTTCATTGTCTGACCATCTGATACAGCTAATGGATCTATCAGTGTTGGTTCCTCAGCGAACAGTCCCAGTTTCCTGTCAATCGTTGCATTCCAAGCGGTTACCATCTCGAGCGCAAACTCAATCTCCAAGTCTCGCCTGGCAGCCAAGAACCAGTCCCAGCATGCAACTATAGTTTGAGTGGCCGAAGCGGTGAAGTAATCGAGGGGTGCCCAGCACAATAATTTCAATAGATCCCTGTTGCAACCTGGATATGATATGAGCAACGCTGTAACTTTGTAAATTAAATCTCTGTGGCGCTCTAAATCCTTCTCGGTGCAACTCTCACGTAATTGCTTGTTGAATAAATTGCTCAATTTCTGGTAGGCCTCCTTCTCATTGCAGTCGTCTGTAGACATCAACAGACCAACCATACCTGAGATCAAACCTTGATATCTACTTCTGATGCTAACTGATGCCAAGAACTCGGAACACTCAATATCGCTGTTGTTTAACCACTTATCCATGTAAATGGGTAGAATACCAACGCCTTCCTTTATAATATTGGCACTCTCTATGGCCAGAGATAAACCGGGATGCTGAGCTGTGTCCATGGGCATGTGCTGGTTTCCGGTGATATATTCAATCAAGTGAGTCTTTGTGGTTCTAGGAGCCCACTTGACAGCCTCGCGGATGATACGCCTACAATGGGCTGTGAAGTCTCTAACAATAGTCTCTCGGGCTTCAGCCGTATCGGTTAATTGGAACTTATGGGTTGTATTTGGAATGTCCAACTCTAGGCTAGCCTCGTTAGAGTCGAGTTGCATCGATTTGCCTAAAACTTTAAGAACGTCCAACATGGTCACTAAAACTCGACCACTCCACAACATGTGTGGAAACCGATCAACTAGCCTACTGAGATACTTGTCGGCAACTCGACGTATTTGCTTTTGTGGATGGTTAAACTTAACTAATAACAAGATTGCCAACTCTTCAAGCTCCAAATCCCTCTCCTTGTTCATGGGCCGGCGCGATAAAACCTCTAGATAATTCCTAAATATCTTGTCAGCAATACAGAATATACATTGCCTAATGCCATCTTTATCTCGTTGTATTGTTGGATCCTCTAAATATTGCAACATGACTTGGAACGAAAAGTTTTGTGTGGATCTACTCTCCACTCGGAATGCTTCCATCCTATAGACTGACATGAGATAAGTACATTGTGCGAAGTTTAACCTGTTGACTATGGAAACAATATCAGCCGGGTGTTCTAAATCACTTAGTATTTGATTGCGAACTTCCACAAGCTCATCCATTGTGGCCGAGTCATTTCTAATAGCTGTATTATATTGCAACTCCGATCTCAAGTGCTCCCGAGACTTCAGTAAGGGCGACTTGGATGCTATCTCCTTAACACATGCTAGCCACTCTTTTGGCCAAAGACTAGTGTCACTTGTGAAACCCATAACAACACAGTACAACCAAAAGTCTCTAAATAACTTGTGCAACCTTGGCTTTGGGTCGGTGATGTTTGGCATCCGGCGAACAACATTAGCGATCACCGGCAAAAGAATACCCAAACTACCAGCGCTACTAGAGGCTCTCATAGGAACTGACGCTTTCTCACTGGCTCGTTTACCTTCCAGTCCAAGCTGAACAAATAACTCGAGTATCTTGACCAGAAACTCTTCTTGATCTGGTTTATCGGTTAGATTCGCAGCGACTAGCGTCAATATGTTGATGACAGCCAAGGAAACATGACGGTAGCCTTGGTTGAGTTGATCGGATTTGGTTCGCATACTGTATGCCGAGCTAGATTCCAGAGTAATAGTTGTGAGCATCTTCATAATCTCCTCGAATATCACATGGTCTCGGTTTGGGACTAACAGCATCTTGCCCAACTGTTCGACAATAATCGAGTCAATTGGCGATGGAGGCTGACAGAATCTCTGCTGAAAGAATTGCAATATGGATTCCATGGTTCTACTAACATCACTCAATGCGGCCGCAATGTGGCCTAGTGTTAACATTGTATTGATTGATATGAGACTCAACTCGGTTTCGCTCTTTTCTGCCTGATATAACCTATTAGACATGGAGGCAATGAGAGCCTTAACACAATGTTTATCATTTTTGAGAGCAGCCCTTAGGCATCTTGACAGATTCTTGATTGCAATTTGGCGTAAGTTTTCGAGCGAGTTTGCTGCCAGAGCCCTGAGATCTTTGGTCTTTTTCGCCGGCCCATTAGCTATGCTCATGAGACTAGGCGCTCCATCGCCGCCATTTATCTGGTTTGGGGCGGTGGCTGGTACAACCTCCTTGTCCGAGTTGCAAATTCGGTGTAATTTGGTCAGAATAGGCGATGGTTTTAGAAGGAAATCTTTGATGGCACTTAGGCAAGAATCGGCAATGCCGCTATCACTCTCGGCCAAGTCGCCAAAGCCATCCAAACAGGCGGTGATATGTTGCAATTGATTTGAGGATAGTTTTCTAATGTTGGATAGTTGGGTGACGAGCACGTTGAGCTGCTGCTTTGCATCGGTTGGCGTAGTCCTCCCATTTGAGGTTGGCGAATCCATTGCAACAGTAATAAAGTATCTCCCCCTTGTATTTGGCAACTTTTGCTGATGAATATCTTCTAAAGAATGCAGCATAGATTGCCTGGCTCTTTTCTCTGCCACAATAATCTGAGCTACAACAAAATAACCTCAAATTATCCAAACTGAGGAACTAATACTAGCGTTTTCAATGTGAGTGAGATTAGCATCGAGTAATAAGGTTAGATTAGCATAGAGTGGTGATTGGACTTGTAAAGTAAATAACATGATTCTTGAATGTTTGTTAGATTTAGGAGTAGATGTAGCCCTAGTTGTGGTTGTGGTTGTTGCTACTGGTGTAGATATCTTGGTCGATGGTGACAAAGACGTTGCTGCTGGCTGCAGATTCTCATCGCCCAGTTAGATGAACCGGTAAGGGTCACCATCTGAGATAAAATTTGATAAATAAAAATATTACATGAGTGATGGCGATGATGGTGTAAGAGAGTTGGAGATAGTAGTGGGAGATGATGAGTTTGACATTCAGTCCGACGAGTAGCAGTGGCAAAACACATTGATTTTTGCCCAGAGCCTTTCTTGTGTGCGTGTGTAAACACAGAAGGTAGTCGGTAGAGTGAGACGATGGATGCTTGCGGGCATTGGCGAGCAAATGGATTTTTTATCCCATTTTGCTTTCAGCTGCCCGCAAGCAGCTGAGAGCACGAGCCCGCAAGCGCACGCGAGCGCCCGCGAGCAAGTTGCTTGCGGGCAGCTTGTGACTCACAACCCTTCAGTTTCAAAATGTTTTTAGAGTTTCTGCAGTTTTGTAGGATTTTCTTGCCCGCAAGCAGTGGGCTTGCCTGGGGGTGCTTGCGGGAAGGCCGCTTGCGGGCAGTTCGAGAGCAGAAGTACACTTTTTTATGCAGAAAACTGTAGATAAATTTGCTCATTTTGTCCGCTGGCAATGGAAGCTGGGGAAAAATCGAGTTTTGCTTTTAAAAACCCCCAGAGATTCATAGCCTCAGACTACTAGTCGACCACTTGGCTATGAAGCATTCGGAATTTTGTGGGTTTCGCCAGAGTCGCGATGGCGGCATCAAGTTGTCGGCAAAGAAGTTGGCAAAAGTGAGCTAACTTTCGCTTAGTCTCTAGCCTCATTGCAGCGAGTTGGACTTGCGTAGCTCGCTTGCGAGCTCCCCTTGCCAGCTCTGGCTTGGCTCGAAGCACGCAAAGCTCAATGCTAGCAGCAACAAGTGGCTCCTGCGTGTTTCAGCTTGCGAGCGAGCGCTCACCTGTGGGATCTGGTAGCAGCAGCAGCAGCAGCAGCAGCACTAGCACTAGCGGCAACAAAAGCAGTGGATGGCTTTGGAAGATGCATTGCGAGCAGCAGACCCAACTGGTCGGCCCAGCGATTCCACTCAACAAGACTCGCGAGTCGCGACTTGCAAGCGAGCACTTGCTTGCCAGCCAGCCAGCTAGCTAGCTGACTGGCTTGCTCATTTGGCCAGGTAGAGGACGCACGTCGTAGGTGCTTGCTCGTCGCGCCACCAAGCCGCTCGCTCGCTCGCTCGCCTCAATGCAGCCACCACTTGCATTGGAGGCCCACGGTTAGCTGGCTTTAGTTCAATTGAGTCAAGTTGAGCATCGAGTTGAAATCTCACAGTTTCCCTAGACCTCCCAGCTGGGCTTGGCTTGCTGAGAACTCAACTCAATCGAGTTGTTGTCGCTGCCCCTGCAAAACAATGAACACGAAACTAGCTAAACAACTGAAGTTAGCAAGCGGGCAGCGAAGAGTTGAATAGATTCGACGCCGAAACAAGTGGTTGTAGTTGTCTTCATGCCAGCTAGCAATTTGCCTCCACTAGCAGTAGCACCTCCCCCAGAACAGCAGCAGCAGCAGTAATCAACGACCAGAGGCCAAAAGTTGGAAGCTGCCACTCGATTCTGCTAATGCCATTTCTATCGGCTGTTTGCTGGTGTAGAAACCAGCCCGTAGTATAGTAGTGTGCAACTCTCATCCAATCTTAAAGCTCATCTTTTCTCTCCCTCTCTCTCTCCCTTTGGTATCACGCTGATAAAATCGGTGACGAGCTCGTTGCAACAACGACGATGACAACAACAACAAGTGGCGCTCACTACTGCTACGTAGCAACCACAGCAATACTATTGGAGCAAGAGAGCGAATCACCGGCAAACTAAAACTAGTAGATAGAGGGGAAATGGAAGTGGAAGTGGAAGTGGAAGTGGAGGTGGAAGTGGAAGTGGGGGTGGGAGTTGAAAGCCAAATTGAAAGGCAAACTGAGCTTTTGTCACCCGCTCGCCCCTTCTTAGCCTCCGCTTGTTGCCATCTTCGTCTTCGTAGTTGAATGTTGGGAAATTATCGCCCATTATTACAGACTTAACTAATTTCCATAGAGTCTTAGTCGAAGCTTAAAAATTCAAGCTCGAGTTTCCTCGTAGCCGAATCGTCCCCTAAGCTTCTTAGTCGTTTGTGGCAGATTCTTCTCAGAATCCACACCCATTTTTGCAACCACAACCACAACTTCCTCCGAAAGAAAAATCAATTAGCAAAGGTGACCAAAGCAACTTCTAAAGAAATAGGAAATCTCAATGGGAGCAGCAACATGATCGATTCAAACCAACAGCCAAGTAAGCCAAATTTGTTAGCAAGTCAGGGGCAGCAAGCGCAAGATAAATTGCCCCAACTCTCCATCCCACAACCACAACAACAACAGCAACAATCTCAAGTGCCAACTCGAGCCCAACTACTAACTCCAAGATCTTCAACACCTGACGTCGGTAGGGTATACATATCGCGCAACCAGCAACTCAAGCGACAGGTAAGCTCACCTGTCCTCAGCTCGTTGAGTCCGCAAATGCAACGAGTCCAACAGCAACACCAACCGCTGGGCAATAATTCTCCCATTCAACTGAAACGTCAGTGGTCATATGGCGACAATGTGAGCCAATTGTCTTTCAACGCTCGATTTGGTGGAGGCAATCAAACAATAATGCAAAATCACTTTGAGATTAGATGGCACAATTTAAATTTGCTCGCTAAACGCTCGAGGTTGCCCGATTTCATTGGCCAGAGCCAAATCTACAAACTTCTCAAGAGATTTAGCGGAAGTGAGGATAGTTTAAATAGCAGCTTCACTGGAGACGACCAACAACTTGCCAGTCAAAAGTCGTCGCGAGTTTACTACTCGCCACCAATTCAGCACAAAGGCCAAATTCCGCCCACTATAAGTGAGGATATGGAACTTGCAGTGAAGCACATGAGCGGATTGGAAGACGAGAAAATAGACAAATTGGGATCGAGTGATTGCGGTGACCTTGAAAATCATCCGTCGCGACAACCGAAAGCAAATCTTCCAAAGAGCGCCTCGGGCGAGATGCTTGCCTACCAAATGGGCGCTAGCGGAGGCGGTGCCGCTGGATTTGGCCCCAGTCCTTCACCTCAGTTTATAAATCAAAATGGAGATAGCAACCTCAATAATAGCAAAGAGTATCGGCCCATTCTAGTGAACGTGAGTGGATCTGTATTTTCAGGTCAGATGACTGCTGTTTTGGGACCAAGTGGCGTGGGCAAGACTATGCTACTAAACACTTTGACAGGAAGAAACTCGTTACAGGGAACTGGAAGGGTTAGTTTGATTGGTAGCGCAACTAAGCGGATGTCCGTGGTTACAGTGCCGCAAGCTGACGTGTTACCTGGAAAACTTACCACTTTAGAGGATCTTCAGTTCACCTCGCGCCTCAAGAATCCGGAAGCGAATTTTAATCACGAAAGAAACATCAATAGGATTGTGAAGTGTTTGCATATGGAAAAGTTTTTGCATACAAGAATTGAGAAATTGTCCGGCGGCGAGGAGCGTCGGCTCTCTATTGGCCGCGAGCTTTTGAGTAGTCCTGACATTTTAATTTTAGACGAGCCCACTTCCGGTTTGGACGCAAACACCTGCAAGAAAATCATTGCAGGGCTCAGGGATATAGTTGAGCATAGCGATTACATATTAGATAGACCAATGAGCATCATCGTCACAATTCATCAGCCCCAACAGGAGGTGCTAAATTTATTCCATCGGATTTATGTTATGGCCGTAGGGGGGCGGGCCATCTACGAGGGGCCGCCAACAATGATCTTGCCAACTCTCCTTGAGCATAGTAATTTGAGTCGCTGTTGTCAGGTGGAGCAACTAAACGAGAATCCAGCGATCGTTGCTCTCGAAGTGGCCAGCGGCGAGTATGGGCCTCAAATAATTGCCGAGCTTGCCAATTACCATGAGGCTCAGTTTTATGAGGACACCATCTTGAGTGCAGCCAGTAGCGGTGGCGCCGGCGTCAACGTCCAATTTGGAGGCTCAAGCAATAGCTCGCCCTTTATGACGCCCAGAATTTTGGGCCGACGCTCGCCCATGATAAACTCGTCGCCCCGCAGTCATATATTCCAGCGCGGGCGCCAACATCAAGTGGCCCAATCGCCCGTTGTTGGGATGCAACAGGATGCCAATTCCATTGGCCGTCCAACTCCGCTGATGGGCAGGAGGTCTCAACGACCCCAAGAGTTTGACAAGGTTTCCCAAGTAACCAGTGTCTCCTATGCCTCCACCTACGACGCCGACTTGCCCGAACCGGCGGCGCCAAAATTAAAGGTGGACAAGAGGTTGCGGCGAAGTGTGGTTATGAAATCCCATTTTTGGTCTCACACTTGGACTCTGATGCAAAGATGCTGGCTACTCACCACCAGGGATATGTTATTGATGTCCATAAGAATCATTGGATTTGTCTTGGCTGCTATGGGATTGGTGCAAACCTTTTCGGGCGCCTTGGATCCGAACGAGCACCAGTGTCCCGAATTCGAGTCGGAGGTTAGTGATGTTGCAACCTTTATGGACACAACCAAATCGAGATTGGAAAATATTAGCACCATGATCAGGCAGTCGAATTCGGTGCATCTATTCCTGTACCATCTAGTGCTCAGTCTTATGATGGTCACCGCCGCTTTGACTGGCCTCATGTTTCCGTTGCAAATGCGTATGTTTATTAGAGAGTACAAAAATGGTTGGTACTCGCCGGCCTCGTTCATAATGTCCACCACCCTGGCAGAGCTACCTGTTGATTTCATTGGACCAACAATCTCGGTGCTACTCTCTTATGGCCTTTGCAATCAGCCCACGGGAATGTATTATTGGCGCGAAATAAGCTGCATCATTGTAATGATCGTGGCCTCGATCATTTGCAAATCTCAAGCTCAAATTGTGGGCGCCGCCTTCATGGACTCGGTGGAAAACTCTGTCTTTCTATCCTGTGTCGCCGTAACAGGACCTGCGCTTCTATCGGGCATTGCGATTCGAGTGAGTCAAATGAGCTGGCCTCTCCAGTTGGTTTCCTACACCTCCTTCCTACGCTACTGCTTTGAGAGTCTATTCTCTATCAGATATGGCTACGGAATTTGCCCTTGCGACCCGGAAATCGTTCACGGATACCCCGCTAGCATTGCAACTGAGGCGATTCCTGCCCAGTTGAACAATTTGGCGAAGGGATTCATTGAGCTTAGTGCGCAAAATAATGATTCGGTAATCAATACAACCTCACTGTTTATCCCCTCAGACTCGAGCTCATCGTTTGAGTACGCCGATGCCAACAAGGACGAAAATTTGTTTGTCAGATACCTGCGACTGGTCAATGGGGCCAGCAACCTGTTTGTTCCAAATCCAACCGATCTGGGCAACTGCGACAACTACCGCTCGCTCTATTTAATGGACTTGAACATTCCAAATGATATTCTACCGAAATGGATAACCGTCATGTTGGCCATGTGGATATTTTCAAGATTTTTAACTTATTCCACCGTGAAAACTGTGATAAAATTTCGCCGAAAGAGCTAACCCGAATTAGGGTGCTCAACGAGAGACAGAGAAGACTGAGAGAGTTAGCATCTAGGATACAATCTTCAGAGAAAGGAGCAAAGACCGAGATTATTGCAATTGGAAACAAATGGATTTAGTTTGATTAAGTAGGGCCGTGAATAGCTGTAAAGATGCAACATTAGTCAAGAGAGATTCGCGAACATATTGCTCAATTGATTATCGTTTATCATATCAGGTTATGCGACACTAGAGCGGAAGATCTCTGAGAATATCATCATTGGATGCCAAGTCATACCCTTCAAGGTTACATTTAAGCATCTCAATGTTTGAGCCTATTCCTGGTGCCCTATACACGATTGACTCGAACGCTGATGGTTGAAGAAGTGTTCCAATTTTGGTATCTACGCATCTAGACCGCCCTCCGGAACCCTGACCCCCGAGCACCTAGCGCCGTGAGTCTGGTTGATCAGAGGTGCCAGCGCTATGAAACTCACACAGAGCTAAATCTACAAGTTGCACGGAATATTGCAAAGAAAACCGTTTTATAATGACATCAATATTTCCGAAAATATGCAAGATAGCAAACATTTAAGGCAACCGGATGCTCAGAATCCAACTTCTGAGTCGATTGCAGTGTTTATTTCCCTTCTAGCTATCATAACTTCGGATTTACAGGTGATTTTTAAAGGCGCTTTTTCCCGTGTATTGAGCTCAATCATGCGGATCGATTCCATGCGCATTGCTTAGCTTCGGCCATTTAGAACGACCTCCATTTCGATTCAAGTCGCTAGGTGGTTGAGGGTGCCGAGGGCAAACCAGATGCAAAGCAGATACCAAAATTGGAGGAGTTCTGCCCAATGGCTCAGTTATTTTCCTGAACCTTCGAGCGACTGGATAGAGGGCAAGGGGGCGACTATGTGCGTGCGACTTTCTTTCAGCCTCAAATTCATTTCGGATATCATAACTCTGAAGCCAATATGGATATTGGTAAATTTCTCACGATAAAACAATCTCATCACCATGACAAAGCAAATGAACCAAAAACTTTCACTTTTCTTGCCGCAGAATCCTCCAATAAACCTATCAGACTTATGGGAATGATTCTCATACTTCCGCCCGAGAGGGATGTGCAAGCTTTGCGATGCATCATCTTCTCTCTCTCATGATGAACTGTTGAAACACTAAAGAGAGGCGTCAGATGCTAGTAAAATTTCGAACAAAGTAGAACAAGATTTAAAAACAACCGAGATCTAGAAGTCTCGCCTAGTAACTAATTTATTTATCGATGATCTAGTTTTCTACTCAATGAGTTGATCCAATCATCGTTGTTGTTTTTGTAGTTGGTGGTTGTTGTTATATTGGTGATTTTGATTGGGAGAATGTCTAACGTTCAAACAAATCCAAAATACTATCGTCAGGCGGAAGACCAGCCGCATTGTCCACGTCGTCGGTATCCAAGTAGCCGGTAAACTCCGACAGGTGGTCGAGATTCTGGTGGCCACTGGGACTGCCTGAGGCGTGTGACTCATCGTCGCTTGGATTTAGGCCACCCGAAAGCATCATCTCGCCATTTGAAGAATGATTATGATTCAGATGGTGTGAGGGTTTCTTGTTGAGTCTTGGCTCGTTGAGGAAGTTGGCCAGATGCTCCGATTTGCCATCCCTATCGAGTTGCTGTTTCCAGTCGACCTCCTCGAGGGCCAGGGCGAAGTCGTTGTTTCTTTGGAGCAATGAGTCATTGGAATCCATCATGAGTTTGTTCATCAAAATCTCACTCTTGTCGTCAAGGTGACGCTGTTGACTATTGGAGTGGTTGCCGCTCGAAGAGGAGCCCGGGGTTCCATGCATCTTGTACGGCGAATGGGCCAACTGATTGCCGAGGATTCCATTCGAGGCGCTGCTACCACCACTACCACCTGCCGGCATGAGATCGTCTAATCCGCCCAATGAGTTACAATTCTGGAGTGGCGCCGTTCCGCAGCGACTGTCGCTGCCCATCCCAACGCTACCCAACGACTGGCCGCTGGGCGTCATGGTCGAGCTCGAGGTGATGGAGCCGGCGGAGGCGGATCCATTTGAAAGTGGCTGGTGGTCGACACCTCCCATCGAGGATTGCTGTCTCATGGGACTGTGCACGAGGGCCACTTGTTGCTGTTGCTGAGATCCCGACTGCTGTTGTTGTTGTTGCTGCTGTTGCTGTTGCTGTTGTTGTTGTTGCTGAGGAGGGGGGACTGCCTGGCCTGGAGTTGCCGGCGTATCGGGTCCGTGGTGAGGCAAGACGCTAAGTGGAGTAGCAGGAGTTGAGGAGATTACGGCATGACCTTGCTGCTGTTGTTGTTGTGTCAATGGCGACTGAGGTAAATGCTGCTGAGGCGAGGCGGCAACTAGGCGCGAGGCCGCCGGACTTCCGGCTGCCGGCGAGTAAGCTGCCGTCTGTTGAGGTGTCATCCTATTGCTCACCACTTGTTGCTGTTGTTGTTGTTGTGGTTGTAGTTGCTGTGCCTCCGGACTCACCTGTTGGGAGAGCTGAGCTTGTGTCTGTGGCGGAGGTGGCGGCAGAGGACCGTTTGGTGAGATGGGTGGCACCTGTTGTGATTGGTGGTGTTGCTGTCTAGCTGGACTTGGGTTCAGGTTGCTGGGGTCCACGAATGGCGGTGGTCCCATCTGCTGCTCGTGTTCGAAAATGGTTCGTTCAATGGCAGCCAAGGGACTGAGTCCGTCGGTTGACACTGGCTGCGGCTCGCCCACAAACTGAGGTCCCTCGTGGCTTGCAGTTATGATTGATCCCGAGCTTGAGTTGGTGTTGGCATAGGAACCTGCGTAAGGTTTCTTGGCAAGCGGAGAATCTCGGTGGTTGTTTTGGTTGGCCACGTTGCTTGCCGACCGGCGACCTGACGAGGCTTGAGGTTGAGGACCCTCGTTGGCACCGCTGATGGCCGAGGCTGGCCTTCTAACAGGTGAAGGTATTATGTGCTGCTGTTGGTGTGGAGGTATCTCGTTTGTATCCAGGTACTGCGGTCTCATCGCAGGACTGCCGCCAACCTGTTGAGGCGACGATCCACTCATCGGTCTAATTGGAGATCGAGGGTGATGGTGGTACTGTTGCGTCACCGGACTTGTGTGATTGTTGCTTGGAAGCTGAGGTTGTGGTTGCGGTTGCGGGTGGAAGGTGCCCGTGGACTTTGCCGTGTGTATCATCGGTGGATGCTGATGCATGGGAGGTGGCTGACTTCCTGTCCCCGGACCCACCATATTGCCACTAGACATTATTGGCGGCGAAGGAGGCGCGAAGTATGTTTGCCACTGGCCATTGGAATCTATCAGTACATCGTCCACCTGATTCTGCTGCTCGGCCAAAGTTTGGCAAATGCTCAGCTGATGTTGGTCCAAGTCGAGCATATTGAAGGCTATGGGCGAGGAGCAGATGGGGCAGACCCAATGGCTTCGTTCACGATTGAGGAAAAGGAAGTTTTCCAAGTCGAAACATTGCAAGTGCTTGCAGTGTTGTCCTCGAGTTGGAGTTCGCATTCGTTTCAAGCTTATGGGACACTTTAGACTAACTCGTGTCTTGGTCACTTCGATTCCATTTTGGATCTCGTTGATGTATTCGTTGTAAATTTGATGGTGATCTTGCATCAAGTAGCCAGGTTTTCCAAAGTTCTCGCGCATCTTTTGTATCGCCGCCTCAACTTGGAGCGTCCTATTCTTGAAGCAACTATTAATAAAGGCTTTCAATGTGGGCCTATCCACCGCTTCGAGTACAAACTCATGTGTGCAATAGCAATCGTTTACCTGAATCTCAATGAAATTCTCGCCCGGTTGACAAAATTGGAACACATTCACCGCCCGATGGGCTCCCTTGCTGCGATCCAATTGAACCAACTGCCCATTCACCGAGAGCTGCATCAGATCTGGCCACTGACAGTTGCGTCCGTTTATTGGCTGGTTCTGGTTGCTGGCTAGCAAACTGTCGCCGGCACCGCTACCGGAAGTGGCTGAGTGGTGCCCGTTTGGACCGGTGCCAGGCGGCAACTTGACGAGGTAGGCGCGAAATTGGAGCTCCTTGTAGACGACTGCCGTCTGAGGGTTGACCTGCATCGACTTGCTGAGTGTTTCGAATAGCGACTGGTTCAGGTGGAAAACTTTGCTCGTTAACTGAATGTCGTGGTCCAATCTAAAAGGTCCCAGGAGCGGGGGGTCGTAGAGGGGCAATGTGAGACGGATTGCCGCCGGCGGACTGCAGCCAGGGGGGACAATTGTCGTGGGCGAGCTGCCAAGTTGCTGTTGCGGTTGCGGCTGCGGCTGCTGATGCAACATCCGATTCGGTCCCATCTGGCCACCTGTTGGCAGATGAGCTTGCGCAACCACAAATTGCGGGTTGTGCTGCGGATGGGCATGGTTCTGGCCCACCGGCAGCGACTGCGGTGGCGGTAGCGGCGGCGCCACTTGGTGACTCGTCTTTGGCATGGGTCCTCTAAAAGGTGGATGTTGTCTATTGTTTGCCGGCTGAGGCGCAAGTGGCTGTCCATTGGCCGGCGCGTATTGCACGAGCTCATTGGCTTGCCTGCAAGTATTAACAATGGATCATGAGTGATAAGGAGGAGATCTTTGTTAGAGTTCTGTTCTCTCATCTCAGGGTCACGTGGATATTTTTTCTTGGACATGCAAGGGAGTGATCGGAAGGTATTGATCGAAGGGTAAAAGAAGGGGAGAAAAAAGAAAAAAGAAATGAGAAAGTCGAGAGGGGCGACAGGTGTCCTCAGCCAAAAGGTGCACTGTTGAAATGTAAGTATAGACGCCTCGAACGAATAAGAAGCTCAAAGTACCATTCGGCTACGAGGAAAGTCGAGCTTAAATTTTTAAGCTTCAACTAAAAGGCACTATGAAAATAGTTAAGTCTGTAATAATCGGCGATAATTTCCTACCAGTAAACTACGAAGACGAAAATGGCGACGATGGCAACAAGTGGAGGCTGAGAGGGGGCGAGCGGGTGACAAAAGCTCAGTTTGCCTTGCAACTTCCACTTCCATTCTATCTACTAGTTTTAGTTTGCCGGTGACTCGCTCTCTTGCTCCAGTAGTATTGCTGTAGTTGCTACGTAGCAGTAGTGAGCGCCACTTGTTGTTGTTGTCATCGTCGTTGTTGCAACGAGCTCGTCACCGATTTTATCATCGTGAAACTGAAGGGAGAGAAATGATGAGCTTTGAGTTGGATGAGAGTTGCAACTAATATACTGTGGACTAGTTTCTACAGCAGCCAACAGCCGATATAGAAATGGCATTGGCAGAATCTAGTGGCGGCTTCCAACTTTTGGCCTCTGGTTGTTGGTTGTTGGTTGTTGCTGTTGCTGTTCTGGTGGTAGTGCTACTGCTAGCGGTGGCAAATGGCAAATTGCTAGCTGGCAAGAAAACAAGTGCTATCACAACAACAACCACTTGTTTCGGCATCGAATCCATTCAACTCTTCGTTGCCCGCTTGCTCACTTCAGTTGTTTAGCGAGTTTCGTGTTCATTGTTTTGCAGGGGCAGCGACAACAACTCGATTGAGTTGAGTTCTCAGCGAGCCGCCAGCCGGGAGGCCAAGGGAAACTGTGAGATTTCAACTCGATGCTCAACTTGACTCAATTGAACTAAAGCCAGCTAACCGTGGGCCTCCAATGCAAGTGGTGGCTGCATTGAGGCGAGCGAGCGGCTTGGTGGCGCGACGAGCAAGCACCTACGGCGTGCGTCCTCTACCTGGCCAAATGAGCAAGCCAATCAGCTAGCTAGCTGGCTGGCTGGCAAGCAAGTGCTCGCTTGCAAGTCGCGACTCGCGAGTCTTGTTGAGTGGAATCGCTGGGCCGACCAGTTGGGTCTGCTGCTCGCAATGCATCTTCCAAAGCCAATCACTGCTTTTGTTGCCGCTAGTGCTAGTGCTAGTGCTAGTGCTAGTGCTAGTGCTAGTGCTAGTGCTAGTGCTGCTGCTGCTTCTGCTGCTACCAGATCCCACAGGTGAGCGCTCGCTCGCAAGCTGAAACACGCAGGAGCCACTTGTTGCTGCTAGCGTTGAGCCAAGCCAAGGCTAGCAAGGGGAGCTGGCAAGCGAGCTACGCAAGTCCAACTCGCTGCAGTGATGCTAAAGACTAAGCGAAAGTTAGCTCACTTTTGCCAACTTCTTTGCCGACAACTTGATGCCGCCATCACGACTCTGGCGGGGCCCACAAAACTCCGAATGCTTCGTAGCCAAGCGGCCTACTACCTATTGCCAGACGACCAGATAGTCGGCTCTTAGAAAAGCGGCTGGCGTCACAATCATTATTGTATATCCAATTTGGCTTCGTCCTCTGGCATGCAAACTGGCAACTAGTTGCAGCAGTTTGCAAATTTGTTATCTTGCCCACGATGCCAGCTTGCATATCAGTGACCAAGATGAGTTACCTCGGAAATGACAACAACAACGACAACAAAACTATAACAAACGCAACTCAGCACGCTGATCATCGCGAGGCAAATCAAATTTCGGCGCCTAAGCTCGCCTACGATATCTCAAATTAGTGGTAACTTGCCCAATACTTATTAGGAGATTTTTATCTCAAGACTACTAAAGATTGAGTCAGCAATCGATGCAAGATTTACTCGCTCGTTTCGAAACAAAATACAGAGAAATTTCCTCCTTCTCGGTTCCCCGTGTGAGAATTTAGCTCGCAGGTGAGCGGGTGAGGTGACCCTTCCGGTGAGAGTGCGCCGTTTCAATCAAGGCTATATGTGAGCGAATGTATAAAAACAAACTGATTCTTCCCGACTCATTTCACGCGAGGCCCAGTTGGGAGGCGACGACAGATCATCGTTGATTAAACTCAAAGGCGCATAGAAAGCCATCAACATGCTGGATGGATTCAAATGAGCACAGATAGCTTCGGCATTGGCAAACAACCACAGAGCTCCGGCAACCTGTTGAGCAGCAGTAGTGGTGGCAGAGTCTTTGGCTTACTAGAGTGACAGTGGCACTCTAGTGAGCCAATAGGCTAACTAACTCGTCGTTGCCTATTCACTAACTCGACGACGACGACGACTGCAACTGCAACTGCAACTGCATGCTGAGCTCAACAGCGTCGCTAGCTTGGCGCCGACGAGTGAGGGACGAAGAGGCTTGCAGTTTTGTTGCAGATGACCTTGCGCCGCGAAGTTGCCATCGCGACTCCCGCCCGCCGAGCCGGTTGTTGTTGTTGTTGTTGTTATTGTTGATGTTTGGATTGTTGGTGTTGTTGTGCTTTTTGTGGTTGCTCTTGGTGTTGAAGTTGCAACTAACAAATACTCGAAGCCACAAGTGGTTGGCCCGCGAGCACGTTGCCAGCATTCAGGCCACCAACTGGCTTCTCCCCTCTGCTTTCCATTGCCAACACCTCTACCGCTGCGACCACTTCCACTTCCATTGCTCGTCGGCAGATTCCGGCCATCGACGACTTGAAAGCGAGCTACTGAGAGCGAGCCAAGCAGCGAGTACGAAACGAAACGAAACGAAACGAAACGAAAGGAAGCGCCGCAGTTGCTTGTTGTTGGAGCAGATTACGAACTCACTTGTCATATAACAACCAAGGGCTTTGATCGACGTGGTCGTTGTCGCCGACTACAACTACAACAACGACAACGTAAACTACGACAAAAATCGCGAATATCGTCTGTGTAAATGTTGCCACTGCTCGCTATTAACTGGGAATAGTCGCATCATATGACAACAACAACCAGAAACAACAAGTTGCACATTGGATCTGTTGCTCTCAACTGCGCGAGTTTCCTCGTTCGCTTGGTCAGGTGCAGGTTATCCGTGTCGCCTGTGGCAATTTTACGTTTGGGTAGTAAAAGTGGCGGGCGCATCACTCGAGCTAGAGCAGATTTCTGATAGATTCCATGAATATAAAGCGAAATGATTGCGAGAGAAAGAGGGAAAAGAAAATAGACTCACCATCTTTGTTGCTGATGCTGTTGCTGGCTCCTGATTCCAACTGGCTGCTGGAGTTGAGACGCCGCTTGCTGACTGTTGGGCGTCAGTGGGGGCGTTGGGTTACCCAATAAATTTGGCTGCTGACTATGATGCATTTGTTGGTGATGATTATGGAGATTGACGTTGTTGTTGTTGTGGTGGTTTTGGTTGTGGCTTGGGTGATGCTCGATGAGTGGCGGCACTCGTTGCGGTAACAGGTGTCGCTGGGGCGCCGCCGCCGCCGGCTGGTATCCGGTTGTCGGCGGCGGTGCTTGGTGTTGCGGTTGACCAGGAACTCGGCTAGCAAGTTGCTGGCCGCCGATTCTCACTGTTTGTTGTGGTGTTGGTAACTGTTGTTGCGGTTGCTGGTGGTGCATCACTTGGGCTGCGTCGAAGTGTTGCTCGTGTTCCGCGAATCTCGCCTGCTGTCGTTTCATCTGAGTGGGCGGCCCAATGGGCTGGTTACCTGGCTGCGGCACGCCTCCTCCGTTTGGCGGCAGGTAGCAGCGACCTGTTGGCGGCGGTTGCTGCTGGAGGTGGTGGTGGTGGTGCACTATGCCGCCGGGCGGACTCGCGGTGGCGCTCGGTGGTGGCAGCGGGTGTTGCATTACGCGCTGTTGGGGTCTCGTTGCCACAATCGGACTTGGTCCGTTGAGTTGTTGCTGCAACAGAGTTGCCGGCGGCGAGTTGCCATTCGGGTTGTTGCCATACTGATCCGCCAGCGTCTCGAAGGGCTGCGACGCGTAGCCGGCGTGATGGTGACTTTGGGTTGGGGGTATTTGCTGCTGCTGCTGCTGCTGCTTTTGTACGTAATGCGGATGACGTTGCTGCGGCGGCGGTGGCGGCTGGTGATGCACTTGCTGGTGTCTCACTGGTTGCTGTTGCATCATCGGTTGCTGCGGCTGGTACTGCTGTGGGCGCTGCTGTTGCTGAGGCGGAAGTCGCTGCGCTCTAGGTGGCAGCTGCTGCTGCTGTCCGTTGAATGGAAGTTGCTGCGGTGGTAGCTGAGATTGTGGAGGAACTTGAGGTTGTTGCTGGTTGTTGATGTTGACGTTGACGTTGACGTTGTTGTTACTATTACTATTAACTTGGTGCTGGTTTGTTTCGTAGTAGTTTTGGTTGATTGGTGCAAACTGTTGCTGCCTTTGGGCTTGGTGTTCCTGCATTGGCATTTGAGATTGATGCTGTTGCTGGCCTAGAGGTGAGCCCATGAGTTCGGGTCTCTGGCCACCTGTTTGTTGTTGTTGTTGCTGCTGCTGCCTGTAGTTCAGTTGATCTTGTTGTTGCTGCTGCTGCTGATAGGGTGAGTCGCTATAGTATTGCTTTTGCATTTGCGGGATCCTCTGCTGCGACTGATGCATTCCCACTTCCTGTTGCTGCTGCTGTTGCATCGCCACTTGGCCGCCATCAGCCACCACCGGTGACTGGCCCGCCTGAACCACCACCGCCGACTGGCTGGCCGGTGGGTGGTGTTGCGCAATCATTTGGTTATTTTGTTGTAGCTGTTGCTGCTGAAGTCCGCTGCTCTCTTCGGCTCGCGCAACCGACTGCTTGCTCTTTGGTCTGGTTGTCGTCGTCGTCGTCGTCGTCGTCGTCGTGTTTGCAGGCGAAGTTTGGGTTTGAAGTTCTCTTGCTTGGGTTCCGTATTGTTGCTGCTGCTCACTTGCTTGCCGGTAATTAACTCTCGCCAAATTGCTATTGCTTGTTAAATTATCATTTATATTATTATTATTAATATTATTATTGTTGTTGTTGTGGTTGTTACAATTTACTCGCTGATATGCAAGTTGCTGATGTTGCCGGTAACTTTCTTCTGCTTGCTGGCTGTTAACCTCGTCGAGTTGCCGACGTCTTGCTGCTGCTTCTCCTGCTGACTGATGATAGTCGTTGTCAGCATTTCGGTTCCTCTCGTTCTGTTTACGTTCCAACGTTGGGTTTTTTTGTTGTGTTTTGGGGAGTAATTTGCAACAATTTCTCTAGTTAGTGAGTGATTCTTTGTGGCTTTCAGTTTAGTTTCAGGAAAATGGCTCCACGTAACTCTCTCGTTCGCCTCAATCTTTGCTCCTTCTCCCTCTCTCTCTCTCTCTTTCTCCTCTATCTCACTTTGCGTTGCACCACTTCGCCACCAGTGGCTATCGTTTCTAGCCTCCAGTTGCAAATGTTGCCTTGTGTCTCTGTTTCTGTTTCTGCTTCTGTTGTCGAGGTGCTTGTTGTCGCGCGATGACATCAACGGCAAGCGAGGAGCCGACAAGTTGCCGGTTGCTGATTATCGCGACAAGTTGCGCCCACAAAACATAGGACAAGTGACGGTGTCGATGATACCAAGACACTTGCTAGCTTGCCAACAAACATAGACCTTACACACACACACACGCACACAACTTGACTCGACTTGACTCTCTGCTTGCTGGTTGTCGGTTGCTATTGCAAACTCTGCACCCAAGCGAGGGAATGAGTGAGAGTGGCAACAGAAATAGATGACAAACTACCCAACTCACTGACTGACTCTCTGATTAACTAACTAACCAACCAGCTAACCGAAAAACAACTGACAACGAATGCCGAGCGCGCGGGTTGCGTCGCCACTTGCCGCCGCTTCTTTTCCGTTGCCGCTGCCGCTGCTGCTGCTTCTGCTCTCCCAGTCGAAGTGTTTGGTGAGTCGCGCGCTCGGTGGTCCCGCTTGCCACTGCTTCTGCTATTGCGCTCGCTCTCGCTTGCTTCTGGTGGCTAAACGAGAGGGTCTCAACGGCAAATGCTCTCACACGAACACAACCAGCACAACGTGACACTGGATTGTTGTTGTTGTTGTCGCCGACGATGTCGTCGTAGTGGTTGCAGGTTTCTGTTGGGCTCCAGGCAGAGGCAACCTAAACTCTCGCACTTGACTCATGCGAGAGCCGAATGCAAACTGAATGCTAGCGAGTCGCAAGTCAAACTGAATAGATCTGAAGCGGGCCAAGCGGCCGGCCGACTCGTAGGTTTGGTGCACGCGAGTCGATGTTGTTGTTGTTGTTGTTGCTGTTGCCTATTGCTGCTGTCGATTGCCACTACCATTGCTATTGCCGCCATAGCCATCGCCGCTCATTTGACTTTGCAATCTGGCCGCCGTAGTCACCAGCGAGTTGGCAAACTCGACTCTTGTGCGCGCGAGTCTCCCGTCGTAGGCTTGCGCTTTCACTTATGCCGCTCGCTTGCCACTAGCTTGCCACCGGCGCGCGTCTCTTTGGCTCTGCGTCTGTGTGGTGCCTTGAGTGCCGTGCGTTGCGTTACGTTGCGTTGCGCTGCTCGGTGTGTTTGTGTGTGCGTTTCTCTCTCGCTCTGTGTGTTTTGGTTGGCGAGCTCTCTAAGTCGCGTCAACTGCAACCACCGGCGCCCAAGAGTTCGCCTACGACTCAGAGCAGCAGCAACAGCAACGACAACTGCAACTACCTCACTGAATTGCGCGATCAGTTTTTCGTATGCTTGTATGCAACTGCAATTGCAATCGCCCAATAGATTCAACCAACAGCAACAACGACGACTTAATTCGAGCCCCCTTTTCATGCGACCATCTCCTCATTCGTCTGATGGTTTGTCTAAAAAGAATGCGTGTCACTCGCTATCTTGGCAACACCGAGGTCCTCGCGGGCTAGAGCTGGTCTCATTGAGGTGGTTGGTATCAAATGTGCGGCCAGTGGTTTAGTGCAAGCGGTAGCAGCTGATCTCCAGTTCCCTTTGTTGTTGTTGTCGTTGTTGTTGTTGTTGTTTTTGTCGTCGTGGTCGTCATAGTTTTCCGATCCACGTCGACAACACACAAGACTGAAAGAATCTCGATGGACACAAACAAACACAACAAAACAAAATGAAACAAAATAAAACAAATCAGACAATCCGGGCAAAATTAAACTCGATGTGGAATATCAAATTCCACGGCCACCACACACGTTGGCGCAACAACCACACAGCTGGCCAGACCCCACTGGCTGTCTGGCAAGCTAGCGAGCTTGACAGACAGCAAAACCTCTGTGCCGTCTCTTGGGTGCTGACAATTCTATTGATCCAGCGAGAGACTGCTGCTCAAGCGCAAGCGCATCGTGGTCATGTGTTTGGGAGCGCCTGGCAAACAAGTGGCTGGCTTGCTGCCGCTGTGCACCTAATTTGCCCCGAAGTTCCTGTGCAACAGCAGCGACAGCGGCACTGGCAACTCGTAAAACCTGCACGTGCACGTCGCACTTCTGCTGCATGATTCATGAACAACACGCGCTCACCTCTGTGCGAGAGCCAACTGTTATATAGTGGCACAGTGGTGAGCTAATCAACTCCACTGCTCGCTTCAACACTCTATTAAATTGGGCCAATGAAAGAAAATTCACATTCATTTGACATAATTAATGTTGTCTTTTTGCATTGAGATTTACTTACTTTGTAACACTTTGTTTCGAATCTTACATTCAGTTCATTGATGGGAAAACAAAAATTTGATTCTTCTCCTTCTCGCTTTTGCTGTTTGTTGATATTTTCACGAGAGAAATATGTTGCAAAAATTGGCGTGAATTTGATTCGATTAGTAATTATGCTCTGCCACTTGGCTTTTGTTACATTTGACCGACCGCCTGACTGACAATCATCTAGATTAAACGAGGGTGACTAATTTCTGTCGCATTGGCAATGGCCTCGTGCTGTCGAATTGAACCAAGTGATTGCCTCGGCGTTTCTCCAAATCTATTTCTCTCTTCTCTCTCTCTCTCTCTCCCTCTATCTATCTATCTATCTATCTATCTATCTATCTATCTATCTATCTATCTATCTATCTGTTTATTGACACTGCGCGCTTTTGATTGCTCTTATGAACTGACAGCTCTCGGCGCGCACCCACGACAACAATGAGCTTCTCGGCGTCGATGGAAGTAAAGTGCGAGTGCCAAGTGAGCAACAGCGCGACAGACCGACAAATGAGAGCTCAACTCGCCGCCGTGAAGCCAACAACTTTGCTCTCAGTCTATCTTTTTAGTTAAGTTGATATGACTGCCGTTGCTGAGCTTGCCGCTTTATTCAGTCGACTCAGTTGCTGGCACTCTTACCGCTTGTTGCTTGCTCGCTTGCTCACTTGCTCACTACTCACCGCCGGCTAACTGACTGACAGACTGTAGGCTGCTACAGTCTGTACTCACTGCAGTCAGCCAACAAGCGGCCAGTTGGAGTTGATCTCTACAGCAAGCAGTTGGAATGCAAAATGGCGTTCCGAAAGTTGCACTAGCTCAACTGCAAACTTGAATCGGAGGCGAGAGATTCGAGGAGCGAGACTCAAGTGCCAGACTCAACTCGCTCGCCAAACGCTGAGTTCTTGGCCAGCCAGCCAGTCAGTCAGCTAGCTGGCTCACCATTCTCTTGTGCTTGTGGCTCGCTGGCTGCTCGTCGTCCTCCTCGGCTGCTGCTCTCGCTCAGCTAGTTTTGCAGATCGTCGCTCTCGAAGAGCCAGCCAGTTAGCTGTAGCTGGCTCACTACCCGAACCAAACGACCGCCTCACTGGCTGGCTGGTAACCGAAGTGCACAAATTGAGACTAGCAAACGCGAGAGAGAATCGAATGTCGTAGTCGTTGCTCGGCGAGCGTTTGTATCGTGGTTTGTTGCTCTCGAAATGCGCGCACCAAGCTCGCTACTTCCAGGCTCCATTCATTCGACCGCCTAACTGACTGACGCCTCCGAGTTGCCGCTAACTACTACAACAAACGCTAACTCTCTTCGGGAGAAGCCGACTCTCTGATATGCCAGAGAAAAGTGCTGCTATTGCAACCACGAGAGAGTCTATTGGCCATATACGCAAAGCCAAGCCAAGTGGAGCCGACCGACAAACCAACCAAGGCAACTGGATGCGCCTGTGTTTAGTTGTGTTGTGTTATGCTCTTTTCTATTCTATTCTATTCCATTCCATTCCATTCCATTCCATTCCATTCCATTCCATTCTATTCTGTTGTGTTGTGTTTTGCTCGCCTCAGTTGGGTTTATTCAGTCGACGATCCTATTGACTTTCGTGTTCGCCACTCACTTTCGTACCATTCCCTCTTTTTCTTTTTCTCCTTCTCTTTCTCGTTGGCTTGGCCGTCAGCCTAAACTCGAGCGCCGCCTGCAACGCAACACAACGCAACTCCTGGATGCAGACTCTCGGTGGGGGCGGCGACAGCTCCACTTCCGTCCGATTTGGAGCAAGCAGCCACCCAATCGAACTCATCCGTTAGACGAAAACTCAACGCCAAGCCGCCGGTAACATGCGCTCGTTGGCTAGCTGACTCCCTGACGGGCGCCCGACGCTTGGTTCTCGCTGGTTGCACCATCACCAAACCCAACTGGTTTGGAGCTGTACGATTTGGCAAGATCGTACTGTAGGCTCACGCAATCGCACGCAGCAGCCTCTCGATTTGCTTTCGATTGTCTGCTCGTTTTTTGCCTAGCTGTTTGGCCGCCACTCGCTTGGGCAACTCCACTTCCAACGACGATGACGACAACTCGGCTCGCTAACGAACGAACGAACGGGTTGCTACCACTGCGGACCAGTTGCAAAAGAGCCACCGCCTCGGTGTAGCAGCAGCGGCGGCGGCACTGGCAACCTGAGCTCCACGGGTCCACACAGTAGACCCATACAAACTCGACTCAACCCAACTCGACTCGACTCGACTCGACTCGACTCGACTCGACTCGACTCGACTCGACTCAACTCCATTCGACTCAACTCGACTCAACTTGACTCGACTCGACTCAACTCAACACCTTTACTGCCATTGCCATCGCCATTACTATTGCCTTTGCAACTGCTACCGCTGCTACCCACTTTGCAAGGAGACAGCAGCAGCCGAAGGTTTTAGCTGCCGAGTGTCGCATTGAGGAGAGTTGCTCTCTATTTTGTCTAGCAGTGGAGTTGCAATTTCTTTTACGTCCTATGCGTGTGGTGTTTTGTTGTGTTGTGACAACTCGCACAACATAGACCCACTAACTAACCCGACAACGCGAACGCCAACGCCAACTAACCAACTGAATCTAACTCCAAAAAACTCGTTGCAATTGCAACGAAAAGTGCGGCCACAGAGACGAGCGACCAGTTTGCTTATAGAATTCGACTCGCTAGTCGTCGGCCTCGCGCGCGCGCGCAGGTACACACCTGCGATTTTGCGGCAAATGACAGTGGTGGTGCTTCTGCTGGCTAGTAGATGCGGTTCGACTTTTTGCCTCGACTCAGCTTGACTGCAAACCCCACTTCCCACTTCGATTCGCGAGTCGCGCCTCTGCCTCGTTTCTCGTTAACACTGGCGCCAGTGGCAATGGAGGCAGCGACATAAACATCAACCCCGAGCAGATGTCACTCTCCTCGTTGGCCTCGCTCCTTCCCTCTTCCTCTTCTCCTCTCACTCGTCGACCTCGAGGTTCGTGTTGAGGCAGGAGAAAAGTTTTTAGTTTCTTTATACTAGAAGGCGCGAGGAGGAAGCGGAAACTCTGCTGATTAGAGTCGTCAACCGGAATTGACGAGTACACGATCGATTGCATAAAGCATAAGTCACTCGATCGTGTTGCCAATTAACTAACTGGTCGGTGTAAACTATTCACTTAGTGTTTACTTGGAAACTGAAACACTGGCGTCTTCATCAATTAGGTTGATTAAATTGCATAAACAACTGACTGCTCTGTTGTGTTGGCTCCTTGCATGAACTAGGCTCGCAACTTGAGCGCTCAGTTTGCGAGTTTTAAATTTCGACCACAATCATGATGACGAGGATCAGAAAACCATCAAGCTGCAAGAGGTGCGCTTGTGTAAGTTTGAAATGAGCTCAATTGTGTTTATAAGTTTGCTGCAGTTGGCGCGAGGCAAGAAGGGAAGTGGTCGTGGTCGTCGCAAGTTGGATAGAGTTGGAGAAATAGTCAAACAAACTGGCGAGCGAGAAAGAGGGAGAGCACTTGATTTTGGAACTCGACGGATCCGCACACCGAATTGGCGACGCCGACGAGTTAGCCATTCGACGAGTGAGCGAAGTGAGCGAGAAAAAGAGATGCTAATGACCTAAGTTGACCTGACAGCAGCAAGGCGGTTGGTTGGCTTGCTGGCTGGCTTGCTGGCTGGCGAGCTTGTCGGCCGGCCGGCCGGCCGGCGAGCAGGCCAGGAAGAAAGCAATGGCAATTCGCATTGGAAATCCCATTGCGTTTGGCCGCTCGCTGTGTGTGTCGCGCCTGGCGTCCGAGCCACATCAAGTTTGCTGGCTGCAGCCAGCCAGCAACTGCAACCATAGTCTCTGGCCATCATTGCAATGGAATGGCAAACGAGTGGTTAGCTAGCTAGATACTTGGCCGGCAACAACAATAAACGGCGCTATTCAATTCTCTCAATGTGTCGGCCGGTTTCTCCTGTGTTCTCTGTTGTATTGCATTGCCTTGTGTGTTGTGTTAGTGGCGATGCTGCTGCCGCCACCGCCGCTTGACTAGCTTGTTGGCCGGCAAACCTTAACGCACTCCTTCGCCAAAGAGTCCGACTGTCGCCTGCGTGAGTTCAACTTAGGCTGCCAGTTTTCCATAAGCCTGCAAAGCCAACGGGAATTCTTCATTGAGACTCTCAAGTCCCGACTTGGGAGTCCCGAGTCTCAGCTCTAAACTCTAAACTCTCAATGCTTTGGGCGTGAGCAACCGAGAGTCCTTCTGAGACTCTAACTGACTGCAAAAGTTATCAAGACTCAAGAGGCAGGAGACTCAAGGTTGGAGTTTTGGTCTCAATCTGTGAAAATTTCTGCCTCGACTCTCTGAGCATCTCAATGGATAAGCTAGAGTTGAGAGATCCAACATATAAACTCAGTGAGTTGCTAGGATGGCGGCGCTAAAATTAGCCGTCGACTTGCACTCTCTGTGTGGATGTGAGTTTAAACAAAAATCACACTGCTACCGGTTTGTAAAAGCGGCAAAGGCAACGGCGTTGGCTATACAGGATTTGTCTTGATTTTGCGAGACACAAGAAACACATTGGAATAGCGCGGCGATCAGGTGCAGCTCATAGATGGATGAATAGAAAGAGAAAAAGACACAGAGAAATTTTGAGTGCCACGCCCTCGGAGGCAACTCAACGGCCAGGTGATTCCCTTCGACTAATATGTCCAAATCTGCAAACTTTCGCGCCTTACTAGTGACCGACTTGCGCTTCCGGTCAGGCGAATCGAGTGGAGAGAAAGAAGCGTGTCCCTCTGTCTCGTTCGTTCATTATTTGCGTTGTTTTCTAATGGCGTTTCGAGTTGCGGCGGACTGCAAACTCGCAGCCAACAGCTGGAAGGTCGAATTGTGGGACTCGAATTCTAATGCTGATTCTAATTCCACAATCCAAATAATTCTCGTTGTCGTTCTCACTGGCGGCGGGCACTTAGTTTCAATTGGCGCTCCTCTCAGTTGCGTCACTTTGCGTTGCTCGCCCCCGATTGGCGTCTCTGCTGGCGAGTAGAAGCCTCCGATGCGCCACATCCAAACCCCTAAAGCCAGGCGACAATTGCAACGCGACACCCGCCGAGTTCACTGGCTAGCAGCCAGTCGGCTTGGCGTCGAGTTGGCATCCATTGTGTGCGCTTTCAGTCTAACTACTCCTACTCCTACTACTACTCCTCTTCTAATACCACTACTACGACTGTCAAGCTTCGTGGGCTAATGTGGTTTTGGCCGCTGGCTAGAATTTAGCTGTAAAATGGATATGGAATATCAGCTCTAATTGAGATCCATATGCTTCGCCGTTCCCCTCGGCTCAGCTCATTCCACTTCTCCCATTTGAAAGAGAGGAAGAGAGAGAAAGAGAAAGAGAGAGACGTGGAGCCAAACACACAAAACTAACAGGCACAAGCGACTGATGGCAATTTGCACCAAACGCGCGAAACTCAAACTAAAACTCGAGCCTGAGCTCAAAATGGCCGCAAAATAAGAGAGTAACGCGTTTGCATATTATACTGTCGGTGGCGGTGGCGGCGGCGGCGGCGGTAGTTGCTGCGGCTAGCAGCAAGCAACGAGCTCGGCAAAGTTGAAAAAGGAGGCAAGTGGTTGGAAGTCTCGCTTCGGGTCCACGGGGAGCCAGTGAGTTAGCTTGATGGCCGAGGGGCAGGATCAACTCGTTGGGCTCACTTGACTCTCCTGAAGCAACGCCGTCCGCCTGCCTACTGCCTCGGCAGCTCGTAAACTAACACACGGCGAAAATGGCCGCCGCGCAGGAAGTTTTTGGAGCCGCCCATTTGGCTCCACCGCACGGCTCGTGCTTGCAGACTGCCGCGAACTGGCAAGCTGGCTCGCGAGTCGGTCAGTTTGAGGAACCTGCTCGCCAACTAGCGCCGACGAGTTACGGTAATGGCGGCAGCCTTGGAGCTCTCGTCGTCTTTGGCTCACATGGTTTTAGTTGCTACCGCCGCCTCTACCACTGCTTTTGCCGCTTTGTCGCCGTCGCCATCGTGGCGTCTCAGCCGAACTTGGCTCCTAGTTCGTGCGGTGAGCTTCGAGCGGCCAGCCAGTCAGTCAGTCAGTCACTTGGACTTACTTTACCCAATTGTGCGGTCTAAGCGGCGGCGGCCCCTACTGCAGGGTTGGCGCCGCTTCGCGCGTGAACTTAACCCCCGAAGCGGCAGCCAAACCACGAGAGACAAGCAAGAAAACCGGCGAGCTAGCCAACGGTCGGTAACCGGCGCAAGTGGTTGAGCCGCTCGACTTCCCGTCGACTTGTAGTGGCGCTCATCTCTAGCCAGCAACTCTCTCCTCCTCTTTGTGTATATGCTGCTGATGCTATGGTTGTTGTTGTTAGCCGATTGAGTCCACTAACCAAGACTTCAACTCAGACTTCAACGAGAAAAGGGGAACGAGGACGAGGCGCACAGAAAAAGCAACCCGAAGGTCGCCCCAAAACTCCCGGCCAAACAAGAAGCGGCAACTGGAGCGCCAAATGCCTCTGTGTCCATGTCACGCGCACGGATTGTTTTTCGCCAGTGGAAATCAGGCAGCCAGCTAGCAAAAAGGCTAGCTCGCGGCGCCAAGTTCAGGCTACCAGATTCGGCTGGCCAACCGAAGCGTTGCAAAGTGACTGCCCGAAGCTCGAAGCTCCGGCGACCATTTGAATCGAAACGCCAATTCGATCCAACTACTACTCTAGCGCTCGGTGCCGTATAGATGCAGTCAGTTTGGTTAGTTTTGGTTGCTTGGTTCTCTTTTGCTTTATAGCAAGCCTTCCATTGGCTAGGCTCACAACCAAAGCGAGTCCAACGAGCGGACGAGAGAAACGACTGGCTAGCTATTTAATCAGCAGGCTGGGAGCGAGAGAATGGGGAGCAAATTACAAGCGACTTTCCCAATACCAAGTCGGCAAGCCAGCCAGCCAGCCAGTCAGTTTGTGCGAGTCGAGTGGTCAGGTCGCTAGGCGCCTGCTGCTGCTTTTGCTACCAGACCAATGGGCAACCGGACCAGGGACACGCGCACCGGCTGCTGGTCTTTGGGTAATTTGATTAGTGTCCAACTCGCGCGACCTAAGGGGGCGGCGCCCAACGAGAGTAGTCAGCTAGTCGCTCGGTGAGCTTGGCTGGCCAACTGGCGACGATTGAGCTAAGTGCTCGGGCGTGAGAGCAACTGGAAACCAATGTGGCCGCTCGGTGGCGATGATAATATTGGATTCATGTTGCAAAGTCTCAACGCTTTCTCTCGCCAATAGCTCGCTCACACACAAAATCCAGAGCCACCTGCTCGCGGGCCACTGGCAGTCAATAGTCAGCACACCAAGTCAGTCGTGCAACTCCTCAACTTCCGCTTACCTGGCAGCGTTCAGGTAGACGGGGCTAAAGGTTTGCTCCACTTACTGCCGGCGTCACCAGCCCCAACTCATGACGAGGATGGCCGCGACCACTGACGCCACGACGTTCAATGTCACGCTTGTTGTTGCTTTGCTCCTCTCGTCAGTCGCTCTCGCTTTTCAATGTCGCCGAAAGGCCCATCGTATCAAGTGACGTCCGCCGGGATTCGGCCCTCGCTTTCTCGTACAACTCAACTATCGCCACTTGTTCTCTATCCCTCTTTATCTCTCGTCCCCACCCGGGCCTCTGTCTCTGTCGGAGCGAAGCAATTCAATCCCCGCCGATGCAATACTGGATACTAATTGGCAGCAGCGACGGTGGACAAGCGATCGCTCTGCTTGCGGGAGACTTATATGTCGAGGCCATCGAATTGCCAATCGATAGAATAACTCGACCGCCGCCATCAGTGACGACGATGACGACGACGTCACTGATGGCGGCGCTCGGTAGTTATCATCCTGGGTCTTGGTGGTTGTGGAGCAAAAGGTGGAGTCACTTGAGCTCAATCACTTAAGCTCCACGACTCACTTGTCAAGGGCGACAGTGAACATTGTCCGTGCTTCGCTCTCTACCGAGCAGTAAGCTTTAGGACCAACTGCAGTCGCTTGCTAGAGAGACTTAATTGTCGCCAACAGGTGACAATTAGGTGAGCTCGTCTCTTGTTCCTATCCTCTGCTCATTTAATCTGATAATTTTTCTGTGGTCGCCCATCGACGACAACCACAACTACGACGACGACGAGCTGGACCATCGAGCAGCTAGTCAAACCGATAGACAAATCCAATATAATAAAGCAGAGTTCTTCTCTCGTTCCGGCCGCTGAGAAGCCCATGAACGTTGCTCCAGTGTACAGGTGAGCTGCTGTTGAGTTGCCTTGCACCACCACCACCACCAATGCTAGTTGCCATCTCACCTGAGCGAGCTGAAGACACACCGACACTCACTTACTCTCTCGCCGATCAAATTCAATCCAATCCAAGCGCCGAGCAGTCGGCTGTCTGTGCAACTGTAGTTCTTTACCTACAACTCCAAGCCTGAGAGCTTGAAGTCGAGTGGATGGCTGAAAATCTAGCCAGCCACTGAGATCCAACGGCTCGACTCTTCGCTTGAATTTGGGTTGACTTCTTTGTTGTCGGCTGCTCGGTCACTGTGTTGCTGTTAGCGTCGCCGTTACTATTGCTGTCGCTGCCGCCTCTCCTGTTGCGCTAGCCATTGCCTTTTGCTGCTTGGCTTCACTTGTCGTCCTCTACAATCTACCTGTTCGCTGCTCGCCAGCAACCAACTCGCCGTCTCGACTCTATCCGTTCAGTTTCACACTGTTTTTCCCTTTCCCGTTGCTAGTTTTGAAATCGGCAAGCAAAGTAGCAAGCCAGCCGGCCAGCCTGCCATTTCGTTAGCTAACCGGCCGGCAAGTTGCCGCGCGCTTATATCGTCTCCGTCGTCAACTCTCTTTCTCTGTCTCTGTCTCTGTCTCTGTCTCTGTCTCTGTCTCTGTCTCTGTCTCTGTCTCTGTCTCTGTCTCTGTCTGGCTGACTGCCGGCCGGCGAGCTAGCTCACCTGTGCGTCTCTCCCGTTGCTCGGCCATAGCCACAAGCGCCGCTGTTGCCATTGGAGTTGGCTCGGCGAGCCAACTAGCCGGCCGACTGTTGGCTCAGGTCTCAAGCTAGAGAGTAAAGGCTTTGCGAGTCAATGGCGGCGGCCGAGGAACGTTCGCAGGTTTCACCGGCCGAGAACCAACAGAAAGCTAGCTGGGTAACGGGAATTTAACAGACTAAACCAAGGGACTTAACTCGAAGCAGCGGCAACCACAGCAAAAACGAGGAGGAAGACGAACACCATCAAAGTGAACCGTTCAACTGGCCCGCCAGCTGAGATGGCGAAAGTCAGAGCCAGCGAGTCAGTCAAAAATAATAATAATAATAATAATAATAATAGCGATCCTCTTCTCATCGCCTGGGTAGCTTGCCGACTGACTCACCTGATCGTCGTCCTTTGCAAGTTAGAATCTCGCTACTCGCACTCTATCCAATTGAGTTCGGTAGAGTTCTCGTTGTAGTGGTTGGTGTTTTGGCTGCTGCTGTTGTTGTTGTGATAGTTGCACTCGTGCCACCAGCCAAATCGGTAGCCGTGAGTCTCTATCGTCGTCGTGGTAGTCGAGCTGAACTGAGCAAGTTGCTATGAGCGATCGCAGGAGAGAAGACAAGTGGCGATACGTCTACTTGGCATTCAGTCTGCCACTTTGAGTTTAAATTACAAAACTCAAAGGAGAGTCGCTCGAATCACACCCCAAGTTTTTGGTATCGGTTGCTATTTGTTGTTGCCAGTTAACTTGAATATTCAGATTAATGTCTATCAATCGAGACAACGACAACGACAACGACAACGACAACGACAACGACAACGACAACGACAACGACAACGACAACGACAACGACAACGACAACGACAACGACGACGTCGACGATTGCAACAACAATGAGCTTACGCAACACGCGCGCCGAGAGCTTTGTCCGGATGGAAAAGTGGAAAAAAGTAGGAGCAGAAGAAGCAACATGTCGCTGCTTGCCACTGACCTCGATAGCCGCGGTCGCAGAATTTGTGCAACGGAATATTCGAAGCTGATTGCCTGCTAGTCAACTGGCCAATTGGATTACCTGTGGCCGGGATAATAGTGGCGAGCCAGGCAAATAGGCGCCAGCGAAGTAACATTAGCTATCCCTCGCTGCCGCTTGGTTAATGTTGCCGTCAGCAACAGCAGCAGCAGCAGCAGCAGCTTACAAGCCTTCAGTTTGACCATCTAGCTCGCCAATGGAATCGACAGTTGGACATTCCAACATTCGGAAGCAGCTAACAGAACAATGTGAAGGAGACACCGCAACCACCAGTTGACTCCTGAGCTGGTGCTGCAATCGGGGCGCATGAGTGGCTCGAGCGAGCGAGTGTGCTCACAAGCCGTTGTTCTCTCTCGCCGGCTCACCTGTTTCTTGGACTCACTAGAGCTGTACAACTTTAGTGGTTTTAGTAACTCTCTTGGGCTTTGGCCACCACCAGCACCACCACCGAGAGGCGAGAGAGTAAACGAGTTGCGAACTGGATGCGACTGACATGAGCGCAGTCGATTGAAATAGAAACAAGTCGCAGGTAAAGCGAGTCCGAGGCAACAGACTGCGCCAGCATCGACCGCAAACATTGCAGACAAGGACAAGCGGACGGCAAGGCGACCAACTCCAACTCCTCTCGCAGCCGGCGCCGCCGCTAACTTGTTGTTGGCAGCGGCCGGGGGACGAGTCAAATGGTCTGCATTCCACTCGAGCCAGAGCCCGTCGCGACCTGCGAAACTTTGGCCATCATCACAACTACACTTGAGTTTAGCACGAATTCGAACGGCCGGCCGGTTGATACTGACAAACGATAGGCGTCGAGCAGAAGTAGATGTAGATTGTTGTTGCGGCGTCACTTGTTGCCGTTAGATTTGCGCGCTCAATTTGGATTAAAGATTTAGCCGGACGAATGCCGCTGTAGCTTTCTAGTTTCGTTAAGCGGATACGAGTTTGAGTTGCGTTCCTAGTCGCAATTGCAGCCACTTGTTGGCTGTGCAGCGATAGCGTTAACATGAGCCGAGTGAGAATTTAGTTAGCTCGCTTTGGTAAGCTAGTTTTGCTAGCTTAGCGGCTGGCAGTAGCATCAAGCGCTGTAGTTGGCGGCGCTGAGTGATGCCACCGCAGTGGAGGCCAGTCAGCGCCACTGAGCGGCGGCTACGGGGACCAAGCGGCCGACTATTGTCAGGTAAACAAAAGCTGGCCTGCCACTTGGTCGTGTGTCAAGCTGCGATTTGTCTTCCGCGTATCTATTTTCTGTCTCCTCTATTAGTTGTCCAGTTAGCGTTCCACTAATAGAAGTTTTCGCCCCGGAGACATGAAAGCAACCACCGTCCGACGGCAAGCTCATCATCTCGGCGGCAACACTATTTGCCATCAATAGCAACTAGGTGGCCAGCATCCGAGCAACTGATTGTGCTCGTCGCCGACTCAATTGGCCAGCTTCGTGCCTCGCTCGCCTGCTTGCTCTCAGTTGTACCTGCAACAGTCCGCTTGTTAACCGCAACCGCAACCATAACCACAGCCACAGCCACAGATAACCTCGAAAGTGCATCGGCAAGACTAACAACTTGTCGGTCGGTGGTGGCAACGCTGGTCATCGACAGAAGTTAGCACACAGGACGCGACTTCTCCCCTCGAAACTTGTCCTTTTTTCTCCAAATTTTCCAATCGACGACCAACAAGCAGAGGAGACAACTCGAGTTTCTGTTGGAATTTTGCATCCCGAAAACTCGAACTCCAGCTCAGCGAGGAGCGTCGTTGCCATTGGAATGGTAGCAAAAAGACAGTAACTTTTTCTTCTTCTTTATTTCTATTTCTCTCAGGTGAAGTTGCCACTTGCGGCTGCAGCCTCTCAGTCAATGAGGACAAAAACGAGTAGTAGCAAGTTTAGAGGCAAACACCGAACACCTCGACCAGCGAGCCTTGGAGTTCCGAGAGAGTCGCTCAGTATCCATCCGCCGCTCAGTTGGCTGGTCCGAGGGTCGGTTGCCATAATTGAATGGATTGATGTATTCATCCTCCAGGTGAGCGAGTGCACACAACAAGAGCTCACCTGTATGTGTCTTCCTCGTATTGCCCTGTGAGAATAGAAGAAAAGAGAAGAGAAGAGAACACAGAACAAGTTGGCCCGAGTCGATTGTGGCAGGTAAGATGGCGAAGTGAGCATCAACAGCCAACATTAGCGATGGCAATAGAGCTACACAACGAGGCGACGACGCTAGCGAATCAAACTTGAGCGACTCAAACAACAAGTCAACTGCATTTGCACTGAAGCTCTCGTCGACCATTGCGACGAGAGTTTCCAGGTAAAGACCTGGAAGGAGAAGGAGGAGGATGAAATGGAAAAGAGAACTCAGGTGAAGAATGGCGACTAGAAGAAGTTTCTCTTCTCTCTCTCTCCCTCTTTATAAATATAATTCAACATCTGCACTCTCTTTTCCTCCAGCTTCAGCTTCGTCTTCTTCTCCTTGGCAGTGGTTTTAGCTCGGTGGTTGTCTAGCTGGCAAGCCAGTCGGTCGGTTGGCCGCTAATGTTGCAAATGCAAAATCCAAGCACAAAAGCATCTCGGCGGGCAAATGCGCAAAAGTTTCGCGCTAGTTTGCTGCGAGTCTCTTTCTCACTCCATGTAGCTGTAGTTGGCTTTTCTCTCGTCTCGAGGGAAACAACCAGCACCGTCGCCACCGAGTTTGCCTGCGAAATCTGAGAGGCGTAAGTTAACTTTCCGCATCTTGGAGTCGATCCATTGGGACGTGCGTTAAATTTCTCATCAGCGTTTAGGTCGTCGTCGTCGTCGTCGTCTTTGATTCTATTGCTGGTGGTGGCAATGCAAAAAAGGCGAACGAATGAACTTACTGGCGCATAATGAAACATTAGCCGACGTGTTGAGTGATTCTGCTTTGTCCCTGCAGTTCACTTCCGGCGCCTACAAGTCTCCAACTACAGAGCTAGAGGTTAGCTGTGAGTAAATAAACAAGATCACACTCGTCGAGTTTGCCTCGCTTTGCCTTGCCTTTAGTCTAGACGACGAATTTTTCTTCTATCTAAGCAAAAATGTGTCCACTAGGCGCGCAGGACCAAAGGTCACCTGAGGATTCATTAGACGTTTTGCGCTTTAACTCGGCTCGCTTACCTGTGCGCACTTAACTTGCAAAGCTTGCTCACAGGTGTTGGCTCCGTTGGCTCACACAGTGCAGGTGGCTCAAGTAGCTCAGATAACTCGCCGTCCCCTAGGAGCTCCTCGGCGATGCCTGCTTCTGTGCAGCTTATTGTTGTTGCTTATTGTTACTGACGTTCGGTTGTCGTTGTTGCAGTTGCAGTTGCAGTTGCCACTCGACTCAGCAGTAGCGATGGCCACTGAGCACCGAAATCTCGGCAGACATTTGGAAGGAACAAAACTGTGGCCAGCCGGCTAGTCGCCAGATTCCAGTTGCCGTCACTACGGCAACTGACATCTGGAAGTCGAAGGAAAATGACGACTGATTCTTGTTTGCGGTCGGCACATGGCGCTATCAGTGTCCAGGTTGCCGCCCGGCGGCCTGTTACCTGAAAACGCAGGTAGCAATGCGAGTCGGCCAAAGTTGGACTCAAAAGTGTCGTCGCACTAACGGCAGAGGCAACACCAATAGGCAACCGTATCAAGTGACCGCCACGACAATTGGAACAAGTGTCTACCGTTGTCGTTGTCATAGCAGCAAGTGGTTGCGCCGGGACGAGTGGCATAAGCAACACAAGTGGACAACGGCAAGTAGCTCACCTGGCTTCTGAACTCTCGGCTCGGCATCCACACAGGCTCACATCTACGCCCCGGCGCTCTGTCTGTGGCGGCATTATGCCCGGCTCGTCAGGTAGATTTGCTAGCAAGCTAGCTAAAGTCGCTCGGTGGCAACAAAGTGTCCAGCGAGCGGAAGAAACTTACAGCGGCCAGTTGGGTAGCCAGCCGGCGAGCAAACCTCTCGTTTTGAGCTTGCCCCACTGGAAGAGACACTGGCATTGTGTGAGTGAGCGAGCGAGTGTGTGTTGAAGGGATCGCGCATGTTGCGCCAAGCTAGCTGGCCAACTGGTCGTCGACGCAGACGTCGGCAACGCGAACAGCGAGGTGAAGTGAAGCGCGAAATGTGTAGCAACCACATCAGTGCCCTCAAACTGGCCGATTGGGTAGCGAAGTGGCTGTTGGCGCGCAAGAGTTTGAGTCCAACTTGAAGTTGGATTGTCCGCCGCTGCCTTTCGGTAACACATTCGAGACCGGCGCGCACTTTCCAGTTGCGGCTCACCGTTATCCCTGCGAGCTGCCGGTCAGCCTGAAGGCTTTGGAATTGGAACCGTAGCGGGCCGGCAAGCGAGTGAGTGGAGGACGACGCAAGGCTGGCATTTGCTCCTGATTCTCCGGATCTGTCGAGGAATCCCTGCACTCCCGTGAGCAAACTGCAATGCCAATCCAAAGGCGACAGCGACAACTACGAGCAACAACTCACTTTCGGCGACTCGATGGCAAGCTAGCGGCCGGTGTGTTGTGTCAGGCTCCGAGTTTTGGGCACACCGCTGGCGATTGTTGTTGGTGTTGTTCCAGCAAAGAGTTGGCTAAGCGAAAGGTCGCTTGTTAGTCTGGCGCCTGGATGTGCGCCTTGATGCCGTGGCCGTCGCCGCCGCTGCTCGGTAAGGACTCGCAGCTCGAACGCCTCGACGCCAGAGTAACAGCCGCATCGCTATCGGGTTCCAATTGGAAGCGCTGTGGGACTTTGCAGCGTTTTGCGCCACTCACTCACTCACTCATTGCGGTGTCCATTGGATGAACGCCACTAAGCTGCCCAATACCAACAGCGGAGCTGCTAAATCGGAGGTGTCGACGCTGAACTCTGTGAGATGCAAAGTCACAGTTTGCGAGTCCATTAGCTTGATAACGACGACTCCGTCCAGCACTGCTACCACAACGACCACGGGAATTGCGGCTTCCAATGCCCACGTAAAATCGTGCAAACTGCAATTGCGGTTTCCCCACTCTCCTGGTCAGTTTGCTCGCCGGCTAACTAGTGAGCAGGAGCATCACTGTGTGAGTGCTGGTGTTGCGTCATCTGAGTCCCGAGATCCAAAACAACGGAGGCAAAATACGAACAACGAATAGGCAAACTCCCTTATGAACTCCTCTATTCGAATCGCCACTCAGCCTAAAGAATCCTGCTCTAAACCTTTCACCGGCCGCCCACGCCGCCGCCGCCTCCATCGCTGCCCCTGGAGCCGTTTCGGTTCCAGCCTCAGCATTCAGAGTCTAGGCGGGAGTTCAGTGGAGGTGACCAGAGCCGAGTGGGCGAATCGGCGGCGCTTCCTTTTGCGTCAAAGCGAACGACAGCGGCCACTTCCGGCGTCGGGCAATCCAGGTCGTGGGCGCCTAGTGGTTGCGTTGCGTCGGTCGGTGGGCTAGTTTGCGCGCACAACTTGAACCAACAACAGACTCTCTCTCTCTCTC
>WNKI01000001.1:9985222-10027672 GCA_015350385.1 Aculops lycopersici | reverse complement strand
CTCTCTCTCTCTCTCTCTCTCTCTCTCTCTCTCTCTCTCTCTCTCTCTCTCTCTCTCTCTCTCTCTCTCTCTCTCTCTCTCTCTCACACACACACACACACACACACACATACCAACACAAGCGCAACTCAGCGAAGGCTTGCGGTCGCCCAGTTGGGGCGGCGGCACCGAAGCCGACGGCTGCACGGAAAGGAACCGCAGGCGCGAGGATTAGTCGCTATCATCTCAGGGGTTCAACTAACTCTCAGTGGGTTAGCAGACTCATCGAGAGTGAAAGGGCGAGCGCCGGTGGTGAATCGGCGGCCGGGAAATTGGGGCGTAAGTGGAGGGGGCGGATCTGGAGGCGGGCCGGTGGGCAGCTAGCATCAGGAGTGCAGCTACATTGACGAAGCGGTCGCTAGATGCGCGCAGCTAGCTCGCCAACTTAGCGCGCGTCAACATCGAGCTTGAGCCCCGAATTTTGTGTTGCGGCTGCGGTGGTGGCAAGGCGATCCGGCGAAACGTATCGTAACTTCACTCCAGCTCACCTCAGCCGACGTAATGTGAAGCAATTCGATAACAGAGGAGCTGGCTGTGCAAACGCGGCCGCCGTCGAGCTAGCAGTCGGGTGGATGGCACACACATACACACAAACACACACACATTCGCATAACAAACGCCAACAAACTGGGCGACAAGCCGGCGAACTTTTATTCAATTGAAGTTCATAGTGGCGAAGTAGATGACGCAAGAAAAGTAGAGCCCAACTCCAGCTGCTCGACGTTTGTTGCCTGCTCCCAGCCTAGAAAACAAGCCGCCTGCCCTCAGCGGCAGCACCTACTTTGCGCTCGGCGGCCAACTGCAACAGGCGCCGCCTGGCGGAAGTGGCTCGAGTTTGCAGTCTTGCCAAAAGCCATGAAGCCAGGAAGACGAGAGAGTGAGCGTTTGAGCGGGCGACACCTGACGGCGCCGGAAGTGC
The DNA here is from genome assembly GCA_015350385.1 of Aculops lycopersici. NCBI lineage: Eukaryota > Metazoa > Arthropoda > Arachnida > Trombidiformes > Eriophyidae > Aculops > Aculops lycopersici. The sequence goes on along the minus strand of WNKI01000001.1, from coordinate 10,026,714 downwards.
CAGCGAGCGGGTTGATCTTATTACACGGTGGCACTTAATTTGCAGCCGCGAGCTTGGAGTTTCGAGAATTTGACACCAATTAGCCGACGAGGCGCACAGGCGAACGGAGCCTCAGGTGTTTGTTTGCTCTGCTCGCTCTCTCTCTCTCTCTCTCTTGAAGGCTAGAAATTTCCCAGTTACGGGGAAGATTTGCGACTTCTGCGGCTGGGGAGTTGGTTGGCTCAAGGTTCTGGAGAAGCTCAATGGGAGGGGCGCAAGTTAGCGGTGGTTGTGGTCGGCCTCCTCGCTGGACGCCACCATTCATTTAGCCAGTTAGTTGGTCGCTCGGTGGGTTGGTTGGTTGTTTGGACATTTGGAAGCGGCGAACGAGCCAGCGAGTGACGACATTAGCATAAACTGGTCGTGCGCATTTGCCACAAGCCAATGGCGGCGGTGGCGGTAGTCGTGGCGCGAGCATTGCCACCAACACGACCACTACAGTTACGTTGGCGCAAAATGAGGCTGTAAAAATTGGGCCCAGACAAAACTCAGACACGAGCGAGTGCACACAAATGCCAGTCGAAACTTAGGCGCCAATCGTTGCACACACATAAAACTAGCTAGCTTGCCATCCTTCCCTCTCTTTGTCGTCGCAGTCGCAGTCGCAGTTGCAGTTGCAGTTGTCGTCTCGCCTCAAGGTCTCGGTTTGTGCGCCAAGCGATCGGTTGACCTTGAGCCAGAAATGAGCAAGTGGAAATCGACGCCTCGCAACTGGAATCGCTCACTCATCGGCCACCGACTGACTCTCGCACAAGCGCCGGTGGGCCCGTCGGAAAAAGGAGGCAACGCAGTTATTGCTGCCGCGCCGATCTGGCCACCGGACTGGCCGGCGCCGCCTAGTGTACGTGCCTCTGTGGCGGCGGCGTCTTCGCAGATGACAACAACAACGTGAAGCGGCTGCCACGACACTTGGCAGGCTGCTCTCCGGCTCAACTCGTTCGGACTCACTCTCTCACGATTTTGTCTCTTAGTCTCGAGACAAAATTGATCTCGACACTCTCACTCACGAGCAGACGTTTAGATGTCGTTTAAACTTACCTGTCGGTGGTTGAATTGGTGGTTCCTGTCGCCAGTTGGGCCGATGGAGCCCTCGCTGCCGTCCGGTCGGTCGCAGTTGAACGCATAGGGATCGCTCATCTGCTGCACCTTAGGTCCTGTGCCCTGTGTCATATTGCCGCCAGATATCCAGTGGCCTCGTTGCTGCTGCTGCTGCTGCTGCTCGAGTCTCGAAGTCTCGGCAGCGGCCAGCGCCGCCCTAGCGGCAGCCTTTCTTCCGGCCTTGGGTCCACGCTTCTTGGGCACATTCCTGGTTGGCTGGGCACTCAACATTGTGTCGGCCAGTTCCTGTTCCTGGGTCTGCGCTTGCTGTTCACATCTCACCATTGAATTTGTCATTTGGTATGTCGCGTTTGCCATTGAACCCTGGGACTCCGCTTGGCCCATGCGGCGCCGATGGCCAAGCAAAGTCTGTGTTCCCTGACTGGTGGCCATGCTAGTGGCGCCGCCGCTGCTAACAAGTGGCCTCGCCTCGAGCGAGAAGCTAGGCGCACACTGCGACTGTGGTTGTTGTTGTTGTTGCTGCTGCTGCTGCTGCTGCTGCTGCTGACTGTATGACAGCTGAGCGGGCGGCACGTCCTGCTGCTGGCCGAGACTAGAGCCGCCGGACAGGAACATGACTGCCGCCTTGGTCCTCCGCTTGCTCGCTGGTCAGTGGTTGTGGTTGCTCGCTAGTTGGGTTCCTCCTGTTTAGACTGTATCATCATTTGTTTTCGTTCATTTGTGTGTGTGAGTGTGCGCGTCGAGTTTTATTTGGCGTCGCATTGTTATGTTCGAGTTCAAGTGCCAGTGTTGCGAGCAATTGGAATGGCAGTAATGGTGGTTAGTGTCGAGTGAATGAAGAGAACCGAGACGAAGCTTGGCGGGCGGCTGCCACCAGCCAGCCACCGGCCAGGTAAGTGGCTGGTGGTAAGGCGGCTGTAAGGTGGTTGGTCAATTGGAGTGGACGGGAGAAGCGAGATGGACAGAGGAGCGCGTCGCAAACAACAAGAACACGAGCTAGTGGCGCCACGTAATTGGATAACGAGTTTCGCCTTGACACACGACGCTTCCTAAAGACAACGGCAATCTCGGCCAAGTTTCCTCTTCTTAGCACCAAATGAACCTGGCGTCTTGTAGTTGGAGATCGGTGCTAGAGCTTTTCTAGTTACCTAGCGCGCGAAGGGAGCAGTTGATTTGGTCGCCACTTGAATGGTCATCGCAATGAGCCACCAAGACACCGACTAGGGGGCCACCATCGGGTTGCACTCGAGGATAGCCAACTCGTAGCCATAGCCAAACTCTACAACCCCAATGAAACCAATGGCTTAGGTCAGAAGCAGAGCAAAGGTCCCCAGGGGAAAACAGTGGACCCGGGGACTCAATGGCGACGATTAGTTCTTGTGAAACTACATTCAAATCTGCGCGCCAATCTCGATGCGCCTCGAATTCAAGGATAGAACGAGCACTTAGTTGGTTGTCTCATCGTGTCGTCGGTGTTGATGTTATTGTCTTTTCGGCATCTGAGTCACGAATAACAATGGGTTTTTTTCCAGTCATTTATAGTTTGCTCTCAATTTTTGTGGTAGAGGCGACAAGAATAGAACTGCAACTTGGCACGTCACGTTCCAAGCTGATGGCAAGCTAGCTGGCTACTGCTAAGCTTGACGACTGATGGTGGCGCTGTTATAAAATTGAGTCCATACCTGAATGGTTTGGAGGCTCATCGATTTGGTTAAAAATAGAACCCTTTGATGGTTTTCTGTTTCGCGCTGCATTTTGGCGCTCTGACATCTCTCATTACCTCACTATCCTCAGTGCAATTGAGATTAAATCTAGACCCCGGTTCAAAGATTACCAACTAAAACACCCAGATACCTGACAACCAAAAAACCAGCCCAAAAATGATGAAGCAACTAGTTGTCTTGATGGCCCTTGTCGCCGTCGCCGCTGCCAATCAGGGACCAGCTGAGGTGCAGGTGGATGAGCAAGTGGCTCCAGTCGCGCCCGTGGCCCCAGAGCAACCAAGCTTCTTGATGCAACCGCAGCAACCAGGTCTGGCCAACGGACAACAGGCTCAACAACAATTTCCAAAACAAGACTTCAAGAATGGATTGAAACGTTTTGGCGGCCACTTTAAGGATTTAGCCGACGGATGGAAGAAGGGATTTAAGGTTGCCTACGAGGAGTCGAAGCCAACTCTTGCCACAATGCGCACCGATGCCGTCAATGGAATCAACCAAATCCGCAGCGATCCAAGAGTGCAAAAATTCGAGAAGAAGGTCGCTCCAATGATCAACGCCGGAAACCAGAAGATAAACGGAGTTATCAATAACCTAAAGAACAAGCACCATGGTCACCAGCAACAACCACTTGAGGCTGTTCCAACTCCAGTTGTTCCACAGGGAGCCCAATAAGTCGCTAGCTTTAACGAGCAAACGGAAATCCGAGGGGAGTGAATGAGACGGAATGTAAAAAGAGGCAAGAGGTCGACTCTGTGCGAGGGTTACGTCATCGTGGTTACGTCACACTAACCTGGTGAATGGCAACCAACAACAACAACAACAACAACAATCAAGACCAACTAACTCTAATTTGCTAACATCGATCCTCTCGACGTTGACACGAATTTGAACTAGCTAGCAAGGAAACGAAACGTCGAGCTAATAGTTGGCTTAACATACACCCACACAAACACTTCAAACTATAGGAGACACCGAGTTCCTCCAGGTGAAATGGATCTATCGTCGTTTAATAAAAGAAATAGCATGCAAATCAAAATCAAAATCCAAATCCAAATAATCATTTTAATTAGTGGCGCCCTCCTCCACTAGAATCGCTGGTTGACGCAATTCTCGATGGAGGCCCTTTCATCGAGAATAAGAGCATAAGAGTTGGTGGCCGTTACATTTGTCTCGGCCTCAGCTAAGTGAGCGCGAGGTAGAGTCACTCACTTAAAACTTAGTGACACCAGCGTCGCCAGCGAGCCAACGAAGCAATTTCGGGTTCCGGAATCGATTGTCAGCACGCCCACTTGACTTGGTGGTCCCGCGACGCTCTGATTGGTTAGAGTTACCGGGCACACGCCCATTGCAGCGCGCCGGTAGCCGTCACAGAAGTGGGAGCCGCGAATGGTGGTGGCCGTGTTTTTATATATATATATATATATATATATATCTAAATAAATATAAATATATAGTGGACCGGACAAGTAATTTGGGCCACAGAAGCAACCACTGCGCACCACTGACATGCTGCGCGCTCGGCCTCGACTCATGCAAGTTGGGCTCTATGGAGTTTGCCGTGCAGTGCGCCCCCCCTCTCTCTCTCTCTTCTGCTCTGTTGTGTTGCACCGGCGACGATGGCGAGAGATCAATTCAATAGCCGCGTTGTGTTTTCTTATTGGTCGTTCGGTTGGTGGATTTGTTTGTTGCTCGGTTGGCCAAAGGAAAGTGGGAGAGTGCAACGCAATGCACATTAGCACAAACCTTACAAAGTAGCCTTGTGTTAAAGGCTCGAGTCTAATCTAATACATGAAAAGTTTGCTGCTAGCTGATCGCCGGCTGTTCATATCACAATCGAGAGTTCGAACTTGGAGCAACGTCTTCGTCGTCGTGGCTGTTGCTGTGGACGGAGTTGCTCGCAGAACATGGAGTTAGTTTGCATGCATGGCAAAAAGTATCGAGGCCGAGTTTCGGGCAGCAAATGGCCACAGTTGCCCCTGGAGTGGATTCAGTGCCAGTAGTGGTGGTGGTGGTGGTGGTAGACAAGCGGTGAAGTGGGCCGGCGGTAATGAACTCTCGTGCAAAATGTCAACAGCAGCATCATTTTTTCTCGACGTGACAAACTGACCAACTCTTGGTGTGCGTTGTTTTTTCGCCCGACGAGCGTCTAGCATTGGAACCGGCAAGCAGCTGCAGCTTCCTCTTTATCTGCTTGCTATTGGCCACTTTGCTTGCGAAAAATAAACACCGCAAACCCGAGCCTAAACCAAAACCAAAACCAAAACCCAATTAGACCCGTTGAGTTTGAAATTGGGATCAGCGATGGCCACTGGCCGGCGCAAATGTGTTCGAGTTTGTGTGTGCTGTGCTGCGCTGCGCGTTTAAAGGGAGAAGAAGCGAACCCATGTTTCAGCGTGTGTGTCTGAGTGTTTGTCACTCAACTCACCTTTGTTGTGTGCGAGCATTTATGTTGCTAGAGGTCGTTGTGTGTTATTGTCGCGCTTCCGTCTTGCCGCTTCGCCTTGTTTCAGGTTGCAGGTTGCAGGTGCCTTCATGTAGTTTAGTTGAGGTCGTGCTGCTGTTACTTGTCTCGTATTGCTCTAGCCTGACGCTAGTTGTTGTCTTCTTCTTTGGGCCGCTTGCTTAGCATTGAGAGCAACTAATTGACTTGAGCTCAACTTTGAATTGCACTGAATTTTCAATGACGCTTTAGCTTGATCTCGAACTCGCCACTTCCGGCCATCGAATTTTGGGGCGCCTTTGTGATTTGAGTGGCGAGATCTGCTCTGTGCTTCTTTGTTTCGTTTCGTTTCGATGCTCTCAACTAGAGATGCGATACTTTGGGGATACTCCAAGTTGCGCTTTTGCCCGCGCCTCGGCCGATCAGCTAATTGGCTCTCGCTCACTCGCTCGCTGGCGCATTCAATTTGGAAATGAAACTTTGCAATGCGCCCACTTGAAACCTTTGTCTCGACTAAACTCGCCGCTCAGGTAGCTCGGCTTCGACAATCGAGACCGCGTTTGAAACTAGAAAAGTCATAGTCTTTCCTGGAATCGGTTGCGTCGCTTTGGTGTTGTGTTGTGTTTTGTTTTGATATTGTTGTTGTTGTTGTTGTTGTTGGCTTGTTGTTGGGTTTGGTTCGCTCGCCTCGAGTGGCAAACTTGGACTGGCGACTGTTTGCTCCGCTTCTCCTCTCGGCTTTCGGCGTCGTGGTCGTCGTTTGGTGGCGTTGGGGCAATAATGGCCAGCAAACTGGCTGCCGCTTGCCGTGTACTTTGGCCTCGGTGCTGCTAGTGGTAGTCGTGGTCGTGGTCGCTGGCACTGCCGCTGCCGCTAACAGTGGCGAGTCGCGCGCATTCGAGTTACTGCTCCAGCAGAGAATAGGGGAGTTTTGGTTGCAAGTTGCGAGCCGAAGCAAACGACGACGACTCAACTTTGGCCACGGCGAGTGCGTCGCTCACACGACTCGCCGAGTAGCATAGTGAAATGGTGGCGTCGGTTGCTTCTGCTGCCCTACAGCAGCGGCAGCGGCAGCAGCAGCAGCAGCCGCCGCCGCCGCCGCCGCCGCCGCCTTTGCCACCGGCCCTAATGTTGGCCAAATCATTTGCCTTTAAGTTGGACGACGATAGCGGCGGCAGCGAAAGCATCAGCAACTCCAACACCAACAGCAGCAACTAGACTAGACTACCGCTAGTGCAATCCAATCCAATCCAATCCAATCCAATGCGATGCCATGCAATACAACCGAAGCGATGGCCAAAACCAATGGGCCAGTCGGGCGCCTCCACTTCTGTGTGCACCACTTCCAAGTTTCGACCTGCACTATTTTCCTATTGAACGCACAGGCAACACACACACACACACACACACAACTTGGCTTCTCTCTCTCTCTCCATCTCGAGCTGCTCTCGTTTGCAGGCATGAAACCAACGAGAGTTAACGCACACACAATTTCAATGGGCCACTCAATGTGTTAGGCGCCTAACACACAGACACACAATCCTCTAGCTGGTCGGCCGCGAACTCGAGCGCTCGATTAATTGTGTGTGTGTCGCGCGCGTATCGAAAGCTGCATTAATTTGGCCCCTCGCTGCAGCCTGCAGGTAAGGGCGTCGAGTTGGCGGAGAGTTCGAGGAGAGAAGAAGGTGAAGCGGAGAAAAAGTTTCAACTTTCCAGGTGACGAGCAGCAAATTGATCAAATTGCTTGTTTACCCTCCTCGCTCCTCTATTTAAATTTAGCTCTCCTCTCAATCCGGCAATACCAATAGGGCTCGAGTCGTTGTCCTGCGCTCATTGCTTTTTGCTCCACTTTTGTCGCACACTGGAATGCTACTCGTCGCGGCGAGCCAAGTGGTTGTTGCTCGTAGAACGTGGAGTTACTACGGAATCACCCACCAAATAGCGATTGTTGTCGCGCCACTGATGCGCCCACTAATCGCCGACACTGACTACGAGTCGCCGGCGGTCAGTGTGGCCCATTGAGCGAGGTTAGCGCACAGAGAATCTCGATACCAACAAGAGCAACCGAACTTTTTGGCAACCTCTCCGCTGTCTCCCCAATTTGAGCAGCCAACAGCAGAGAGCAGCCACCAAACTGGCGGCTCTTCGATTTAGTCATAGTGAGAGGAGATTATTATTATGATGATGCTGCCGCTGCCGCCGCTTATGAGCCTGATGACGCCAACGATGAGAGAATGAAATGAAACGAAATGGCAACACACCAGTGGAATTGTTGGTCTGTTGCGCTGGGCTAGTATTGAGGTTGGTTGCGAGTATTGAGGAGAGGCGGCAGCCAAAGTGGAGGTCCAACGCGAAGGCGACTGACCCAAGACTAAACACGAATCACTGCTCGCCACTCGCCACTCACTACTCACTACTCGCCACCGACCGGCGAGTTTGTCGAGAGTTGAGGCGAGAGATTCGAGTCGTATTCACTGTTGTTGCAATTATACAACAACAACAACAAAAACAACAACAGCCACAACTGAGGACTAAAATCGAGCTTGCTGCTCTCTTTCGTTTGCTCGTTTGCAGTGCAGTCACTCCGTCGGCTCGCTCAGCTTCTGGCGACTGATGATTTGGGGAGTGGACACACCACCGACTGGCCATTTGAGTGTGGCTCGGTTGATGGAAAACAACGACTGGCATTCGGGGCTCACGTTGTTGCGTCGTCGTCGTCGTCGCTGCTGTTCACTTGCCAAGTTGCCCACTTCCCCCGCTCAGCCAGAGGAACTGCTCACTTGGTGCGACTCGCGACGTTGGCCGCCCAACCAAGTGGCACTCGCCACCAACTTACCCTCGCGCCGGCCCTTCCAATATTCGCCGCGCTCTTTGCATTGCCCGCTTCTCCTCGCTCGCCTCCCTTTTGCCGGAGACAGGAGGAACAAGGGGAAATTCCAGCGTCTAAGCGACCAGTTGGCCGCTTAGACGCCCTCTCTCTCGCGCTCGCAAACCAACGAGAGCACAAGCCGACCGATTGAGACGCAATCCGCGGACTCACTCGCTCACTTTGGGGCCGGCGCTGGTGCAACATGGGAGCGAGCTTCTCCTCGCACACTAAACCGAATCGAAACCGGCAGTCAGAAGTACAGTGCACAGGATCCACTAAGCGAGAAATAAAAAACATATGCAGACTGCACTGCCACTCTCGAGAGCCACTGGCGAGTTATCATTCTATTGCCCGAATCCAGAGACGAGCCGACAGCATCCGCCTTTCATATCCTACAAAACTAAAGGAGCCCAGAGGTTAGCAGATTTCCCAGCGAAGGTCGCGAAGTCGGACAAACAGAGCGGAGTTCCCTGCGAGCTCGTCCGACTCCACATTCTAACTTGGAACTTAAAACTCACAACAAACTATTGCTCAGTTTGAGGAGTACACCGAAGCGCGTTGGCCCCGCGGAGATTCCATTGCGCGCACCAGTTTATTGTGTGTCTCTCAACTGCTGCCCTCTCACTCTCTTCCCTGGTTTCGGTTGCATCGCCACTGCCACCTCCGCCATAGCAATACCAACACGACAGCCCACTTCTGCTGGATTTACCTATCCGACTTGCACTGGCCCCAATTTCGGCCGAGTCAAATCTCCATAGTTTGCGTCGGTCTGGTTGCATCGGCAGCGAGCGCTGCCCAATAGGAGCGACACAGCAACAGCTCCCATGGCAAAAAGCCAGCAGGAGAGGCGGCAACACTGTGGCCAAAGACCAAACCAACGACCAGCCACCTCAACGAGAGTTCGATTGTCGCCTCGCTCACCGACAACCACTTCGCTGGCTGAGCAGCCACGCCGTTGACCAAAACTTGTCCATTATCATGGCCACCGACCGACCGACCGAGTGGCGCGCCGCTCAAAATGGCTGCCAGTTCGCGGCGGAGGCGACGACCGCTAGCTGTAGTTGGAGAGGCTGCCGCTAGTCCAACTAAAACTAGTAGAAATTGCACCTCAGCCAGTCGAGTCTCCAGGGCGCCGCCGGTCTCAAGAGTGAGAAGAAACGGGACATACCCACCGGAGAAAGGGAGAAAGGGAGACGGAGAGACAGAGAGTAAAAATGCAACCGTTACCACCGAATCGAGGGGCAGCAGCAGTGAGCTGGACGCATCCGGTTGGTTAGCTAACCGGTTGAGCTCATTTAAGCATTCAGCGCACGAGCTTGGCGCTCTATGAGAAAGAGAGTGTGTGTGTGTTTTGCGTGCGCTATGCTGTCTTATATTGTGATGTGATGTGTCGCGCTGCACTACGCTTTGCCGAGTCGCAGCGTCCCCCTAGGCCGCTTGTTTTATGCTTGCACACGCGACAAACTATCGGCCGCCCATTGGGACAAGCGAACGACCAATGTCATGAGTCTGCGCAACGGGACCCGTCCGCTCCACGCCCACTAGCAAACCAACCAACGGTAAAAAAGAAAGCCCGACAAAATAATATCCTGCACTCTACTCTATGTAGCGATTCGAACACCAACAATATCTCCACTGAGAGAATAGAAGCAAATGAACATCAATACTGCTTCAGCGGAAAAGCGATCGCTCGCTGGGTGTCGCCAAGTGGTCGCTGCCTGTTAGCACTCGACTTCTCCTCAGTGTCATGATACCTCTGCTCAATGTGTCCGAGCCAACACGTTGGATCCTATTCCTCCAGTGAGTGGGTTCAAGATGACAACTGGATCCAATTAGCGAGTTTTGGATGAAATTAATTTTCAAATTTCTCGCCCACTTGTTAGCACAACTGGCGATTGTTGTTGTTGTTAAACGTGATAACAAGCGAGCGGATCAATGGACCAGCTGAACAAACGCACTGAGACCACCGATTTGGTGGTCGCAACTTCCGCTTGACGGTCAGCTTAGCCTCTACACGAGTTGCACTTGGCCACACGGAAGTGCGTGCAGTCAATTGGCCGACGCCATGAGTTGATTGTGATGCAAGCGAGCGAACACGGCGCAGCGAAGTAGCAATGGGCTAGTTGTTGGTTTCGCAATAACCAAAGCAGCGACATTGCCGCTCCGAGTATTCGAGGTTCAGAGTAACGGAGTCAGTGGGAAGTGGGAAGTGCGAAAAGCAGCAGGCGTCAGTTACGTAACTGCGAGTCTTTGCTCTGGGTGGTTGCCGGAGTAGCAGTGGCATTGGTAGCGGCAGCTGATCTGCTTGACTCGCGCGGAATAGCCGAGACGACGGCGACGGCGACGAGGAGGAGGAAGAGGGAGAGGAGCTGCAAAATAGTTGGCACTGCCGCTCCTCAAACTCAATCAAACAGTCGAGTTAGAGAGACGACCGGCCTCCTTTGTTTGCTTGGCGGCGGCGGCGGCGGCGACTGGGGAGGTTGGTTGGTTGTGTGCGCCACGCGAGCATAGCGACTCTCGAGCGGCGCTAGGTCCGCCCGGTGCGCGCAACGATTTCCGTGGGTCGTGGCGTGGCCTTTGCGTTAAACTCGCGACGCTATGTGCTCTTATAAGCCGCAGAGGCGACGGCGCTGTGAATAAGTAGCTGGCAAGAGCCAGTTTCGCCGCTCGACAGTCGAAATTGAAGCGCACCACAAACGAGCTCAAGGCTCTCGCTTGACTCGGCGGACGAGCGAACAGTTGGTTTCTCAATTTCTCGCTCGCTGGTCTTGCCAAAATGCTTTAGAGAGCGAGCGAGCGAGCCGACAGTTTGCTAAGCAACGCAAGCCCATCACTCAATGGAGGTGCCCGTGAAAACGGACTGAAGTTTGCGAGTGAGCGAGTTTAACGTCGCCCGGCTCAAACAGATAGTCAGCCAGCGAGTCAGTCAGTCAGTCAGTCAGACGGACGGACAGACATTCTGACTGACTGCAAGCCAGCGAGATGGATGAAGCTCAAAAGGAGCGCTAGCCTGCGGAAACTCGATTGCTTGTAGTGACGACAACTAGTGGCAGCGGGAGCAAAGTTAAGTCGCCAACAGAGAGGCACGCCGACGGTGACTACAAGAGAGAGAGAGGAGTTCACGTAACAGCCGCCAAGTTTTCGGCTTCGACCAGAAGCGGCAGGCCCAGAATCCTCTCTCTCTCTCTTTCTGGTCGCTGAGTTGCGCAACATTCACGAATCAGACGACGACGACAACGATGGCCAAGAGAGTCTCGGTCACAAGCACGCGCCAGCCACTCGTTTAGTGAAAGTATTGCAACCAGAAGACTAAAGCAAACCAAAGCGAGCAGCTCGACTCGATTTCCTCTCCGCTTTCACTTCTACGAGCGCGAGAGCAAAGCAAGGCAAAGTGAACTGCAACACACTGAACCAAACCAAACCAAACCAAACTGAACCGAATACGAAGACGACAAGAAGCAAACTGAACCCAACTCCTCGCTTGCTGCTTCTGAGCTTCGTTTGGTCGTATCATCGCTTCCGTTGTGAGTGAATGCACTTCGCTTACTTGGCCAAATAGTCGAGGGCCGCGGTTTAATGGCACGAAGCGTCCATACTTTTAAGGCGGACGCCGAACGCATTTTCGCGCAACCAATCCAACGATCAGCTGATTGTTGGATCTGTCTCTTGTAGGAAGGAGAAGTTTGCGCTGAATGTTGGGCGAAAAGAGTCCACCAAAGAGTCTGATTCAGCTGATCTCATGAGGGAGACAAGTGAACTCCATGTTCAGCTCCCTTTTCTAATAGCTTACAAAGTCGTTAGTTACTGGAATTACCAGCGCTACGTGGTTAGTCTTTTTGGGCGAGCATATTGACTCGTCGTTGAGTAGAGCCACTACTAGGCCTGTCGGAGGCCCAAGCTTAAGTTGGCTGATGATTAAGGTGATGCTGGGAGACCGATGAAGCAGTGCGTCTGCTTGATTTGCGGCGATTATACGTGCAACTGCACCAAGCAGACTACAATAACCAAGCAACGGTTGTCTTTCGTCCACTGCAAACGATAATCTCAAACAAAAGTAGAAGCTAAAGACACTTTGGGTCGAGTCTATTTACTCTATGCGCACAGGTAATTGTGCTAGCTGCAAATTGACCACAAGTGGCGCTGACATTTGACACCTCCAGCTTTCCAGAAAAGTCTTCTCAACCACACTGACCACTTGTAGGCAAATCCTTTGCTCATTTGACTCGGCGCACATTCCACGCGCGGCTTCGCCGCGCCCAAAGGCTTCTCTGCGTAGAAACCATCGCTAGGCTCCCACTTGCGACATTTATCGTCGCTCTCACTATTCCCTGTTTTGCCCTCTGACACTTTGTCTATCCAAGCAATCATTGATGCTCACTTTCTGACTAAATAAAGACAATAAAGAAATTAGCTTACCTTGATCTATTGCAATTCTCTAGAACAATCTCGCGTCTCGACGAAATCTTATGAATTAATTCTCTCGCTCGCCGCTGGAAGTCGCTAGTGTGGCATTTAGAATTCTACTTCCCATTCTCTTTGGCTCGCCTCCATTCTTTGGCCGCCATCTAACGTTAGTCCTCGCAACTAACCACATTTCATGGTAAAGAAATTCCCAAGGCGGACTCATTGATTCAATAGATAGTTTCTATAAACACAAACAATGGATAGATTAAACTCATAGTTAACCGGTCGTGGCTGTTTGTGTTGGTCAAAGAGATAATATAGTCGTTGGGAGTTGCCCATCAGTTAGTTTGCTGGTCAGTGAGAGCAGAGGTGAGTTTGCTACGAGCCAACATTACGCCAACGCAATCAAGAGCTGACCATCAGTCAGCCAACCAGTCGATCTAATCCAATCCAATCCAATCCAATCCAACTGACTCGCAGTTCAGATTCGATGCGATGCTACGCGAGGATCATTAGCGAACGAGCTAGTTGATCAGCTTTAGCCTGATCATTATTATCATTATTATTGTTGCTCCTGCTGCTGCTTCCTCAATCTCACTGAATAATGCAAATCCAAAACAGCGAAACAGCGCCGATCTTTGGGCGCGTCGAATGGATAGCTAGATAGTTGGCTGCTTGCCGGCCGTTAACATCAGCCAAGCAGCTCGCTAGCTTGCCAAGCTGCCAATCCTCAGGTGGCCGGTCGTCCAAAGGTTGCGTTATCTGGACGAGTGGCGACGGTTGCGGTGCGTCTGCATTAGATATAGCCGAAGAAGGTGAAAATGGAAATATGATCAGCGATTTTCTCTCCTTCTTCTTCACGAATGCAACAGAAGTTGACGCTAGTGGATCACTTTACCGCCGAGACCAAGCAGCGCGATACCACGAAGACCACCAAGCGAGCAAATCGCGTTTCATGTTTAGACGGTCGCGAGCTTTCTCATTCGTATCGGTGTCAGCGGAAAGTAGATTAGCCACCAGTTTTGCCACCGGAGTTGGGCTAGCGGTAGCTACCGCGAACGAGAAGTACAAATCATATCAATTGCCTTCTTCACGCCACTCGCACCTCTGTCTTGTCCGTTAATCGGATGGAAAGTGCAAGCAGAAATGAGAGGGAGAAAAGAGAATTCACATCTACATAAAAATGCACTCACACGAACATAAACGGTGTCGCGGATACTCAATATCATCATCATCACCCGCCGTCGTCGTTTCCTTCACTATCAGCCAACAGAGACTTGCAGCTCATTGTCACCTGATTAGCGCCACTAGCAGCTTGTCGAATAACTCGACATCCATTCGAGCCTCCCAATCCTTTCGGCTCCACTACCAAGAGCGAGCTCAGGCTGAGCATCAAGACCACCTGTTGCCCTACGTGTGCCTGGTGGTTTGATGGTGTCGATGGTGATTACCGCTGGCCAATATCGGAGGTGGCTCCCGATGGTTGGACAACACTGATGGGCAGCGCCTATCTACGGGATGCACAAATTGGGCTGCTATCTCGAATCGCCGAGCGTTCGTCGTCTTCGTGTGGCGATAATGATGACGCTCGGCCAGGTGACCCGATTGGCTGATTAGCCGATCAACTGGTGGTCATCCGTTTTGTTGCTCCTTGATCGTTTGCCGGCACGTCGGCAACGTTGCTTCCAATCCTATTTGGGCGACAGTCAGACGACAGCTAGATTGCACTCTAGACTAATCGGTGGCGCCATTTGGGTTCGACTCGAACGGCTCCCGCTGGCCACTCGTGCGAATGCCACAAGTGGTTGCTCGGTTTGATTGCGCAACATCAAGGTTAGGCACGAAGAAATGATTGGGATTATTACTCGCAGTGATCACTTTCTCCTTATTGTCGAGCTTTAGCGACTCGTGCGCCGAATGTAGAGCACAGATTTTGTTGGCAGGCTGCAAAAACAACAACTGGTCGAGCTATTGCCGAGTTTATTATTTTGAGCCAAGTCAATCTAATTGTTCGATGTTCGTCAGTTTGAACTCAATTTGCTCTTTACTCTGCCAAATTGCGAGCAGCAAAACGTTCACGTAATGCTTCTCTCTTGCAACTTGTTGTTTTGATTGATCATTAATGGCGCCACCGAGTCGCTGGTTAAGCCGCGAGCTCTAAATCGAGATCGAGAAGAATAATGCGACTGCATTGCACAACCTCCAAGCTTTTGGGCTCGACTTTGCGCCTTGAAGCGTGACTCTTGCTAACTTTAAATTGTATAGTCGAGTTGGAGAACAAAACAAAACTAAAGATAGCGACTAAAGGAGACTCGCTAGAGAGCAGAGAATGGAAAGCTTATTGGGAGATCCTCGAGTTTTCTTTAGTGACGACGGCAGTTTACTTTGCCAGATGAATACTCGCTGCTCATCTAGCTAGCTGGCCAGCGACTCAAATTTCCTTAACTCCTCTTCAAAAGCAAGAGAGAAGCGAGAGGAGAAGCGACCACCAGGAATCGAAACTCGCGCACCCCTCTCTCGTTGCGGTGACTATCGTGTTGCTCGAGCCGCCGAGCCGACTAGCCATCCTTTGGTCAGCTCTCCCTTGCAGATGTTGCTGTTGCTAGTGACCTAACCGACGTGCGCTCTTTCAAACCTTTACGCCAACTGCACGCCGCTTGCCTTTGCACTAAAATGCCAGTTCTTTGGAGAGCTAACGAGTACATTAAGTAATGGCCCAATGCTCCCACACGATCTCTCTATGGACTTTTCGTTGCTCTAAAGCAAGAAGCTCTTGAATGGCACTTGTTGTGGCTGCTCTGTGCTCTTTGTGTGTCATGTTGGCTGTGGTTGGAGCAGCAAGAGCCGTAGTAACAACAACAACCAGCGACACTGCAACTACCGTCGATTGATGCCTCAGCTCAAAATCTAGTTGCTGCTGGCAACCACCGACTGAGCAACAGCAACGAAACAACATGACACAACACACAAAGAGCGAGCGCCAATTTAGCTGGCCATCAATTGAATGGCAATGGACTGTAACCTTCATTTCCAACTTACACTCTATTTTATTTTGCAGTATTTTATTCCATCATGCACTCTGATGGTTTCCGCGGCCGCCACAAGTCTGCCAGCCAAAGCGATGGACCCGATGGAACGCAAATATCCTCTGCGATTCTATATGAATATGTTATGTTTCTGCTGTTGCGCTGGGTTTTGTTGGCTGGCTAGGTTGGTGGCCGCCAAAAGCGACAGCAACAGTAGAGAATACACATTGAGGATATCACTAGAATAATGTTAACAAACAACAAACAGGAGAACTCAATGGAGCATCAACAGAACGGTTGGTATAATGCAATCAATTGCATCATGACACTTGTCGAGCGAGTGACAGGTAAATTCGAATCCATCTTTTCAAGTTGACATGCTAGTTTCCTCTTATTGTTGAGATTCATCGCTGAGGTGGTAAAAAGGTGGATCTTTCCTCTTGACAGCAACCAATTCAAACTCAAACTCAAACTCAAACTTGAACTTCTCTTTCTCTCTATCCTTTGCTTTAGTTGTGACGGCAACAATTACACCAATTCAAAAAGGGAATTACACCTGATAAATTGGATTTGCAACCTGACACTTGGATTGTTATTTGCAATTGCAAAATTTGTGCGCGCCCATCTCTACATCCACAAGGGACAAAAGCGCACTAATCTCGCCCCAAAAGAAGTGGCCCACGCAGACACGCACTTGACCAGCGCACGGCGCGACCTGCTTGTTGTGGTTGTTGTCATCGTTTTTGCTTGTTGTAGTTGTCGGTGTTGTTTTGTGTCAGCTTGAGCTATGCTGTCAGCTTGAGTTGCACGAGCAATAAATCTCCTCCTCGTCAGCCAGCTGAACGAGGGACTTCCTGTGCGAGGGCGTAGCGAGCGCCCCATTGGCGTGGCCTGTTGTAGCGGGGCAACAGTGGCAAGGCCAAAACAATGATGTTGCGCCCTCGATGACGTCCGTCTCTCCACTTGGGAGAAGCAACAGGTTTTTGGTTGTTGTTCCTAGCTAACCATCATTTCAAGTTCCATCAGTCAGTCGGTTGGTTGGTTGATTGGCAGGTTGGTCACTGGAAAAGAGACGCAACTACGTAATGAACGAATGGACACTCAAATCGAGCACTTGAACTCCCCTCGCAGTGTTCGTCGTGGTCTTCGCAGTCTTTGTCGAGGTTAAAACTAAATTAGAAGTCGAACTGAGAGCGAGACCAACGGAAAGTGGACGGCAAAGAAGTAATGAGATTGAAAAAAATAATAATAATAACTCTACCGGGTGAAAACTTACAGAGAGTGAGGCAGCAACAAGTGGAAGTTGCGCCAACAATTACCAGCGCAAAAGTTGGCTTTCACAAAAGCTGCTTTGCTTGTCGGCGCATCAACTTCCATTGCCAACGAGTAGGGTTGACTTTGGTGAGGCTAACCAACCGACTGACTAGCTGGCAAGCTAGTCCAGTTGGCTTGTGCCGCTGCCGGCCAACTGGCTTCTCCCACGTAGATACTTGCTGTTTCTGTTGCTCGCTTCTGGCACCGCCGTCGCCGCTTGTGTCGTGTCTTTCTGTGTGCTTTGCACAGTGGCCACCTGTT
The DNA here is from genome assembly GCA_015350385.1 of Aculops lycopersici. Taxonomy (NCBI): domain Eukaryota; kingdom Metazoa; phylum Arthropoda; class Arachnida; order Trombidiformes; family Eriophyidae; genus Aculops; species Aculops lycopersici. Next base: position 10,009,581 of record WNKI01000001.1, on the reverse strand, counting down.
GATGTTTGCTTGCCTCTATCGTCGTCGTTGTTGCTGACCAACTGACACAGAAAATGGAAATAGAAGGAAACGAGTTGTTGCTGGATCTTGTTGGTCAAATTGAGTTCCAGGCGGAAAAGAGTTGAGGCTTTCATTCAGTTTTTTCCCTCTTTGCTGTCTGGCTTGCTCCTCATCTCGCTGTCCATTTGGTTGCCTGTGTTGTTGTTGTTGTTATCGTTGCTGCCGTCCTCTTCAGGTTCAGATAACATGAACAGTCGGCTCAGGTTCAGCTCACCTGCGCACCTCTCTCGCGGACCAAGAGATCAAGGTGAGCTAACTGTCGACGGGTTGCTGCTAGTGGAAGTCAGTGGAAGCGACAACGAGTGTGTCATTTGAATGGCGGCACTTGTTTGCGGCTTGCGCAACTCTCAGTGGTTCCACTAATGCGACTTGTTTGCTCCCATTTCACGTCCAGCGAGCGTCAGCCTTTTGGTCGTCGGGTCGAGTCAGTTAACTCGCTGCTGGTGAATGTGAATGTGAAAAGACAAGCAAGAGAGCGAGCAAACAAACAAACAAACCGACTTACAGGTTGCTCCGTTTGTTGGCGGAAATTAGGCGCTAATTTGCCGGCCGGAAGGCGAAACCAAAGAGACATACAAATACTAACGAGCTCGAGTCTCTCGCTTATCTCTCTTAACTTGCTCGCGTAGTTCAAGTTGACAGGTTGTTCAATGTGTTCAACTATTGTGACTTTAATTGTAACGTTAGGCAGTCAACAAGGCCCACTAGTTGGGGTAGTGCGAAGCTAGAGTTTCGATTATGATGATGACGACGTCGACGTCGACGATGGTGGCGATATCCAGTTTGAGTAAAGAAAGTGGACAAGTTTTGAGTTGTTAAATTTCGCGCTTCTTAACTTTTCAACGTTGAGCCAATGGACTAAAAGACAGGAGCCCTTGCAAAGGACGACAACGGATAGATGATGATGATGATGACGACCACCACCACGACTACCTGTTTGAGCTCGCGCCTTCGCACATAAATCAGATTAATCGGCAGCCCGTTGAGACTTTGCTCGCGCCTCAGACAACATCGCAGCGAATGGGTTGCAGTTTGTGCCACATCCCCTCGAGCGGCCGACAACGACGACCACCACCACGTTGGGCAGAGCGGAAGAGGCAAACGGCAGAGCGGAAAAGGATTGACGCTCGCATCCGGCGCCGGCAAGTACATTCAGCTAGACAACCGCTGAACGGATGGCCGGCGGTTGGTTGAGAAACCTGGAAACGGTGGGCGAGTTAGTGGCCATTGTTGTCGTCGCCTCTTGCTGATCAATGGAAAGCAACACGAGCGCTCGCTTGTTGCTTCCGCTTGCCCGACTTCCTGAAGCGCTTGCGCGCCAAGTGGATAGGAGTCAATAGGATTTCAATTGGCCGCCCTTCACAGTCAGTTAGTTAGTGGCACTTATGAGCTTGCTCAAAGAGGGCGGATGCTCTCATTCACTTTCATCGAGTTGTCCAAAGTAGAGGTTCAGTTTTATTCGTTCAAACTTTGACTCGAGCGGAAGAAGTCAGAGGAGAAACTCGACGACTCACTGACCACTTGACCAATAAATCAGCTGTTAGGTTGTTTGCACTGTGAGTGACCAGTTGGGTTGGCAACAAGTGGACGCCCAGCTAACCGTCTGATCCAAAACCGGGCGCCATGTTGCGATCAATTTACGTTGCACAAAGACGATCGAAGTAAAAAAGGTCTGCTGACGCACGATTGCATAGTGGTTGCCGCTGATTTCGATTTTGAAGCGAGAGCCTATGACAAGCATGATCATGGTCGCCGGTAATAATATCCAGGCTGACAATTCAGTGGTGGCAATCGAGTCAACAGGTAGCAGTGCCGAGTAATGATTTGCATGAGCTACCTTATGACAGTTTCAGAGTTTGCGAGACAAATTTGAGTGCAAAGTTATTCTAGAGACAGCAAGTAGAGTGACTGGAATTAAACATTGCCTCTCGCTTCCAAGTTCTTTGCCCAACCGGCTAGCTTGCCAGCTAGCTAGCTGGCCAACAGGTGGACCAGCGGCGACACTAACGAGTTGGATTTTATCGCCTCCACAGGCTCAAAACTAAAGTCTCGGGCTCGAATTTCCCATTCCAGAGCTCAAAGTTGGCAATTGTTGTTTTTGTTGGCGACAGAATAAATTCGCCTTCTCTCTTTCTATTTTCCATTCGCCCAGCTTGGCTATCAGTTACTCCCCGTTTCTACTCTATCTCTGAAATTTGAAACGAACTCGCGAGACACTTTTGCACTGTGACAACTCTCGCTCAACGAGCCAGCTAGCTAGCTAGCTAGCTAGTAGCTTTTGGCTGCTAGCTTGCCGACTCATTACTTGGTGCATATCTACACGACACCAGACTGCAGTGCATTGTGTTCTGCTCTCAGACTCTGGGTTCATTTTTAGCTTTCTCACTCGCCGGTCACTTGTCGTAGGCTCGTTGGGGTTACGGCTTTCAGGTGGCTAGAGTTAAAACTAACGAGAAAGATTGCAGCAGCTTTGTTGAGTTCGTGCATGAATTTGGTCCAGGCCACTTGCGTCTGTCGCCGTCTCTTTATCAGTTCTTTATAAGCTGACTCTGGTTTGGTCTCGTCTCTTAGTGGCAGCCGAGTTGCTTGAAACGGAGAGTTAGTGCTTCTCAGTTAGCGAGCACAAGAGAACAGTGCAAAAGTTGAGAGAAACCGCAGAGCACTCAGCGCGCGCAACTCGCACCTGTTGCCACGCTCTACCTGCTCAATTCACGACCACCGGCAACCAGCCAGCCAAATGGGCGACACTAACTCATACTTGGAAAGCTCAAGAGAGCCAAGTGAGCAGTCAAGTAGTCCAGCCAGCCAACATTGGAACGAGGCGACGAGTTAATCTCCTGTCTAGTAGCACCCAAGGCGACCACTACTCTTATTCAGGTGGCACGAGAAACTTGCTCAAGGTTTTTAGCGCGTTTTTCGGCTCGAGCACTAACTTTTGGCCAGTCGGATTTGGTTGCCAGTTCCGCATTCCGCTCGCCCCTAGAGGTGGCTCGGTTTGGTTTTGTTCGAAAATGTTATTTCTCGCTGCCACTAGAACCAAGAGTAGAACCAAACTTTTTGGCCAGTCAATCTTTCGAAACAAGAATCCAAATTTAAAGAGAGACATTCCGCTTGCTAGATTCCTTGTTCCTCTCGCCGCTGCCACTGCGCCAATGAACCCAAACAAATCTCTTGCTTTTAGTTTTGAGACTTCGCACTCAAGCCGACAACTCACAAAACATGATGATCGTGAATAACGTCCCAAAATTTCATTCACTTTTTTGCTGCTCTTTCTTCTCAATGGCTAGCAAAATTTTGCCGGTGGCCTAAATTCTGCTGCAACGAAACGAAACGAAACGCAAGGATACGCCAGCAACTTGCAAGCAAAATCAATTGTTCATTGTGGTCGCGCTTGTTTCGTTGTAACATAAAACCAACAGCAAGTTGCTCGAATGGAAAATCAAATTCAGAGAGAGTTCACTTGTCGACGCTTCTATCGAGTCTTTTCGTGATGTCGGTTGGTTTGTGCACGAATTTGGTTGGTGTGTTATTTTAGCCTGGATTTTCCGTTCCCTTCTCTTGTCTCAGTTTACCTAGCCCATAGCAATTTTCGGAATCAAAGGCAACAATTGAAACACGAGGATGGAGCTTGGAAAAAATCGATTTCCACACGAGACTCTCTTTCTCTATCTCGTTTTCTCGCAAGATTTTTGCTGTGTTTTTAGATGGGGAAAATCTAAAGTTTAATGCAATCTCCCTCAAACTTTGATTGAGCTAACCACGCGATTTGCAGACGAGAAAAGTCCCAGCAATTTTCAAGGTCCCCGAGTGCGTCGAGAGTGTGGATCCAAAAAAGAGGATCGGATCAATCGCCAACCACTTGCGAGCTGGCCACTTGTTGCTCGTTGCGACCCATTGAGTCCATTCAGTTGGACTCGATGAGCCAACCTGTTGCTGGTTGCGTTTCGTCGGAATATTACTGCAGCAGTGCCACTCAAATGGGCAGCCAGGCGAGCGAATCGCTGGCTCTGGTTGTTTTTGGCCGGCCGGCCGGTCGGCCGGTCGGTGAGCAATCGAAGCTGAGACTGCACTTGAAACTGCCTCTTCTACCGGCTCAACGTTACGCAATTGTCTCTCTGTCGATTAGAGAAGTTGTTCAATTTCATGGCCGCAAACACGAAAACAACGATGGCGACGACAACACAAACCCGAGAGGCGGACGCGAGGAAGAAACTCGAGCGCCAACGATACTCACAAGGTAAGAAAGAGGGAGATAGAGAGAGAGAGAGAGAGTGAGAGATTAGAGCTAGCGAGAGAGTGAGCGACAGGTAGTTGCGCCGCTTTAGCTTGTGGCAACAGCGATGACGACCACGATGGCCAAAGAGCAACAAGTGGCTCCCATTGTGTGCGATCGACTCGCTCGCTCGCTCGCTCTCTTGTCTGACTGACTGGCAAAAATACTGTGTTGCTATTATTGCACCGCCACCACTACCTCCACCACCAACGCCGAGTGTCCTGTTATGTTGTTGCAGCCTCAGCAACGTCGGGTATTTTCTATCTCCAGTTTTACTCTGTATGTTGGCGTTGGTGGTGGCGGCATACAGAGCAGAAATACATGGACAAGCGCATTAGAGCCAGAGACAACCACTTGTCCTCGAAAATCCAACCACTGGCTTTGTTGGCAGCGACGACAACAAGTGGCTGGCGCCAGTGTATTTGCTGTCACAGCAGCAGCCGTCGCCGAGACTGCCAATCGCCCGAGCGAATGTCATTGAATTGCTGCTGCGGCCGCCATACCTGGCCGCCCGAGCAACAGATAGATTTTCTGTTTCACTTACTATGAGCCCAATCCTCGTCCGACGCCACTGTAGCTGCCGCCGCTGCAAATCGTTTGCTGCCGACGCCACTTTTGCCTCGAACGTTCGGAGCGAGTGGAAGGGTTAAGCCCGAAACAGACGCACCACAACCTGTTGCCTGTCTAGTGGCCAAATCTCTCGGCCGTTTCAGCTGGCAAGCGACTGTCTCGCTTGTCGGCGGCGATCGATGCTGAGATTGGAGATGCCGGCCGAGGGAGATGGATGCGCCAGCTAGCTCGCCGAAACAACCAAGGACAACTTTTTCTCGGTCGGCCAAGCAAGCGAAAAATAGGGAGATGGGGATGGGGAGAAAGAAAGAAAATGGTAGCTGTGAATTTGGTCCACTTGCCTTGGCGTCAGGCTGGGTTGCATTGCGTTGCAGCGTAGTCGCGTCGCAGCAGCCACCTGTAGCTCCTTTCTATTGGTGCTGTGATTGCCATCGCTGCTGTTGCATTGTCGTTCGCAAAGCCACGAATCGTGGCACTTCTCAGTCGCCGTTGCCATTGGCAAGCTTCCGTTTAAATCTGCACAATTGAGATGTAACTCAAACTCAATTTTAGTGGAGTTGAGGACGAGAGTTTTGCCGCCAGGAGGCGTGAGAGGTGGCCTTTCTATTGGCGGAGCCAAACGAGAGAGAACGGATCCTTTTGTGCCCAATCGCTGCGCATGCGCTTAATTTTTAGCTAAAGAAAAACTGCTAATGCAGAGACCGCGACTTGCGTCACTCATTCGCCAACCAGCAGCACGATTGGCAACAACACGAACCGACCATAAAGCAGCAACAGGCAACCCGATTGGGTTACATTATTAGGGGGGAAATACTAATACTAATGACAAAACTTTTAATCCTTGACAAGCGAACTGATTTCAAGCCTGCAAATTGAATCTTGATCCAATGAGCAATCAGCTTGTTGAAATTTCCACGAATAACTCAAAGGACTGACTCGGCAAATCAAGACACGAGAGCTAGACAATCAGATAAGACAAGCCAAATTTTAATTTATCATTAGAGCTCCAAACGGAATTCTAAAAAACTAGAGACAAGCTTGAGAAAACTCAAAAGAAAAAACTCCCCAAGTGCCAAGACCAAAGCGTCAAGACCTCGAAGAGAGCGGCAAGATTGACGACTACAAGACCAAAAAATTAGTCAACTGAGGTAAGTCTCGATCGAACAGCATGATTTTTTTGTGTTGCGCATTCAGGTGTCCACCTGTAAGTTTCGTTGGCCAAACTAAGCGAACCGAAACCAAGACCATTTATTTATCCAATAGAGAAGAAGAAAAAGAAAAGTTTGCTTAGTCTTGGTGTCAAAAGTGATCATAAACTTTGGAGAGTAAAGCAAGGGGAAGGAGTGAGATGAATGGATGGGGAAAGAGGCAAAGCCGACGACCCCGCGTGCAAAAAGGGCCGGTCGGCTCGTTGGCTCAGTGGGTCAACTCGGCGCTCGAGACTCGGCGCGTCGCAAGTAATTTGAGTTACACCTCACGAAAGCCGCTCAATAAGCGAGCTTAGTATTAGTGGCAAACTGAACCTGAACATTGCTCATGTTGGGCGTCAAATTCATTCATTATCTCGTTGCTCCACTTGACTAGGCGGCTTTCAAAGCGACGAACGCCAGTGGCAAGCTAATAGTGTGGCCAGGCAAACGGGCGGGCAGCTGCCTCGTGGCGTCTGGCCGTTAAGCTGGCCGAACGGATCATTGGACTTTGAGGCAATCAGTTTGCGCTCGGCTGTTTCGCTTGCTGGTTGGCTAGTTCCGTGGCGCAAAGTAGTGACATGAGCAGTGATTATGATGCGGAAGGTTTAGTCAAAATCCCGTTAACTTGCGCTCGCTGTGGTGTAGCCAACAAAATTTAAGGAGAGCGCCGAATGACTTTTGACAAACGAGCAACAAGCTTGGCGCCAAGTCTAGCGCTGAGTTTCACTTAGAGCTGAGTCCAATTTGGCCCGTTGACTTTGGGGCGCCTCAAGTGTATTCTGTAGCACGAGTGTGAGCAACAGGAATAAAGAGTAGCATCAATGATGATATGTAATCCGTCGGCCTGTCTTGTCCTTTAGCTTCCGACGGCGAGTTGAAATTAGCAACAGAAAAACTCTCGCGATGGGCGCAGAGGGGAGCGAGAGTTTGGCGAGACCACCAAAGTGAGTGCATATGGCGCAACACATTGTTGCACTCTTTGTACTCACTCTCTGGATGCCGTTGCCATTGCAATTAAACTGGGAATAGCAATTCGCATGAGTTGGCCTCGTGCATCATTTTCGTTTGCTTGTCGAGCAGTCGCCAGACACTCGGATGCCATGTATTTATCTCGCTCTCTGCGTTTCGCTTTCTAGCAAGCTAATATTGCTCTCACTCACTCACTGACTAGCTTGCCTCTCCGGCAGCTTAGACTGACTTCTCGATATGCGAGTTGACGTTTCCGCGTAGATGAAGCTCGCTGTTGGTGAGTTACGTCTGCTGAGCGGCACAAACTAATCGAGCTTGCCGCCAATGAGCTTGGCAAAAATATCAATTTTCGCAGGCTCACGAGGCGTACAGTCGCCAAGGAAAACGGAGACGAAGACGATGAGGATGAGGATCAACAGCAGAAGAGATGAAGAGCAGAACAACAACGGCGACGAATGGCAATCGGCGAAGTCCCACTTCCAGTTGCCGCTCGACTTTCATCGTCGCGGTTTCCATCTTAGTCTCGAGCAACGTCATTGCAGTCGTCGCCGTCCACTTAACTAGCTCATCATCTATCCTCCTGGAATTCCAGCCCGTTTGCGAGCCGCTAGCTCGCCCTCGGCGTCCATCAATTAGCCAGTCGCCTAGTGTTCGCATTATTCAAGAGGTCAGCTGGTCGTAAACTTTCCTTTACTCGGTGGCTGGTTGGCTAGCTAGCAAGCTGGCAAGCGCCAAAATTTGCCCCAAGCTCCAAGAGTGGCCATCTCCGTTGGCGTGTCCAATCGTGTGGGAGAGCGACACCAACGAAGACGCGAGATGCCGGCCAGGGTTTATTCTCATCGGCTTGCCAATTCTAATTGGCTCGTTGACTTGCCATCTCGTAGGTTTAGTTTTAGTCCCAGTCGGTTGGCCGGCGATGCATCAAAGTGGCCGACGCAACCACTCGGCTCGTGGACTCACAAGCTTCCAACTGCCGCTGCTCTCTCTCTCTCTCTCGCTCGCTCGCTCACCTGATGCCGGCGCTTGGGATGCAGCAACAGGTGAGCTCATAACGAGCGAATTCCAAACTCAAACACTCGCCGCCGTTTGCTCCGGCAGTAAAGTTGGCGGCAGGTGAAGCAGCAGCGGTAGAACCATCGCAGCTTTCATCTCATTCCCAGGAGCTAAGCGCGCGGCCACTTGACTTGGAAATTAATGGCAATCGTGAAACAAGTCGACTTTTCGCACTAACCAAGCCAACCGGCAGCTCGTTTATGGATTTGCCATGAGGGAGCCGCAAGGAGTGAGAGCATAAAAGAGCGATAGTGAGTCAAGTGAAATGGCGACTGCCTCCAATAGGATCAACATCAGCGGCGGCAGCAACAGTGGCTTTGCTGGAAGGATGATGGTGGCGACGATAAAACGGACAGTGTGTGTCTATGAGCAGCGCAACTAACGGGGCGCTTGCTACAAGAAGAATGAAGTTGGAGAGATAGATGAACTTCCCGGTTGCTGTCGAGACGACGACGGCGGCCGCCATCAATGTAGCTCTTGTTGTTGTTGTTGTTGTTGTTGCGTTTACCTGTGTACTTTTGCTGCCACCAAGACCAATGCCACTGCTGCTGTGTGTGGCCCCTTCGCCCATTGCCGTCTATCGTCCACCGACAGGTAAATTTGCATGCGAAGAAACTTTCTCGCTCTCACTAGATGTGTTTGTGCTGATGTTTTTATTGCCCTAGCCTCAGAGTTTCTACTGGATGCTAGAATATTCAATGATACTTGCAGTTATCCAAAGTTTCTAAACTGTTGCAGCTGCCTTTGACTCCCGGACGAGAATAACAAAAAGAAAGGTTGGAAAAACAAAAAGAAAACAGCAACAACAAGCTACGTCACTCTGGTTTGTCTAGCTCGCTTCAATATTTACCTGTTCCACGCTCCCCCTCACTTCCCATTATGAGCCTTGGTTTTTTTATTGACTCTTTCTCTCTGCCGCTCACCTAGAGCGCCAATGATTATCGATTGATTGAATCATCGATTATCCTCATAGAATAATTAGTTCATCTGGAGGACGAAAACAACCTGTTGAGCTATCCAATTTACCCTGAGCTCATAAGACTTCATGGTGAGCTCTTTAGTCACCACGAGGCTGCCATTAGGTTAGAGTCCACCAAGTTGCCACAAACACAATGGAAAGATCTGATCTCGCCACCCACTCGTCGCCTTACAAAGATGAGATTTGATCTTTGCCACTTGAGTCCGATTGAAACGTTGCCGCTTTCGCCCATTGTGTCTGGCCTCTCGCCTTCCCGTGTGACTATGACTATGGTTCGAGATAACAGCTCGCGAGATTTTTAGCTCAGATCCTCGTGGTAGTTTTTGTTTTTGGTTTATTAACAGCAAGTTGAATCTGATTCATCTGCTTGCCAGTGTGCCGCATGAGCCACGACAGCTGGCAAAATTATGCCGAGTCGTTTAGGAGACCAACGGGGAATTCCAAGTGCGCGAGACCAACGGGTTGCTGTTACATAACTCGTCGCTCTGAGAGACGCGAAACTCGATGGGTCTCAGTGAACTAGAGTTTGCAGCACCAACAAACTTACCAACCAACTAGTTGACTCACTTTCCAATAAAAATGCTAATGTCTAACTCTAGCACTACCACTGCTAATGCGTGCTCATCGAAATGCGCGAGCAACAATCGGCCAAAAGCGCCAACAACAAAACAATCGGAGGCTGCAATCCAGAGACAACCTTAACCCCATTGGGTGCACCTGTTGCTGTGACGCTCGTTTTGTTAGTTACCTGTGCGCGGCGTTTAGCGCAAAACACGGCAATCAGCCATCAGCTAGCGCGAGTCGCTTGTGGTGGCCGAACGAAAGAATCATAACTAACTGGCCATCGTTGCCATTGCTCGTAAGCGGTTGCAGTTTTGTTGTTGTTGTTGTTGTTGTTGTTGTTGTTGTTGTTGTTGTTGTGGTCGCTGTGTTTGTTTCGCGGTTGTTATTTTGGATAACAAACAGACAATAACAATAACCGTAAACGTAAACGTAAAGTTGGCTCGCCGCTTCGCCGAGGCTTCAGTCTGTAAGGGAGCACATAACTAGCGTCACAATATTTTACCTGTTATATGCTCGTTCATCAACAGGTGCTTGTGATTGGCGTGGCTCGTTCGCCTGAGCGCTCGAGTTTCGCTGCTCTGTTCAGTGGCTCGCTTTTTCGGAAGTTGCTGCCTGCTACCTTTCCAGTACTCAGCAGTCTCGAGCAGTTGGGCGAGTGAAACGAGCTGAGAAAAGGGAGAAGCAGCGGTAACCTCGTGCGCCGTTTATGATGCAACTCGAGGCAACAGCCACTTGTTAACGGGTTTGTTGGCCGATTGCTCCCTATTGTTGTTGTTGTTGTTGTTGTTGTTGTTGTTGTTGTTGTTGTTGTTGTTGTTGTTGTCGTTGTTGCTGCCTTCGGAGTTTCAGGTGAAGGCGGCTGACCCGAGTCTAGCTGTTCCCACTGAGATTTATTCCAGTCGTGCAGGGGGACTTTTAGCGCTTACGCAACGGAAGTGCCAGTTTCGTTCGCTTGTTAGCCAAAGCACGAAATTGATCAATGGATTCTGCTCACTCCAGCGGCTTTCCTCTCGCCCCTTTCAGTTGCCGCTGCCTAAAGCGGCAACTGGAGAAAGAGAGAGCGAGTCAATTTTGCAATGTAAATTCAATTGTTTCGCCCAAGCAAGAGTTTAGTGGCCGCTTTGTGCTTAATGCTCGATGCAACTTTCAATTGCAACCGAATAAAACCTGAACTGCCAGCCAATCGATTGCCTGGATCCAATAGGAACTCCAACGGTTCGTTTGTTTGTTTGTTGCGCTCAGCTTGACGCTCCCTCTGGCTTCTTGTATCTGGATGGAGGCAATAAAAGCATTCCGCGCCGATCAATGCGTTGAATGGATAAGATAGTAGAATAAGCGAGAGTAAGAGGAAGCCAATTGAATTGTTTGCTGGCAGCCTGACTAGACGCGACCGAGAGATGAAGTCATTGTTGTGTTCCTCTCGCTACTCCTGCTGTTGCAGCCAAAAGGAAGCGCCAGGAGAGCTAACTGCAGAGACTAACGGAACTGCGAGTACAACAACCACTACGCTCTTGCTCCCCGTCCTACAAATGAACTTGGTATTTGTAGTTGCAGTTGCAGTTGCGGTTGTAGCTGTAGATGTCGAGTTTCCGTTCACACAAACAACTGCAACAGTGTCGCTACAAAAGTTGAATTGTTTGCTCGGGATAAGAAGCCAACCACTTGTTGTGCACCCTCGAAAAATACGCCACTGTCACTAGTGTTGAGCTTGTCAATGTCTTTGTGAGAGGCCGGCGTAGCGAAACTTGGTAACCTCAAGGTCACCGCTCGGGATGACCAACAAGCGCAGTTTGCCTTTTGCTTTGAATCATGCTGCAACTTTTCATTAATGTTGCTGCTGTTGTTGTCGTCGCGAAAAATGGCTGCTCACTTATTTTGATCGGACCAAATCCAGGCGCTCGATCGATTTTCGAGTTCAGATGAGGCAGTCATCGCTAACTTTTTTCTCTCCCTCTCCATCCACCTTCGTTGCTTAATTCTTGATTTCTATTTCGTTTCACGCTAAAAGAAGACAAGCAAACACTTCTACCAGGTGAGTCTCACTGCCGTCGATCATTATCTAGCAGCATGGATTGAAGATATTGTATTCCACAATATCTTTCAAGCTTCCTCTTTGGGACTAATGTAAAGCGTCTAGACGACACTTTACATTGAGAAGATTCTTATCTGCCCGCTCATCATCTAGCAACCATTTAGCCAGTTAGCTCGACAAACTTCATGGCAAATGTTAATTTTACTTGAAAAACCTTAATGTGCGCCAACATCTCGAGTTGTTCGCACACATTAAGTCGAACTATTTTCGAGGACAACAACAACGACCACGAGCTTGATAATTGGCAAGCTCTTTTATTTCAAGCTGAAAAATTATCACATAGACTTGAGCGACTTATAAATTTCACCTAGATTTCACTTTCTTTGAGCAAAAAAGAGCATCTCGAAGGACAACTTTCGCAAAGTATACGCAAATAATTTGAAAATCCGAGGACAAAGTGATCGAGTAAATAGAGCAAATTGCAACTGGGACAATCCGCCGGTCAACTTCAGTCGGGTCAGAAAGTTCATGTTCGCTGCTGATGATTCGGCGGGCGAGCCAAAGTCAATAGAGGATTATTGCAAAGTATTAGAAACAAAAAAGTAGCCGAGTTGACCACTGAATCAACAAGTGGCCACACTGACGTGCGCTCGCCCGACCAAAGGAGACACAAGCGCATTAAACTCAGCCGACTCGACAGCAACAAGTGGCCACAATGTTTGTATTCACGAGAAAACTCAAGCAAACACTCGAACCAAACTGGTTCATCTTGATAGAGCGTCGACTTTTTTAGTGTCAACAGTTGCATTTGCAATCCTGATTTAGGATCTACTTCAATCTCGCGAGCAGTCGAGTGACTCATCATCACCGAAAAAGAGACGAGCTTGCAAATCCAACCAGAGTTTGTTCTTGCAGTCAAAATCGCACTAATTTCACCCAACTTCCCTGTCACAATCGTACTTATGCAACTGATTAACTAGTCCGTCGATAGGGAGCAAGATGAATTCCAAGATAATTAGATTGACTATCAGGCTGAACATTATGCCGCTTTTTGCAGCCGAGGCAAATCTTGCGCTGTTATTGCGAGTCAGTGTTTTAATCACAAAAGTATTTCTGGCCATACAACCTTCGGCATTCATGATGACGCTCACAAATCTTGATTGGGCTCACCTGGCGAACGCCACAATTTGTTACCTCGAATCACTTTGGCTTGTTATTTTCTCTGCAGCGATCTACAAACTACGACTGGCCAAATTGATCATCGAAGCTTGACTATCCATCTGGTTATTCTGACTCTTAACTCTAGCATCAAGATGAAAGTCTATGTATCTTGAGTGCGCATCTTCTATGGAAGATTCCATGTTGGCTGCTAATCTCTAGCGCTGAGCTCGCAGCGAATACAGTTTCAATAATAATTGCGAAAAGAATAAGCAGGACGGCCGTTCAACACTGCGGTCTTTCCTGCTCGCAGATCTATCCTGCGACTGATAAATGTAACGCAATCATTGAAACTAGCTGTAATTGGTTAGCTCTCATCGAGTTTTCTAGTATGATTAGTTGGATAAGGCTTTTGCTTACGGTAGAGTCTTGAATCTTTTGGAAGAGATATCAACTAGATAGGTGCTCTCTGACGACAAATTGTGCTGAGATATGCAACAAATAGCGACGCAACCTTTTGAGAGAGATGGATGTGAGTCGAGGAGGATAAAGTCTGATGTGAGATTTGCCTGATGTGAAATTTGATCTTGATGTTTGATTTTCCATTCAACATCAAACTCTTGAAATGAATCTGCTGCAAAGTTCGGTTCAGTCAGTTTGCCTCACCGTTTTAGGCATCACTGAGGCTAACTCCATGGCCGAATTTTGCTGCTTTTAAGTCAAAGTTTTGCTCATTTTTAGTTTGGTATACAGACGCCAACCGCGACAAGTGGCTTATACAACCGACCATTTGAAGCGTCCACTTGAATGGTCGAGAATAACCAAGATTTTCGCGCTAAATTGAGCAGTTGCGATTCAAACTTTCACTCAGCGACAAGTTGACTTCAAATTGCTCAAACATTTTGAACACTAGCAACAAGTCGGCTCGGCGACCAGTGGAAGTGGGAACAGCTAGCGGCACTGGAGAAGAGAGTGTCCATCCAGTGCGACTAGAATGGCAAATAAGTGAGAGTCACTTAATCGTGCCGGAAAGCAACAAGTGGTCGTGGTAGTTGCGATTGTAGAGTAAAGAAATGTATTTTTCCATTGAATTGGCAGGAGTTGTGAGCACGAGCAATCTAGTGATAGAAGTAACACAATTGTTGCAATGCAGTCGGTTTTGTTTTGCCATCTTCTTTACTGAACGACTACGAGTATCTCACTGCCACCGTGAGGAACTCGTAGTCGTGCAATATTCAACTCTTGGGCCAAAGTTTTCCATCTTTATGTTTATTTCATAAGCTATCTTCATTGTCTTTGACTTTGGGTCTGCAGTGCAACAAGTTGCCAGATAGACAATTGAATATGTTTGCCTATTTACTATCCCTCTCCCTTTCCCTCTTGTCTGCGGCCTAAATGAATAACCCGTCGAGCCGAGCTGTTCATTTGAGTGATCAGCTGTATTATTGTTATTGTTTTCCGCGAGCCAACTCCGTTTGCGTCTAGCCTCTGATGGTTAGCGCCTCCATTGCTCCCTCTACTCTTCAGCAACAGTTACTCGCTTGTCAGTTGGCTGTTTGTTGCGTAACTCCCTTAGTCGATTGCCTGCGACCACGTCAGTTGGTTGCACCACGATTCAATGGCAACAACGACCACCACTTGCTGCTGTAATCGTCGCGCTAATTGGGTCAGCTAGCCTTCAGCTTTCAGCGCTGAGTAGATTTGTATGTTGAATTGGCTCTAGATTGCGGATGCTACGCAAAGATTCAAATCAACATTAATTGTCTTTCTAATTCCTACATAATTTGGCCCAAAATCCGCTGAGCTCTCTTGCCACTTTTTGCATTCCAACTTGCAGGCCAACTTGTTGGCTCGCTCGACAATTTTTGAGCGACAAACAAGTTTGGCCAAAGTTTAAAATCCAAAGCCTCAACATCGAAGCGGCGAGCGACGAATGCACAAGCTAAAGCAATCGACAACAACAACAATGATAATAATGTTGCCAATTCTTAACATTGGCCAACTTTCTCTCCTCCATTCAAATGCAAATGGAAATTCAAGTCGCCTACTCTAAAGCTACTTATACTAAGCGTTAGCTTGCCATCAACATGAACGCCGATGATGATCAATCGGTCGAAGGACTTTCCTCTGAACGAGCGGCACCTGTTGCTTCTGCGTTCCACTCGCCAACTTCAGCATCCCCTTTTGCCTTTTCACTTGCACACAACTATCGCTGCCACTTGCCCTTTAAATCAGCCAGCCGGCCAGCAGGTCGGCCAGCGCGCCAGATTTTAAATGACTTGACTTGACTCTCGAACTCGCAAGTCTCGTAACCCACTCGAGCAAAACCTTTGGCTCGCCTCTCCATTCATTAAGTTCGAGTGCAAAATTGTGAGTGCAACAGAGAGGATCATTCAAAAGAGAAATGAGCTAAGAGTAGCGTCCACTCGGTCATCTCGGTGGTTGTAGCGCACAACACAACCAAATGTACAATCAGCTGCTGCTGCTGCTGCCGCCGCCGTTGTAATGAAGCTTTCGTTGTGTTGTGGTCTAAAACGAATGAAAGACGCCACTAGAGGCATCGTCCATCCCCGAGTTAGTAGGAGACTTTGAGAAGTCGTGTCGTAGGCATCTTAAGCGAGCCGGACAAAGAATGGAAATTTGCTGAGCTTGTGAGCTCAACCCCGTCTTCATAGTCCTCGCTGCTGCTAGCGCCGCCGCCGCCGCCGCCGCCGCCGCAGACTACGAGGTCTCGCCAATCGACTTCCACGACTTTGCCTTTCCTCTCCAGTCAAAGTTTCGGCACAGTGTGAGCCCAACAAACGAGACGCCGTCGCTTTATTGGTAGCCGTGATGATGATGAGGAGGAGAACGAGGAGAGAGAAAGTTTCGGATCATCTTCTTCGTCTTTCAGGTTATGATGCCATCGTCGAGGAGAAGAGGGAAGAGAGGAGCTCGTCGCCAGTTTACCTGCCACATGAGCATCAATCTCCCTGCCAAGTTCATTCCTTCCTTCCTTCGCTCGTTGCCTCCGTTCAAACCACAACTTTGCATGACACCGTCCCATGTATCCGATTCGTTGCAGGCCAATGGCGCAGGTAAACAAGCGACTTGTGGCTGCAACTCTGTGTTGCCCGTTGCATCATGATTTGGTCGAGGTTCGAGCTGCTGCTGCTGTCACACTGTAGACGTTGACGAAGCCGCTACGCTCGCTATCTCTCCACTTGGCACCTGATTGGCTGCCTGCGCTAGCTCTTAGGTTAATCCTAGGTTCTTGAAACGGCTGAGAGGAGAATTTGCGAGAATGAGAGTTTCATGTTCGTTAAGTCAATCTAATGAGTTGGCACTGATATAAAGGTGTGCGTCTAGCCGGCTCACTTTTGTGTGTCACTTGGAAATTAATCGTCATCTTGAGCATCGTTTCTATTCACAGTCACCAGTCGGTTGGTTGCTCATTTTCAATTGTGCGGGTTCCTATCGCGCCACTTGACTGCTCTCTTTTGTGTGTCGCTTGCGAGCGTTGCAACTCAATTAAGGTTTAGTCTCTCGCTCACGGCGAGCGAGAGTAGAATTTGCAACTGCATCAATTAACTACGCGCGCGGCGATTACTCATGATGTCGTCAGTGTCTCTCACATGCCTCCTCATACTTCTCCTGCTTCTCATCTTTATCATCATCTCGTCCATGGTCACCATCGGCTTGTCTTGTAATTTAGACTCGGATTGGCGAGCTAGCGGCGGTGAGCTTGTAAGACAAATGAGCAGCGACAGGCACACGCTCGGATTTCGCCAAGCGAGTGAATGGAATGCCAAGCCGGTTAATTGAATAATGGGATCTGCGAATCGCTGGGCCGAAACGAACAAGCCAGTAGCTTTCTAGTTTTTCAACCTTCCACCTAGCAACTCGACTCGCTATCTTATCGGTCGCCGCAATTGTAATGGCCGCCAATCGATCGATCAACTAACCGCCGAGATCACGACAATCGCGCGGCCGTTGCGATGGCGTCGATAAGGGGAGCAAAATGAATTCCAGTTGCCGGTGGTTGTTGCCGTAGTTTGTCGTAGTGGCTAAATGTTAATGAGCTGGCTGTTTGGTCGAAGCCGCTGAGCATTGTGCGCGCGAGCGATCACTACGCTGATGAGCTGCGGCGCTTCCGGTTGCTAGCCAAACTAGATGGCTGGCAGGCTAGCTCGACGAGTTTGCTGCTATCGCAGATGATAAAGATGGCAGATTGGTGAGCTAGTTAAGTCTTGGGTGCTCGTCTCTCTCCCTCTCTGGCTTCAGTTTGGATGGCGGAAGCCAGACGACCAAGCAACTTGTTGCTCCCAGCTCCACGAAGGCACTTAAGTTTGCAAGCAAACAAGCAGCGAAAGTCACCCTCTAGTAGCGAAGTGGAACTGGGTGGTTGCCTCTGCAGCTGACGCTACTCGTTGCAGTCGCTACAGAGACAACGAAGGGCTCTAGCAATAGGCGGCAAGCCGGTCGACAAGCGAGCGCGAGATTGAGATTAGAGTTGACAAATTGCCAAGCTAATTGGAGTTTCTCGTTTGTCCCTGTCCCCGCGCCGGGCGCTTTCCTTTGGTTGCTTAGCGAGCGACCAAATTGGACGACTCGCTTGCTCGCTTTGCAGTTCGCTCGCTGCATTTAATTTTGCTCCCTCGCTGGTTTTTATTTCAGGCTTTGTGTTTGTTTAATGACCGAAAACGGCGACAAATTCCGAACAAGTTGCTGCCGCAGTCAACTCGGTTGCCGCAAACGTAACACAAGAGGTGCTGTGCGGCTCGGCTCGGTGTGGCGCCGAAACACAGGCGAGGCAAACTGCGCACAATTGCAGCGAACTGTAGATTTGCACTCTGTGTGCATTATGCGAGCGCTAAAGCAACGGCGCAGACGACGGAATTAAACCTAGCAGTCGGCTTGTCCACTTGTTGCGTTGCAATTGCAACGACCTGCTAGATCTGCTGGCTAGGCGCCGTCCTCCTCCTCCTCCTCCGCCTCGTCGTCGTCGTCGTGGTTGTTCATTCAAGTTTGCTGCATTCGCTTTTGTTTCTTTCGCTGCAAAATTCGGTTGACAAAACAAGTGACTTTGGCTACAAGGGAGAAAGAGAGAGAGAGAGAGAGAGCCAGCCAAAGTGGCAGCCAACAGTAGTATAACAATATTCTCGCCACTGGCGTCGCCGGTTTGGTTGCGGATCGTTTCGGCTGGCACCACGACGCAAGCGCCACAACCAATGAGTTTTCACCGATAAGCGGTTCAATGCGCCGCGATGCTGTCAGAGATCCGCAACAAGAGTGTGTTGCGAGCTCTGTCGTCAGGCTAAATAAATGCAACTGATGCTAATGCAACGCCAGCGACGTTGAGGATACTAAACGATGTCGACGTTGACATCGACGCGCTAAGCCGATAGGTCGATAGAAAGAGTCATCGGCGGAGCTAGCTGATAGGATTGAATCGAAACAACCAACTGAGCCTCATCTCGATCCAACACGACACTAACCAAATTGTACTTTCACATCAAACCTAAATCCCAACCCCAACTAAAACGCGCGCACAACTCAATGCACACAGACACACAGAAAAGTCAGGTGATCTTAAGAAGGTGAAGTGAAAGTGGCAAGACAGCAACAAGTGTCATCTCGCCTGGCGCGCACGAGAGCAGAAGAAGGGGAGAGAAGACTAAGAGAATAAAATCCAAAACAAGAACAGCAACAATAATAATAATAATAACAACAAACGAATGAATGAAAAAATAGCTATCTAAAGTCAGATTTTCTCTTGTGATAACGTGAAGCCGGCGAGAATGTAGCAAGTGAGAAGCATAAGCGACAACCAGGAGACACGAGAAGATTGAGCCGCTAGATTGTGTTACTTTCCAACACTAGAGTCCTCGACTTGAAATTATTATCACCAACACATATACCACCACTGCGAACGAAAGTACATTTAGTTGACTATTATCAGTATCATTATTGTTATTAGTGTTGCTATTATTGTCTCCCATCTGCTCCGCTAATTTGCACCCAAAATTGGTACCGAGCTGAGGAGTTTGGAAAAGTAACTGGCACTTGATATTGAAACTGCAAGCAAGAAGAGCACGACACTAACGCACTTGAAACAGGAACAAAAACAAAAACAAATCAATTATCGGCGCCCATTGATCGTGGTGCTGCCATAAGCAGGGTAGCGTTGGTTATTTGTAGCGATCTCGCCAACCGATCGGTTTCTTGTGTTGTGTTTGTTTGCCGACGTCAGCTAAGCCACTCGACGTAGTTAGGAAAATCTGGATGCCTCCAGGCGAAGAGGCAGATTGGAAGGCAACGACAATCGAGGCAGTTGCGTTAGAGAGAGCAAAGTGAAGCAAAACAAATTGACCTGTCGGCTTATCTGCATGCATCGTGCAAGAGCAAAAAGAAGAAGAAGAAGAAGAGTAAGCGACAAGCAGAGGGGTTTAAGGAAGGAAGACTCAACAGGTCAATTGCACGGTGACAAACAAGAGAGCAAGCAACCAAAAGAAGAGAGATTTTAGTTTAGTTTAGTGTTTTAGTTGTGGACAAGAAAAGTGAGACCCAAGGACCAATCGTTGGACTATGGCCAACCAGTCAATCGGCGGCCATGGCAGCAACAAGTTTATGGTCGGCCTCCATTTGGGCGAGCGCTCCACTTCCGGCGCGCTCCTCGGCCATCATCCGTCGGCGACAAACATCGTTGGCGGACCAACTGGTAGCTCGTCGAGCGGCAAGTTCAAGGGCCACCAGAGGCGCCAGTCGGTGGCACGCCTCCTGCCCGACATAAGCAAGTTGCGTCTACTCAGCTGGCTGGTGGAGGCATCGAGTGAGCTAATCAATTGTGATATCGCCATAATGGACGGCGTCTATGCCAAACTAAACAGAAGCCGCGAGTCGCTGCTCTTCTGGTCAGCGGGCTCGTCGGGTGGCAACTACTATGGCCACCAGCAAAATTACAACAACTACCATTCACCGTACATCACTAAGAATCATCAGAACATCAATAGACCACCGCCGATGCCCTTGAGAGCGCCCGTTGCGGTTGCGTCCACGACAAGCCCAACTGCGCCGGCGCCAGGATCAAATAGCAACCTGAAGATCTCACAGAAGCAGCAGAAGAAGTTGGCCGCCGCCAGCTTGTTGTCGGCCAACTCGGCACCGAGTCGCTCGTCGACGGATAGCAAGTCAAAGCAAAAGGCCGCCACCGCGGTAAGCGCAAGCAAAAAGTCCTCCTCCTCCCCCTCGTCAAGTAGAAATCATTTTAGTCTCCCCCTGCCAAACATTGCATCAATCAATAGCACAAGCAACAAGAACACCAGCCACCGGAGTCCGGTGGCAAGTGGATCGCGTCACACTTCCCACCACCCGTCGCCGTCGTTGCGCTCGGCAGCCGGAAGTTTGCTCTTTCCCGGCAGGAAGCGCTCGTCGACCAAATCCGCCTCAACAGAGTGCTCGCGTTCCCTTCAGATCCCATCCACTCTTGGCTCAACAAGAGACCAGTGCGACAGCAATCTAGACTCGCAGAGCCACGTGGTCGAGCTTGAATCGAGGCAAGTGGCAGCGGGAAGTCAGGAGCATGTCGACGATGATGAGGACGACGACGGCCACAGCTCGGCGGCCAGCTCGACGACCAGCAGCGGCATTCATGGCGGCAACTCTACATCGTCGAGTGCCTCCGTCTCCGGTTCCTCGCAATCCTCCAGTTTATCGGACGAGTCGAGCTGCTCGCTTGGCAGCGACCTGGTGTCAGCCAGTATGGTTGGCGGAAGCGGAGGGGGCAACAATGTGACCAGCGCCGCGCATAGCGGAATCCCAGTGACCAAATTCAATGTGCCATTCTCGTCCAGTGAGGAGAATCCAAATTTAAGCTCAGCTGAGCAATTGAGTGAGAAGATTAGACGCACGGTTATGGAACATAACTACCTGCAAAACCTACTGGTCAATGTGATTAGACAGCATGACCGCCAGAGGCAGTCGATTAACCAGCAGCATTATTCGCGCAACAGCAACAGCAACAGCAACAACCACCAAACCCACCACCAATCGGCCGGCAGCTACCTGAGCCAACATCTCAAGATCGATTTGGCCGACATCGCGGACTCCATCGACGACGGGTGTCTCTGTGCCTGTCACTCGCAATTCGAGCATCAGTATCGAATGTCAATCGAGGCCGCCGAGCTAGAGACCAAAGCCTCCACCTTACCTGCCCTACAAACTTCGACTTCGGTTGCCCCAAAGGTGGCAGGTGCCACAATCCAGGTGCCGGTCAGGAAGGCGCGCCGCTTGAAGAAATTCCGACCCGGCAACAGCAACAGCAACAACACTGAACTCAGCCGGCAAGATATAATCAATCAGCTGGGCGGCAAGTTGTGCGAAAATTGCTTCGAGACTCATTACTGGTTGCATGGTTGCTCAATTGAATTGACGCAACAACAGCAACAATTGCAACAATTGCTACAAGAAAAGCTAACCCTTCAGCAACAAGCGGATCAAGATCACCAACTGGATCACCAAAACCATCACCCAGCGTCAAGTTCAACAGCAACAACGCAAACTAACAACAGAAACTTTACTAGTGGTACTAGTTCCTCGCTTCTGATAAGCTCAAGTGGAAATAACAGCAACAGCAATAGTAACAAAATCAACTCCACCGATCTTGAAGATCTGAACGCCATTATAACCCTGAAGAATGCAACTTTCATTAAGCTAATCCAACAGCAGGTTCGCTCGACTATCAGCAAGTCAATTGAATTGATTGATCTCATTAGGAAGGAAATCAAGTCACCGGAGTCGATAAAGCAAAAGCAGCTGATGAAATGTTTCTCGACCTCAATACAGCTTCTCACTAGTGTTGGCAATTACGTCGTTCCCACTCAGGACATCTCAACCTTTATACCAGAAGTTGGCCTCCAACAGACAACTCTCTTCTGTCTGCCGCCAAGCGACTTTGACTACCTGTTAATTTATCCCTCACACTCAGCCTCGTTGCCTAGGCACATTAGCGGCAACACTAGCAGCATTAGTGGCAACAACTATAGCCAAAGACCGCAGCCACTCGGACTGGCGGACACCTCGAGTCAATATCATCTGGCTTCGGCACCCGATATTCCGATCAGGCGAAGATTGAACAGGTTCAACGCCGATCCTCACCGAGACGCATCATCAACAAGTGGAAAGACTCAGAATGGGATTAGTGGCCAAACGGCAAAGGATCTGAGCGCCGATTTGCAGAGATTAAGGACAAACGACGATGGCTTATCCCTCAAGTCGGGAATGTCTTCGCTAACCAACGCAACAACAAACACCCTAACTGCGGGCGGCGAATCTAGCTCAGGTGCAAGCTCGAACAATTCCTCGGCCTCGTCCTCGATTGCGCGCGGTGCAGTCCAACAGAGCAGTCTAATTAGGGCGCACACCTCGGGCGCTATACTCGAAGGCAACTCACAACAACAGCACGATTCCTTGACGTCCTTCGAGGCCATTGCAAATCTATCAAGACAACACACTGAGGACGACATGCTGTTCCAATCCAACAGGCAAAATAAGTTTTGGCAATCCTCCAAGTTCAATTTCATCAAGAAATTGCTCCATGTCAAACAACAGAGATTGTTGAGACAGCAATCCAAGGATAGGAGGATATACAATAACAAGGTCCAGAACAAGTTTCGTTTAGTAATGCGAGATCTGACTCATTTCAACAAGTCTCAACAGTTGCTGACCACAGAGAATGGAGTCAACTCTCTACTTACCTCTATGCGTAATGTGCTCGAGTTTGGACTCTATCTGACGCTAAAGTTGTATTGAGTTTTCAAGATCTTATGCTGGCTCTGGATAAACCATACCCAAATACCTACCTATCTATACATATATATATATATCTATCTATCTATGAACATACACATTCGATTTGATATATTCATGTGACCAGACGATGCATACATAAGTATATATATATATATTTCTATCTATTCTGTGCCTCCAGTGCACGTCAATAAATGAAAATCATTGGAAACAAAACATCGAATTTCTTTCATCTCCCTCTCATTCGTTCACTCTTTTCTCGATAGACTTGATCAAATAAATTGGCTCTGGTCCATTTGGATTCAGTTTTTAGGTAGGTTTAGAATTTAATATTATTTGCGCAAACAAGGACCGCCCTACATTTACAATAGATAGATATTGTTTAGTACAATCTCTGTGGTGGGCCCATTGTCGACTTAATGTGCAGAGAGCGAATGTTTTGCCAGTTCTTCTTAAGCAAGGAAATCAAGAAATTGATAGCCAAGTTGATGTTTTGAACTAACGCCTCTTGTGGCATGTCAACGTGTCCAACGGCGACAGCCAGACACAAGACCTTCTTCATCTGCAACTTGATGGTAGCCTTAACCTCGTCGACCTTGGCAACCATGTTCTCGTTGTGAGTTAACAGAGTTGGAAATTTACCAGCCTTGTTCAATCCTGGACCCAGCAGACGTGGAATCAATTTGATGAGAGACTCGGAGGCAAGGAAGGCATCATATTTCTTGGCTAGCTTCTTAACCAACTTCTTGTTCTTATTCAGCTTCTTCAGTGCCTCGGCATCCATACACTCGATCCCGTTAGCCTGGGCCTCGTCACAATGTTGCTGGTCACCCAGAATGCAAACACTGAACTTGGGTCTTGGGATATTCTTAAGACGGATGGTACCTGAGAAACGCTTGTCCTTTTGTGGGTCGTAGTTCTTGAGACCAATTTGCAGTTCAACAGTTTCGAGGAATCCACGTTTGTGTTCCTTGCTAAACTTGAGGACAGAGTTGATACTCTCGTGTAGTGTCTCACGACTAATTTTTGATGAACTCATGGTTGTGTTTGTAGGTTAATGTTACAAATTTGAATAACCAGAGTTAGATTCTGGGCCTAATAATAGATTGTTTGGATGAAAGTATTAATGATAAATATAAGATTATTTAATATGTTTGAGACCAACAGGCTTGAACCCGAATCTCATGCCAGAGTTTGCAATAGTATCGTGGTCGCAATGGTTCGAGTGGATGAGTATACGAAAAATATATCGTGAACGGCATGTAAGTTTCTGCTCACAACACACACAGTGCGTTTCCGCCATTCGAATTCATGCGGCGAGTGCGAAAGCCGCATGCACACAAACTCATGCCGCACATCTGGCGCGAAATTTGAAATTAGGTCCCGCGCATCACTCGCGCGCTGTGCTCTCCTGCGGCAGGTGGCGCCAATGTAACTGCTCACCTTGAGTCATATAGGACCGTCAAGCTAGCTCTCTGGACTTCGGCCATGAATGCGCAATCTCCGCTCGCACCTTCTTTCCGCTCATTGGGTCGCACAGAGACACTCTTTAGGTTGGCAATCTCGCGAGTCTGCCTGTGATCTCTCTTCTCAGTGTCAACTTTGCATTGTTGCCGATGAGTCCGCGTCGGCGAGAGCTCGACAACAAAGAGGTGAGTTGGAAGATGGGAAGCAAATGAGATTATATTTTGATAGTCGGCAAGTTTACAAGATAATCGAAGAATT
>WNKI01000001.1:9831400-9985202 GCA_015350385.1 Aculops lycopersici | reverse complement strand
AGAGAGAGTGAGAGTGAGAGAGAGAGAGAAGCAAGAGCAAACAAGCAATTCGAAGAGTCAACAAGAAACAAGCGGTCGATTAAAGTGTCCTGTTTGAAGAATCAACAGTAGGCAAGATGGCTTCAAAAAACTACAACTTTTCAGCACCGCCGCCGCCAAGCGATCAAGCTGACGAAGATGACGCGCAGAAATCATCGTTGCAGAAGACCATCGGAAATGTGCTTAGTCTGGTTAACGATGGATTGTATCGAATCAAGAATAGAACAAAATCTGAGCGACTATTTGACGATGACGTCGAGTCGAGCGAGCTAAAGGAAGACAGGTAAGTCTTTGCAGTTGGCAAGTTGGCGAGAAAAAAAGGCGAGAGTGTTAATGCATCGCGCTCGTGATCAGTCAGTCGAGGGGACAGGCCGATGCGCGTTGTTCTCGAGGGACTCGTTGATAGTGGTCCCATTTACCTGCGCATTAGGCGTTAGATGCACGCGTTAGTCTCTAGTGGTTTGTTTTGTTCAGTAAGCAGAACGAGGGAACGAAAATAAATTGCTTGCCACCGGAAGTTGAGGGACGGAGTAAACTCATGCATTAGCAATGAGAACTTACATCGAGACTAAAGATACTTTTCAAATGGACACTCATTGTCTCTTGTCCTTTCCAGTTGGTTGGTTCCATTGAGTTTAGCTGGCCTACTAGCTGGCTGGTTGGCGAGCTGGTTGGCTAGTGACGCTGGCGTGCATTTTGCAACGTAATTGTCACACTCTTGCCCATGAATCATGGAGCCGCCAACATTTCAGGTGAGCCTCGCGACTTCCGGTCGCGCCAGCAAGCCAGCTAGTCACTGGTGCGCTGTGAGCCGAGCAGCGCGCCTAGCGCCCGGCGAACTCGAATGTTTGCAGAGCGAGTGGCAAACTAAAAGTAGCAACAAACAGCCACTGGTAGTTCGACGATTGAGGAGACATTGCTATTTAAGTTGTATTGTAGCGCGGGACGCGAGACGGCAAATAGTGCGCGCCGCTAGCAATAAACGTCAATTGGCTCGACCCTTCGGCCGGAAGCATACGATCGATGGACAAACGACACGCAATGAGTGTAATGGGCAAACAGCAATGGCCAGCAACAAGCGCAATTGACATCCCGCTCGCGACATGGACTTATAAACACAAACACAATGGTGCCTATGGGAGAGAGAAGGAAAGAAAGAGCAACTAAAAGATAGAACGACCGCGAGATGCGCGCCGAGAGTAGCGGCTTAAAGGAGGGAAACATTTTTATTTGTTTCATTGTGTTAGCGCCACGCTAGATAGCCAGCCTGGCGTTGCCGCCACCCAAAATTGCAACCAACAGCAGCGACCATTTCAATTCCAATCTTCGTTTGCCAACAACAATCGAGACCGAGAGACACACAAATACAAAACCAACTTGGCCACTTTGCACGAGTTTGCCGCTACTGCCGCCGCTAAGCCCGAATCTCAAGTCGAGCGCCAGCAACAGCAGCAGCAGCAGCACTGGCTAGAGTAGAAGCGAGACCACTAATCCTGAGCTAGAGGACCGAAGAGCGAGCAACGACTTTGCTGCAAACTCTCAGCAACCGGAACTCAATAAACCTTCGTCGCTCTTATCGTCACTTCCGGTTGGGTTTTGAATTCCACGCGCGAGGGGATTTAGTTGCGCTCGGTGGCTTGTTGGTGGTGGGTCATGGGTGAGATTCTCATCTTCTCGGTGGCGGTTTGTAGGGATTTGAAGAGTTTTGCCCCGTTTCTTTGTCGGGCGCCAATTCACTTGGCTCGTCGATGTTATCTCGGCGCCGTGAAGTTTTCATAGCGCTGCTCGTCGAATCTTTGAAAACTGCAAATCCAATCAACTCACTAGCGGCGAGGGTTACGATGTCGGTTGTTGCATTGTGAGTCACCACTCCTCGTGGCGCCCGGCGGAACGGGCGCCTAGCGACTGCCGCTCGATGCTGTGGCTGCCCAGCCGTCTGGCGCGAGCACGTGCAGCGGCGGTGGCAGAAGGAGACGATTGGAGACCCAAATGGCGAGTGTCGCTAATAGTAGCGGATTCTAACTGGCCAAAGCATTTGGCCATGTATTCGCTCATTCCACCAAGCGAGCCTTTGAAAGTGACACTGGCGACAGGTAAGTTTGGTGGCCACTTTAATGAGCACGGAAACTCGTTGCCAAGTTCGTGACTCGAATTGATGCGCCGGACTTACCGACGCTTTCTTGTCTCGTGAAGCAGCAGCAGTCGCCGCCTCTCGATCACCAAGCAAACGGAAGTGGCGTGGCCAAAGCTCTTGTTCGATAGGAAATCGTTTGTTGCTCGCGGCCAGAGGAATAGTCACATTGATGGCCGTCCAATTGTTGTTCACCACTAGCTCGCTCTCAACATCTCAAGACAACTAGCTGAACCCAGGCCAAAGCCAAGCACCTCTTTCAAGTTTACTGCTCAGATCTCGACTCTTGCGACGCCTTGAGTTTCTAATTGAATTTAAATGTCTGATCCCCAGCAATCAGATCAAATGAGTTGAAATTCAATTGGTTTATTCTCGAAGCTAACGTAATCCAAATTATATTATGGTTGACTTGATTCTTCTGGTGAATGATATGGCGCCGTCTCCTTAGCAGCCGCCGCTTCGGCTCATTGAAATGCAGGCCGATTGTCGCCGCATCCTGATTTCCGCTTGAGTTTTAGCTTCTCCCAGCAAAAAGCGGCAACTCAGGTTTGCGGCTACAATGCAAAAGTATCGACTTTTCGAGTCAACTCCGTCGGCTACTGCAGTAGCAAGCTTGTATCTAGACGAACGATAGGCTCACAGTCGGCGGTCCCAAAGCTGCGAGACTGAAGAGTTAGTATTTGGGAGTGGTGTTTAGAGGTGAGTCACACTCAAGTTCTATTGTCACCATCCATTGAGTTGGTTCACCGCAAACGATCCAAGTTCCAGTTCACTCTTTCGACTTAAGAGTGAGAGACAACACTCGTGGGTCACGTTAGGGCTTCTGGCTAAAGTATCACTTGTAAGTTTGTGTCGAGTCGTGCTGTGGAAGAGGAACATTTGAGCCTCAAGTGACTCGAGTAGTTGTAGTAGTAGTAGCAGTTGCCTATAGCGGGCGTAAAGAAGACCAACTCGCAAGGAGACTAGAGCGCTTCAAAGAAAACCGGAAGCAATCCCTGCAAAGGCCTTTGTCTAACAGTGAGAGCGCGAGGCACTAACCCGAACCATCGGCGCCTCCAGTTCAGTTTAGTTGCAACACTCGAGCTCGAGGAAACAACGAGCTTTTGAATGAAGCGACTGGCAACAACGACAACGACAACAACAACAACTGTAACCGGGAGCATGACAACTACTGCGACTTGCTCACGGGATAAAAATCGACTACTCGCTCTCTCCTTCTCTGGCCGACTGGCAAAGAGTGAGTTAGTTGGGCTGGCAAAGGGAAACTCCATTGCCTCCCATTCGCTCGATCGCCATTAATCAACACCCACTCGCCGCTATGTGCCACTAAGTTCACCCGGCGGCGCGTCATTGTGTCGCAGTTGTCGGTTCGCTAGGCGCACTTCCGGCCGCCGAACAAAGTGTGCAGCACGTGGAGCGTGGTGCACGTTGAGCGGAAATTGTCGATCTTATCTCGCGCTCGTCGTTCAGAATACTTGGTCCGTGTGTGTGACAGCAAGTGAACTAGTGGTTGCTTGGAGCTTTGGAGGACCAAACGAGAGTCGACTGACTGACCTAGCCACTGGCTGCGGCTAGCGATGGTTTGCATAGCCGAGAGCGTCGAGAAACAATTTGCAATTGACACTAGGCCAGCGATGGGCGGCCAGTGTGATCGATTGGCGGTCCGGCTAAACGTTGAGCCGGAAGATGCGAGGCCAACAGAGAGGAAGTGAGCAGAATGTTGCTGTCGTCTCATTCGCGACCAATGGCACGCAACATGTTGTCGTGCTTTGCGCCGTTGCAAGTCCGCCGGGACATGGCCTTTTTCGAGATGCTTATCTTGGAGTGAGTGCGACGCTCACCATGTTCTCCTATCTCAATCCAAGATCAACTTCCTCGCTCGACTGGCCACGCGCGTGATGACTCAATCGGACGCCATGTTTTCAGCAACTCAAAAGACCTGACTTCTCTCGACCGTCGAAACTAAAACTAAACTAAACTAAACTAAATCTCGAGTAGAAACAAAACATTAGGGAGTTCGAGGAACAATAAACGACAAAACTAGACTAACACGTCACCTACCATCCATCCAGCCAACTCTTCAACAAACCCAAGGTACCGGGATCCAAACCAGAAGTGGGCGGCCTCGACGGTGGTCTACCGAAAACAGCCTACGAGCGATTACTGGAGCCAAGCTGCTCCTGCTGTGATGCGTTCATCTCAAAACGCTACCAAATTGCCATCCTCTCGTCGATTGGCTTCCTCATATCCTTTGGAATCAGATGTAACCTTGGCGTTGCGATTATCAAGATGACATCGCCGGTCAAGACGGAGGACAACAAGATAGTGGTGAGTAGAGTTTTGAATGTCGTTGGTTCGAGGGACAGGAGCACGCAGGAGCTCATGTCTGGATTCTTTTACCTTCCCCTTGCGCCACTTGTACGTGCGTCTAGTTTAGCCGCTGAGGTGGCGCCCATAAAGTTGGTCGAGTCAATAAGCCGACAACAGCGAGCGCCGGAGACACGCAATGCGAGAAAGGGGAATAAAAGCGAGTGAGAAAAGAGAAGAGAGAGAGAGAAAGAGAGAAAGACACAAAAGCTCCATTACATGAGACTGAACACGAAGACAAACACACCAGCCGGACCTAGCGACCATCAGACCAACAGAGCGGCTAGCCAGTGGCAAGGCAAACACAATGCTTGTCGTTCGTTGTCGTCATTTGGTCGCGTACTCGTGTTTCGCTTGTTCTCGTCGTCGGCGTGGTTGCTTAGCTTGGCTCGGCTCGGCTTTGGGGCGCTGCTTTCATCCATTACAATAATGTGTGTTTTTCATTATTGTAATGGATGAAGATGAGCGCGTTCGTCGAGGGAAAGAGGGAAGGAGGAGCTTGTGAGTGTGTGTGTGTGTGTGTGTGTGTGTGTATCGGATCGCCGGCACGCACACAGCACCAAACTCTATCCGATGCAACGCTGTGCTATGGCAATGAAAGAATTAAGACGTTTGCTCAGCGTCGTCTTTGCCGGCGTCGCCCGAGACTCTTTGTGTTGGAGGCGGAGGGAAAAGCGCAAGGGTACATAGCGACGCGCGCAGCTGGAAGCCGACTCCATGAAGAACCCGCTAACCTCGTGTTGGTTGTACCAATGCTAGTAGCAAAGCAACAGCAACAGCAACTTCTACAAGACGATGGCCAGAGAGCATAATGGATTCAATCATAACTCGTCCTGCTTTTTCTTTGGTTTTGCGCGCCGCTCTCACAAGTCTCTGCGCTTCATCGTCGCCAGTCACCCCGCTGCCTGTTGTCGCCCCCCTCGGCTCATTGCGCGCGTAACGAGCTCGCCGACTGGAGCCACAGACTCGAGTGGATGATCCATTCGCATGTGAGGCGCGTAGGTTGGTCCTGCTGCTGCTGCACTTCCGCCTCCAACGAGAGTACAGTGGCGCGAGAGTTTGGTATCGTTGTCGGTGTCGGTGTCGCTGTCGTCGGAGGTTATGGCAGTGGAAAGCAAAACATCCATTCAGTCGACGAGTGATTTAGTTGCTCGCTGGTTGTCGTTTCTCTGACTGCAGCGCCAACTCGCAACTTTGAGCTCGGATTTGATGGTCGAGTCAGCAAAACCATTGAGCTTCAGCGGAGATAGCAACGAGCAGTCGATTCATGAGCCTCGGAGCGCAACCATTGAAATGTACAGCCGCAATGTCAGTTTGCCCGCGGAGAGTCCATCTATTCGAATGGCGAGACCTAGCAAACGGTCAGCCCGCTGATTGGACTAACCAGTCCGACTGTCAAGCTGGAAGCGACAAAATCTCATCCGCGACTGACAGCGGCAGCAGCAGCAGCAGCAGCAATAGCAGTCACCAGAAGCCCAGGGAATGCCAGCGGCGAAGTGGTTGGCTGGGCGGCGAACGAGCGACAACGAGCAAAGAGACGAGACGAGACGAGATAATCCGAAGTGTGGGTGCGGCTCCCGCCAAATCCAATGCTCATATCAAAAAAGGCGGCATTCAGATTATATTTAGTGCTGTTCGTCGCTGGCATGTTGTTGCGGCGGCGGTGGCAGTATAGTTGAGTTGTGCAATGGTCTAGTCTGTCATCTAACTATCCGAACTTGCCAGTCTCCATGGCCACAAGTCGCGGTCAGTGGTGCGGTGGGCGCGGCGCGTGCTCCTACGCCGCCGCTATAGCCATTAGCAAGCACAATCCAAGAGGCAATTGTCGTTGGCCTCGGTTCTGGCGTTGGTTTGCAGATTAAGAAAGAATTTGGGGCCAACTAACTCTCCAACTCTGACGTCAAGTTGAGCCGACCAGCGAACCACCAGCACCTGAAGCGTGGGTTCAAGTGGCTCCAAGTTGCAAGTTGCTCACCTATGAACTGTCCGCGCGCATAACTCGATAATAGTGATGATTATAATCAGATTGTCGCCCTCCCGAACGGAGGAGGAGGAATGAGCCTCGCTCGGCTCACCTCTAGCTCTGAGTTGGGCAATAAAACAACGCAAACATGAAGTGGTGCTAGTTTGGCAACAACTAGAGCAGAACCGAGAGCAAAAAGCAATCAGGCCGGTTAATTATTCGCGCGAATCGTAACTTGGATCGACAAGTCGCACCGTTCGCCTGCTAGCTTCAGATCTCGAGTAGCCAGTCGTGCAATCATTGCGCTCTCCCATTGCCACTACCACGGCGTCAGTGGTAGCACCGCTTCCGCCGCCGCCGCTCTCGCCGAGAGTTCAAATTCATGAGGCGAACGAAACTGTTATTGAGTTTCATTGGCCAAGTCGTCTGTCGGCAACACTAACAGTAAGAGCAGCATGACAACAACATCAGCGACTACGTTGCAAAGCAGAGGTCAGAACAAAAAGCCAGCTAATGGCGCCAACAGGCGAACCGATCGCCGAGTTGCCGACTCAAGCAAACTCAACGGAAGCCAATGGAACTCGGCAAGAGCTAGGCGCCGAGTTCCGTCGGCAGCCTAATGCACTAAGTGGCTGGCAGCGGCCGCACCACTCGACCATCAACAGCGGCATTGTTTGCTCGCGGCCCCACGGGCAGCCCAACCAATAAGGCGGAAATTGCGCTAAGTGGCCGTCTAATGGAATCCGCCGGCTACCCCGAGGCGCCGGCAGTGAGAATTCTAAATTCACTTCCACCGACTGGCTCTCAGCGTCTTGCACGTCGACGTTGATGGCATTGATCGCTTGATACATTCGGCTCCCACTCTTCCTCGCGCAAGAGATCCTCAGCTAGCTAACCGGAAAGAGAGACCAGATTTGTCGCCGAGTTTCGGCGGGGCAAGCGGACGGGCGAGTGACAATGCAAATGTTGTCCGTTCAAAGTGCGCGCCCGAATCCAATATCCTGCCATCTGACAATCGGCTGTTTGTTTGCCCAACTTAATCTAAAAGCCCAAGGCTACTATCTGGATACAATTTCGGCCAGCTAATTGTCTGTTTGTGACTAACACAAAGATAACGACGACAAGAGTGGAAGCCAATCAATCCAATTGAAAACCAATGTTGAGAGATCAACCGACTGACCACTGACATTCACTCAACCTCCCATTTCCCATCTCAACTCTGCAGGGCGGACCCGAGTTCGATTGGACCCCAGAAACAGTGGGCGTGGTGGACTCCTCCTTCTTCTGGGGTTACATCGTCACCCAGATTCCCGGCGGATTTTTGGCCGCCCGCTACCCGGCCAATCGGGTCTTCGGTTCAGCCATAGCAACCAGCGCCTTTCTCAACATGCTGCTCCCGGTGGCCGCAAAGGCGGGATTCCAATACGTGATGTTGCTGCGTATTTTTCAGGGTTTAGTTGAGGTGAGTAAATTGCTTTTTGTGGAGTAAAATTTTCGCAAATCTCCGCTCGGTGGCCGTGGTCCTCGTCGCGAAGTTGCGACGAGGACCACGGCCACCGGCCTAAAGCGTCGTCGCTAAAACTACCGGGGCCTCAGTGTAGCAACCAAGAGCGCGCTTGCACCCCAATGCCGGAAGTTGCCGCTAACCGGAAGTAGCGGGCGAGCGCTGAAGCGATTTGCATTGATGAATGCCGCCAACTGGGGAGAGTGTATTTACATAGCACTCGAGTGGCTGCCACGTCCAATGTGAGTTTGATTTCCGCTTGCTCTCGAGAAAGTGGCCGGCCCAACGACGAGAGCCAGCGAGCTAGCAATCGACTAGCTCGCTCGCTCGCTCGCTCGCTTGATGGACTTGCAACGGAGACATGGAGGCTGACTGTTGACTCCTTCCACAACCATCGACGTCACTATGCGTTTTTGTCAGCCGCCGGAGTTGTTGCCATTACTCTACGAGTTGACCGGCCAGTCGATTGAATTTGCCGGCCCGACGATGAGACTCTCCCGCGCGCTCGCTCGCTCGTGTTACCGACCGGTGGAGTTACTTTCGTCATCCTTGTCCTTCTCCCCTCCCGTCCGCTGGCTTAACCACCAAGCCACGGACTTGGATTCGCTGCAACCAACTCGATTCGACTAAACTAGGATGAGCTTGTAGTTGGGTCATTTCCGCCCCTGCAACCATCGAGTTCGTTGTGGCGGCCATCGCTACCACCGACTACGTGCGCAAAAACTCCCACCAATGAGCCAAAGGCACGAGAGTTGGCCAAAGTCGTAGAGGGGAGTCCATCGGGTCGGCTGATGCTCCGTCACGCTCGCTGCTTTTGCCCATCGAGCCGCTAGTGTGATGGCAGGGGAACCCACTATCTCCCTTGGCTCACTCTCCTCCTCTCTAGCCGACGCGTGCAGCTAGAGCAATGAGATGATAATTTGGCTCGCTCGCTGGTGGTGAATTTCGCAACATGATTGCATATTTTGGGCGGAAACTTTTGCTCGTCGCCGTCATCCTCTTTGTTGGCCTCTGGGATTCGGTTGGCGACTTCAACGAGCAACTAGACAGTCGACGTGGTGGTCGTCGCCGTGGACATGCTGCGAGATTCTCTTCCACTCTCACGACTAAACTCGTGCTCGAGCTAACGGAACGACTCTAAAGTCAACCAGAATCGCTCCGTGGACCTCGAAAATTCATTTCGAATTGCGCTGAATTTTGTCCACTAGCTTGATATCCAGAGCCGAGCGTCCAGAGAGAGTTGCTAAGCAGAAGAGACGAACAAGCAGACTGATCGCTTGGTTTTGGTTGCCGCAATCGTCATCGCGGTCATCCAACCAGAGACATGAGCCATTAGCGTGAAGTCTAATGAGCTTTCCGCCAGTCTCACGTTTCCAGTTCACCGGATTCTGTGGGTCAACTTTTTGGACCAACCAAGTGATAAGAAATTATGCGCCCATTATGATCTTGTCTACCTGTTTATTCGCTTGTGAGTGCAGGCTTCACTAGCGCAAGCTCCTCTCATTTGTCACACCGAAAGTCGATTCCTGATAATGTTTTTCGATTCAATCTACTTTTTCCCCAAAATGTCGACTCTGATTCTCTACTCGGATTGAGCGTTGCAATAAAATGTTTGCCAAGTCTTTTGTGCAGAGCAACGAGCAAATAGTGAGCTTGTATCGCATCCACTTGGTCGCGCTATAGGTGGCTCCAATGGTATCACACAAGAGTGGGCCAGTGAGGCGAGTATTGCACCCTCGCCATTGGCAAGCTTATAGAGCCAAGGATCTCGCCAATCGAGGGTTTAAGCTTGACATTTAATGCTCAGCGATGGCTGCTCCTGTGCCTCGTCGCCAAAATAGAGCTTTCATTGGTTAAAGAGATTTTACGTCATATCTGGACTAGCAGCTGGATTATTGCCTAAATCGCCACAGCTACACCGCAGAGAACATACATAACCAGGGCAAGCAGAAGCGTTGTTTTGGTTCGTGGTACTGGTTACCGTCGTCCAAGTGGCAACATTTGCCAAGGCTCACAGTAGCCTCCACGCAAACACAATTTCGAGCTAGAAGTTTGACCTTCAAGTTTGTTTGGCCGGTGGTATATAGCGCCACCAAGCGAAGCGAAACAGAATCACTAATCTAAACTCGCCACTCTTTCAACCAACACCCCAACCATCACCAACACTTCATGCAAAACACACACACATATGTATCCATATCCATTTTTACAGGGAGTCACATACCCGGCTTGCCATGGTATCTGGAGACATTGGGCGCCACCAATGGAAAGGAGTCGGCTGGCTACACTAGCCTTTTGCGGCTCCTACGCGGGCGCCGTCGTTGGCCTTCCCATGTCTGGTCTGCTAACCTCCCATTTCGGCTGGCAGGCGCCCTTCTACTTCTATGGCGCCGTTGGTCTCATCTGGTATGCATTCTGGATGTGGCTAAGTTTCGAGCGACCCTCAAAACATCCAAATATAAGCAAGGAGGAGTGCGATTACATTGAGGCTTGCATAGGTAAAGTCAGCCACAAGCCACCAACGGTAAGTTACAATTCCCATTACACAACGTTCAATACCTCACAAGGCATATGACTCCACGAACACATAGTGCTAATGATGCGAGCCATCACCAAGCTTCAGTTGCCCACACGACTGATCAACGGAGGTCATGGTTAAGGTCATTCATCATGACGTAATCAAGCTGAACCCTGTAATTAACCTGCGAGTAATTATCATATCCCATGCACACACACGAACACGCATACTACCAACTCAAACAACACACACAAACAAACAGTTTGCTTCAACTCCATGGAAGGCAATCCTGACCTCGAAACCAGTTTGGGCCATCAATGTGGCAAACTTTTGTCGTTCCTGGACCTTCTACTTGCTACTCATCAGTCAGCCTATGTATTTCAGTGAAGTGTTTAAGATGGAAATAGATGATGTTGGTATACTTGGTGCACTGCCTCACTTGTGCATGACATTCATCGTACCGTTTGGTGGTCAGCTGGCCGATCATTTACGTAAAACAGGTAGATTGTCAACAACCAACGTCAGGAAGCTATTCAACTGCGGCGGCTTTGGTGTCGAGGCCATATTCTTAATCTTTGTAGGTATGGCAAACACAACACAGACTGCAATATTCTCGCTAACCCTAGCGGTAGGCTTCAGTGGCTTTGCCATCTCGGGTTTCAATGTCAATCACCTGGACATTGCGCCACGTTACGCATCAATCCTGATGGGTATCTCGAACGGTTTCGGAACTCTAGCTGGTGTTTTGTGTCCCGTCGTTGTGCAGGAGATAACGATTGACAAGAAAAACTTCAAGAAGCTATCGCACGAGTGGCATGAAGTTTTCCAAATGGCCGGGTTCATCCATATAGCGGGAGTTGTATTCTATTACTTTTTTGCCTCCGGCGAGCTACAACCATGGGCTGAGCCCGAGAAGGTTGATTATCCTGATGGCGAGCCAGAAGATATCAGGAGCGGGGTACCGGCGATCAAGCACCAAGATGGTGATGCAAATATTAGTGAGCAACCGAGAGGTAGGGTTGAGGTGCCGACAATCACTCGCCAGTCGTCGTCGAGCCAGAATGAAACCTCTCAGTAAGTAGGAAGTACTCAAAACTCATTGACTCAAACCTCAAAGGTATTATTTTCTGTTACTTCTAGTCAATTAGGATTTCAAGCACGAGTTCAACGACCAAGACAATATCGTCTTGTATTTTGTCCATACTAGAGATGAACTTGTGAGAGAAGAGTTGCGTTTTAAAAAACAATCAAATATACCTTGCCATTTTACGTTGTTATTCAATTTAATAATAAAATCATTTTATCGAGCTAAATCTTAAGACTTATCAATCTTGTCAATCAAAAATAATCTTATAAGTATATTCAAATTTGTGTCGTCCAATTTAATTTAGAAAAACTACATTTGCAATTGCAATCATGCAAGAAGTCATCATAAAATGGTTCGGTGATGGTATTTCTGAATGACAGGTATCCTGGATGGTTTGGTTTTCACATCTGCTTAATGTACTGAGCTACTATGGGTTTGTTTTGTAAATATATTCATTTATCTAAGAGATAGAGATCGTCTATTGTAAAGAGCAATGTAACTGGACGAGTGTGGGTGTCCTATCACTCAGTTAACTTTTCATCAGTTGACATTGTAGCCAAAAACATTAAAAATCTTTGACTTAAGGTTGATTCGAGATCCACCAGAACTATCTTCGGGCGTCTGGCCCCCAGAGCTCTGAGGGTTCCTTTGGCTTTGGTCCCTGGCGGCCGATGAGGATGAATAGTCGACGCTGCTCAGGTAATGTAATGATCGACCCCGAAGCGCCTCGTCGGTCTGTGGGCGAGCGATGGGATTAGGGAGTTCCGAGATTATTGTGTGATGATAGGTGGTGGTAACAGAACATGCAGGTTAGACATCCTGATTCAATGTAATGATGGTTGAAATTATCTATGAATATCAAGATGGTCAATTGAGCTGTACCTCTATCCTAGCGCTCTGCGCGCAGTCCTCGAGTGTATCGGCGGCCTCCATTTTACCCTGGCGTCGGTAGGAGGCAATGAGATTCTTGATAGATTGCATTATCGGTGCGTTGCTATTATTTTAAAGAAGCGGATATGTAGATGTATTAGTTAGCGAGTTGTTATAAAGTGGTGTTGGTTTGTTTGTGCTCGAAGAGCTACAGGTGAGATACTTACGATTCGTTAATGATTGGAATTTTGCCATACTCGAGCGCAGGTGGTGGATTCTCACCTCGCTTAGCCTTGATCTCCTCGCGCTCCTCTGCAATTTTCCATATTGGCTTATTATCATTGCTTATCTTGCCAAACTCTTTCTCGTGGGCCCGATCAATGACCTCCTTGTAGATGGCATCGGCACGCTTGAAATCACTCTTCTTGTATAAGGCTGAGGCTAGATTATTCTTAGTTTTGTAAACAACTGGATCGTTCAATCCTAAAGCTTTCTCGTAAATCTCTATTGCTCGGGTGTAATATTGTTGCACTTCATCATATCGGCCTAGATTCACACATAATAAGGCTAGATTGTTCAATTGTTTTGCAACATCTGGATGATCGGGACCGTAACGTTTCTCTCTAATGGCTAAAGCTCTCTTACACAACGGCAGTGCGTCTTCATACAAACCTCTCTTTCCATAAAGCACGGCCAAGTTATTCAAAGTGGCTGCAACTCCTGGGTCATCTGGTCCTAACGTTTTCTCTCTAATCTGTAATGCCTCATTTAACAACTGGGTGGCCTCTCGGTATAAATGCTGATCCCGATAGACCAAAGCCAATATATTCAACATTGTTGCGAAATCAGGATGGTTATGTCCTGAGGTCTTCTCTAAATCTTCAAGTGCTTGCTTACACAAAGGCACTGCTACCTCGTATCTTCCTTGTTGAGCATATCTTATCACCAAATTATGCATTGTTCTTATCCTCGATGGTACCTCATAGTTGTTGCTATTCGGTGTGCTAGTTACTGGACTTTGTGTTCCAGCTCCTGATTGTTGTGCATCATACTCGTCAGGGAAACCCAATTCTAGAGCTGAGTCACTATCCGACTTGTTGCGTTCTATTGTTGTGTTTGCAATCTGGTCGTCGGTAGCTGAGCCATCAGCTCCACTGGTCGCACTCTGTCCGTCTATTTCTTTGAGAGACAAGTCAAACTTTAACTGCTCGTTCTTTTGCTCTAATATTATCTTTTCCTTATCCACTTCCATCAATTTAAGCTGAGTTTTAGAAAGTTCGTCTCGTAACCATGCATTCTCTTGACTCAATCTCTTGGCCTGCGCGCGAAGTTTGTGCCGCTCCGCCTCGACACTTTGCAGGTGTTGCTGGAGTGCAATCATAACTTGGGCCTCACCAAGACCCAGCTCAATTGAACCAATACTCTTTTCGATAATTGATGCCTTCTCCTTCATGAGCAAATAATTCGTCTTGTCTAAGTCGGAGCCATTCGTGGGCGACTCTTTAAGAGATACATTGATATCATTCAACAGGGTGCTGTTCTCAATCTTAAGCGCCTCAAGGCCCTGGATTACTGCCTTGGCGTCTGAAATAACGTCCTCCTGAGTCATTGTGGTTTTGCTTCTGATTGGCTAGTCTAGGGGGTTAATTTAAAATATAAAATTAAAAGTAACCTAACGGAGATTTGGTTTTAATCTTTGGGAAACAATAGGTTTAAAGCTCTGTTGCTATTTCGTCATGCATACCCTTAAAGGCCTGACTCTACTCATGATAGTGCAGAAAACACCAACATGAGCTTGCAAATATCCCGCCGGAGTTGTGCCAATCATCGGCAAATGTAAATGTCAAGTCTTGAGGTATAATGGAGGAGTCTTAATGATAGTATAATATTGTGACAATCTCTAGAAATACTAATGGAAATATTAAAATATTAACATGTAGGCACGAGAAGGTAGAGCGGGCGAGTGAGAGAGAGAGAGATCAAAAATGTGAACAAGTTCAATGCGCTGGGTAACGCA
Organism: Aculops lycopersici; assembly: GCA_015350385.1. NCBI lineage: Eukaryota > Metazoa > Arthropoda > Arachnida > Trombidiformes > Eriophyidae > Aculops > Aculops lycopersici. Next base: position 9,970,706 of record WNKI01000001.1, on the reverse strand, counting down.
ATCCGAAAACTTTGTGTGCTTGTGCCGCTGCTGCTATTGCAGGTTTGTGTGTGACTCAAATGTGCGCATGTAAATTGTAATGGCAACTTGACACACAAACATACAGCCAACTCTAGCCAACCAGCCAGGCAGTCAGCTAGTAAGTCTCCAGGTAACAACAAAGATGACGAAACACGAACATCCAGACTCTGTGACTCACAGACTGTGAGGCTCGCGTCCCTCTCACTCTGCGCTGTATAAGCCTTGCCTGTGTGACCATTGGACTTACCTGTCTCGAGCAAACATGAGCTCCCTTGCCACCTGGCTGTAAAGTTACGCTGTTCATACGATCAATTCGAACTCTCGCAACAGAGCAACAACTTTGGCAGTTGCAGCGGTTGTTGTCGTCGTTGCATCACATCTTGTAGTGGTTGTTGTAGTCAATTTTGGGACTTGGAAACTCAAGAACAATGATAATTGCCATCGTCTCCCTTCTTCGCTCAATTGACTTGTTCCGTTGACTTGTCTTAGCTTCTCTAATGATAGTAAAGGCTGAGCACAGAAAAGAATCGAAGGTACGAGGGATAGCGGTTTCCTAAAGAGCTTAGGGGTGGCAATTTTTAGGCGCGCAACTCGTTCCGCAATCCAACTTCGCAGACCATTAAACTCGTCAACTTAATCTTGTCGAGTGTTCTAGCTAACCCATTGGCGCACTCAAGATAGGCGAATATTCAATGATTTCTGAAGCTAATAAGTGGCCCTATTCGCGTGTTGCTTTGTGAGATTTGAGGTATACTTTGTTGAATGACATTTCTAGAAAATTTGATACTCCCTATCAATTAGAAATAAGGACGGATAGAAAATTGGGAAAAAGGAGTGAGTTATAATAGACATGACTAGTCTACATTCAATCATAAGTTGTTCCTGTATCTGCTGATGGATAGTCTTGTAGTAAACAAAATAAGCGGAGATGAGTTCTCTCTCCCTCTAATTTTTAATAATTAATCACAATCGTCCTCTGTATAATCATATGACGGAGCAGCGGTCGATGCTTGTTGATTTGAAGAGATATCGGTGTTTGCACTCCGACCTGCGGCGGACCCAGCCGCAGTAACATTTGTCGAGCCACTAGGGGGATTGCTTGACGAGCCTGTGGTTGGGGGATTTGTTGTGGTAGTGTTCGCGTTCGTTCCAGATAGGAAAGTTTTTCTGCATATTGGGCAAGAGGCGTGCAAATTTAACCAGGGCACTATACAATCTTCGTGAAAAAAGTGTTCACAGGGTAGTTGTCTTGCACTATCGTCAACCTGAAAATCTTCCATGCAAACGGTACATTGTAGGTTTTTCTGTTTAACCTGTACATCGCTAATCTTGACTGTCGGTAGACCATCAACCTGTTCCTTTGGCATGGGCGGCGGACCACTATTAGATCCATCCAAATTGTTCAATAGTTGCGTTATCACGGCATCAAAGCCAGCGTTGCCCCAAGCATAGTCGCCCGGGTTGCCGTGTAGGAAAAATGGCAGTGGAAAGTCGATATTGATTAAACCTCTATTCGCTTGACCCCCACTACCGCCGGCACCATGTGCATTTCCTCCGACAGCTGGACTTCCTTCTGGGTAATGAGTCCCAAATGAGACTCCTGTAATAAAATCGTTCAATACATCTGTTAGCGACTGATTGGGAGTTGAGTAGGCCGAATGCGCTTCGGGATTCATTACATAATGTCTATGCGGTTGTTGCTGCTGTCTTGCTGAGGACCTCGTGGTCATAGATCTGGTATTTGGTCTACCTGGTATAACTGAATCTGAAGCTTGGGCAGCTTGACCTGATGTAGCTGTGGGGTTCTGTGGGTCTGAGGACTGGCCGGTTCCAGCGGTGGGTGATCTTGATTGCGGATTGTGTTGTTGTTGTTGAAATAAACCAAGTACATGAGCTAGTGGACCATTAACAGCGTCTAGAAATTCTACATCACTATTGTCGTCCGAAAATTCATCACTGGACAATCTGAACCCACCTCCGGGTATTCCATCCTCGCTACCTGCTCGCGGTCGCCTATTCTCATCTGGACTAACTCGGCTTTGAGGAATCTCCTCCACGAAGCCAGAATGGCACGAGGGGCATGTGAAATCGGCTAATAACTCGTCGTGGTCTATCTGAGTGTGGCAATGGTGACAGTAATACCTCATTTTTAAACTTCTAATTCAATGTAGTTCTAATGGGTTATGTATTATTCCAATGAAAGTCTTCTGCTTAAAATTGGTTAATGTTAATTTTATCCTATTTGCGCTACGCGTTTCTTTCCGAAGGAACAACAAGCAATTCGCTTTGTGTGTGTTATTTCTTTATTGCTTACTCTATCGGCGAAAAGATTGCTTACCAAATGTTTCTTTTCCCCATCAGCGACGTCGCAGGCTAACATGGCAACTTGCACGCCCATTCTATCTGCAAGTGAGAGAGAGATTGAATGAATAAGTGTATTTCAGAATGCAATGGCCGACAGTGTGCAGTTTGGCTTATCGCATCACGCAGCCTGCTAGATTGCATGGTGGCTACGCTGCAAGATTGAGGCGCACAAATTTGAGAAACTTCTCTTCAGTGCCACGTAGATGTTGATACAGCTTGGCGCGCTATTGCAAAATATAGCGCGTGCCCTCCACTCACAGGACATTTCGGCGCCAGCAGTAGCGGGGCGCAGAATCCAATAACATTGACGCTGCCCCTGGGTCTATCCTTGTGCATTGCGGTCGTGGTTATGGTGCCACAAAGACAGAAGCAAAGGCACGCGAAAACAGAGCCAAGTCATTGCGAGAAAATTCGACTTTTTGAAACACGAGATACCATTATTACCCAGACGGAGAGGAACTACATTATTTATCATTTGTTTTTGTTAACGTTACTCCCACACTAACGGGAAATAACACAATATTGATTATTGAACAGATAGACTTGTTGTTAATCATCAAAAATGGCGTTTATTAGACGAGCCGCGCAGGTTTTGTATCAAAACGTTTTTCAGAAAACATCAACATTTGTAATATTCATCGGTGTCACAGCAATATTCGCCGACCGCCTAGTCGACTCGGTTGCAGAAACAGCCTTTGCGAAGATGAATGAAGGTCGCCTCTGGAAAGACGTTAGAAAGCAACTCGAAAATAGACCAATAACCAATTAAATCTTATTAATTTAGATCTCGGTCTTCGAGATAGCGATACTCAAATGTGAATCCCTCCTTTTTCCTTTGACCCCACTTATCATAATCGAAATAGATGTAGGTTCCCATCTCAAATTCATCCGTGATCTGTTTGGGTTCCTCGTGGCGCTGAAACCACATCATATACTTCGTATGGAACCTCCAAGATTGTTTCTTCAAAGCCTTCGCCGCTAGATACTGGGCCTTTGTACCCTCCATAAAGTAGAATATAAAGAACAGGGTCTCTGTAGATAATCGGTGAAAGAATTCTGCGGTATCTGAGTGCGGTAGTGCTTGTTGGGGATAATACGAAGGAGTCTGATATCTATTCGGCGGTAGGTAAAGTCTGAGTCGTTGTGAGTCCGATGGATAGATTGTGTGGTGCGCCGCAGCATCCAACATGGCCAATTGATAGAAACATGACTTCGACAAGGTCACGGGACCTAGTGGTGCAACCCCAAGTAAAGGTGGAATCATTGTTGACAAGCTTTGATTGTTGGTACTATCGGGTCTCTGAACGGATTCCAAATTCGCGTTCGAGCGCAGGAGTTCTAGCTTCTTTTCTTCGCTTGCTGTGTCCACCTTGTTGCTGTCGTCCACTTTCATTGTGGCTTGAGGTGATGATGATGCAGCTGCTGCTGCTGCCGCGGCCGCCACCGCTGCTGCCCTCTTGGCTTGAGAAATATGTTGTTGTTGTTGCTGGAGTAATTCTTGTATCGCCGCTTGACTCTGTTGCGCAGCAAGTTGAGCTTGGTGATAATGCGACGAGGCCTGACTCTGAGGGACATTACTTGCGGCAACCTGAACCGAGGCCGCGACGGCGGCTGCCACCGAGGGAGCTGTCGCCGGAACCGGTGTCAAAGTGGCCACAGGCACAGGCGGCGTGGGCGCGGCTGGTTTTGTAGTAGCTGATGATGATACATTCGAAGGTGGTGTAGCTAGCGGTGTTGGTGATGATTGTAATGTGGATGTAGTAGAGGTTGCTGCTGTTGCTACTACTGTCGCTACTGGTGTGGCTGCAGCTGCCGGGGGAGTTGTTGTTGATACCACCGTGTTCGTTACGGTGGAGGTTGGAGGGGCCGAGGCTGAGGAGGTGGTTGAATTTGCAGCAGTTGCCGAGGCAGGCACACTACTGCTACTTGATGTTGTATTGGCTGAATTTGACGGTGGCGTTGTGGTTGTTGTTGCTGCTGGAGTTGAGAATGATGACACTGTCGATGTGACTACATCCTCGACGGCGGGAACCTTCGGCAAGGCTATCGTTTCTGCTACACTGTCCAGATCGAGATCGTCATAAATCAGCTCACTGTCCTCGAATTGTTCAGGATCTTCAATATAATACTCGACGTCGTCTTTGATTGTCTTGATTTGTTCAACATCTAATGTCATATTATCCAACTTCCTAAGAATGGTTTCTAATCTAACAATATGAAACCTATGCTTTAATAAAGAAGATTTGATCTTTTCTATTTGTGCCTCCTTCTCCTTATCACGCTTCTTCTTGAAACTGGCGAGTAGAGATTCAATTTCGCTCTCATATTGTTCTGATTGCAAATTCAGAGCGTTAATGGAGTTGGATAACCATTGATTCATCTCATCCTTCTCCTGTTGTGCCGGATCCAACTTTTGAGCCGCACCCAGACCTTCCTTGCTGTAAGCTTTTGTTTTGGTCTCTCGTTCCACAACTTTGAACCTTTCCATCTGAGTTTCAATCAATTTTCTATTCTCTATTAACTGGCGTTTATCTTTGATATCACTTGACGCTAGCCAAGTCTTGATTTGGTCACGTAGCCTCTGGAGCTTCTTGATTTCTTTCTTGAGATCCGATTCATACTTCTCCTTTTGATTGCTATTGGTTGCATTGTGTACCTTTTGCCAAATGTCTTCAAATGTTTCAACACCCTCAGTTACCTTTTTGAGGCAACGCTCGATTTCGCCCTGTAGCCTCCGTTTGTCGGCCATTCTTCTAAGTGGCTTGTGGTTGTAGTTACGATAATAGTGGTGACGGTGTCACTATGTTTATTTATAATAGAGTTGATAATCTAAACCAGTTATAATATCTATCGAATTTCAAACAAAAATATATTTTGCAGCGGTTTGTGGAATTCTCTAGGGAAGTGTTTTTTAGTCTCTGCCGTTGAATGGTAGTGGCAATGATGGACGCAAAATTGTTGCAGATAGCGAGTGATACAGTGAGAGGCTATGAACTCGAAGCAACTCAAACACACTCTCATAGAGTTTGTGAACACTAACCGAGGTTTCTTGCGATCGATGGATAAAGCGGTGGTAGTGGCGGTGGGCACAAAACACATACAAAAATGCACACACATGATTCGGCGCCATCCTGCAGGCACGAGTCCATTACTGCGTGGACCTCACTCAACAACCTAAGACTACCGGTGAAGGGATTCTAAGAAACGTAGATTATAAAACACCTAAATAATTCATCAGTTTGACATTCCAATTATTTATTACAACTCTTTATGATAGCTAAGAATCTCACAAAATTTTTTAAAATGGTATCATCGCGAAACTTGAATCTCCGGAAAGGGACGATATGCATCGAGGGAAACATAGGATGCGGCAAGACAACCCTACTCAACTTTTTCCGAAAACGCTTTGTAAATGCCGGTGAACTGGAATCAAAAGTTTTCATGGAACCTGTTGAGAAATGGCGCAACGTAGATGGAGAGAATCTATTTCATTACCTGTACAAAGACCCCGCCCGGTATTCACTGGCCTTTCAAACTTACGTCCAATTGACCATGATAAAACTACACACAAAACGACCCAAACTTATGGAACGATCAATCTACTCGGCTCGTTATTGTTTTGTTGAGAATCTATACCAACTCAATTACTTATCAAAGCTAGAGTACATCATCCTCGACAAGTGGTTCAAGCACTTGGTTCTCGCTGGAGATGACACCGACACCAAGAATCAGCTTGAGTTGTTGTCAAAACCCAAAGGTGTTGACATTGATCTGATAATCTATTTACGTTGTCCACCTCAAAAAGTAATGGACCGCATAAGAGTTAGGTCACGAGCAGAGGAGAAGGACATCTCCTATGATTATGTCAAGAGTTTACACGATCTGCATGAAGATTGGCTCATGTCTAACAAATACCCCGTACCGGCTCCAGTTTTAGTACTCGATACCGATTGCAAACAAGTGTCGTTAGAAAAGCTTTATGAGAAAGCAGCCCCCTACATAAGTGGTGAGAAGAAAATTATTGACTCTCCAACAATAATATCCTTGGATGACAAAGATGATATTCATTTATGATTGAACGGATTTTTGACAAAATCGAAGTCTTCGTTTGCTATTTTAGCTACTATATCCTTCATCGGTTCAGGATGCAAACTACCGCAGCCGGACTTTTTAGAATAGACAAGCTGACTCTTAGAGTCAAAGGCCAAAGTTAGACGCGCAATACCTGCTGCGGCTTCCTCCTCAGTTACATCTGCCACATATTGATCATGGATTCTTGTTAAAGTGATCAGATTGGGAATGTCGCAAGTCTCGAATGGACAATACTCTTCGTCATCGGATACAACGAAATCGTTGGCATCTTCCTCGTCGGCGATCAACTTTGGGACCCTTGTATCATACAAGGCAGCTTTGACAGCTCGTGCCGAAAGATCGACAATTTGTGAAATACCACATTCCAGTATTAATATGTCAACATAAATAGCCCAAACCTTGTGGCCTTGCGATATACACAGTGAGCTTCGATCAATAGGCGGTATTAAAGCATTTGATAAAACTGTGATAATTTCTTGAGCAATCTCCTCGCCACCCCCGCGGCCTTCGAGCATGGGGCAGTCGGCATTTATTTCAATGATTCCACATTCGGGCTCCTCCTCTGTAGGTCTCACAACCTCAGCTTTGACTCCTACGATAATATTGCAATTCTTGGATGAGATCTGAGCGCTTCCATTGCAACTTGAGATTATACCGGTGTTTATATGTCGTTTTCTAATATCATAACACGATCTGCCATCCATTCGAAAGTTTTCCATGACTCCACTAACAACCATGGCAATCTCGCCTTCACTGAATAAACCCCCTATCTCCATTCTGGAGGTTGGTTGGTGCAAATATGATGAGTTCAATAGTATCGGAGGTTGATTACAGAACAGGTTAAATATCTGCTCAGATGCAACGAATACAAAACACGTGTGGATTCGCGTCAAAATTTTTGTGAAAGTGCCGTTCTCATAAGTCGGCTAGGAAAGTTGAGTGAGCTAGCGCATGCGCCAAGTTTATTTTATTAGTGCGGACAATGAGCTGTCTTTTTGCTCTTCAGCGTACCTGGCTTGAAGCCGGCAATCTTCTTGCCAGCAGGTGATAGTTGATCAGCTATGGAATCTATCGACTCCTGGCTGCATGAGATCCCATTATTGAGAACTGTGACATGGAAGTATTTGTAATAGAGGAACATGAACAGCATTCCAAAGGCAAAGCCCAAGTAGACTACAAGGATTGAGATTGTCTTGAACCATGTTACTTGGGTCGAGAAGGTCTGACAAACGGTGAACAACAGGTTGTTCTCGACAAACATGATCAGGTAATACAGTCCCATCTTGGCACGTGAGTTGTGCTCCTCAAAGTTGACGTAACAGAAGCAATAGATCCAAGCAGCACCGATGGCAAAGGCGAGCTTCTTGGTCTTGGGAATATTGACCTCATCGCGCAACAGGTTTCCGGGCTTGAAGAGCCATAGGAACATGGTGAACCAGTGAAGTGATAGCATGATTAACATCCAATAGTTGTAATGGACAGCGTAAACGGACAGAGCGGCCACTCGCGACGAAACTGTACCTAGGCGCCATAATAGTTGACTAACGATACCTAACCATGTCAAGACAAATTTGTGCATGAACTTTTTCCTTGCGTATTTTGTGAATGATGCTAGTGCCCAGCAAATATTAAGTAGTGACAAGACTGCAGAGATTATACATAGATTTGTAATTGAGGCTGTGCCATTTTGAAATCCAACCATGTAAGTTAGCAGCAATAGTAATGGTGCTGATTGAACGAAGGCTTGAATCATTCTGAGAAAACACAAGTCTCTCGCCTCCTTCTTGACACGTGTAATATCCTTAACTGGAATAACGAGCATAATATATCGCGCTAGAAAGCCGAGGCAAAACAAGTGAATTGTGGCATCTTTGACTATCGACAGGAAAAACTTAACTTGCACTTCTGTTGCTCCGTCGGGTAACCAAGAGCTGGAGCCACAGGGATAGTTGGAGTGCAAATTCGAGTGATACCTCCTGCCACATTTCTCCTCATCCTCTAGTTCCTCGTGAGCGTCTCGTTTTCGCTTACATTCCTCAAGTTTCATCTTATAAATCCATTTGAATGACATTGGCTGACAAATAAAGTTAGATGCAGCCACAAAGGCAGCCCCAATCAAAGACCAATATTTGTTTGGTGCATGATAGTAGAGTGCAATTAGTGCAATAATATTGAAGGTGTTCTCACAGAAATAAATGATCATTGAGATGAGATTGAAGATGAGATCGCAGATGGGCAAAAATTCTGGCGTCTTGAGGGAATGGGTTGAGGCTAGTGCTGCTCGTTTAGTGCTGAGCTTTGGGTTTAGTGTGGCCGATGGTTGGTTGTGCAAATAGTAGGCTGGCGCTGGTGCTAGGCGGCCAACGTTTGAGACATTATCACATGAGAGTTCGCCAATAGATGGATTGAACAGGTAGGAGTGCGACAAGTGGTTGCTTGAGGCGAGTTTGTTGTAACTCTTACTAATATTCTCGTCAATTGACCAGATGGAGTTGACGTGAGTTGGAAAATGGGTTGAGTTGTTTCGTGAGCCATGATGACTTCCCGATTGACGGTGATGAGTGTGATGGTGGTGATTTTGATGGTGAGAACCAACTACACTTGCTGCTTGATTTGCGGCTGCCAACGCGGCGGCCGTTTGCGAATTGACAAAATTGTGCTGATTGACCACCTGGTTGTGTTGTTGCATACCCGCCGTCGTAGCTAAGTTGTTCGAGATACCCGGCACCGAGACCACTACGCCCGCCGACATGGACTTGGTGTGACAGGCAAACTGGCGAATCATTGGGTTTGGCGGCGGACCTAGTGGATGCTGATGCTGCTGTTGTTGCTGGTTGTGGTGTTGATGGTGTGGTTGTTGCTGGTGAACGGCGTGATTCGACGATGAGTTGTTTCCATTTGAAGCCGAATGGTTGTGGTGGTGGTGGCCGTTAGTGTTGGTCGAGTTATTTGAGGGCCAAATTTGCCCTCGACTCTGAGATTGGTGTTGCTGTTGTTGATGATGATGTTGTTGTTGTTGTTGCTGCTGCGGCTGTTGCTGCTGCGGCTGTTGCTGATGTGGTTGGCTAATGTTGTTGCTAGACATGACCAAAGCAGTTGAAGCCGGAGAGACTCTCGAGGAAACCTGATGCGGCGGACTTGAGGTGGACATGGAATTGCGCGACTGATCGGATTGCGGAGTCGTGGAGGCCGATGAGGAGTCTTGTTGCTGCTGTATCGCTATCCTCTGATGCGGTTGAGGTTGATGCTTTCGGTTGCTGGTGTTTGTTGCTAGATTTTGCGGCATAAATTGTGGATGGTGAATCATTTTCCTGAAGTGATATGTTCTTTGCTATCGCACGTCTTGCTGCCTCTGCCACCTGTTGCTAGCGGCAGCTTATTCTTCTTTTCTGTTGCCTTTATATTGATAATGAGACAGTTTATGTTGATTTTGTTTTTGTTTTTCTTGTTGTTATATATCCTATTCGATGAGAATAATTTTAATTAAACTCTTGCATTGTGGCTTCCGCTCACTTACTCGCCAGCTCGAGTGTCGCTCGTCTTGGCTGCTGATGGTTTCGATTTGCGTGTGTATGTGTGTCGCGCGAATATTGATTCTCAGGTACCGAATGCACAGGTAACAATAATAGGCCACTGGTCACTCTGCTCCGGTGTGCGCGATGCAAAGCGATGCGATCGGGCCCGTCGCTGTTCCAGCCTCCGAATGCTGCTACCTCGAATTCGAATCTCGAAACCTGCGAGTCGCGAGCGCAAATCCGCTGAATAAGCAGCCGGGAGAAGTGGACTTGGAGGGGGCAGCGAGAGTTTGGCGGCGATAAGATTTGGTGGCCTGTGTTCGAGGGAAACTGAGAGTGAGAGAAAAAAGTTTGTGGATCCTCGCGAACCTTCAACGGCGCACTCATCTCAACTCTACACTGTACACTAAACTCAGCGACGAGATGCGAGACTCAAGACTCTGAACTGACCAATAGTTTGGTGGGCAGAAGGCGAAGCCAACACTAACGCTGGCGCAAATTCCAATCCAATCCGGCAACAGTGGAGCTCGCGCACATTCACTTTGCTTTGTGTCCCCTATAGTGAACATTGATGCTGCTGTCTCTCGCATCCCACACAAATTCGCTTTCTCCCTCTATGCCGCCGGCCGGCTGACCAGCGAACCAGCGGCAACCAACTTGCACTGTGAACTGAGGAACGACGCGCTTTCGCCCGGCGCACACTGCGGCGAAAGCACCAGCCCAACTGGCGGCTCTGGTATGCGAGGCTCGCAGTTTGCAGACAAAACGCTCGCTTTGGCCGCCCGGTCGCCCCAAAGTCTTGCCTGCTCCTTGGCTTTGCTTTAGATCGAGGTTCACCGGGCTGGCGGAGTTTGCGCGCCGTCGCTGTTGCTTGGCCGAATCGATAGCGCAAATGAAGCGAAGCAAGTGGAGGACCAAGTTGGAGCGCGAGTCGAGCCAAAGCAGCTGTGCCAACAGCAACCACCACAATCACCTCCACCAACTACAACAACAGCAATCTCTGGGGCAGACGAGACGCGCGGTGGTTGTAGTTGTGGTTGTTGTTGTAGTTGTAGTTGTAGTTGTAGTTGTAGTTGTAGTTGTAGTTGTAGTTGTAGTTGTAGTTGTAGTTGTAGTTGGGGCCACAGTAATAGCAACAACAACCACGGCGAGCGAACTTTTGCCGTCGGTCCAATCGGCGCTTCGTAATCTCTGCCTAAATTTCGGCTCCTCCTCCTCCTCCTTATCCCGCTTTGCTAGTCCCCCGTCGCCGTCATCTTACACCGACGCTTAGTACAAATCCAACGCGACGCAACCGAATTATTTAATTCCCTCTCGGATCTCGTCGCCTTTAGTGGGATATAAGACGTGGACCCTGCTTACAGTGGCCATCGAGGAGCTCACTTGTTGGCAGTGATGGTGTTGTTGTCGTCGTTATATGGTGGCACTGCCTCGGATTTCGATGTTGAGCATTCATTTTACTGCCATTTTACTCCGCAATCAAGACCAAGAAAGAGAAGAGGACGCAAATTGAGCCTCTTGAGCTTGTTGCGTCGTGCTCTTTGTCGTAGTCATCGCCACTTTGCAATGCTTATGTAAGCAGACAAGCAAACAGAGAGCAAGTTGTTATTATCATCATCAGCGATAGAAACCAAACGAAGGACGAGCAAGCAGATTACACGGCCACAGTTCAGCAGCAGACTACTAGAGGAGAGCAACTACTAGAGCATTCACTCGTGGGGCGCCAAAGTTGCCGCCTCGAAGGTTGCCCCGAGTCCAGATGGAATAGACCGCAATGGAATTTGGGTGTTCGTTCGGTTCGCTCAAACCCCAAAGTCGCAATTTTGTGCCCCTCTGTTGACGCCTCGAGTTTGCTTGGTCGCTTAGATTGCGCCGAAGTTGGTTGCGTAAGAGTCGGTGATGAGATGTGCCAACACAATGCGCCGCCTTTCAAGTTCGTAAAGTTAGCTCGACGATGAGCTTAAATTGATTCGAGGTAAGTGGACAGCGAGCAAAGAGGCGCCTATACAAAAGAGAGTGACACCAGATGAAACTTTGAATAGAAGTAACCTGCGCCCTGGTGGTTTATCTTGCCATAAAGCGCAAAAAACTCCCGGTGGAGCGCGAAAAGTTCATGCACCATATTGGCCGAGAGGGAGAACAAAACGGAGCCCTAAAGCAAAGTCACTAGCGGCCACCAGATGTTCCTTTTCCTCTCTTGTTGCTGTTGGTGTCTCTTTCACCGAAGCAATCAATAGAATTGAAGGTCGCGACTTGCAATCAACTTGGTCATTGGGTCAGAGGAGCAAAATTTACGCTCCGCTCGCCTTCAAGTCGGCAAAAAGTCAAATATTCAAATGCCTTCGTTTTGGTGTTCAAATAAATTCTCGTGCAGATTACTGCGAGCGCTCAGGTGAACAGTGGGCCTCAGTGCATTTGGTTCAAGTGAGAACAGCAGCATTACTTCTGTGCTCTCGCTCAGTGGCGACCGCAATGGCCGCCGCATATGAATGCTCGAGTCTCGAGTAAGTCAACTGAATGGACTTCGATAATGACAAGCTCAATGCTCGTCGGCAGTGTGATTGTAACACTACGCGACTTCCAGTAGAAACGCGAGCGCCGATATCTTGCGCTACATTGCCGACTACCAACGACAGACATTCCCCAAGGCCAACAACCCCACAGTCCGCTACGAGGAGAGAGTTGGGAAAGAAGACATCCGGTGTTCTGAGGAGGTGGCTGGTTTCGTTCAAATTTTGGTGGCAAATTAGAGGAATTCTTGGGCTAGCGAGTTGTGAGCGCGAGTTTTAGGCTCCAAGAGTTGCGAGTACAATGCTATCGCCGCCGCCGCCACTTGGCCACCACCGACGCCTCTGCTGCTGGAGATGAGGCTTCAAACTATTGGTATTGGGGCGCCAGCTCAGGTAAACTCGCTGCTTGCTCATGCCAATGGAATGCCGTCGGTCGATTGCTCGGCTCGCATCCACAGCCAACCGGCTGATCTCTTCACTTTGGCAACCAATAGCTAAAAGCTGGACGCTCATCAGTTATAGGCGGTGTTTTTCTTTTTTGTCAAAATGTCGTCAAAATGCTAACTATGCCATAAACGATTCCGCGGACAAGCAATTCCAAGCCAGTTAATGGATTCTATGCGCGTTGCCTGTTTGCGAACTGGCATTTTGGTCTCTTTCTTCAATTATTACCTCCCTCCCTTCAAATATTTTGTGTTACCAATATCAATATTGTCATTATTACCAAAATAATCGTTGGGCTTGTTGAGAGGATAGAAAACTCATCCACTAAATCTCGCTTTAAAACTCCACCAAAGTGAATATAAACAAGCGGCCGCCCCAGCGCCCTAGCTGGCTCCTCGCGGTTGCCCAAATATGCCTACAACTGGTCACCTGATTATTGTTGATCATGTGGTCAGCGCCTAGTGAGATGGGAAAAGAGCAAACAAACCGTCACGATTGTTTCTATTTCTTAGTCGCAAGTTAGAACCGGCTAAGCTCCATTCTTTATTCGCCACTACTTGTTGCTCCTCTCGACCTCAATGCCAACGAGAGAGATCGCCGGAAACGACCACCACCAGATTCTCTCATGACTCGATACCCAGAACTCGCTCTTAGGCGCTAGCACGTCGATTCTCGTTGACCGCCCCATCTAGCGTCGGTCAAGCCTCATAGTATCCCAAGACATCGTTCACCATAAAGCTTCCGATAGATATCTAGACTGACTACATTTGAAATTGATCTGAGAATATTAGGATGAGGATTGGAAATTTTGGGAATCTTTCTTATTCAAATGGGAGGACGTTCTCCTAGATTCGGGTCATCAACAGGTGGATAGGAGTTGGAGTGAGTAAATGCCCAGTTGAATTTGTCTCTGTAACGACTTACGGCCGCTTGTAACAGACTAGTCATCAAGTTCTTCTAGAAAGCTATCACAATACTATGTATTGCTAATCCTCAATTTAATTCTTATCCTCGCCCTTCAGACTGCAACATATCCACATTGTCATCTCATCATTGAGATGCGGCGGCGGTTTATGCTTTTGCATATCCTCCAATCTGAAAAAGTCTATGATTGGGGCATGGAAACACGACCTGTTGCGCATGTCCGATGAAGGGACTGTCTCATATGGAGTTGGCATGATTGCCTTGAGCGATTTCTTGAGGACAAAACTTTGATGAGTGTCTATCCAACGGACAAGCAATAACTTTTTTTCTTTATCTAATAGACCAATGAAATTGCGGAATAGATCATTCGTGACTATGATGGTTCTGGGATCCAGAGTGGCTGCATATAATTGGAACAGATCGTCTTCGCTAGTGTTTTTCGAGAAAAAATAATGAATTTTGTTCTTCTTGAAGAAATCCAAAAGCCCAGGCCATCGAATCATGTGATCTTGTCCGATGACTAGAATTTTTCTGTAATTTTGAAGAATGCCACTCCTTATCAAGGTGTTCACGAGAACCTGTGTCATTGAACTTGCAATATGTGACTTGATTGTAAACTCTTGATTGTCTTTGGTCATCTTCTTCACTATGACATCGTTGCTATGATAAGCTACATTCAATCCATCTACTACACAATCGATAGGTTTTGGATCGAGTTTCTTGAGCTGATCCATGAACTCTTGGAATCTAGCGACCTCTTCAGGGTCAGTGTTGAGGTACAGACCCTCGGATTTGCCGCGTACGAGCAAATCTTTAATTGCCTCGTTGAGGGTGGCAGTTAATGACTTGTCATAGAGTGGGACAGTTTGATTGCAACTGGTGCATCGGCCAGAGTGTTTGATAGTAATATTCTTTGCGACTCTAAAGCCAAAATCATCCAAAGCTTGAATAAAATCCAATTTGTGTTTTGTGATCAGCTGGACTCTTTCCTTCCGGCATATGTCAAATAAATCGACCAAATGATTCCATATACTTTCTTGAAGTTTCGCCTTCTTCTCTGAGGTTAGAGTATCACCTTTGTATAACAATGCAGCCTTGTTCAAAGCCTTCGCTATTGGATCCCAAATTCTTATGTTGACGACTCTCTGGTTGAGTAAACCAAGTTTTAGAAGCTTATTGGCCATATCCCACTGGCCAAATTTGTAGACTGAGATCAAGATGTCCGTGGGCACACGTATCACTGGATTGGATTCATCGCTCTCAGCTGATAATTTGATAAAGTGATTGCAAACTGCCTCACAATTTGCAGCGTTACTATCTGCTACATCAATGCATAACTTATTAAGAGAATCTTCCGTAATATCCGATGCCTTTCTATTGAAGAAGTTTAATAACTCGAGGCACTTTCTACCGAACAAGTTTGACTCGGATTCTTCTAGTGTCCTGGTCAAATGAGCTAGGTAATGGCAATATTGTAATCCTATATATTTGTTCATTACTCCCAATTTGATATAGTTTATGACTGCGTCTGGCGTGATGGTTAGCCGATGGACTCCTTCTTCTATCGTTGGATCGAGAGTCTGGATCAGGGGAAACAAACATTTCTGGTCCGAATCTAAATTGTCTACATGCCTAAATCCAAATCCTCCTAAGACGAGTTCTCTATTTTCTTTATTATTTAAGAAAAACGCATCGTTTCTTGCTGGTTTCCTAACTTTGAAACTCGTGCTACCCTGAGATTTATGGCGACGGCTCAGTAGAAATACTCGAGACACAAATAAGATCGGCCTCGTTAGCTTGGAAAACATACTTAATAGGGTTCAAATTTAACAATACCATTCTATCGGATTTCATGGAAAGTGGCCATTTCAAGTTGCAAAACGTGACCGCTTTGTTGTTGTTGTTCGAACTTCGAATCCATGTGCGTTCGAGCGTCGGCGGTACTCAACGAGCATTCGCTGGTAGGCGTGCAGTTTACATCCCGGCTGAGTCGGCCCGCCTCGTATAGAAACAGCGCAATGTTGACTCTGTCATTATCATTTGTACACGTTGTCAAAAGACAATTTCATTACCTTTATCAAGCAAGGTAGGATTCTCTTTTTGGTTCCACTTCAAGTCCTATTATCTCATCTGGCCTTGTATGAGATCTTCTTGCAGATTGTTCACGTATTAGCAACCTTATGTTATTGAATTTACATATTCTTCCTAAATATTTTGTTACCGAGCAAAAAGTGTTGACGGCAAGATGATAATTCCAAACATAAACATCAATGTAAATCTTATTGGAGCGTTGTTCCTCATGTTATGCTCGATTCTTCAATTTTGTCATACGATTCGTTTCAATATACAGCCGCATACTAAGAGATGTCTGACACACGAGATGTACCCGAACCAACTTGCGGTTGGTGAATACGAAGTTCCTAATGTGGCAGGCCAAATAATTGACATGAAGATAACTGACTCTCAGGGACATGTTGCTCTGAACCGTGATAAAGTCTCTGGTAAAGGTAAATTCGCCGTAACTTCAGAAAAATCCGACTTTTACGACCTCTGCTTTACCTATTCAGCAGATCCCACGAGTAATCACCAATCAGAGGCTATTGAGATTTATGTCGACTATCGTGTTGGAGCTGATGCGAAGAAGTACGAAGCGATTGACCATGATAAGATGTCACAACTAGAGCAAGACTTGAACAAGATTAACGACTTGACCAATTCTATCATAGTCGATTTTGCCTACCTCAAGAAGCGCGAAAAGGAGATGAGAGACACAAACGCCTCGACAAACAATAGATTGTTTTACCAAACTATCACATCTGTCGTCATCCTGCTAGTTTTGACAACTTGGCAAATTCTATACTTAAGAACATTCTTCAAGGCTCGTAAGCTCATTGACTAATTGAGTGCAATCCAAGATATTAAATTATTGTTCACAACCTTGTTCCCATAAAACAAGGTTAGAAATCAAACTATATAAACCATCGATAATTATTGCTGGCCTGACAAGCCAGCAATAAACATAAATTTATGTACAGTGAAGGTACTGATATAGAGACGTACAATTTGATTTCACGATATCAAAATTTAGTTAGTTTACTTAAGTGCCAATAATTCAATCAGTATGATGTGATCGAAACACCTGTTACTTCGTTGCATTTTTTACATTTCGTCGCGTATATTACAATGAATCTTTGAGATTATAAAGCTCTCAAAAATTAATCCAAGTTTTCGTGACTTGGAATCCGAACAGTGAGCTTGTACTCCTTTGGTTTGTTCATGTTGTTCCTCGATAAAATCCTAGCCCACCCAATTGAATTTTGAAGGGAGTTGAGTATTCTCTTGGTTGAGATTATTGGATTTCATACTTCTTTTCTTCTGCGCTTGCAATGACTACCTGTAGTTACCATCCCTGACTTAGATTCAACACTCAAATCTTCTCAAAGCTGTGGGTTATGGGGTACTCCAAATAGCCATGGCAAGGCGCTGATAACTGCAATAACTGTCATGATTATAAATGAGAAAAAGTCGTTGTACATGATGCGACCGCCAAAAAGATCGTTTGGCAGGCATCCATAGAGATTCTTGACGTCTCGACACTGACTGCTGGTTGTTAGAATAGGGATAGCTGCTAGACAAAAGTAGAGCAGTGGCTTGAACCAAACTGGACCCTCCTCGTTGAGATAAATCGACGAGATGATTGTGAATCTCCAGAAGCCAAAGCCCCAACAAATAATGAATATAAAGAGGAGTATGAGCCAGAGAACGTGTAGCATCCTGTGGGTAAAGACTAGCATGTAGATGGAAATGGCAATGCTTAGATAGGCCATCACGTAGAGCAACTTGGCTAGCTTATCCGAGAAGCAGGCGGCCTCGGTGACGAGCGCGAAGACGCCTCCCAACCTAATGGTGAAATTAGAAGCTTAGTTAGATCTATGTTTCTTTGGTGTGTCCGAAAGAGAGAAATATCATTTAGGTTATATTGATAGACTACTTACAGATTCATGAGGATGGCGCATAGCACTATTGTTAAACCGAGTGGATGAACTGCGGTGTATTGTACTGCCTCGCCATTTGGATTAACAGTAACCTGAGTATAAGCAATGATTGTGTCCATCAACAGGTAGAGATTCCAAATGATTAAGGGGATGGCCAAGAGGCAAATGATTAGATGAATCCAAGGTATTGGCGAATTCCAATTTGTCTTTGCTCGACGATAATACAAGTCGGGTGAGTTTGTTAGCGGTCCAAGGCCAATAACGCCGCTTCGTTCCTCGACAAAATACGTGTCGTGCATTCTGATTGATTGATTAGGTAGTGATATTTGAACCTTTTTTGATTAAAATACTGAGTCTATTAACAATTCAATGGATTCCTCTCACTCCGCATGAGTCAATTGATTTGCAGTTAGTGATATGAAGACAATATTATTCAGTTAGTTGATTGATGGTGTGACCTTGCAATTTTGTGAGCTACTAATAGTGATGAAATTCCCTACCCCCTTGCAAATGACTTTGAAATGATGAAATCAAAAAGCAAATTAGGGTTGATTGTTTTGATTGGATGGGTCTGAGGGTAAGCAGGTTAAAATTACCTCACCTTGAGAGAAGTTGTGGAGTTTTGGGCGCTACTTTGGCTGCAAAAAGTAAGGCACATATGCCTAGTCATTTTTCCTTCGACTAACGAAAGTGAGCTGCACGTTCGGATTCAGCAAGCAATAGCAATGGCGATACACGCAGATAAATCGAGCAACAAGCTGGAAAACAGGCACTGCCTCTGGAAACACTCTCTCTCTCTCTCTCTCGATTGCGGTGGCGCCCTCAATGGCTGGCCAAAGTTACAGCTCTCTCTTGCTCTCCTACTCTATGGGAGTTGTGAGCCAGAAAACTAGAGGCCAGCGAAGCTCGAGAGGATTTCGAGCTTGTTGTTTCCACTGCCGTTGCTCGCAATCTCTCGCCTGGTGTCGCCATCACAGTTACCGTAGCTTTCGCTCACTTAGTTACTCTATGGGCCATTGCAAAGTTAGTCATTGAGACTCAAGAGCGCATATGTTTGTTGTAGAGTTTGGGCCAAGCTTTTCTTATCGCGAAGTTGGCAGAGTCGTGCAGAATTGGAAGGCGGCGCTTCGACTGGCATCTTGGCGCCTCCACAAGCTTGAGTCTTTGGCTCCATCATCGGGGTCGGCGTTGTTGTTGCTCGGCCATCCAATCGGCAAGCTGTTGGCTTGCTCGTCGCCATCGTCGTCGTTCGGTGCGCAAGCTCGCGGGGCTACCCAGGAAGCGGGCGAGCTATCGGGAGACACACCAAAACACACGAGCAGTCAACTTTCTCAGGCTCAAGCTCAAGCTCAAACTCAAACTCAAATAAACTCCACTGGACTTGGCTTTAATTGAAAGAAGGCAAGCGGTCGGCGTGGGCGGGTGTTGGCCTGTTAAGGTTCGCGCGAGTAGCTGCCGGTACCTCGTCAGGTACGCCTCGCCCAACAAGCTCAGTAGCGGCAACAGCAGCTGCAACGACTACCACCACGACGATGAGTACCAAGAACCACAAGCAACATTAGAGAAATTATGAAATTTGAAATTATCGGCCAAGATAAGAAAAAAAATACAACCGTCGAGAGGTGGATTCGAACCACCAACCTTTTGGTTAACAGCCAAACGCGCTAGCCGATTGCGCCACCCCGACAATGAATGATTACCGGGGCCACTTGTGTGTTGCATTGTCTAGTCGACTCGGCGACAGAGAGAAAGTACATTCACTATATTTATTGTATCAAATCAAAAGCACATAGCCGGTTAAGTAATCAAAAATTATCGCATCAGCTGAAATGCAACATCCTCGGATTCAGTCATTACCGGGATACCTGTATGACGCCGCGATTCAGTATATGGCCTGATTGAGAAGTTGGGCAACAGAACTTTAGGTTGGGGACTAGCCAGTTCATCATTGTTGTTATTATAGTATGCAGGTTTGATTGACCTCATGCTCAGCCGCTTCTGCCGGTGTTCTTGTAAGGGGCTCTTTACTGGTTGGTGCTGCTGCTGCTGCTTCGGTTGATGTTCTTTTGGTGGACTCTGGACTAGTAGTTGCGGCTTTTGTTCTTGTTTTTGCTCCTCTTCAATATGATCCTCTGGCTCCTCCATAGATCTATTCAGGACAGCTAACGGATGCGACTTGATCTGAGACAAGTCAAACTTTATCGGTGTAGGCGGCGCTGCCGCCATTTGGGGTGACCTATCGCTCGCCATAGCTCCCAATGACAGTTGATCTTGTAGTAATCTAATAAATTAATCCCGCTTTTGGGTCAATGAGATGCGATTGTTTTCTAGGATATTAAGTTAGAATTCGCATATATAAACGGACGGACGGTGTATGTTGATTATTTTTTATTGGCTAACTCTTGCGGCAACGGGTGCGACTTTCTCTTTTTCTCTTCCAGGCAATAGGATACAAGCAACAGGTTTTCACATCGAAATGAAAAAAGAGATTGATCGCTTGCAAGAGCACGCACCGTATGATGGTAAATGGACGTCTCCTGTGAGCTTGTCACTTGTTGCTTATCTGGAGATCTGCCTCGACCACCACTAACACACTGACATGGATTCTCAACTCACGTCCTAAGAAACCAACAACAGCCCTGAAATCTAACAACCACCCAATAGACAGCCAAACGAGCAACGGTGGCTAGATGTTACGGCAACGACAGAGGCATTCACAATAAAATGAATGAGTGCGAGTTATCAGCTCCATAAAGCAACTTGTGCCAATTTGCGCGCGTGCCACCATCTAAATGATTGTATCCTCTTCTGTTGTTGGCGTTGTTGTTAGATAACTATTTAACTAATATAAGCCTTGAATTTCTTACACTCTACTCATTTGATGGTCTCTGGCACCACGCGAAGCCAGATTTCATCATAGCTACGCGTAGCTGGCGGCGGGTCGGCTTGTAGCGGCAAGAAATAAGAACTAACTCGCGCATTTGTAACAACAAATCCAATCAAATTAAAACTCGAATTGCATGCAAGCTAATATAGCACTCAAATCAAACTAAAATTAATCTTAATGGACTCTCTCACACAAGTATCACATAGGGAGTGTGTGACGCGAAACGGAATGAAAGGGTTGCTTTAAATCACACGGTCACTGGTAGAGTTAGTTAGGGTAACGAGAGCAGGGGTCACGATACCCGAACAGGAAACAATCTTTCGAATCGCATGACCATTTGCCATAAATAAACTGCAACAGGTAGCCAATTATTAACTCACCACATATTACGGTGAGCTTGGATCAATTCTCGACTAGCCCTCTAATGATTCGGCGCTCAAGTTTTCAAGTTTCGGCGCTGGTTGAGATTATAACTTATTGACCCAGTAGATGGCACCAGCTAACCAGGAGACATTTATGAGACAAAATTCTAAACTAAATTCGAGACTCGATAGGCGGATCAACAGGTGCGATGCCGCCGATTTAGTCGGTAAAAAGTTATTATTGCTAATCAAAACAGATGTTTACCTCTGCTAATGTTAGATGGAGTGACGTACCTCTTTGCGGTCATTCGTTTGTCATCACTCATGAGGCTAGCAATTACAGAAGAGATGATGGAGAAGACGCTAGATTAATCTATGCAAACTGGCCGAGTTTAAGCTGTAACTTATTGATTGAAATCTCACCGTTGGCGGAGTCTAGCAACCTGTTGCTGTTGCCGCTGCCATCACCTCTGCTCGCCACTCCGAAGGCGGCAACTACAGAAGAGTTTGAAGCTTGGAGATTGAGGCGAGCGATTTCGAGGAGCCGGCAGATCAATGGATGAAGATAAGCGAAACTTCTCCTGCCATTCACATAAATTGCATTCACCCTTAATCTTTGGGATTAAGGGTAAGATTTGATGATATCATCGAGTCGCCGAGTGACCCTCTGCTCCATCAATTTGATAGGAACACCTGAAATCCACTTCGGATTTTTCCCTTGCTGGAGTTGGCGAAAGATTTGGCTTGTTATAAGTGCGATAAGTCTATTCCGGTAAAATGAGATTAGAGAAGAAAGAAACGGATCAAATTTACAAGTAACTCACGATTCATTGGAGATTTTGGTGGCCAAGTTTCTGGAGCTCTTGTTAAATCCATTCTCTGAGAGTTTCAAGTCACTTTCACTTTCAGTTCATAGATGAAAGTTCAACGATAAAACAATTAGAAAATTTACTAAGACTGCGTGACAGGTAGTGTGCTCAATGTTTGTAAATTCGATGAGGCACTTACAATTCGACGATAATGTAATACATAACTGAGTATCCAGCCGCCAGAGGTCGTTAAGGTTCTACTCTAGATGTGGTCGACTCACATGATCGTGAAGTTCAAGTTTTTACCAAAGTTCGTGTGAGACGAAAGTGATACAGGCGAACTTGGCATCTGAGACTCACTTATGAGGTGGCTTGAGGCTGGGCTAAGAGTTTGGTTCATTAGTGTGCTAATTTGATTCTAAATTTATCATACATCAAGAAAAGATGTACTGGCAAAGAGGAGGAAACTAGCTCGCCGGTGTTTCCATAAGGTAACTTGGTCATTTTAATTAGCTCAACTCTCTCATGATTTCAAGTGGTCAGCAAAATAACGAAACTCAGAGTTGGATTTAAGAGTGTAATTATAATATAATATAAGCCAATATTTAGTATCTTTTATCTAGATGTAATGTTCTCAGGATTTGGAAGCAAACAAGTTGTTAGTTAACACACAATCAATCTGATACAATTATTTATATACTATGCGACAATCAAGCGGCCACTTGAGATCATTGGTCTCACTTCCTATTTGCGGATCTTGGTTACCGATATATGAATAGTCTCGAGGGAGATTATATTACACTAGAGGGGGCATTGAAGAAAGTGGAGAGGAACAGAGAGAACAATGGCTTCATCAATGACTGTCTAATTTCGGACAACTCGATGCGTCGGATCTTATTTTGGTAAGATCAACTTTTTAGATGGCGAGCTCATTGTGTTGGCAAGCTAATTCTAGTTCTCTCTCCCCCTCTGGCCATAACATCATCGAGCGGCCGACGACCCGCGAGTTTTCTCTTTCTCTATCTCGCAGCACCTTCTCGCTTTACACTGACAGTGCCAATAATGTTACTCAAACTAATGGCATGATAAGCGCGCTGGCTACTGCAACTGGCGAGCGAGCGGGTGTATCGAGACCAAGGATTCGCTAAATCTGACTGATGGCTTTGGGGCTTGGTGTTGAGCTCGACTCGTTGGCAGGCATGATGGAAGCGATTGGAGGAGCGAGTTAAAGTGGCAAATATCAGAAGAGGAGCCGCCAGATTGAGTGTCTGAACAACAATGGCAACGATGATGATCCAACCGCCAGCCACTACAAACCCAGCAGTCGAGATTTGATTCGGACTAATTCGCAGCAACAGTGGCCGCCGTTGCTGGTGTTGCGGCGGATGTGCCACCGAAGCTTAGCCCGCCACTTCTAATGCAACTCAACTGCAAATGCCCCCACCACAAGAGTGGCGGGGCGAAACTTTTGTCGAGCGAGCTCCTGATGGCCGCTAACTCGGTGGTTGCCATTTGAAGCGACGCCAGCTGAGGTGGTTGTAAAACAAGCATATCGTGCGCCTGTGATTAACAGCGCCAAAATCAACGCCGCAAACAACCACGACGATTATCATCTGCGACGAAGTGTAATTACAGCTCCCATCCAATCTAACAAGCGGCAACTCTGCCACTTGACTTAGTGAGAGTTCGTCAAAAAGGGAGCGCCGCCGAAAGTGGGAGTGCGAAACAATGTGACTGATGTCGCCGGCGCCGCAACTTGCCCCCACTGTCAATTCCTATCTCCAGTCTCTCGGCTCTCTGGTGGCGACCCTCTCGCTTTTCCACTGGACGAAGGTGGTGGCTACAACTATCGTTAAAGTTTTAGTTGTAGTCATAGTTATACTTGGGCATCGTCTAGCGGCGAGCTTGTGGCTGGCGACGCCTTTGAAGCATCGGCTAGCCAATAAGTTATAATCAGTAAGGGCAAGTCTGTGTGCTCAGTTGCCGGCAAGAGCAAGCTAATCAGCTAGCACGCCGCTTGACTTTTATCCTCGCTGATGGACTCATTAATTTGGATCTCTTTTTTCGGACGAATCTGGCACCACCGCCGCCACAACCACCACTAGCCTCGCAGAAGTCATGATGATCATTCAAACTTGCGTCGGTTGGCATTACGTCTGGCTGGTGGCTCTACTCACTCCTTTCGCGAGCGATATCAAAACCAAGCGCCGAGCTGAAGGCTGGCAGCTTTCGAGTTTTCGACGACGACGACGACGGCAAGCGAGCGACCACCGAGTAGAGAGTCGAAACCGCCGACCAGTCAACAAGTGGCCGCCGTCGGCGGCGTCGACATCGGCGAGTGCCACTTTAAGGCCGGCCGAGGGGACGGAAATCCTTGTTCGTTGCTCGCTAGTAGCTCGCCAGTTAGCCACCAAGACCGAAAATTTGGAATGTCAGCTGCCTCATCGGAGTCGTTGCCGCAGAACTAGAGTCGAATTGGCGAGGACAAAACTCCATTTGGGCAAAATTGTCGCACTTTTCTTTTTCTCTCTCTCTCTCTCTTGTGACTTTACTGGCCAAAAGCTCGACGAGTTTCGGCTTGGAGCTAACCAAGCGGCGCAACAGTTATAAGTTCGAACTTCGAAGTGGCTGAGCGACACCACCAAGTGGCGCGCTGCTTTTGTCGCGCTGTTTTGTGTTTGTGCAACAGCAACAACAACACCAATACCAACACCAACTGTAGCGACAAGAAGCAAAAGGCAAGCGCATACAAAATTGCCTACACAATATTATGTTGTTACTCTTCCATGGAATCTATTGGCCGCCGGCAAGTTGTCGCTGTTGTTGCTAGAATTCGAGGGGCAAACGAGCTAACTAACTGCCCAAGCTGGACCTTTCTTTCTCCGTCTCCATCCCTGTGGCTGTTGATGTCCATGTTGCGCAACTTGCGAGCGAGTTAATGGATTCTCCGCTCGCTGGCCACTTGGCATACTTGTCTCTCTATCTCTCTCCCGCTGACTACATTTTCCCCATTCGGCGACATCTTGTGGCTGCGAAGCTCTCGGCGGCCATCGCAGCTACTCGTCGTATTATCGCGCGGTATTCCAACACAACACTCGATTCCCTATGTCTAACCAACTGGATGTGGTAAGTAGCGCAGTCATTGGTTATATGGTTACTGCTGCTGCTTTCTACACTGCAGGCGCAACAACAACACCAACAGCAAGACAGAAACGGCAAGCTAGTTGGCTGTCTACTCGCTCGCTCGCGTGTGCCGAAAGTTTTGTTGCACAGGAGTTGCGCCAGTCCAGCTTGAGTGGCAACAAGTGCAGCGACGGGGGCGGCTCTAAGCGGCGCAGAAAACCAGTGGCGCTGTGCGGCGGCTTACAAAGAAACGCTCTGCGCCGAGCTGCGTCCATCTAGCTAGCCAAAGCCAAGCGAGCCAAAAGCAACAACTCGCAAAAACAGCAACAACAACTACCACTACTCAAATCCCAACCGAAGCCCAGTTTTCCACTTCCACTTCCATTCCCACCAAACCAGCCAAACGACTTCTCTCCTTCGACTGCCATGGCGACCTTTTTAAGCAAATATTTTTCAATTACAAATATCAACGAATTACTAGGCTCTTCGTTGGCGCAGATTGAAGACAAACTTGATTATATTGTTGTTATTTCAGGTACTCTATTTTTCATCTCACTCTACACGTTTTTGTTTAGATTTGCAACAAGCAAGTAAGCGATTGATTGAGTCAGCGTAGTTTAGTTTTCTAGCTATAAGAGTTTTACGTTGCCAGCAAAGGCAAGTTAGTTGCTAGCGGGACGAGGCGAGGCGCAAAGAGCTAGCAAGTTTTTGTGGCACTATCAACGAGTTGAATGGTGGATTAGAAATCGATTTCGAAATATAAACTGAACTTGAACGTAACACACACACACACATAGAGTCTTATGAAAACAAATCGCAAGTTTCTCAAGTTTTGTGTTGATGTCATCGATTACAGCGACAAC
The DNA here is from genome assembly GCA_015350385.1 of Aculops lycopersici. Lineage (NCBI taxonomy): Eukaryota > Metazoa > Arthropoda > Arachnida > Trombidiformes > Eriophyidae > Aculops > Aculops lycopersici. The sequence continues at coordinate 9,944,797 of WNKI01000001.1, read as the reverse complement.
AAGTAACCTGAAACTCGAAGAAACCATAGCAAACGGAAGAGAAGCCTCGAGGTGAAGGGAAGAAAAAATCACAGAGGAGAAGACAAGAGACAAGAAAAGAAGCGACAAGTTCAAGGGAGAAAGCCGATCAAGAGCAGGTAAAGATCGAACTACAGACGCAATGGGTTGCGTGAAGGTAATTGTTAGGCATCTCGTCGGCCTATTGGCATTTTTCACATGGGTAAGTGGCTTATTCTTTGTAGTTGCATGAGAGTAAAGGAAAAAGAAGATTCAAGATTGAGACAGAGAAGTCAAGCGGACGGTTGGTTTTGGTGTAGCTGTTAATGATGTAGATGTAACAACTTGTTGACTCTCGCTTGCTTGCTCCCTCGCTACTTGGTTCCTGTGGCCCAAAATGAAGACACTTGTCTGCTTGTCAACGGAAGACAAGACAAGAGGGAATGAGACGAAACAAGATTGTTGAATAGAGAATGGAGACAAATTGACAGGCTCATCATTATCGATTTGGCGGGTCTAATTAGGCTATGTACTCGACGAAAGCTGCTACACACAATCGATAGTTTTCATAGTTTGTCCAGCTGATGGACCAGCGAGAGAAGTGGCGGCTGGCGACGCCCAAAAGAAACAATCAAATTGCAAGATCAAACAAGTGGCTTCGCCTTTTGCTCGTTATGCTTAGCTTGTAGGTTTGAGCGCCGAACCGCTGTGTTGATGTCAATCAGCAATCGGTGTACTTGTTAGTCAGTCGGGCAAAGGGATTTAGTTGGTTGGTTAGCTTGCTCTACTCTATTAGGCGGGCTACTAGAAAACAAAACGGCAACACAATCGACCTACCAACCAAAACCGAGTAACTAACCAAAAGTTTCATCCTAAAACCAACAACTTGATCTGAAAAAACAAACAACACCGACTCACAATTGGCCGGATATGTTTGTTGCCGTGGTGTGCACTTTTTCCATTGTTGAACTGGGAACAATTACACAACGTAAACAATAACCTCCGCCACAATAACGTCCAAACAAACGGACTCGCCTTAACGCTTCCGCTCATCTGCAAAACGTTTACCCTTGCTTTCTCGTATCACCTGGCTCGTATCATCCAACAATCGGCCATCCAATTCAATCTGAAACGAACCAACTAATTTAGCTCGCCGGTACAATAATCATCTCCATCTGCCTATGGACAATAGCCACATCATCGAACCTCAACCAGTTGATTGATGGAAAATTGGTGAGTAGACAATTCTCCCTTTTGTTTTAGATGGGGATGGAGCTTTCATTCGTCGCTACAATCTCAGTGGTTCTCAATGGCTCTTATGATTCAAGTCTAAAACCTACGCTCTAGACTCTGGACAAGACGACACTGATGACAACGAGGATAGGAACAATGCACTTGGTTATAGTGGGAAGCTAGCAGACAGATTGAAATCTCAGATCCCACCTTAGAGTTGAGGATGGTGATGATGAAATAGTAGCCAACTAACAGCATTTCCAATCTACTTTCCATCTCCCGCAATCAAAAACTTGGAAAACAATTTCTATTTCCAATTTGCAGCCAGTGACATATTTCACACTAGGTTTTGGTGGTTTACTATTCCTAGACGGTAAGTGCTTTTCTCGATCTCCTCTCCGCTAAATTCCTCTCACCGATTGTCCACGGAAAGAAAATTTGCGAGTCCACCAATTGGAACCACCTGTTGCGTTTGGAAAATTGCCACTCACGCGCTTCGCTTTCGTGCAGTCGGCGAGCCAGTGAATCAGTCAGCGAGCGTAAGATGAGTCTCGCTTATCGATCTCACCGGCTAGCCGTCACCTGCGCGCCAAGATGCAGCATCATTCTTACCTCTACTCCATTATCATTTTCTACCACATGTCGAGCCCCTAGTCTCTCTTTGGATTTGAGCCTCCAAAGATACGGATTAAACTGGCCAAGTGAACTCATGAATATTATTTATAACCCGCCGTCCGACCAACTAACCGCAATCTCAATCTAATTCAATCCCGCAACACAACACAACACAACAAATAATACCAAAACGATCAACAGGTCTGCTCGGGTGGACGGGCGCGAGCAAGAAGAACAGCATCCTACTGAAACTCTTCTTGATTTTATCCTTCCTTATTATCCTTGCCGAAGTTGGCGCCATCCTGACCATTAGCATCTTTAAGGCAAACTCCAGTCAACTAATTGACCAGAGCTGGCAGGAGCTAAACGCAAAGTCGCATTATTTAATCCAGGAACAATTAGTCTGTTGCGGTCTAAGTGGACCAAGCGACTATGAGTCCTCGCGCGATATTGATCAATCTTGCTACCATAGAGAGCCACTTCTACCAAGCAACGTGGAGTCGGCGGGAAATCTGATATTAGACGACAATTCAAGTATCTCAACGGGCGGCCGCCTACAGGCAAACAAAATTTTAAACTCAGTCGGGTGCAGGCAAAAGATTTCCGATTGGTTCTTCGATAATCGATTGCTCATCTTGGCCGCTTGCGGTTCCCTACTATTGTATCAAATTATTACCATGCTGCTCACGTCGGCGGCCATAAGCTTTAGTCGGCGACGAAGACACGATTCGTTGGAGGAGCTGGACGCTGGCTCAAATCACCACCTGCACCACCACGGGGCCACCTACATGTCTTGAGGTTGTTAATTTGTTGTGTAGGGAGGTATATATTTTTTAGTCACCTATTGCAAATTACTTCATTACTCCAACGAGCCACTAATTTACACTCCTCGAGGGGAACAACTCAAGCAAATGCAATTAGCTAACGCGCAAGATTTTCTACAAACCTCCGCGGGGATCATTAGAAAATAGATAGAAAATTTTACTCGAATCGAATTGAATCAAAACACATACATACACAAAGAAACACAAGCTCATTATACATTTACTATCCGGACCGGACTAAGAACTCAAATATTAAGAAGAAAACAAGCTGTTCAATTTGATTGTAGCGCGTGAATTCCTATTACAAACTCAGGGGACCAAGCAACAAGAGAGTCGAAGCTCAGAGGCCGTCGCTGCCACTATTCTACGGAAGCGGAGGTGCAGCGCGCGGGTAACACTCACTCTGACAACAGCGACAACAACAACAACAACCTGTTGATTGCAAGACCACCTATACACCCACCCTCAAATACCCCCACCACCACTAGTATCCCTGATGGACTATAGAATTTCCCTATCCCCGCAACCACCACCACTAATTCTAAACACGAACGAGAAAAGCTTATGCTGCCAGAACAAACTTGAAGTAACAACTAGACCAACGAAAGTACAACTCAAACCTGAACTTGCAGTTCGAGTTCTCGGCTACGACCAACGGAACAGGAGAATAGAATAGGACTTTGTAGAAAGAGAGAGAGAGAGAGAGAGAAGGAAATTCTAGTTTTCAATCTTGGAACAAACAAAATCAACCAACTCCATTTGCGAGAGCCAAAATTTTTACTCAAAACCAACACAAAAATACGACTTTTTCACGCTATTGTTGCCAAATTGTAATGATAATAATATTAATATTAATAATAATAATAATAATAATAATAACTACTGAGCGATGACGACCACAAAAGAGCGAGTACATGATGATACTAGTAACTGGAGTGACTGTGACTCCGTTTGGTGCTTGTGAGTGGCGTGAAAAGTAACCATCGTTACTTTTGTTAGTTCCACCTTAATCTGGCAAGCTAGCTAGCCAGCCAAAACAGGAACAACTTTTCTCTTTATCAAAATGTTGGCCAAAATCAGAGCTCGAATCGGGCGATTGATGATCAAACGAATCAACTGGATCAGAGGTGAAAGGATTCAAGAGAGTGAGCGGAAAAACGCTGACAGTTGGAATGACTGATTGAATTCCATCTCCTTTAGTCATTTGAAGTCTCGCTGCGTGCTTTTGTAACTCCCAACTCGATTCTCACTCTAGCCACCGTCTAAACGATTGCCACCATGAGATCGAGGCAAAAGTTAAAGGTAGATTCTCAGTGCCTTTACTTTCAGCTCGTCGTTCGGCTCCATCGGAAACTCGTCGCAAACTGATCGTGGTCGTCGTGGTAATCGTAATCATAATGGTAGCGGCGGTCGTCGTCGTTTCGGCTGACTAATGGGCCACCTAGATGGTAATGATTATCAGTGAGAAAAACTATACGGCAAAAAGCAGAGCAACAAAGGAGGCCGCCGACATTCATCTCTGCGAATGATACCTGCACGCTCACCTGTTGCTGCTCATTCCCTGCGTCAGATTCTTCTTGCAACGAGTCAACTTTCTATCTAGCCAATGAGCGAACGAGAGCCTCACCGAGACTAAATTCTTTCGAGCGCCATCCTAAACTCCCGCCTTGTAGTCTATTATTATCTTTGCAATCTGTTATTGTTAGTTTCCAATCACACGCACGTAGCCAACAACTAGAGGCGGCAGACAAAAACCCAAAAACCCTGAAAAGTCCGACGGGCCGGTGAGTTGAATGTTCTGTTGACTTGGAATCTGTTTTATTTTGAACGAGCTGGTCTGGCATGCCAACCGGGCGCAAGTAGTAGCTTGGCCCGCAATTTCACGCTCTTGAATCGCGCTGCCGCCACCGCCCTTGCATCGTGTTGTTGTTGTTGTTGTTGTTGTTGTGGAAATGGGTGCAAACAAAGCAAGCACCAAGCGACCACCAATTACCAGACAATCATTCAGTCAGTCAGTCGATTTTTCCCTCAAGATGACGAAGAGTAAGAGGAGAGTTTACGCCTTATGAGAAAAGGAGAATGGATTCAAATTTGACAAGCGAATCTAAGTGATAGTCTTGGCGAGAGTTTTTTGAGCAAATTAACATTCAAACAAGTGGCCGGCACTCGCTGTCCGCTCGACTCGTGAGACTAGAATCATAAGTGACGCCGCCGAGCGGTCAAGTTCTCACTCTCTGGGAGTCGTGACAATGGTCTTGACGTTGGCCTGTTGTTGTTGTTGCTGTTGTTAGTGCCGCAAAGTAAAGTGGCCAAAAATGCCAAGTTGAGGACAATAACACAGAACAAAAACTTGGCCACTCGCTCTCCTGATTAATCTTGTCTAGTCGCCGCTGCCACCGTCGCCATCTTCGTCATTGTGAGCCGCGTGAGAAGAATTGCCGAAGTGTGGACGAAGCCAGTTGGACGCTTTGCATGCTCACAGTTACCTGCGACATTCAACTGGCGGCAACAGGTATGTGCGATATGGACTTGTCATTGTCGACGCCGCTTCTATATGAGTGACGACTCTCAATCTGTTAACCAAGCTGAAAGAGTTCCTTTGCTAGACTAAGAAACGGAGAGATAGACAGACTAAAAATCTCATCTCGATTTTGAAGCAAAAGAAAGCGAAAAAAAGATGAAAACAATCGCCCTTGGCACCTTGCTCAGTGAAAATAGCAACAAGTTGATTGCGTGCAAACCATCGGTTCGAATGTTTTGCCAGTTTGTTAGAGCGAGAGTTTTGTAACTCTCGCTTGAGTCACTAACATTCAAGATAAGCAACTAAATGGCGTTAGTCTTTCTCTGACTCTCACTCGCTTTCTTCATTTTCTCGATCGAGCTAGCCGAAGTTAGCAAGCTATAGCTGTGAATAAATTTGTTATATCCTGCCAATGGAAGGAAGGTTCAAACTGTAAGCGCCAACTGTCAGGTCGAAACTTGACTCCAGTTAAAGTACTGTTAAATCGATTGTGTTGTGAGTAAGTTTTGCGCCAGCGACACAGAGATACCAGCTCAACTTTTATTGGCCAAATCCAATTGTCTCTCAGTCCATTGGCTCAGCAAAGAGAGACTCACTTGCTTGTCTGGCGATCGATGGAAACATACCCAAATCCAGGTATCAACTAGCGTGAGTTCAGAACGGTGAGCCTGAGAGCCGCCATTACGTCAAGAGCTCTCGCCACTTTCCGCTGCCTTGCAGTTTCAGACAGCCAGCTAGTTTCTTTCTCTCGCCCTTGCGGTATCTTGACGGCGGCGACGGCGGTTGTGGCTGTGGCAGTAAAAGGTAATTCGCGGTTGCAGTGTGAGCTCAAGCTGAAACCACAGACAATAAATAAAGGGAACAGAAAGGCAGCTAGCCAATCAATCAATTGATCGATTACCTAATGCCTGGCTGTGATACAGAATAGAGAAATAGAAAAGAACGACAACGGAGTTCACTTCGAAAGTGGAAATGACTCGCAATACTGTTGCCATTGCTAACACTATTAATATTACTATCACTGTCACTATTACGAGATTGAGCTTAAATTCAATTTCCTCTTATGGCCACTCAATCGGCTAGCTAGCTGATCTCCCCTTCATCGGTGCCGGGCGGCAAGCTCGGCGCCACTTTCTACCTGTTCAAATCCAGCTCGGTGCTTGCTGCTAGCTCGACAGAGGATAATATTAGTCTGAAAGCTCCGAACGTAGCCATGGTTTTCGGCTGTAGCTATTTGCTGGGTAAGTGGCAATCTGTTATTGACTCGGTGCGCGAGTTACAACAAGTGATAGGCTGAAAGGACGTAGCTCAAACAAAAAGAAACCAACTCTTACAGGTTGTTTGGTGAGCGCTGAGTTCATGATCATGCAACTGAGGCAACGAGTGGAGTCGGTAGACACAGAGAGGCCTATGGGACTTTGTGTGCATTGACGCCTGGCCAGAGAGCAAGTGCAATAGATGCATTCACTCTCGCTCTCCATTGTAAAAACCGTAGTCTCGAGCTCACGTATAGAAAGGCCCATTGACTTTCAACGACCACTGCACCATGCTCGACAATGCACCTGAAAACTCGCCTGATGGCACATGAGGGAGAAAATGTGGAATTTCTCTTCTACGGATCAGCTGACATCATGTCCAATTACTTTGATAAGCCTATTTTGTAATTTACCCTCAACTATCTTCTTCTCCCCCACACCGAAGCCTCTTCGACCTACATATTATTTGACTGAGTAACCTTACACTTGAAGCCACCTGTCATATTGTATTGACAGTATTGACACAAAGGTGCGAAAATCTTGAGCATCTTAGTTCCTAGTTAGAAAAAGAACATAATATTAAATACTGTAAACGAAACGAATACTGTAGGGCAAGCAACAGATGCAATACCGTAACTAACAACGAAGCAACAAGCAATATTATCTCACGTTACTTATAACTAAATCGCCATGTTATTTGCTATTATCCTGCTCATGATAATCGGCCTTTGCGCCTATGGTTTTAGCCGCCTCGACTGTCATGTTTACCTGTGGCTCTTGGACAAGTTTTGCTCGAGTCCAATCTACTCGCAGCACCTGAGGGGCCAGGTAGTTTGGATCACCGGAGCCTCGTCGGGAATTGGTGAATTTATTGCCTATGAGTTCGCCAAAGTTGGATGTCGGCTTGTGTTGAGTGGAACTAACTTAGCCAGGCTAGACGCAGTCAAGTCCAAGTGTTTAGATATCAATCCTACTCTAGGAGTAAATGATGTCCTCGTTGTTCCATTTGATATCACCGATTACGCTGCCCACAGACAAGCTTTTGATCGAATCATGGGCCACTTTAAGCAAATAGATGTACTGGTCAACAATGCCGGCCGAACGCAGCGGGCCGCCTTCGAGAAGATCGACATTGAGGTGGACGAGCAAATGTTTAGGCTCAATGTATTTGGGCCAGTTCATTTGACCAGAATTGTGGTTGACCATTGGTACAAGACAAACTATGTTGGCCAAATAGCCGTCACCTCGTCGGTGGCCGGAATTTGTCCAGCCCCATTCTCGTGCACCTACAGTGGAACCAAGTACGCTCTACATGGATACTTTGAGACTCTTCGAGTTGAGGGCTACAAGAACATCAAGGTTACCCTCTTGTGCCCAGGTCCGGTATTTTCGAGAATCCTTGAGACTTCGTTCACGGAGCAACCAGGTGTTCAAGTAAACAAATCCCACGCACCTGATTCCAAGAGGATGAGTACAGAACGTTGTGCAAAATTGTGTTTCGTTGCCATCATCAATCGAGTCAATGTGGCTTGGATTTCTATCCAGCCCGTTCTAACAGTCTGCTACTTATCCCAATACTTACCCAATGTGCTTCAATTAATTTTTACCAAGTTTATGACCGAAGAGAAACTGATGAAGATTCGCGAGGGCAAATAGTCTATGCAATATAAAGGTAAGAAGAGATAGAGGGACCAACAAATTGTATTTTTAATATGAACTGCAGAAACAAATGCAGGTCGCTTTCAACCACACGAAAAAGGTCACACTACCAAGATTAACAAGCAATGCATCAATACAAACCCATAAATCAATTTCTAGTTCTTAACCCAAAACTAAATCATTAGTTTCATTCAACATGTACTTTTATTTAGTGAAGTACACGACTTGACTCTCGAGTATCACAAGTTTTGCAATTTGGTGTTGGTTCTTTGTGGTGCATCCATTTGATGATGAGATCTCGTTGCATCCTATTAATCGTGCGCTTTACGATGTACTTTTGTGATATGTCTTGTATTATTATGAAATTAATTGTTAATTGTTGTTTCTCCAATTCTTGAACCAGTTGGTCAGCATCTGGACTGGCGAGAATCCAGTGTCAAGCTCGTCTGCCTTCTCTACCCTCGAGGTTCGTCTAACTGCATCACCATCATCTTTTTCACTTATTGAATCTTTGCCCTTGCCAACTATGGGCACCGTGTTTTCCTTGATGGCTTCCTGATATGTAGCCTCTAGCTCAGTATCTCCAACTTCCTTCTTGTCGCCGACAACCTTGAAGGGCGATGAAACTCCGACGTACTGGCCGATGTGTTGGAAAATATTCTTGCTCGCACCCAAGTGACGCAACCTGTAGACTCCCGACTCGCAGTTGCTTGGTATGTCCCACTCGATGATAGCTTGACTCTCACCTAGAAGCGTGCTAGTCCTCTCCCAAATGAACTTGGTCTCCCACGAGGCATCCGAGGCAACAGGTATCCAAGAGCCCCTATCGCTATGGCCGTTGACTGATGGAACAAACTTGTCAACATAGAGGAAGGATTCCTCTTGCTTCAGGTCGTTTCTCGGGTTTCCAGCGACAAAAGAGGCGCTGACAAGCTCACGACATTTGTAAGTTTTGTTGGTTGAAACATCGCGAGTCACTGAACCAAAAACTTCGCCCCGGGGAGAGCCATCGAATATGACACCAGCCTTAATGGTGAACAGGCTCTTGGTCAAGTCAGGTGGCTGCAACTTGTCCGGTCCGATAGCTTGGTTCTTGGCCAAATGAGTGGCTAGCTTCCTGAACTGATTGATGTAGGCTTGCAGCGTGTGGGGCCCATAGAGAGTGGAGCCTCCCTCGTACCTTTGCACCTCGTACTCTTCCACTGTTGTTATGTAAGAAGTGTAGATGTTTGATAATCCCGACAGCACCACCTTAATGTTTTTCGGTTTCTGGTTGTCGATTACCTCACGCTTTGCTCGCCTTAACTCTTCTCGCTCGTCGCCCGGGATTGTGTTGTTTTTGTGACCGACGTTTGGCTGCATTGTTACCGCCGACTCGTCCTTGTCCTCGGGTCCAAGATCAACAACCACCTCCTCGGTGATGAGATTCAACTCGTCGGTTCCAGTCAGGGCAGCGTGGACTGCGTTGCGCACTCGCCGGCCGGACATTGTGGTGAACTCGCCAGGTAAGCCAACAATGGCTAGCTGGCCGATCATTAGGATCTGAGTTGGCACCACCTTTGGATGCCACATGTAGGGAAAGTCCATCTCTCCGGTGGCGAGTAGAATTTGCTTTGGCATCTGGCACTCGATCGATTTCTCCGAGGGTTTGCGCAAAAAGTCACGCACCATGTTCCAGTACCTCGACGAGGCAGTGTGACCTTGATGAAAATCAAAGGCTCCAGGCCCATCGGTGGTTCCGGCGGCAAAACTGTAACCTAAAGCTGGAGTGCAAGTATTGTAGGTGCTATTCAACTTAATGTCTCGCTTCAACTTACGGCGACGAGCTAGATCGCTGAAAGACTTGTAATTAGGCACCACCTGTTGCGTCATATCAATGTGCTCGTGAACGAAGCGCACGGGTCCAGTGATGAGCTCTTGCGACGTCTTGTCAATGAACAATTGACGCGCCTTGTAGTATTGTTTGTAGGCAATGATCTTGGTTGACTCAAACATATCCTTTCCCGGACCAAAAGCAATGCACATCTCGTTTCTTGGCGGATTTCCACAGGTGCTCGTGTGAGTGTCGCAAGGTAACCCTGTATCAATGCACCTAGGCCCTCGAGTGTTTGGCGAGACGTCGCCCTCGTTGGCCTGAGCAAAAATGGCTACAAACTTGCCCTTACCTGGCAAAGTGTTGGGTTGGTTGAATTCTTGCTCGAACAAGAGCGAGGCGTATCCCTTGTTGTCACTGCTAATTAGGTGGTTGGTATTGTTCATGCTGGTTCCATGGACTGCAAACCAATTGATCATTGCAATGGGCTCGTCGTTTTTGTCCACAATTCTAAGCAAATACATAGTCTTGTCTGTATCCTCTTTGTACAATGCCTTCTCCTCGGCGGGATTGTTTGCATAGGAAGTGGGACTTCTATTGATGCTTGCATCATACAGCTTGCCCTGGGTGAAGTAAATCTTACCTGGTTGCAGATTCTCATTTGCCCTCTCAACACTTCGTATGATTCCGTCGACCAAAGCCTGTAGAGTTTGCGCAATGAAACCAGCCGATGGAGTATTGTATAGCATGTACTGAAAGAAGCCACCCGGCGCCGAGTGAGTATGGGTTGCTATGGGTTTCGATGTGCCGTTAGGAAGAGAGAGAGAGAGGGAGAGTTAGATTTGGAATTTAGTATGTGGAGTATTATCCTAAATAATGATAGAGATTGATTTCAAACTTACCCGTCATCATTACGTTCGTCTCGTTGAACATTGCGGTGCCAAACTTTTCGCCTAATCGCTTGAGTACCTGAACCCGCAAGAGTTGTGAGATCATTCCATTGTCTAAACTCGAGTAGAGTATTCTTTGTCCCGATTGATCCTCGATGATAATAGATCGACTGAACAGTCTCAAGTGGATGCCACCCGAGTCTTGGTTTGGTTTTGCGTAACCCATCAGATTTATGTCGGCCGCGGGGCCCGTGATATCGGCAATACCTGCACCGATCAGATATTCGCCGAGCACTGGGCTCGTCAAGCTCAGCGAGAGCAAGAGAAAAGTTGTATAAGTTATTGCTTGCATGATTATCAAATAGCCTCGATGATATAATTCACAAAAGACGGAAAGATTAATATAATATTGGTCTATCTACTTGGATTCGGATTTGGAATGAAAACTCTGCTCTTATCTATGAATTGCATGCTCTTTGTTGTCTACCATTGGAAGTGGAAGAAGACGACATTTTTAAGTCAACTTGTCGCCGCCAAGCTTCGTTGCAGTCGCTTTCACTGTCGCTGCCACTTGTTGTGCGGCTGAGCTTAGTGGCGCGCCTCCAGTGCCGCACGTACCAAGCCAATAAGCTCGGCAACATCGTTGATTGAATATCGCTTGTTTACGCGTACACACTTCTTATTGATTGGTCAAGTGAGCTCGTCTATCGATCAATCCTCAATATAATGACACACCCCCTCGCATAGAATGGTTTAACAACCTAGAGGGAATTTTGTAATCAACAGTTCATGCTCGCACAGGTAGATAGTTGCTCGACGTACACGTCGGTATTCTCGTGTAGTGTGATTAAAATCTTGTCAGCCAATTACAATATCAAAAAATTCAATTTATATTTTACCGTTGATAAGCTCACCTTTCCACAAAATTTCAATCTCTAAAAAATGCGACTGTAAAGAATGACCAATCAAATAAAAGTGGTAGTTTCACCGCGACAGATAGCCCCTTTCTGCATTCCATTCCAAACCTGGCTGTTGTTTTTGTCTTCCCACCAACAACCACAATGACGTCAGCCAGTCGAGGACAACTCGACGAGTTAGAATCGCCCTTCGATACTGGAATAGGTATCAACGAAAGCATGATAGCAAACTCCAATCCAAGCAACAAAAAAGAGAGGACATTCTAGCAAGACGCCCGGCAAGCTGTTATTGTTGTTGATGATGTAGCCGACGTTCGAGTGTTGGGAAAAAGATTGCACAACACAGCAACAAGTGGGAGGCGAAATGCACTAGACTGTTGTCGTTTTTGCCGCGTAAGCTAATGGATGTTTCTCGTGTCATTTAGTTTACTCTTTATTGGGGGGATAGGGTGCACAACCATGAGCGGAGCAATGCATCGCTAGCATTGCTCTCATGAGATTGTGCAAATCAAGCTGCCGCCAGCTCCATTCTCGCCCCTCGCCGATTCGGGATCCTCCGCTCGCCTTTTCAGCGCCTCGAGGTAGATGTTTCGTTGAAAGAGGCCGGCATTCAATGAGGCGACCATGTTTCGCTCGTGGCCAGGTCTAATTAGAACGTCGAATAAACAATAGACTGGCTTGTGGTCGGAGCTAAGGAGTTGAGGTAGCCAATCGTAGTGGAGACATTGAATGTGGCGCTGGCGTTTTGATCTAAACAAAATTCTATCCGTATAGCTGGGCACCCGTTTGGTCTGGCGATCGTATTTGTTTGTTTGAGGTAGAAATTTGTACGTTGGCGGAAACTTAATTTGACACTCGTCAAATCCATGAAAAGCCTGATTGGTTTCCATAACTTTGAGTAGTTCGTCGTTTTGAGTTAATGCCTCGTAGGATGGCTCCTTTTGCTGGAAAATATCCTCCAATATGTGGATGGTTTCATCGAATGTCCTCTGTTCTAGGCGAAAGTTTAGATCGCCCATAAAGAAGACGCAATCAAAGCGGGCAGTTGAATCGTTTGACAAATATCTCGGCTTAAGCAACTTGAGATTCTTGGGCAAATCAATGGAATTTATGATACGCTGATACTCGTCGACTCGATCCTTGAGTTTGTTTTCATGAGCTGGAAAGTGGCAATTGGTAAACATAAACGAGGTGCCAAAGAATCTAAAGGCAATGGAAATGGCGCCCTTGGTTTTGATCATATTTGTTGGCATTGATCTTGAATTATAAACCGATTCCTCGGGCGAGGAGCAGAACCAAATCAAGTCTCTTCTCACAAATAGGCTCAAGTGAAGGACGCCCAAAGAGCAACTGTGTAATAGAACATGATTTGGGCCTAATGTAGTTTGGAGCTCAATTTCCCAACTTCTCAAATAGTCGTTCTGGGAACTGAATGCCTCCTGAATTCCAATTGCATATATGTCTGGCATATTAACGAGTTGATTGGGTAGCAACAGGTCGTTTAAGTTCGTGGGTGATCGTTTGCGATTTTGGTTCCAGGTGCAAACAAAGATACTTACTCGTCCATTGGGAAAATAGCGATACAATTCCTCGTGGCCCAAGAGAGAATCTTGAGCTAGTTGGCCAATGAAATAGGTGCGTTTCTTCGCCTCGCTAACTGAGATCGGGTACAGGACACTACTTGTGGCATTTCCGGCTCGCGAGTCCGAGTTGAAACTATTCAAACTCTCGTCGCCATTCAACGACGAAACATCGCCTGTGGCGCCCGTACCAAAGGTCATGCTAGCGGTAGCTTGTTGACCTTGAGCCGAAGAATCCTGTAGGTTTGAGTCTTGGTTTGGCTCCACTCTATTCCTATGAAACCTTAGATGCTTTCTACAAGCTGGAATGGCTCTCATGGCGGCGGCACCAGCGCCACCAGCCGCTACGCTAGCACCTTTCGCCGCCACCAGGTCGTTGTTCGATAGACAGTCTATATAATCCACGCTAATATTATTATTATAGTAGTAGTAGTTGTTGTTGTTGTTATTATTATTATAATTATTACCTCGTCTACTTGAATAGTAGTTTATGTCATAGTAATCAAAAGTCTGTCGCCTCCTTCCGGCAAATTGGTTGTGATGATTTGTACTCTGAGTTGCAAAATTGAGCTGCTGACTTCCGGCCACCAGCTGGGAGTGAGCGCCATCTGTAGTTTGCGTTAGTTGCTTGGGTGAGCTTGGACTGGGGGAGTTCTGGTGGTTTGGCGAAACGGAGCCAACTGACTGATGAAAACTCTTTGGGCTCACCGAGCATTTGCCACTAGTTCCGCCTCCACTGGCGCACCTATTGTTGGGCTCCTGCACCAAAGTGGCCGTCGACTGAAGGTAGAGTGCGGCGTCCAAATCGAGCGGCGGCTTCTTGCGTCTCGGTGAATCTGGTTGCAGATTATTAATATTTCCTGGCCCATTATTATTATTCTCCACTTGATCTCTAGTTAATCTATCGCTGTTTTCATTGTTGTTCCCTTCGTCTTCATCTTCTTCCTCCTCCTCCTCTTCGTTTTCGTCGCTAGAATATTTGTTACTGTTATCCTTGGACGCTTGTTGCATAACTTCCGTCTAAATACTTGTGACGATATTGAGTTAGATCAACTGACCGCTCTCAAATGGCTCCAGTTTCTCTAGCTATTATATGATAAGTAAACTGATTTTTAGTTTTTAAACTATTCAATTATCTCTCCTCTTGTCTTTCCACCGGTTCGGTTACTGGCAGCCAGTTTGTTGTTGTTATTATTATTATTATTGCTGCTGCTGCTGTTGTTATTATTTCCCTCATAAACACTCTCCTTCCTTTACTTTACTCGAAAGGTAGCGGCTGCCTTTCGTTCTCTCTCTTGCTCGCTTACTTTTAGTTGGAGTTACCTGCCTGCTTGCGGTTAGTTGTCCCCGTGTCACTGCTTATGCTGCTACTCTGGCCTCATGTGGTGGACAGCGAGAGACAGAGCAGTGATTACTCTCGACGACGTCGTCGCCCCAACCTCAAGCCACAAGCTCATTTAAACTCGCACCTGGGATCTCACAGCGACCCTATGCGCCTTCCTCTTCCATCCTTTCCCTAGACTTTACCTCCTCTTTCTCCATGTCTCATTGTTGTTGTTGTTGTCGTTGATGTTGTCCCCTGCCAACGGGCATGTAAATTTGCCTCTACTCAACTGAACTCGATTTTGATGCTCGCTGATTACACATCAAGCAAGCGTCAAGTTTCACATCTCCTTCTCGCCCTCTCGCTTTGCATTGTAAACAGAAGCTCACTCGCTCGCTTTCGTCGGTTCCGCTTGTTGCTAGTTATCACTCAATGTAGCTAAAGTCTTTTGTCGTGTGGGGAGTTGATATATCAAAGTCACCTGACTCTCACCTTCATGTTGTACATCTTATTCGACAGGCCAAAAGCGAGACGGCAATTTGCACTCTCGATTCTGTGTGTTCCTGTTTGCGGGAGTGGTGGCAATTATTTGATTCCAACACTAGAGAACTAACTTACACTAATGCAACTAAAAAATTTTACTCATTTCTCGCTCCTTTTCTCTCTAGACTCGAAAGTCTCACTTATTCGTCAGAAGAGCAACTGAGACCAAGAGTTTGGAGAACTTGGAGAAAAAGTCCACTTTTTGCGTGCTGCTGTCGCTAATTCTATTTTCTATCAGCAACTCAGTGGTTGCTGTTGGTTTCAAAAATAGTAGACGAGCCGACGTAACTGGAACGCTAGAAAACTGATCGCTAGGCGCAAACTTGGCCTAGCTGCTTAGTGATCAAGCGGCGCCCCAATGGCGAGTGGATTTCGTGCGCCTAGTTGCATACAAAACATGCGGACGGTGGCGCACACAGTTGCACAAAACTAGCGAATGACCGCTAGGTACCGCTGCAAGTGCAATGAGCTCCACATTGGACAAGAAGTGATGGCGACAGCAGCGCGGCACTGCAACAAGATTAACTCGATTCCCCTTCAAACTTTGCAATTCTAAGATTTCAATTCTATCCATCATACCAAAACCGACAAAACCATGAAAATTGGTCGTCGTTTGCCACCAAATATATCACCGACCATGAAGTCCAGTTGGCTAGGGAATGGCAAACGAAGAAGCCAAAACTGGAGACTAGATGATATGGACTAAATCGAGTGGGCGGACTAGACCCACTCGCTGCTTGTCCAGGTGCCTTCTTGGTGCTGGGCCAATCGAATGAGTGGGTGAATCATGATTAGTCTTGTGCTGCTTGTCACCCAATCCAAACAGATTGCATAAAGTCGTCGTATACATTAGTAGTCGTCGATGTCGTCATAAAAATTCATGCCCGATTTCAGTGCCACACTATGTCAAGCTCTTTTTACGCGCAACCACAACTTCCGCTTCGCTCCAATTCAACGCGTGCCCTGTGTCCATAGCAACCAAAGCACGAAGCTTATCTCCATGTTCCCCTTCTCTTACTCTCACATTAAATTTGAATGTTTGCTCGAGCTCATTGTAGTCATAGGACAAGAGTAGCGTTAGCAATAACAAAAATGTTATAATCCTACGATATGGCCTTCAAGTTTCGGCTCAACCAATACAATTGGTTTAGCCAGAAACTTTTGGCTCAGCATCAGTATGGCGAAATTTTGAAACTAAGGCAATACTTGGACAATCAACATGGACAAATCTCGAGAGTTTCAAGTGAGCAAATGGATTACATCAACAGTATTGCACTCGCAAAGACAGGCGATCATTTGGGGAATGTTATAAGAACTCTAGAAAAGTTGAACTTTTATAAGAACAATCAATACTTTCTATTACTTTGCAGGTATCTCTTGTACCTCGGAAACTACGATTCTGTGGTCGAGTTGTGCAAGCAAATGATTAACAAAGAAGTGGATCTAACAAGCGATAGCTCAATAGTGATTGTCAACAACGAGCTCGATGTTGACCAAGAGGAGGGAGCAAAAGAGAATCTTGGTGCTAGTAAAAAGAGGGATGAAAAGGAGAGGAAGGTCACCTGGTCGCTAGATTCGCTCGCGAATGAGAGTTTGGAGTTCAGGAAACTGCTTGCAAATGTTAGCCGAAATCCTCTATTGAATGATCCCAGGTTGTGGTTCATTTTTGGTACCAGTCTCGAGTTTCAACGCCAACTTAGAGACGCAGAGTTGGCCTTCAAGTTGGCCATTAGGTTATCGTGGGATTTTGGGCGGAGCCCAAGAGTGGTGGCGGCGGCACCCAATCCAAGCGGAGGCGGATCCGGCTCCTCTTGGATTGAACAACGGGCACAAGCAACCTCCACCTGTATAAGCAACTACTATGCCCCTCATATTAAGTATGCACTATTTACCATACGCCACAAGGGAAGTGCAAAAGCGGCCTTGCACATCCTCAATGAAGCTAGCTCACTTTTCGCACAAAATCACACTCTAAACCCTCTGCTGGCTCTAGTTACCTCCGCACAACCTTTATCGAATCCATCAAACTTTGCCCGAGCTTTTGAAGTGATATCCTCATTGGAAACTCAATTTATGTCCAACAGGAACCCAGCTATAACCTACAACAATCTGTCCATGAAATTGAAGTTGCAACAGCAGCGGCAGCAAAACAATAGAGGATGGCAAACCGTCGAGCCATTCGAAGTGATGGGCGACGAGCACAGATTCAATCTGGACTACCTGCTTACGAGGAGCCACATTGCACTGAACAGTATTGTGCAGGATTCAAGTCACTCTAACGAAGTTTACACTGTCAATCTGGATTCAAGTCCTAAGAGAAAAGGTACTCAACTCAAACCATCGGCCATGTTGAACAAAGTAGACAGATTGATTGAGTTGTTACGTAACTCGGACTCGTCGTGTTGGTCATCGGCTGCTTTGTGGAATAATCTGGGACTCTGCTATTTGCTCAAAAGAAGATTCATCGCCTGCCTTAGTTGTTTCCTAAGAGCCCAGCACCTGAACTCACTCGATTGGAGGATCAACTATAACACTGCGCTCGCCTACCTCCACGTGGGCTTGGTATCTCGAGCTGTAATGAGCACACTAGCGGCCAAGAACTCGTATTTGCCCAGAATGATTCCGATTCGTGATATCAATCAGAAGCTAGAACAGAAGAGAGTTGACGCTCTTGTGATATCACTGCTAGCCTACTGTTTTGATAGACTTGATTTAGTGGACGAGGCCAGAAGGTACTATGTGGAGACGACGCGAACAGGTGAAAAAGGCTCCACGAGTGCGCCGGTTGTATCGCTTGTTAACTACTTGGTCTATCTGCACAGACGATTTGATGAGACCGACGACGAAACCAACAAGCTCAAATCTCGTCTGCTAGATCAACTTGAACACTCCTGGTTACAGAGGAACCAGAATGACCCACAGTTCAACAACAATCTCATGGAGTTGGCGCGACGCATTGGTGAAGAGACGGCGAGAGTTCAAGGCCAAATTATCCGTAAAACCTATGCGTGGACCAAGACTATCGAGAACACAAAGATCTAATAATAATTAATTGTGAATGATGATTTATTATTTGTGTATGAGTGTGTTATACAAAAAATTATTAAGGTGATTTGTTATTCGGGTCACACTTCATCTCGATCAAAAAATCCTGATTTATCGGCCGTGAGAGGTGAAGTGATATATACTTCATCATTTAATCGCCTAAGTATTCGAATGGCTCTGGTGGCTCGGGTTCATTCTCCTCCTCGATCTTTGAGCAATGAGCGGTAACCGGCTCAATGAGGTCCTCTGGCTCGGTTGGTTTCGTGTCATTCATCATTATGATACCGCCAATTTGAATATCCTTCATTGGTTGGTACCTAGACTCATCGGGCATCGTGATAACTCTTAGTTGTTGTCGTAAAGCTCGAGCTGGATTTGATAGAAGCTCGAATGATGGCTCCACAACTTTCTCAACCTTCTCCTCCTTTGCTTCTTTACCATCTGTGTCCTCTTCCATCTTCTCTTCCTTGACACTAGCAACGCCAGCTGCCACCTTGCTAGCCTCACTACTCTTCGATGTAGATTCCTTTCTCTTGGCTTCCTCACTTGTAGAGGCCGCCGGTTTGCCCTTGCCGTCTTTACCCTTTCCTGACGGTTCATCATCAATATCCATCTTCTCAATACCTAGTTGCTTGTCTTTCTTGCTGGCCTCCTTCTTCTTAGCTTTAGCTGTTATGGATAAAATGGCAGTGCTAACCTTCTCACGTTCACGCTCCTTCTTCGCCTCCACTGGTGGCGGATAAGCGTATGTGGATGGCTTAGCACCTGATCTATAATCAAGCTTTGGTATCTTGAGATCGCCATTCAAGCCGACGAGGTAGGTTGGAGTAAATGCTAGAGATAGGAAATGTGTCAGAGGGAACCAATACCAGAATTGTGAGAATATTAACATTCCTACAACTGCACAGACATTTGTATGACCAGTTCGTGATTGTAAGGATACTGTGACGTTTCTACCACCAGCGTCAATTATTCCTTGCGCTAAAATTGCACCAAATTTGGCCATTACATCCTCGTGCTTATCAGAGATCACTTTGGCGTATAGTTGTCTAAATTCTTTGACTTTAGGGTTCAATACTTCTGTTTGTTGGATTAGTACGAGCGCTGAGGCTATTAGCACACCTTGACGGACGAAATTGACTGGATCACTAATCATTGGCTCCAAAAGGGCGATCGCCTCACGGCTACCTGAGCCGGCACAACAGATTCCGATCGCCATCGCGGCACCACATCTGACGTGAGGGTTGTAACTTTCGGATAAAAGACTGACGACATTGGGACATTGTTCTGGATTCCTGAATAATATAAAACCTATACCAACCACAGCAGCTCTACGAACATCATCGTTCACATCGCTGACAGCTACGTGCAGCAACTTCGAGATTGCCTTGTTGTTTCCAGATCCACAGTAGGCCATGCTAATAGCATGCATGGCTGCCCGGCGCATAAGTGCATCCTTGTTCGACTCTAGTGCTGCTATCATCTCGTCTGCCTGTTCCATGCAACCGAACATCATCAAACCAATACCGACGGATAGACCACGGAGGATTTTTTCGTGTTGGGTCTCCGCAGCATAGCTGACCATATCGGTTACAGATTGCAATGAGTTGGAGCCCAACATAACTAGACCCATAGCAATACCAGCAGCCTCACCGGTTATGGCATCATCCTGATACAGGAAGAACTTGAGTTGATTGTAAATGTCGACTCGGTTGGTACCCATAGCTGCGAGACCAACACCGAGACAAGCTCCATGCCTGATAGCCTCATTGTAATGGTTTTCTTTGAGGTGATTGAGTAGATAATCAATGATGGACAAGCCATGGTTTGCATAAATTAAACCCAATGCATATAGAGCACCACCCTCTGTATATCCAGCTGTGGTACCCGCGGCTGGTGCGGGGATCTTGGGTAGGTATGGGGCGAGTAGGTGAAGAGCATCTTTCTCATGGCCGTGGTGAATGACACCCAAGCTAGCAGTTGCAGTAAACTTGGCCCAGTTTACTGCCCTTCCTAGCCACTCGAGGTTCTCGCGCAGAAAGGTGTCAGATGTAGTACCATAGTGCATGAGGCCGTTGGAAATAACTGTTGCTGAGTGACAGATTGAGTTTCTAACTGCATCACGGGTATAGCGTAAGATCAAGGGGTCGACATGATTCTTACGGATAAGAAATTGTAACTGTAGCTCGATAGTTGTTTCGCCGTGTAATATTACTGCCAATTTGCCCAACCTATCCTGTCTCGTCTTTTCAGCGGGAGATAGGGCCGCGAGTTGTTCGGCCTCAGTCTTAGTTGGATCAGCTACCTCGTCAGTTCTTTGCTTCTTTCCACCTGCGGCATCGCTCGATGTGCCTTCTGAGTCATCAACTTCCATCCTCGCCTCACCATCAGTGGCAGCCTCAGTTCCTCCATTCTCGGTTAATTCACCCGCCTCGGGCTTAGTAAGCATTTGACCTTCTGGGAGTGCGCCTGAGCTTATCTTGATTAAGGATGGAACTGGGGCGAATTTCCTGATGGCTTGCGTGACTCTAATAAGATACTGTTGTGTTCCGGATTCATAAAGGTCGAACGCTATCTGATATGCCATCAGGGCATCTTCGGTATTCATAGATTTAGTTAGCTTGTCCAGAATGTCTGCGACGGATTTGGCGTCGTCCAAGAATATTAGACACTGGATCATGTTGATATAGTCTGGCTTTTCTAAATTTCTATATAATCGCAGTAGTATCCTAAGGACTTCATCTCTAAACTGCCTATTCTCAATGAGTGACATACAGACACGGAATGCGTATGACAGCATACTAGGAACGTCCGCCGAGGCAACAATTGATCGCTCGAAGACATCCATCCTCCTTGTTTCGATTGCCAATCCAAGGACTTGTTTGTATTGTTGGTGTTGAAAGCATCTCTCAAACATTCGGTTCACGATACCTTCTAAGCGAGGATCGATTTCAACCTTAACAACCTTCGTGTCGCCCGGTTTGATTGATAAATTCTGTAATCTAAGCTTTGCATATTGATCTATACATTTACTAATAATGGTATCAACGTATTCTGATTTAATATTTATATCAAATAGATTGTTCGCGCTGATTGCATAGGCAAGACAATCGTCAAAACTGCCCAAGTGGTAATAAATTTTACTAGCTAATAGTGCTGCCAAATCCCTATTTCTGAATGCTTTATCCTCGCATAATGACTCAACCTTGACAATGGCCTCGGATATCTCTGGCCAAAATTCGTCAACAATATCATTGAGCTCATGTAAGGCATACTCCTTCAATTCGGGTTGTGACTCATCCAATAAAGAGATGATACCCGACGCAGAGGTGATTTTCATCTTGTTGCTAGGATGTCACCCTTATTTTTGTGCAATAAACTGTCGTCCTAATGAAATTAGAAATATACGGATAGATGACAAGACAATTAGAGGATAATATTTTGGAATCAATTGCAATTTCAAGGTGGATGATGGTGAAGATACCTGCTTTAATTTTCGGCTGATTTCGCAATTGCTTCACACATGTAATGCGTTTGGCATTTGTGGATTCTTATGTTATTCGCTCACTCATTTGTTCGTTCGCCCAATGAAAACGCTGCGTGCGCGGCGGGAAATTTGACTTTCCTGCACGTTAAAAGTTGCGAACAACAAGAATTTTTCACAAAGGAAGACCTCAGCTTCATTTATGTTACGAGAGCCAACGGAATTGCAAATAATTTCGGCTTGTCATAAATCTGAGAGGGTTGTTCATATTCAAAACGGTTAAGATTTTTCCGTCTATCCGTCGCAAATTGGTCACAATGCGTCAAGATGTAGCAGTCACATAACATAGAATCAACTGGTTGATCTGAGGCAACACCCATCAGTTCGTGTTGCGCAACCATCTAGGCGTCAACATCAACTATATTAAAAATGTAAAACAGCTCAGAACATTTATAGTCACGGCAGGGGAGTGGGCGGGCAGGCAATAGACACTTCCGAGTTAATTATCCTAGCAAGGGCTTTGTGGCTACGGCAACAGGAACAACAGCGATCACGACAACTCTGGCCCAAGACTAAGTCAAGCTTGAGATGAGCTTCCTTCGTCTCAACGTTTGTCGTACATCTCACAGGGACTTGCTCGATTCACGCAAAAGCAGATCGAATAGGCTGTAGGTAGAGATGGAAAGACAGAGAGATTACGGACAGTAAGCAATTTCAAACTAGCGTAACGTAGTCGCTAGACGGCGCTTCAGTCCTTGCGACCTCAAAGGGCGCCTATGGGGCGTCGTCGGCAAACAAATAACGTTCGTATCTCTCCATCGCTTGGGCGAGCTTACCTATCCATCTCGCCATAGCCATGGCCGCGGACTTGGCTGAGCGAGATTGTCGCTAAGCTAGCTAGCTAACTAGGCCATATTTGGTCATAGGGCGCGCGAGTGAGCGCTTCAATATAGCGCCACTGTCTTCTTCATTCTTAGTGTGTAGTCAATTCAAGCAGAAGTTTGAATGAAATTAGTCTTAATCCATCAGTCCAAGATTCGAAGATGGATTTGAAGAAATCAATTGTATTAGCATGTAATCAGTTGGAAGAAGCCTCTGATAGTGCGGACTTTGTGGCTGCCGGCGAGGAGGCGGTCCGAAAATATACGCAAGCATGTGAACTGGCTATCAGCACTAGGGATGTCAGGGGCCTAGTTGAAAATACTAAGTCCATAGCCCGACTGACCAACTCTATTATAATGGTTGCAAAGCAAGAGGTCAAAGATTCAGTGGACAAGACTTTCATCTCTCGCCTTAAGCCAACGGCCAAGCGTTTACAAGAGCTCCTATTTGATATGGTCAGGCATGCGAGAGATGTTGCAACAAGTATTAGCAAAATCCGAGAACATGATCAATGGCGTCAGTGTAACACCGAGCTCATTGATACAATCGTCCAAATTTGCACGTTACTAGGTGGTCACGGAGATCCAGGTCATATGGCGCGCATTGGTGGCCTCGCGGCCCACCAAGGAATCGCAAGGCGAATCACAACTACCACCACTACAACAACAACTCTGCTAGACGGTGTAGGTGGTATTGCCGGTGTTGGTGGTATTGCCGGTGTTGGTGGAGGTGTCACACGAATTGATTCTCGAGGGTCAAATTTAAGTGCTGAGCCACCTAGGCCAATCTTACGTGAGCCAAGTCACCGGCCAATCTCGCCAAGAACTAGCGAATACACATCGAGGACAAGCGAGATGTCACAAAGGACAAGCACTATTTCACCAAGAACCAGCGCAATCTCGCCACAATCTCAACCAAGTAACACAACCAACCATAGAGCATCAAGCTCCTCGACCACAACAACAAACAGACAGCAACAGCAACAACAACATCATCAGCAACAACATGTTGGTGAGACTACCGACGATGAGTTCGAGGAGAGATTCCCGACATTGCAACCAAATCAGCCCATCATGATGGCAGCTCACGACCTACACCAGGAGGTTAAACGATGGTCAAGTAAGGAGAACGAAATCATAGCAGCGGCCAAGAAGATCGCTATACTAATGGCCAAGCTAAGTCAGTTAGTTAGAGGTGAATCGGGAACCAAGAAGAATCTAATCGATTGCGCCAAGTCCATTGCGGAGGCGTCACAAGAAGTCACTAGGTTGGCGAAGGACCAGGCAAAACTTTGCACAGACAGAAAGATGAGAACAGATATCTTGCAAGTTTGCGAGAGGATCCCAACCATGGGTACCCAATTGAGCATTTTGAGCACAGTAAAAGCAACTATGCTTGGTGTTCAGGGATCTGAGGAGGATCAAGAAGCCATGGACATGTTGGTTGGAAACGCACAAAATTTGATGCAATCCATTAAAGAGACAGTCAGAGCTTGCGAAGCTGCGTCGATCAAGATCAGAACTGACCAGGGAGTTCGTGTCAGATGGATCAGGAAAGAACCTTGGTATACGTAGATGGAAGAGAGACAGAAAGGAAAGCCAAAGAAACCAACTAACTACTCATCTCACATACACACACAACCATAGGAGTCGGTCTAATATTTGAAACCGTCGACAGGTATTACCTTATTGAAACCTGTTACTATATGAAATGAGGTAAACCTTTTATTATGAATCTACATCAATAAACACGGACTAAGCTCACGAGATTCCACACGACGTGGAATAGAATTTTATCTAGTTGTATGTTCTAATGTACTTGATTAGATGGTTCTCTGGATCATATTTAAAGTTGTTGTTTGAGAAGGCTGGCATCCTGTAGAAATAAGCTGGGTTGCAATCGTCAATTCTTCTGCACCTCTTTTGAAACTCTCTCTCGTCAATCTCAATGACATCTGGCATATTATCTGGATACTTTTCCCTCAGGATTTGTTGCTGCTCAAGCGTCATATTCTTTAAGATACTCAATAACAACTCTGTCGTGGATCTGTTGTAAGTGAGATAGTTTGAGAATTTGTTCTGCATCTCCTTGCGGACCATGTATTTCTGAGTTGACACGAAACTTTCCAAGATCACCTTAATGGACATCTTAACATCATCAACTATGACGTGATTTCTCAAGTGCATCTTGGCGAATGACTCCGCACTTCTGATGATACTCTCCATGTGTCTAGCCGTAATTGGAACGGATTGACTCACAGATGATTGTTGTCTCATCTCAGCGTAAACCTTGGCGATTTGTTCCTCCTGATTTTTGGTTATTTTGGGTTTGTATCTGTCCCTCGCGTAAACAATATATCGTTTCAACAACTCTTGGTCAATCAATTCAGCCGTCTCAATAACATCTCGCCGCTCCAGTTCCTCGAGTTGGGCGATTTCGGACTCTTCGACATCGTGGTGACTCCTGATATGAGATCTGATGACAAACTTGGCCAATGTTGAGTCTGCAAACTCATTTATCTCATCTCTGACGACACAGATTATGTCGAAACGCGAGATGATCGGCTCACCTAGTTCAACATTTTGAGCAAATGTGCATCTGGAATTATATCTACCACCGATAGGGTTGGATGCCGCAATTACAGCACAACGAGCTGTCAGGGACGCGACGATGCCCGCCTTTGATACTGAAATAGACTGTTGCTCCATCGCCTCATGGATACTGGTTCTATCACGATCCGACATTTTATCGAACTCGTCGATGAGGCACACTCCGTTATCGGCCAGCACCAATGCACCAGCCTCGAGTGTCCACTCCTTCGTTACGGGTGATTTTTGGACATATGCAGTCAAACCTACAGCTGAGGCACCTTGGCCTGTTGTGTAGACGGCTCTGGGCGCAATCTTCGACGTGTACTTCAAGAACTGGGACTTGGCCGAACCGGGGTCACCGCAAAGTAACACATTGATGTCACCACGTATTCTATGTTTGTTCGACACGTTTTTGGCACAACCTCCAAAGAGACCTAAAGCGATAGCTCTCTTGACATTGTGGTGCCCATAGATTGAAGGGGCGATAGATGCGATGATCCTCTCAACTATATTTGGATCTTTGGATAAGTTGACAATTTGCTTGATGTCCGCATCGCTCAAGGTTCGACTAATGCTAGTCCAGTCTTGTTTCTTGACGATATTGTTGGCCATTATAACTGTCGAGAAAACAGGGAACCCAGTTGCAATATTTAGCGATCCGTCATATGAGTTTGTGTACACTCCAGTGAGATCAATCTCGTCACCTGGTCGGCAAGAGTCACAAAGGTCACCTAGCAGAATGACATCCTTTGCTCTAGGTACTCGACCGGCGCTAATCCTGCCCGGTGATTCTTGTATGGCGAGTCTTTGGTAGTTTTTAAAGACAGTTTCTTCCATATTAATAGCAAATGGGCCGACAGATTGACAACCAGGACAAGTACCTGGCTTAATCTCAGTATCTTGCTGTTGAACAAATGGACCTAAGACATAAGAGCATTTGAGGCAGTCAAATTTGACGAGTCCGAGTTGCGGAATGATACCTGTTGCGCTTGTAACAACACCCTGAACTCTGATGAGCTGGTTTAGGTGAACTTGCCTGAGCGATCTGATCTCTTCAGTTAGAGCTAGATCCTTAATTCTAGTGTGGATTTCGGCAGCGATTCTTTCATACGAGGGATACATTGACAGAACAATGCTTTTGGCTGCCTCGTTGAATAATTCTATCATCTGGTGAGGTGCCTCGACCAGAAACAAGGCTAAGGCTGGTTGTTCGCGGGCCAAGATTGTGTACTCCAGCTCGAAACTTTGCTGATTCAACTCAGTCATTGTCCTAAGCTTTTGACCAAAGACACTCTGACCCGTATTATCAACAACAGTTTTCAATAGATTCTTAAAACGGTTACGGATCTCGTTCTTGGTGGCGCGTTGTGAAAGCCACTCTCTGTTGCTCATACCACGTGTATCTTCAATATTATCAATGGTTTCAGTTTCTGCTTCGGCTTTGTCGCCTTCTAGAACGTTGACAGCAATCCTCTTTCGCCTTCTCATTTGTCTGTAGCTAATTTGGGAGTCTAGTTCTGACATGTCATCGAAAAGGTCGAGACCTTTACGGTATCTCTGTCTACGGCCCTCTAGGCGATCACGCTCCCTCAAGGTGGCCTCGGCAGCAATCCTTTCCCCAATGGACAGCTCGCTGACCGGCATGTCATCGAGATGTTCCTCCTCATAGTGGTCAAGTTCGGGGAGTGGAATATAGTCGCGCTCCATGTTCTCCCCGAACAAGTCCTCCTCATCTGAAACATTCTCGCTTTGGGGCACTTCTTCGACCACCTCCTCGTCCTGGTCACGCTGAGGCATGACGATATCTGACTCACTGCTTTCCGAGCGATTCGCCATGATAATTAATTCAATAAACGATAATTAAAACTTCAATATGTATAACTTAGTTGATGGTGTAATAATTTATACTTATGGAACAATATGGCTTCTATTCCAACGGTCGCCTTTGTAGAGTACGTGCAAATTTAAATGCCTTGCCGCTTTCGTCAGTTTGTTTGCTTTCTCAGAGTTCTGTCGCTGGTACACAAACTTCTCATGAACGAGGAAAACGAGTCTCTTTGTCAGCCAATATTTTGGCGCGTACTTTGTGCGGGGGCCATCATCTACTGCGGCCCCTCCCATTTGACCGTTCAAAACGTGCTCTGCTCAAATTGAAGCTCGTGCACAGTACATTCCAAAACAAAAACAAACATCAACTATCATTGATTGCTAATTGATCTAGTCTGATAAGCTTTATTATATCTCACAAAATATTCAATTAACTTAATCTAAACCAATCCAACAACGAACTCAAAATGATGGCTAAAGACTGCGCAAGGAGAGAGAGATCCAAGCAGTTGGTTCACAACATCATCCAATACATGATGGCGAATCACAAGGTTGAAGAGTCAGTTTTTCGTGCATTCCTGGAGGAGATCAAGACCGAGGATATTGGTGACTTAACCGACGCAAAGGTGCAGTCAATAATCGCAAGATGCAATCAGAATCTCACCGGATACAACATGAGAATTCGAGTTGACACAAATTTAACCGACAATAAGAATTATTATGTTTTCTTGGCCCCACCACCTCTATTCTGAGGATAAAAAGAGGTTCATCAAATAACATCAGTTTTGTTTATCGATTATAAAGAGCCTTCAACACTTGAGAAGTCAATAGATGATTCAGGCCTAGTATTGCGGCCAACAAGTGGTTGCTGATGTTTAAATTCAACATTGCGGAGCTGATCAACTCTTTCTGTCCTGCTCGGCATAACTTGTAGTGTGTCGAGATCTTTTCGCCATGACCAATTCTGGTAGTTTTTCTCACAGTACCTAAGGTGATGAGATTGTTTAACTCAACTTGCATCTGATGTGCTTTCTGTCCATAGAAGTGAATAGTCATTTGAACACACTCGCCATTGGCAACTGGCTTGGTGGCCCTCAACTCCGGAACCATGAGCCAGTCTGCAGCTCCAAGAAGTGACCTCATCTGTTCAACAAATCTAGCCACTGTAAAAGATGGCGTTCGTTTTATCACAACGTTACTCTTTAAGTGTATGTCAGAGAAAAGATTAGCACAGGCCAACTTGACGTTTGACCGCTTGTTGTCGAAAATGACCAGCGATCGGCCCATCACAGAGTAGTTTCCAACAAGTGGCAGATTTGAGTCACTCAGTGTTCGCCGGTTATTGGGACCTAAAGTGAGACTTCCGTGTCTCATTCCCAGATCTCCCATGGCACAAGCTTGGTGTTCCGTGACACTGCAAGCAGTGGAATATGATTCAAGTGTATCCTGAGCAAGATATGGATTCCATTTGAATCCAGAAGCTATACAACGCACCTCATCAGCCGCGATGAATGCATCCTCACCGACTTGATTCACGAATATGGCCCAATTGTGGCCTTGACTAGTTTGGAGCTCGTGGATTCCATCGGATTGCATCCTTAGATCTGCTTGTATATATGTATCACTTAGACTCCCGTCCTTGTGCTCTAACTGGACAAATCTAACATAACCAGAAACCTTCGACCTTGGTTCATCAAACGAGGCCATTGCCACAATCTCTCTCGCATCTCCCTTGTCATAATCGAGTTCTATGTTTCCACAAACCCACCGGAAATCGTTCACTGCCGCCCTAAGAACCATTGAGCGGCCAATTATTGACTGAGGCGCGAACAGTGGTAGATTAGCATCAACGTACGACTTTTGTATACTCTGTAAACCCTCAAAAGTCCCATGCTTTCGACTCATGTCTCCAACTTTAACGCGATCCACTGTGGCCAATGCGCCATAGTGAGCCGAGGGTGGCAGTCTTGAAGAGTGCTCATTGTCGTAGGGATCGTAGATATCGTATAGGGAATCATTAGAGCATGGGAACTCTCGGTCGTCTATTGTCCAAACTTGATGTATGGCATAGTTCTCAACATTACCGTTGAATCCACCCAAGTCAATCTTTACCTTTGTTGCTTTGGTGGAAGATTCTTGCTCGAACACGATAGAACCCCGAATCGATGAGGGAATACTCGGACCAGAGTCCCAAGATTTGATTGCTGCTTTAAGCGGATGCACTACTTTGATGTTGGAGCAGGCTAACCTGTTGCCTCGTTGAGTTGGTGCGTTCTCATCGTATAAGACGACTGATTTTCCAATAATTGAGTTGGCACCAGTTAAAGGCAAGAAGAGATCTGTATAGTAATAACGAGATCTATTGAGATACGTAACCGGAAGTGATAATTTGAACCCTGACTTGAGGCTTGTATCACCTGCTCTGCATCTGAGTGGTTCGCTCAACATGCTAGCTTGACATTGGCGTGTATAAACATCATTGTTCAATCCTATCGAAGCTTGAATGGGGTCGTAAACTTCACCACTGCTCTCGCAACGTTGACTCCAATTGTAGGAGTCGGCCATCGCTGGCTTCAGATGGATCATCCAATTGTGACCCTCGCTATTCTTTTGACTATTTGGATTGTACACCTCTACTAGAACATTTGTCTCAGCAAATTGATCCCCTTCAAGTTGTTGAAATGATATCTGGCCAACAACGGGATAGAAAAATCTGGCCATAGCGACAGTGACTGACTCTTGGATGTAGCCCAAAGTGGCACAAGCCCAAGAGTCACCATTATTCTTATGTATCACGATAGATCTACCCACCACATTGTGGGGTCCATATAGCTGAATGCTCAGGTCAATATACTCGCCCATATAATGATCTTCGTACTCAGAGTCTATCACCAACAACTGTCCATGTTTTGCGCTTAGATTACCAACTCTATATGCATCAATAGTTGACACTTCCTCGCTAGTTGAATCAATCACTTTGTGAGGATTATATACATCACCAAGCGAGTTGCAAAGCTTGGAGTTGTCACTACTTGTCCTCATGGATAGAGGCAACTCGCGGATTGTTTGATGCTTCGTGTTACCCTCCAGACCAAATAGATCGTACGAGATTTGTGTCGGTTCAGTCGGGTGACGTTGCGTCATCTTGAAGGTTCCCCTAACACCATCCATGTTGAAATTAGCTTCAAGTTTGCGTTGACTAACAGATTTGATCTGAGCACAGCTCAATATGTTTGCCTTTTGTGGCAGTCCGTTGCTACTTGATTTGATAGCAACCTCATACAAGACCAAATATAAGGACCTAGAACCTTCAAGTGCCGACAAAGGCAAATTCAGATCCACAAGCGTCGATCTGGTATTTTTACCTTGACCTGCAACCTGAACTTGTCCATGTTTTCTCGTTAGATCTCCAATTTTGCACTTAGTCGTTGAGCCCTTCTTACAATTTGTATCGTCAGTGTTGTTAGGGTCGAATAGAACTTGCAAATACTTGCAACGTTCTTCCTGTCTACGAGTATCTAAAATATCGCTTGCCATGATCTTCCAATCATGTCTTGTAGTTACCTTGGATCTCACCTGATATAGACTTACCATTATAAGACTCGTGTCGTCTTCATTGCCTCGAATGGTGACTTTTCCAGCAACTGATTGAGATTCAAAGATAGCTTCTGCAGTTTTGACATTTCTGGTGTCAATAATGTTCCCACAAACCACTGTTCTCCCATAAGCTCTGGCTATCCTTTTGTGTGTTGCCTCCTGGATGATCTGTAACGG
The DNA here is from genome assembly GCA_015350385.1 of Aculops lycopersici. Classification (NCBI taxonomy): domain Eukaryota; kingdom Metazoa; phylum Arthropoda; class Arachnida; order Trombidiformes; family Eriophyidae; genus Aculops; species Aculops lycopersici. The sequence goes on along the minus strand of WNKI01000001.1, from coordinate 9,914,022 downwards.
ATCAGGTGTAGTCGTTGAAGTCGTGGTGGTTGAAGTCGTAGTTGTCGTCGTACTCGTAGAGGATGTCTCTAGAGATGAAGCGGCGCTACTTATTTCACTATCCCATATTAAAGCTAATGGTTTCGGCAAGGCAGCCGGAACTGGTGTCTTATTGAACTTGGCCGATACCTGTGGCCTAACTCTCGGCGCAAATGTTGGCTTACCGCCTCCGGGTATTGATGGCTTGTTGATTGCGGGTTTTTGGGTAATATTGACATTTGGCTTGGATAATCCAGGGCTGAGGGGACTAGCTTTTTGGCCAGATAGCTTCTGTTCTTTTTGAATTGCATCCAGATGAACTTGGGATAGTGAGAAGCGGATAGATTTTCCCCAAATCAAAGGACTCAGATTCGTTGCTGAGTTAGAGTCTAAAAACTCTTTGAGAGGTATCATCCATTGGTTGAATTTGCTGAGTACTATTTTGCGCTGATTAGGAAGACTGGCTTTGAAAAGTGAATCTGAAACGGAGGGACCCAAGTCATCAGTGGAGCAGGCGGATAACATCTGAGGCTCGAGAGTGTTTGCATGGATGGACCAGTCGAATTGAATTGGCAAGGAGGTGTCAAACTCTTCATCATCTTTTTTATTTTTTGAGCTCCAGATAGATCTTGTTGGCTCGAGAATAGACTCGATGACTAGGAAACTGTTATCGTTTGCTTCATTTGTAATCTCGAAAGAAATATTACCTCTAAGTCCCTTTGAATTGATGTGACTTATAAACTGACATTTACAAACAAATGAAATAATATTGATTGTCATTAATATGATGAGTGGAGTATAGTTGGGACGTCTAAGTTTTGGCAGTTCCATTTGAGCCGGCCTCATTTTGCCGACCTTGTAGTGGATCGTATCCAACTTGAGGAGAAAGTTGAGAAATGAGGCACAATAATTCCAAGACTACTTGGCTACATCTTGCTTTCTTACATGCTCTCGGGTTATTGAACAGACTCAGGATGATATACTAAATGATACCAATGACAGACTTGGTGTCGACAGACTGATGGTTAAAAAGAATATTAGAATGAGTTGTTGCCCAGTGACCTCCATTCGTAAACATGGACAACGACATTAAGAAGAGATGCACAAGCAGAGCAGAAGCAACAGGTGAAAGCTTACCGCTAGCTTGTTGTTCGCTCGTAGTAGCCAACCACTTGCCCCAATCTGATGTTGTTACCTGCGTATGACGCAATTCGAGTTAAAGCTCTTGGCATTAGGTGGAAGCTTCTTGCCACCTGCGGCAATAACATCCTTTCATCATTTACGATTGTCGCTAATCTCCTCAATCTGGTTTTTGGCTCCAGGTGTATGTTTGTAATAATTGCATTTAAATCATATTGATGCTTCTCATGTGAGGATTTGGTTGAGATAACCGTGTAGCATATTACGCAGGATGATTAATTAACCGAAGACTTGAGTTGTACCTGAGGGCGTTACCACATCGAGACTACCAAGAGCTCGTAAATATAGTTGAACATAATTCACATTATGTTATCAGTATGTGTAGGAATGTTGTCTTGTAAATACTTTTCATGTTGTCCTAACTTGGGTAAACTATCCCGGATCTCCGCCATACGCTTCCAGTCGTTCGGTTGGATCATCGCGATGAATCCAGATGCAAGTGGTCTTTCCTTGATCAGATTAGGGTTTTCCTTGATGCTTTGGTTGATTTCGATCAGTTTGGAGCCAAGTCCAGCTGTTATAACATAATTATGTCCATCTGATGTTATAATAGCGCATATTGGTGCGTGCTTCTGCAACTTTTGGCTTCCTTTCTTGCTTTTGCCTTTCGGTTGCGTTGCTAATCGATCAATTTTTTCATGACCCTCGAAAGTGAACTCTATTCTTTCAATCGTCTTGTTCTCAGTTATCACAGGATGTGTTGGCGAGATTGTTATAACGCACAAACGATTGGAATGAAACATGATGCATTGATCACCCGTCTCGCCAAAGTAACTCTTACGGCCCAAACTTGGCAACAATCGTATGTCGTAGTATCTCTCGGTTGGGGTGGGAAAATCTGGGAGGATCCTGTTGACATATTGTGCAACTAGAGTACTATTTCTATTGTACCCAGAGTCCTGATAGAAAACTTCTGCCTCCGGTTCTTCGATAGCGATGCTATCTATAGGATCCAGTTCCTTTTGTTTTGATCCTACATCTTGCTGGCTTGCTTCACTCATGATATAAGGAATTATTTTCGAGGTAATGTAATTTTATTATTCATGATAAAATTTACGGTAATCTAACAAGATGTGAGAGATATCTAGAGAGGTACATATGTAATTGAACTTGTTTACAGATTCATCACGTGCATATCATCATGGCCGAGCTGGTCATTCGAATGTGCGCGCGCTGGTAGTGCGCCTGCGCAAGCATTGCAAAGCACATGCCGATTCCGGCACATCGCCCCTGAGCACGCAGATTAACCTTACACTGAATGGTGCACCGAGAAAACAATATTACCAAAATTGATATATCTTTGTCTTATTATATCACCAGCCGATATTACAATTCCTAATTGGATAATATTATATTTATAATGGCTCCCTTAAATAAGAGAACCACTTCTGTGGGTGTTAAGGACGTGGACCAATCAGACTTGGTCAGGGCCCTGGCAGCCTATCTCAAGAGGTAAGTTCAAAAATCAACATGTCATACAAGAAATAAGTTCGAAGCTCTAACAATAGATTGTTCGGGGAGGATACTAACCATAATTTCATCCTACTGTACCAATTTAGGCAAGGAAAGTTGCCAGTTCCAGACTGGGTAGATACCGTCAAGACTGGCACATTCAAGGAGTTGGCTCCATATGATGCCGACTGGTTCTACACTAGATGCGCCTCCATCGCAAGACACCTTTACTTCATCTCGCCAATCGGAGTTGGTGCCATCTCCAAGATTCACGGTGGCAAGTACAGGCGTGGAGTTAGGCCTTCACACTTCTGCGAATCAAGCACATCCGTTGCGAGAAAGGCCTTGCAGTCATTAGAGGAGATCAAGTGGCTAGAGAAGGTTGAGAAAGGCGGTCGCCGATTGACACCTAAGGGATTCAGAGATCTTGACCGTATTGCCGCTCAGGTTAAGGTTACTCGCAAGAAGAACTTGTAAATTGATAATATTAAAACTAGGACATGAAAACCCATTATACCCGACTGTTTTAAGTGAAGTCAATCGTTTGTTTATTATTGAAGCTCGCCTCATTCAGGTGTTTCAAATCAATCCCATACTTCGTTTGCACTTGTGACGGTCAGATTAACATTGAATTAACGTGAGATACCCAACTTGAACATGTGTCTACTATTCACCCTCGCTTAGGTCTTTGCGTCCAAGATTGCTGGGCTAGCCTTGCCCTCCAAAACCGCAGCTTGAGTTCTCTTGGTGAATCGGTTCTCACCATTGTAAGTCATCTCGCGCAACTTGCTCAAGCTTATTGCCCCAATATCTTGGCATCCAAGTCTTAATCCTGTGACTATATATGGGAGATATCTGTGAATTGAACCCTTATCAACGATGGATCCAGAGACTCCCTGTGCGATCCTGATTTTATCGGACTCTGTCTGATGGTATCTTTGTAAACTTCCCTCAGACTGCTTTGATTCCATGGCATCCAAGGATCCCATGCCTCTGTATTTCTTTAGTCTAACACCATTGGAGAAGAAGTACTCGCCTGGTGCTTCACTGGTTCCCGCCAACATAGATCCCATCATTACAGCCGATGCACCTAGTGATAGCGCTTTGATGATATGTCCAGTTGATGAGACACCACCATCCGCAATGATCGGCACGCCAAACTTCCTAGCGTATCCGGCCACCTTGTAAACGGCCGTAGCTTGAGGTCTACCACAAGCCATGACCTCTTGAGTGATGCAAATAGAACCACTGCCCATTCCAACACGTAAACCATCAGCTCCAGCATCTATCAATGTCTTTGCCTGCTTCATCGTAACAACATTACCACCAATAACCTGTAGGTCCGGGTAATTTGATTTGATATACTTGAGCATTTCGACCTGGTAAACCGAGTTACCTTGTGACGAATCTAGAATTACAACATCAACCTTGGCCTCAACCAGGGCTTGTAATCTTTCGCGATCTGCCTGGCGGGTTCCGATTGCCGCACCAACCAACAGTTGGTTGTTCTCATCCTTGCTGGCAGATGGGTAGTCACGACTCTTCTTCAGATCGGATCTAGCCATCAGGGCCACGAGTTGTCCAGATCCATCAACAATTGGTAGCTTTCCCTTCTTACTCTTCTGTAGAATTTCGTTTGCTTGGCTCAAGGAAACATTTGATGGACCCGTTACTAAGTCGGTGCTCATCACATCCCTCAATTGTCTGGTTAGATCACGACCGTTGAGGAAGTCAATGTCTCTTGAAGTGACGATACCCATTAGCTTGCCACCAAGTTTTCCGGTATCGGTGATTGGAATGCCAGCAAATCCTTTGGAATTTTTCACCTCGAAGACATCCTGCACAGTGTTTGTTGGACTTAGGACTACCGGGTCGCGGATGAATCCATGCTTATACTTCTTGACTTTGCGAACCTCGTTTGCCTGAACCTCAGTGGAGCAGTTGTGATGGATAATACCAATTCCTCCGCACAGAGCCATGGCAATAGCCATATCGGACTCTGTAACGGTGTCCATGGGCGACGATACAAGTGGAACGTTGATCTTGAGCTTCTTGGTCAATGGAGATTGAAGGTCAACTTGGTCTGGTGAGAAGTCAATGTAGCCCGGAAGTACAAGAAAGTCATCGTAAGTCATGCCATCGCCACGGCCGAGAAGTTCCTGAGCCGAGTGGCCGTCTTCGCCGGAAAATGGGTCCTCAATTGAGGTTTCGTGTGCTTTCGAATTGTTGTTCATAATGATTGATTTATCAGAATGTCTTGATGGATATGATATTTAGTGGGTAAACTGTTGAATGAGGTAATATTTGATGGAATTATGCGCGTAGCGGGTCTAAACTTTTTAGCTAATTCCTCTCGAGCTAAGCTGGATGGGTAGGTGTATACTTGGAGTGTAATTAGCGACTGATGTTTGTCAAGCTCCAGGTTCGAAGCCGAGAGTTAGTTAGCACGATAGCGTTCAGTGTAGTTTTCGAGATCTTCTATCACAATTTAGAGATATTCAGAGCTCACAGTCGCAGTAAACTTTGACGGCAACAGTAATCGAGTTTGGATCGTGATGTGTGTGTCAATTTGATGAGGCTCGTTGGTGGTTGTTGATATGGACTTTCAGTTGAAATATTGTTTTTCACATTGATACTTATCGAGCCCTCAGCAACAAAATTACAACGTTTGTGCGCGTAATGTAACAAGACTACTACATCAGCAACTAGGGGGAGGAAGTGATAAGTGTTGTGCCAGTGGTTGCGATCGAATAAGTTACACACACATTAACAGATTTTGTCTAGACCGGAAAATTCATCCATCACCATGAAGCTTGCGACGCCCCAATGCTACTTTGCAATGCATTCAAAGTCTTGATCAGTCGACTAATTGTACGAGTGGGTGACTGAAAATTTGAGACATCGTATATCTTCCAATTACAAGAAGCGGTGGAGATTCGATCGATGTTATGATGTATATTTGTGCTAGAGCCGTCGCCTAGCTAGCGAGACTGTGAATTTCTGATTATAACTATGATGATGATGATGTGATCTAGTTGTGAATGTGTTTATATGAGCTAATTGCATATAAAGCCGCAATTTTTCGTAAACGTTCGTATCTCTGTGTCTAGAGAAGATAGAAAGAGATCACTTATCAGCCAAATTTGTTGTGGTAATGATCGTTAGTTAACATAAGTTGAGTGTGAATGTGCTAATGGTGATGTCAATTCAAGTGTATAGGAGCCATTTACTAATTTGATCAATGGCAATAGTTTGTTGATATAATTTGTTATCTAGGACTTTGTTTGCTTGGAAATTCAAGTCAACTTCCTTTTCATGCGTCTCGTATGACTAATACTAAGTTTTCAAGTGTTTCAACTGATATGACGAGATGGCTATTGTCGGGGTCAAGTGGATTATCAGCTTAAAAATAAATTTTGGATTTGGAGAGGATCGATCTTTGTTCTTTGCTTTAGTTATTTAGACTGTAGACAATATGGTTGCTTGCGTGTAAAACACGAAATGATGGAATAATTGGTATTGCAAATAGTTGCATGTGCTGAGTGTTAGATAGTGATAACTCTCTTTCGATTACGAGATGGAAATGAGTTGTTGGATTGACAAGGAATGGGAGTGATGCGACTCGAATGAAAATGTAAACAAACAATTTCGAATCGAATTCGCGTGACACCTGTGAACTGCATTGCGCGCTTAACGACGTTACGCGTCGCTCGTGGCCGCGAGCTAGTGTGAGCCTCAGGTTCAAGTCATAGCAACCATCTCAAGACAGACCAGCTCGCCTGTCGGAGTAGTCGAATAAGTTGCGCTAGCTTAGCTCATTTGTTTTTTATTTTCGGTCAGCCTTCTAGTTGTTGATTGAAATCGATCTGAGTGAGTGGTTGGTTGCATCACACATGTGAGCTCTCAATCAAGTCCTCGAGATTGCTAACCTGGATAGCTTCGTCTGGTGGATATCAAATGACTGACTGAATGATTGCATACGAAGAAAAGGCTTGCCATGCAAGAGGGTAAGGTTTTATGAGAGTTATGGACTCATTAATTTCTTTTTCTTCTTTATAGTTATTAGATGGTGCAACTTGCACCTCCTCGCCCAGCTAGTCGATGGTAAAGTCAAAAGACAGGTGAGACACAGTATCTCCGAATGGACTCCGCAGCGGCGGCGTTGATACCTTAGCTAACGAGTTTTCTTGGTGCTCGACAAGACAACCGAATGACGACTGACCAGCAAGCAGCATCGGCGATTGCAGTGGCATCTCGCTCGGCTTACCTCGCCAGCGAGACCGAGCCAGCAACATTAGCTTGGTCGCTCGCTCGATGGCGAGCGAGCAAACTGGCCAGTTTTCTCAGGTAAGGTCTGCTCATTTCTTTACTAACAAGTGAACCGTGCAACGAACCACCTGTGACTTGCGCTGGAATAAAATGATATCAATCTCTCTTTAACCCCTCGCGCACCCTAATGTTTATTGCATCCAACCACATCGACTAACTTGGACGACTGGCTAGCCGTCCAAGGTGGCCGAGAATCGCCATGAGCGACGAGAAAAGAAGAGTGAAACAAGGCAAACTGGTTGCCTAGGTTCATTTCGTCGCGATAGGCGTGACCTAATGGAGTAATCGTGATAGCTGGACGGCTTTCATCATGCTTAGATTTGTGCGGTAGTTCTTGGTGCTTGATGGATAGTCGATAGGTTGCTCACATAAGAAGTGCTACAGTTTCGCCTCTCCCCCTCCTTTTCCTTCTAATTTCTCCTCCTCTTCTTTCTTCTCTTCTTGGTCTCCGTCGTCGTTATCTTTGTCGTAGAAACGAAACCAGAAGTATACTTAAATAGTTGCATTCGTTGCCCTGTCTCTGCTGATGGTCAGATTCACAAATGGATACATAGACCACCGATTCGTCAGCAAACTCATTATTTCGCACCACTTCACCTGAGTTTTCCAATTCTCCTCCCTCTCCCTCACCACAACCACCACCACCACCACCTCCTCCTCCTCCCACTCCTCTGGTGTCGTTTGCAAGTTGGAACTTACAACCCTCAATTAGGTTCGCGTGAGGACAACAGTGGCGCTCGAGAGAGGTTAGCAGTGAGAATCGGATTATGAAGCTGGCTATTGCTTCGGTGGTTCGGTTGAAGTGCGTTGCCAGTGCACCATTGAGCCCCCAGCTGCAAATTGTTGCTGGCAGGTGTACCTTTTCAATGGTCGCCCAAGTTAGCTGCGCGCGCGTCAATCATTCACCACTTTCACCTCTGCAAAGAGCCAACTACGACGTCATTTGCGAAATGAAACCACATGTAGCTGCTCCAATAGCTAGCTGCATGAGTTGCTTTTCGATTCTCCCAGATTGGAATAATAATTTTGCAAAAAAAGTTTGCTTGCAGCTTGTCAGCGCAAAGCGCTGAAACTGGAACTAGAGCGACGATTTGCTCAACTTGTCAACTCAATTACCACGGTTAGTGACTTCGTTGGCGAGCTTGTTTGCAGTGATTAAGTTGTGTAAAATTTTAGTTTAGATTAGTTGAAACTGTAGTGGTAGTTTTCGGTCAGATATTTTATAGCTCCATAAGGGAGCTCAAAGTTTACTAGGCGAAGGACATCCAATTAGTTGCTCACTCATTGACGTGCGCCGATCTACTAACCAGTCTCCCACTTTGGGCGCTAGAGTGTGGAGTTTTTTATTGTCTTTGGTGACAGCCGGAGCTATTGTTTTGTTTTACTCTTCTCAGTTTCGCTTATCGGCTTTCTTATGCGGAAAGCACGTGTATAATGTGATCGAGAATATATATCATGATTACCAGAGACAGCCTTTCAATGCATTTTATTAGATACAATACATTGAATCTTTGCACCTAGTCTATATAGATTGTTTTCATATTCTCAGAGGAAGGAAAGATAAATGACACTTGAGGTCAATTTAAGCATAATATCAACATACAAGACATTTGGAAAGGATGAGTTCCAAGAGCTACGACGTATCTAGCGTCGTTATCGGCGGCGGGGGATCCAAGTATGGGTCTGTCGATGCAAATAGATCAGCCGAGAATTTCAAGCAAGAGTCTGTGAGTCCCATTCCAGATGGACCCCCGAAACCAGCAGTCAGACAAAGAATACAAGACAAGACTAGCCGCAACCCACCAGTCCAAGTTTCTATCGATCACATCGGTCAGGTTGTCGAGAGGACACCTGAGCCGCTAGTTTTAAAAGAAGTTCCAAGTTCACAAGATAACACAGCATCTCAAACAAGAATTGAAGCCAACAATATAAACTCACCAGAGATCAGCAACTCGTCTGTTGCGTTACCAGAGAAACCAAATGCAAATACCAAAAACTCTTATCTCCTACCCCTACCAACAAATCTAAAGGGCAATGGCAATGATGATGATGATGACAACAACAACATCATCATCAAACACAGCAACAGCAATATTGACGATTATGATCATGAACCAACTCGTCCTTATCCAAAAAAAGTATTATTCATTGTGGGCAACGAGTTTTGCGAGCGATTCTCGTATTATGGCCTCCGGACAATATTAGTGTTATACTTCAAGTCTATACTTGGATTGAGCGACTCAACTTCCACCGTTTCCTTCCATCTGTTTGCAACTTTGTGCTACCTAACTCCCATTCTTGGTGCCATACTTGGCGACTCGATATGGGGAAAATTCAAGACTATTCTGTACCTGTCAATTGTGTACTTTATTGGCGAAGTTATTCTTGTGCTGTCATCGATTTTTTGGAATGAAGGCGCCCTATCAACAGGTGCCACCTTTTTAGGCTTATTCTTCATTGGTCTTGGCACTGGAGGAATAAAACCTTGCGTGAGTGCACTAGGAGGAGATCAATTTTATCCAAACGAGGAACGTTGGCGCCAAAATTTCTTCTCCCTCTTCTATGGAGCCATCAATTTGGGTTCCCTAATCTCAATGTTCCTGACACCGATGCTTAGAAGCAACTATAATTGTGTTAATAGAAGCGACTGTTACCCTTACGCTTTTGGTTTGCCCTGTATCTTGATGTTTTTGGGGATAGTTGTATTCCTTATGGCCAAAAATCACTATGTGATAACACCGCTACCCCAACAAAATGTCATTGTTGCTTTCTGTCACTGCACCTATTTAGCACTAAAAAGGAAGATCCTTAGCCAGAAACCCGATACCGTGGGCGAGACTACAGAAAAGATACACATAAATAGCCTATCGCAATCGAAGGGCTCATCAACCTCTAGCTTGATGGATACAACTGAAGATTACACTCCGGTGGCAAGTATAATCCAGAAGCCTAAGCGTCAAGCGCCGAATGAGAATGCCAAGTTAGTCTCAGATGGAAACTTGAACGATAGTTTAAATATAAGTGAAAAAAAGTTGAAGTCGAAGGACAAGCATTGGCTTTATTTGGCATCTGATCAATATGACAAAAATTCCATCGAGGACTTCCGTTCGGTTTTGAACATCTTGTTGATATTCTTACCCACTTCAGTGTACTGGTGCTTGTTTGACCAACAAGGTTCAATGTGGACCTTGCAGGCAACCCGAATGGATGGGCATATTTTCAACTCCGATTTTATCCTACAACCAGATCAATTGAGTGTAGCCAATCCCTTGCTATTACTGGCATCTATTCCCGTCTATCAAATGGTAATCTACCCAAATTTAGCTCGCTTCGGTATATTGAAGAAGCCAATCCAAAAGATGACCGTCGGCGGGCTGCTTGCAGCGCTGACATTTATTGTATCCGCGCTGATTGAGGTGAGGATACAGGATTTCGCGCCCGCCGAGCTACCAAGTCCAGGTAAGGCCAACTTGTTGCTTGTAAACGGTTTAGTCGATTGTAGTGTAACAAACCCAACGATTTCATTTACGAACCCACCGGCTGGTATAGACGGTGTGCCTATGATTGCAGTATCAAACTCTTCCCTAGATACAGGGCCAACAAATGCAACCAACTCCCTGTCATATCGGCTCAACACTTTGGATCCACTGGCCTCTAAAACGATTGACGTTCAGGCGTTGAGACCACTAAACCTTTCATCTGGAGTTTCAAATGCAAGTCTAAATTACAAGCTCCAATTCAAGTTGGCAAATTCTAATGAGCCAAACAATAATAGCATCAATGCAACCACATCACTAGGCTATGCGCAAGCAACTGGTGGTTGTCCTTTGAATCCACAACTGGAGCATGAGGTTAGCTTAGGTTTGTTACCCGAACTATCGAGCCGCTTGGTGTACATAACTCAGGGCAACGGAAAGCTAACTCACAAATCCTTTGCTAACTCGCTCGTGATGCCGGAATCTGGTAAGGCGAGAGTTCAATTGCTTTACGACTCGTTTGGCTCGGTGGCTCAAACAAACCAGCGAGTATTCTATCTAACTCGCTTGTTTAGTTCATCAGGTGAGAGTCAACAAAACACAACATCCGTGAGCTCGCCCTTTCAATTCTCAGCACAAAGTCGCGATGGTCAAGTGATAGTGAGCCGCTACTTGGATGTTCCGGTTCCAGGCAAAGGCGATGTGTTTATTTTGAGAACCAGTGATAATTTAATCGGACCAAACTCGCAGCAACAGCATAATATTCTGCTTAAACCTGGAACTAGAAATCTAATTGTTGTTCATCAGAAGGATGCAACAAGTGTCGAAATCAAGCAAGAACTTTTACAGGATAACGACTACATGATTAGTATGCTCTACCAACTGTTGCCCTACCTGCTGATTTCCATGTCGGAAGTTATGTTCAGCATTACTGGCCTCGAGTTTAGTTATGCCTCTGCGCCTGATAATATGAAATCGGTCATCTTGGGCGCATGGAGTTTGATGGTAGCATTGGGCAACTTGTTGACTGTGTTGATTGAATCCGTCCATCCATTCAACAATATTGCCCACGACTTTCTATTCTATGCCGCAATCATGACCGCCGACATGGTTTTATTTGCCTACATTGGCTACAGGTATAAACCCTACAAGCGCCAATTGGACTAGCAGTCGTTAAGACCTCGTTACTTGTTACAATGTTATAATCATAATTATTATCATCATTATAGTTGTTGTCGATTGTCCCTTGTTGATTCTAATCAATCAAATTTAGTCAGCATATTATTATGTTTCAAATAGATAGATGTGATTCCATGCTAACACACAAACATGCGCATTTCCACCAAAAGCAACCAGTAAAACCACTAAACTTGTTTCAATGTCACCAGCTCGCTCATACATGTACATGCATCAACAGGCTGCTCCGGTAACAAGCGTTGTCGCTCCCCTAGCTTACCAATGGTTTTGTACAGAGTTGCTATCTACACACAGAGCGTCCACCTGTTGCTTGGACAACTTTCCGTCGGGAACTCATCCTGAGAGTTTGTACCTTAGCTCAAATCAAGAAGCTCAATGTGATGGTCAGTGTCCAAAAAGCGCGAGCAATTTTACGTCAGCCTTAGAGCTGGTCCTTGACTTTGAGTGTCTAGATGCATCTCAAGCTTCAGAGAAGCCAGCGCTATAGTGAATCCACGGCGATGTCAATGAACTTTAGCTTCCGACATTGAACTTGAAGATTTTTCGGCTTCAGGTGTGTTTACTTGGCGATCTACTTTTCATTTGGAAGTTGTTGTTCAAATCTTTACCGAATTTTCAGTCTACCATCTCCAAGATTGGTCCAAATTGCACTCACTCGCAACCAGAGAAAAAGGCAAGATGATTTTTAACCAAATAAAGCGAATCCTTTTGTTCCAGATCCTCACATCGGGTTTTTCAATTGTCGTCACCTGCAACCGGGAGGCGAGTTTCGGATCCCGCCAGTTGCTTCCATCATCAATAGCTCAAGCACACGACCAGTCGGCGGCAAGTTTAACCAAAGATGCGACAACAAGCAACAAGCAGCAAAATGTCAACTTAGAACCGACATTTAGCGATCAAAGTTTTGTCAAAGACATAGTCGAAAGAATGCATGCTCTCGACGCCGATATTGGCAAGCTTTTGTATAACCAAACCGAGCAAAAGATGTACGCGCGAAATGAGCAAGGATTCGGCGATAACACAAGGGGAGGCGAGCGATTCACTGAGGTGCTTAATGATTTGGATGCTCTACAAGATGAAATTGGTGTCCTTGTTAGCAATGCAACTAGAACAAGACAATACAACATTTTGGTTAGATTGAGGCCATTGAATAATCTATTGTACAGAGTTAGACATAACTTGCACTTGTTGAGAAACAGTCTGGTGGCAATAAATGCGGTTTCCAGTCTTGAGAAGATCGGAAACTCGGTTATGGACTCGACATTAACGGCTTTCATGAAGCCAGATGCTGAGTTGGGCGAGGAGCCTGGCGAGACGGAAAATTACGATATGAATATGGACAAGATGGATACAAACTCAACCCCAATTGTCAGTCAAGCTGCACCAGTTTCCGTTGCACCAACCACTGCAAGTACAACGACAACCACCACTACCACAACAACAACCACCACCACACCACCACCGCCGACAGAACCGAGCACCACAACCACCACAACCCCAGCTCCTTCCTCGACCTCGACCACAAAGAGGACGCCTCAGCGGACAAACACAAGGCGAAATGGAAGCCAGAGACCGAGTAACATGCGGCGCCCAAACAGAACCTCGACCACGGCGCCAAAACCCTCGAGCTCGAGTGCTGCGCCGAGAGAGTTGAATGTTGTTGCTGGTCTTGCGGCGGCATCTACCATTTGATTCACCAATGTTCCCGATGTAATAATAAATAAACATACCTACTGGGTATCCTTGATGGTTAGTCGATTCATCATTAGAGAGGAGTCTTTGTTGCTTGTGTGTCCAATGTAACTCACGCGTCTGCTTACTTGATTACATTTCCATTAACCATTTGGATAGTGCAACGTCAAGCCGGCGCAGGCACTGCTACTGGCTGCTCGTTGTCACAGTCGACGTCGTAGTCGTGGTGTTGGTGGTGGTGGTGGCTGTCGAGACAGCCACCCACATTAGTGATCATCATCATGATCATCATCATCACTAACATGGTCGCTGGTGGCGCCGGCGGTTGCCGGGTCGATTGATTGGCAAGCTAGTTGGCTTGCTGATAATCGCCGGGCGCCCGCGAGAGCGAGAAGCTGACACGAATTGTTGGCTCACACGATTGCAAGACGCAACGGCGACACCAACACCAGCACCAGCACCAGCACCAGCACCAGCACCAGCACCAGCACCAACACCAACACCAACGCCAACCATTTGTTTGTTTTATTGTTTCTCCTCCGCTTGATAGTTAGATTGATTGGTATGACTACCACCATCAATACGTTGCTGGCTTGCCAAGCGTTTGTTTGGCAACCGGAAGAAGTGTTGGATTTGTATCAAGAGATCTCTCAAGATTTTGAGAGATCTCTTGAGAGAATTTGAAGAGATCTCTTCAATGGGCGCGAGCTTTTGTCCGTCTGCCCGCCCATCGCCTCGGAAAACTAATTGTGTGTCTACGGCGCCATTGTTTTTCACTCTTGCTTGGCGCCAAGCTAGTTTTGTTCTTCTTCTTGTGTTCTTGTTGCTGCTGCTCCCTTGCTGCTGTAGTCGCCGCGGTCGCCGCCTCCACCGGCGACACGCCGGGATAACAAAGTTTACTTACTAGATACTGACTGGCAAGTTACAAGTTTGGAACATTCAAACAGATAACCACCACCACGATGACAACGTCGCCGCAGTTGAGCCAACAATGAAGCTCAAGAGATCTCTTGTAGCATCTCACGCGCCGCCGGCCACATAGACACGCCACAAGACTATTGGTCGGCAACTCGCCGGAGATGTGTCAGCGGCCATCGCTATTATCAATGCTTATGCTAATCAACTTGCACACACAAAGTCGCGGGTTATCTGGCAAGCTAGCAAACTAGCCAGCAAATTGAACAGCCAGCAACCAGCCGGACGATAGTGCAAGTTGGCGAGGTTCGCGTTGTTTTCTTGTTAGCTGACGAGGGTGATTCATCATCAATCTCGACTCTAACTTGCTATCACTCATGCCTCCTCTCGATTAGACTGGCCAGACGGAAACTAACATGACTCCAACCTTTTGGGTCCTTGGTTGTGGGCATGCGTCAACCAGCTGAAATCTGCCCGATTATTGTCCAGATTGAGCAGCAGCAGCTTTCTCTTTCCCTCTTTGGGGTTTGCGTGAGGGAAAAAGCAAGAAGATCAATCTTGATTCTAGTGGCAGGGTTGAGTGGCGCCGCTACATTAAACCCAGACAACGACAAAATCTTGTACACCCTAGCGACAAGAAGCTCTTTGCTTTCCTTCTAATAGAACACAAGAAGCTCCACAGAGAGGCAAGGGAAAGTCTTAAAACACTTTGTGGCCGCAATCTATGGTCTTCATCTCAAATATTTGAGAGAAGTAGGCGACAATCATGACTTGTCAAATGATGAGCAACTGCCATGAAAACCGCAATGACACCCGCAACCGCAACAGCAACGACGTTCTTCGTTGGATTTGTGCCGTGGGATTAGATTCTACTGTCGATAATCTGTAGCTGGTGGGCGAACAAGCTAATGCTAGCCAACTTTTCCTATTGGAAGCTGGAACTTCGGGCGGGGGTAGTTTGCAAACTGCGGCTGCGTCGATTAACTCTAACAAGTCGCAGCAACTTGTTGCTCGCAGCCCGCAACCGGAGCCAATGGATCCTCCAGAACACGTGCGCGCCTGCGCAACGGACCCGGGTGGTGCCAGCGCTAGATGCCTTCGCCGAGAGGAAGGGAACAACATAACGCCTATTTGTTTGGGGGAAAGCAACACATGGTGCGAATTGCGACATCATAATCAAAGCAAAGTGATACACTTGCTCGTTGTTTGACAATGTTTGTGTTGCTCGCGGATCAGCGTCAGGTGCGAACGACCGCCGCTCGTTGCGATCAACAGGTTGGCCGCTCCTCTTTCCCCTGCGCCTTTGTTGCCTTCTTTAGCCGGCAGCCAGCGAGGCCGCCGATGGAACCACTTGAGGCTGCAGATGGATGAGCCACCGAGGACTTGTTTTGACACAGCAACAACAATTGCAACAACCACAACCTCGTTGATTTCATCGCCACAATTTGGATATAAAAACGGTGATTCCACTTGGAGGAAACCATCACAAACTTGAGCTACTAAAGCAAAGCGAGCAACTAAAACTAATCAATAATTAGAAAGAAGAGAGCAATAGCTTCAGCTAGTTTTACAACATAATCAAAGTCAAAGTCAATTCCTGTTGTTCGTTAATTTTAGTGGTTAGACAGTCGAAGAAAAACTTTAGAGCAAACAAAATGGCTTCCGTTGAGATCATCTACCAAAATGAGGATTACCACAACGACCGCGAGACCGAGCAACAGGTGGACGACGAGTCACTGATAGAGGATTCGTCGCGCTCCTCCTCAACCTCGTCGCCGGCGCCCAGCGACGACCAACAACAGGAACAAATCTACATGCTAGACCCAAGCGAGCACTTCCGGCCCGAGGGACACTCGCACGGCAAGGCCATCGAGGCTTTCAGGAAGTATTCGGATGACGAGGAGGATTATATTCAGAAGCGGGTTAAGTACACTTACTATCAAATGCACAAAAATCAAACGGTTGATTTCGTTAGCGAGAGGATGGCCATGTGGAGCAAATTTGACCGCGCCGAGTTGACCATAATGGAGGCATTGATCAAGCTAAACAATCTCATTGACGAGAGCGATCCAGATAGCGACTTGCCAAACATTGTGCACGCCTTCCAAACCGCAGAGCGCATTCGCGCCGCCTACCCAGACCAAGACTGGTTCCATCTGACGGGACTCATTCACGACCTAGGAAAAGTGTTGGCCTTTTGGGGCGAGGAGCAGTGGGCTGTGGTTGGCGACACGTTTGTTGTTGGATGCGCATTTGAAAACAGCATTGTCTACCGCGAGAACTCCTTCAATGAGAATCCTGATTTTCACGATTCGAGATACAATACAAAGTATGGAATTTACAAGCCAAATTGTGGATTGAAGAATGTCATGTTCAGCTCAAGCCACGACGGTTACCTCTACCACGTGCTCAAGAATCACAAGCAATGCAAACTACCCGAAGCTGGCCTCATGGTCATCCTCCTACACTCCTTCTACCCATGGCACACCGGCGGCGATTACATGCACCTCTGCGACGAGTCCGACATGAAAGTTTTGCCCTTGATTCGGGAATTCAACAAGTTTGACTTGTACACCAAATCGGCGCCAGTGCCCGACATTGAGAAACTGATGCCCTACTACCAAGGACTAATTGACAAATACATACCTGGCAAGATCAGATGGTGAGACCAATTGATTGTGTTTGACACACATAAACAAACTTGAATAGACCAAGTACGTCACGCGACACAGATCAACAGGTAGGCAAGCTAATCAAATGTAAGCTGCGCGACTCGGGAGATAAACGAAACTAAACCTAGGCCATGCAAAGAAGAGGAACCGAACGGAACGGAAAGGAAATGTGTAGACATTTGTACAAAATTAACCTTCACTTCACGCTCAAGTTTGACCACAATGACAAATAGTAAATAAAAATTAGAAATGCTAAAACTAATCCTTAGAGTTGATTGCAGAAATTATTTCAAGTTTTTATTCTTTCTATTGACTGATTGACAAATTGACATGTTACTCAGATGAATTTGAGTCACCAAGCGGCGACAATCCAAGATAGACAAACTCTCACAGATTGCCTCTGGCCTTTTGCTCGGCTTCAATGGACTCAAACAAACTCTTGAAGTTGCCAACACCGAAACCTTGGTGATTGTGGCGCTGGATGATCTCGATGAAAAGCGTTGGCCTGTCCTCTAGCGGCTTGGTGAACAGTTGCAACAGGTAGCCTTGATCGTCGTAGTCAATGAGAATCTTTAGCTCGCGCAAAACCTTGAGATCCTCTTGCACTTGAATGGTCGCCGACTTGAGACGTTGTTCAAGTTGATCATAGTAGGCGTTGGGGGTGTTGATAAACTGAACACCCTGCTCGCGGAGCCACCTGACGGCGTGAACAATGTCCGATGTGTGCAGGGCAATGTGCTGAATGCCGCCCTCGCCGTGGTACTCGACAAACTCCTGGATCTGCGACTTCCGAAGACCCTGAGCCGGCTCGTTTATGGGCATCTTGATTGTCTCCCTCTGGTTTGTAACCACAACCGAGCGCAGCGACGAGTACTCGGTGTGAATCTGACTATCATCGACGGACCAAAAGCGGCGCATGTTTAGATTTTTAACATACCACTCTACCATCATTTCCATCATATGATCTGGCTGGTTGCTGACACAATGGTCAATGAACTCCAATCCCGGTCCGCCTGCCTCAACCTCCAACTTGCCAACCTCCAAGGGCGAGGCCTCATAGTTTGGCATGAAGGTTCCGCTTGTCGGTGACTCGAATCCAGGACCTCGCTCGATGAGAGAGTGGACGAAGTCGCCGTATGGATTCACACGAGCAATTTTGATCGATTTACCTGTTTTCTTGTCGACAATCTCCGTCACTTCCTGTACAATCTTGCTGCCTTGCAGACGAATGTGCTCAACAAGCTCCTCGATGCGCTCCACAGTTAGCGCTATATCCTTAACGGCATCGCCGTGTTTAGTCAGGTACTCGCCGTACGTTTTGTTGTAAGGCTCTAAGGCTGACTCAAATTGGAAGACAATCTTCTGTTGCTTGAGCACATGCGAGGCGACATCTCTGGAGTTTGTTTCAAGGCCACGGTAAGCAAATGGGCGCATGCCAAAAAGTTTAGAATAGTAGATGGCCACTTGTTTTGCATTGCTGACCTGTTGAATGGATTGTGAGGTTGTTTAAAAAATTGATTAGTTTCACATGTAGAAGGAGGAGGAGAGAGCTGTTAGTATCAATAGAACATAAAACTCACCCAGAAAGTGATGTGGTCAAAACCAAGAATATGGTCGTTGCTAGAGGACATGTTAACTAATAAAGTTGGCCAGGATGTTTGGACGGTAAAGATGGAAGAGTGGTGGTCGCTGCAAATTCAATAAGTTGTGATGTGGAATATATCAAGAGGTCTAGTCAAATGAAATACCGAGACTAAAAATGAAATGAGAAAAATCGAAATTTGAAATAAAGTTGGTGTCTTATCCACATCAACCAATTAATATCCAGCCACAGCGACAAGTAAATAGACCTACTCAATAGCCTCGCTGTTCGAAAGAGGGAAATATAAAAGGACAGATTGAAGTAAAGACCACCACAATGTTGGGCTGAGATTAATCGGTGGCAAATGTCGTCATGTTAATGTGGAGACGGTGGTAGCAAAGATGATGATCGTCCCTGGGGCTTCGCCACTGAGAAATAAGTGGCAAATTTCTATGATAAATAAGGAATCTTACGATAACAATAATAATAATAATGAAAGCCTAGATGGGATATCATAAGCGAGATATCGATGAAAGATCGCGAGATTCGAGACTTTAGCAACAAGTGGCTACTTTACTCCGACTAACTGATTGCTGCGAATGTGATTTGTCTTATCGATTTGTCTCGTCGCTAATTCATAAGCGCAGTCAGTATTATATATATATATATGATCAGTAGTCGACATCTAAGACACTTGCTAATTTTATTTGAGGTTAGTGATGATAACTAGTAGCTATAAACTTGCCCAATCTTCCATTGTTCACGATAGACTCTAAGTCCAATCATCACCACTCTAACAGAACAAAGTGGTCGCTTGCTGTTACCTAGCGACAACGTCTTGTTTATTTACTTACAGCTCATTTTCTTGTCTTTGTAGCTTTGTCTTGTCGTCTCAGTATCTTCCTTCTTGATTGCCATCCTATGCTCTTCCTTCATTCATCTTGTCTTGCCTCCATCTTGTTCATTTTTGTATTCAATTTCACAAATTACTATCATCACAATGGCTACGTCTAACGTCTGGACAGAGGAGCTCACCTACTTGACCGGATTCGGAAACGAGTTTGAGTCTGAGGCGCCCGAATACAAAGGCGCGATACCAAGAGATTGTATTAATCCTCAAAAATGTAACTTCAACCTGTTCGCCGAGCAACTTTCCGGTTCGGCTTTCACTGCTCCGAGAGGTCATAACAAGAGAAGGTGAGTATTTCAAGTTTGGTCATAATATGTAGCACATGGATTTAAATTTATCTTAACCAACCATCAACCTAATCTCATACTCACCCTTCACATTGATAACAGTTGGCTATATCGCCATCGTCCATCTGTCTGTCACGAGCCATTCGTTCCCTGGTTCGGCAACAACTATATGGCCCTTGAGGGATGGACCGACCCAAACCAAAAGCGTTGGTCCCCATTCGAGATGGACACCACAAAGAACTACAACTTCGTAGAGGGTCTCAAGACTCTACTTTACTCGGACGAGTCTGGCTCATCGGCAGTATCCATAACCATCCATATCTACCTGGCCAATCGTGACATGGAAAATAGCTGCTTTGTTAACTCTGACGGGGACTTCCTTATAGTACCCCAAGAGGGAACACTTTGGATCACCACAGAGTTCGGCCGATTAGTTGTAAAGCCAAATGAAATTGTTGTCATTCAACAGGGAATGAAGTTCAAGGTAGATTGCGACAACAAGTTCATTAGAGGTTATGTGCTTGAGGTCAAAGGCAACCATTTTGAGCTGCCATATTTGGGACCGATCGGAGCCAATTGTCTCGCAAACCCTCGAGACTTCCAAACTCCAACAGCTTGGGTGGATAGTGAGAATATCAGTAACAAGTCCGATGGTGGCTATGAGATTATACTGAAATTTAGAAATGAGTTGTTCCAAGCTAAGCAAAACTACACTCCCTGGGACGTTGCCGCTTGGTTTGGAAACTACACGCCCTACAAGTATAATCTTGACAAATTTGTTAGTGTCAACTCAGTTAGTGTTGACCATCCAGATCCATCCATCTTCACAGTATTGACATGTCCTTCGCATGGCAAGCCAGGCACGGCGTTGGCTGACTTTGTCATATTCCCGCCTCGCTGGGAGTGTGCCAGTGGCACCTTCAGGCCGCCTTATTATCATAGAAATTGCATGACTGAGTTCATGGGTCTTATCAAGGGCCAGTATCAAGCAAAGAGCGACAAGTTTGCCCCGGGTGGAGGATCGCTACATCAGTCGATGCTACCACACGGACCGGATGTAGAGTGTTTCAAGATGGCATCTAAACAGGACACTAGTGTACCGAAACGAGTTGCTGATGGAACCATGGCTTTCATGTTTGAAACGTCACTCTCCCTAAAGCTCACCGATTGGGCGTTCAAAGAAAATGTTGACGAAGACTATCACGAATGTTGGAAGGGTTTAGAGGATCTAGCGTTCAGTTGAATCTGTGGCGGTTCTGATCACGCCTGCGAAAATAACTAAAATCGTGTGTTCAATCTGTATGATATGATCATTCAAATGACAGGTGCTATATAATATAAATTTATGATTCAATTTTTGTGAGCATTTCAATTCGATCTGAAAAACGTGCAAACCTCTTGAGGGCCTCCATATTTAGGACGCAAGAGGGCGGGGGTGCCATCATGCTAGCTGCAATCACCGTCCTATTCCTACGCTGATTCTGTGATTTTATAAGTGTATTGTTCGAACTTAGAGGTCTTGATTTTGATAATCTAGGGATGTAGTCATGATCAGGTGGTGGTACTGTGAAAATTCTTTGGTTGTTTTCCTCTTCCATCTCTACATTGCGCGCCGCGTCAATTCTCGTATCACAACTATCGTCGTCCATGTGATTTATAACAACTGGATGGTAATAGTGGCTTAGTTTCGCTGGTTTAGATAGGGTGCAACAATGGCCAACAGTGTCATCAAGTAAAGTTTCATCGTCATCCGAATAGACTTCGTGCATAAAAGTTTCAGGTCCCGCCTCGACTTTTTCCGATAATAGATCAATGTCGCCTTTCTCCAGTAATTCTTCTAGATCTCTCGTCAACGAGTCCAACGAGTTCTTGTTGTCTGTCCTTCGTTGTCTTTGGCTATTCGCTCTAACCTGTCTCGCTGGTTTCCTTTTATTGCTCTGAGTTTTAACCAAGGTCGATGGGTTTGGGCGGCTCGTTGGATTCTGGTTGTTGATATCCTCATTCTCGAGCGCGAACTGACTAATCGGTTCGCCTAACGTTATGTCAGTGAACCAATCGTCTAACTGACTGAATAGTTCATCTAGTTTTTCCATAATTTATGGTGCTTTTCATTTGAGCTATTGCTAAATGGATCATTTCTTGTCTGGTGGGTATAAGGATATATGGTTGCTACTCCGAGAGGCGCCAATGTTTGGCGTGTACATTTCAACGTGCTTCTCGTTACATGTGGATTTTTTTCCTGCAGGACCAAATGTCATTTATTTCGTTAGCCTGCTGCAGTCTGCGAAAAATCCAAACAGTTCGATGGGCAATTCCCTTCTTGTGTTTGATGCCGCATCAAAACAAAAACTAGGCCACAGCCACACATTTGGATGTTGAAGTTATTAGGTTATCAAAGATGAACCAAGTTCCTAATTGCTATTCTAGGTGATGGCGAAAAGATATCAATATTAGACATTAGATTGTCGGAGTAGATCTTAACCAAGGAACCCATATCAATCTAAACATGGAGACTAATGAGGCGTTTGAGCGCGTCAAGAAGGCCAGCAAAAATGTGGTGGACTTGGTGGTCATAAACAAGGATAATCTAATCATACGATCCTCAAGCGAGGATGTTGCCAAACAAATGACCAATATGATCCAGGTCATTGATAACTGTCGAGCTGCCTTCAAAGAGAACGATGAGCTTACATTTCTGAAGATCAAGACGAAAAAGTGCGAATATCTAGTCGTACCTGACAAGGAGTACATGTTGGTTGCACTTTTGAACCCTGCCGATGAGTCTGTGGCATGATCTGGATCTAGTTTTTGAAGAGAACTAACTGACTAAGCAAGGGCTAGAGGAGATGTAGACTCACAATCCGGCGAACATTTACAAAAATCTGTATCTAAAATTTGTTATTTTGTTTATAACTAATAAATTTATCTCTATAACATGATGATAATGACTTGTATCTTTGGAACTCTCTGCTGATTGGTACAGGAGAAAGTTCGCAAACATTTCAACTAAGAAGGTCGGTGGGTAACTGTGTCATCAATCGAAGACTTGACATTCGTAGTTATCGCTAGATTTGGTCCCTCGAGGCCGATACTTCGGTTTTCATTAAACAGAGGAACAATTCTTCCAGCGGCTTCTCTTTTTAGATGCATCTGCTTCAACTCATCTTTTGTAGGTATAATATCAAACCCATATAATGTTCTGTCATTTCTCGTAAAATATATGTTCAGAGCAGATAGAGTCAGGATGGTACCAAGACCGTACACCGAAATCTTCATAATGAGCTTTGGTATGGGCGTTCCCCAAAATTCTTTTATCTTTGGGTGGGTATCGAATGGCATATCCGCGATCGGTGGCTTAGTGCGTCCCTCCATGTTATAATTGACTAAGAGAGTGTCTATAAACTCTTATTTCAGACAAATGACGCAAAACAAGGAATAGTATTTGAATTTAGGGCAACGATAATGTTAGTTTGTTTTGCAATAACAAGTTTTTATCTCGAGAAAACACGCGCATGGCGAGGACCATTTTAAGAAGCGATGCATACCATAGATGTCATCTGGCCAAGATGGCTTGTCAAAATCATATTGTCCTGGTTGGATCTCCATTAGAACCCGCCAGTTTCAAGAGAATCCTCCATTCTAATTCTCTGGGGACTCTTATGGATCACATGGTATCGATGACCAAGTTCGTTCAAAGGGAGGGGAGAACTAACGTAGGACTATCATACCTCGCTTTCCCAACAATTTAAATCATTAACGTTTCGGAGTATGATGATAAATTCATAAGAATCATTAATTTCATTCCTTAGCCCAACAAGACCCTCTAGGGCAGTTGTACGACCTGTCATAATTTGTAACCCCGGAACAATGGGTCCACTCTAGTGAGGTCATGTGGTTTTTATGCCATGTTCGTTAGTGACTCTGATGCTCCCGCTTCTACTGCAACTCACTCGGTGTGTGTAACTCGTCAAGCGGAATGAGCTGTACTTTTTGCACTCATTGAGGAATATGAGAACATTCGTAATCGCAGCAGACCTTACTGCAGTGATAACTTGAATATTTAATCCGAGATGCCATTCTCTCAGGTTTGGTTATCATAAACTTGATATTATTACACCTACACTGGATGTATCCTCATTCCAGATCATTATCATCCAAACAGTAATATATTATATGAAGAGGCAATGGCGCGTATTGACCTGAGAGAGAATGAGTTTATGGAGAAATTTGTTGGACAAGAGCACATCGATAGCAATGACAATCAATTCTGGTATAAGCTACTCTCTTGTTCCTTCAATTTTATGCGAGTTCAAGACCCCAAGATTGTTGACAAGACTTTGGATCCATATTTGGTCAGGCTAACGTTGAACAACAACGAGTCCCTCAACATTGGCTCTCTGGTTCGTGTTGCGCTAGATCGTGTGTCTCGAATCAAGTCTCATGGTGGTCAGTCGACGAATCCTTATTATTTATACCAATCATTTAATGCAATCTACCTAATTAGATCCATATGCAAAAGTTACATCGAGAATGTTAGCGAAGAGAAGCTCGTTCATTCCTTCCGAGCCAAAATCGACACTTCAGATCCGATGCCTCAGGTTGCGCCACTGCAGGTCCCGCCGAGTTTCATCCCAAACCAACCATCATCCCTAGAAACGGTAACCAGTCCTCCTGTTGATTCACAAACAACTACAAACTTGCAATCCCAAGTTCCATCAGATCCAACTACCGGTTCTGTGGGTCCTACGCAACAGCAAACAACTTCGCCACCAGCAGGTGAGCCATCGGCTACCCTACTTCCACCCCAAACATCACACCAAATATCCCAAGCGCAACAAACTATGCCACCACCAACACCTGTTCAACCAGCAATCCAAACTACCGTCCAACAAACTTCAACTGGAAAAAAGTCCGATATAACTTCAGGCCCTGTTATGTTTGATCAATTTTTAACCGCACTTATTGAAATCATTGTTGATATTCCACAAACCGATGCAACATATCTCCTCCAAGTTGAGGCGATTAATGCCTTATTAGTCTTACTATCGATACAAATGTATACTAGCACACCTGCAAGCAAATTGCATATATACAAGAGTTTGATGCAGAAGAAGTGTTCCATTCATGCACTCATACTGACCAAGACATTGTTAGCTAATTTTGTTCGCCAACAACCTGTTCCCCAGGAGACAGGAAGTATAATTATTGGTCTTGCTTCTGGCCTGTGGAATATTCTCACATTAGGCTACGCTACCCAGGAGGAGGAGGAAGCTGATAACATGCCACTCTTGGCGAGACAGAGTTTGTTACTTCTAAATATACTATCTAATCATCATACAACAGAGAAAAATCCCTACAGAGAAGCGATAGTCTCTTGCCAGGATTCAAAATTTAGCCTTGCAGACCCGCAACAAGCAATGAACAATGCAAATAACGACGCCCTTGCCACTGCAATGACATCAAAGTCAGCCCTGATGTCCAACAGTATCAAGATAGAATTTAGTGAGCTATATGAGACCATTTGCAAGCATTTAAGCAATGATCAAGTCGCTCTTCTATTATACATCCTACTCCATAGTAACAAAATATTTAGGCCATACATATTGACTACCAAATCTTCAGATCTGGGTAGTCTGGTGATGCCATTGTTGAAGATCTTGTACACCTCTATCGAGAAGGGTTCGCATCATGTTTATATGGTTGTGATTATATTCATTATTCTTAGTGAAGAAGCATCATTCAATGAAGCTATCCACAAGGCAATAATTAGAGGAGTTCCTTGGTACAAAGACAGGATACTGAGCGAGATTTCCTTAGGTAGTCTAACAACTCTTATAGTAATTCGATCATTCCAATTCAACACATTTAGAATCAAGGACAAATTCTTGCACAGCAATCTATATGCAACTTTAGCAAATCTATCCAACCACTTCCATCAGTTGCATCCATATGTATGCCAACGTATCATAGAACTATTAGAACGTCTAACAAAACGATACTTCCTACTGACGAAACCGGAGCAAACGAAACCCTTGCTACCTCCCACACACCCAACCTTGAAGGTTCTGACTTCGCCAGACAATCCACTTGCAAGAGCTCTGGCTACCGATACACATAAGCAGGATCTTCACGATGTCTCTTCCATCGAATTGGACTCAACGGTTCCTCCCAGCTACACTTACCCGCAAACGAGTAGCAGCGGTGAGGAAATCAAGCAAAATGGCAATGCCATCAACATAAACATTCCTCCCCAACAGGTGGCTTCGAGTAATGGTGGAGGTGGTTCAGTAGGAAACGGGAGTACCATTCCAGCACAAGCTAATCCTGCTAGCCAGCAATCACCAAGTAGCAATTCAAGCCACACCACAGATCACATCAATATATCCATGGATGATGGGCGTCAGGACATTGGTCAGCTAGAGGAAGTGATACGCATGATTTTGTCAGTTATCAACAATAGCTTAGCCATGCAATTGGAGCACAATTCCGATTTGATCTACACTCTTCTCTACAAGCGCCATGTATTTAGCAGTCTACTGATGGGTCAGCAATCATTCTATAATATGGTAATCAATATTGAGAGAATTCTAACTTATTTCTACGAGAAGATTGAGTCCTATCAGAGATCCCTTTCAGTCGAGGAAATCATGGACCTCATAAGGGTGTCGAGTAGAGAATGGAATCACAGGCCTCAAGATTTGAATGCAAACTCTCGATTATTATTCCACTATGTCGAAGACGAGCAACCGGAAGAGTTTTTTATTCCATACATCTGGACTAGAATCTATTACTCCTCAGGTATCTTTTGGAACCCAAAGCAAATTGTCCTGTTCAACCAAGAAGACTTGTAGAACATGTATCTTCGAATACTTTAGTTGGATGTTGGAGCAAACCTAGCAAAAGCTGATGGTTTTAGATGTGGATCTTTAATATATTTACTGGATATGCACATGTAACTAACTAGCAAACGTATATATGTTTTTTTTGAAGTGAGATCAGACATGTATGTTAACTTATTGGCACTTGTAATTTGATGCTATCGGTTCTAAACTGTCGTCTCATTCTTGCGGTGGCTCACCTGGACCGCGTCTCTTGACACTCTCCATGATACCTAAGGTGCTTCTGTACAAGTTTGGTGTTAGAGTTTTTCTCATCAGACGATCAAATGCGCCATGTTGCATAATGCGAGCCAATATTGAGCGGCCATAATACCTGGTATGTGGCGAACTGTCTTGGGCAAACTTTGCGGCGGCAGGTATCAATTGGGCGCTGATATCTCGCGCGCCAACCAGACACTTGGCCGCGCCCATGCGATCAACCAACGAGGCAACAAATTGGGAGGCCATCCGGCGAACGTGAACATTCTTGTGATTGCTTCCATGCAGAAGGAGCGAGTTGGCCAGCCGCCAGCCTGTTAGATTCTCGACCATTTGAGTTAGAGCTTTGCGAATGTCGTCCCTAATGAAGGCTGTGTTTTCACTAGACTTTGCTAGGAGTGCCGAGACCATTATGTCGAGGTCGGGTTCAACAAGTCGCTTTAACTTGCAGCTGAAGTCACCGAGCGCAAATATCGCCGACCTTGCGACGGTTGAGCGAAGATTTGAGGTTTCGCTTGCGATCTTGACTATAATCTCGTGTGAATGAGCTGCAACTAGTGGTTGATGATAGGTGGCCAGTCTGATGAGTGCCAGGATTCCCTCAACTTTCGTCGACCAACAAGGACCATCAAGAGCGTCCATTGCAACGCGGAGCGCCAAATTCGAGTCTTGGAATGGACCCTCAACTTCGGCAACATTTTCAAGTATGTGTCTGATGTTGACTCCACTAGCCACCGAAGGTGAGACTGATATTGCCCTAACCTTGTGCGACTTTGGCAGTTGGTCGAAGTGATTGTCTTGATAGGTAACTTGATTGGTGTGGCTGCTGTCTCCCTGGTGATTGGACTTCCGCCCGAGGGGGGTGTGAGTCGAGGACCTTCCAGTTAGCGACGGCGGTTGACTCCTCGAAGCCCTCCGTCTGACTTCCCTATCTGCCTCTTCGTCATCCTGATGTTGCTGTTGCCTCTTCGATTGACTCTTGCCCGATCGCTGGCTGGATCTCCGACTCCGTCCCCGAGCGGACGACTCGCCTTTCAGAGAGTCTTCCTGCGAAGAGGAATGGATTGAAGTAGAGCCTTCGACGGTCGACTGCCTCTCAAGTCCATCGCGACTGGAACCCTCGCGCCTTTGCTCGTCCTCTTGGCGAGCTTCCTCCTCGTTTCTAACTCGCACTTCCGGTACTGGTTGCTGAATCGCGTCGCTCTCCAAAGGATGAACCTCCGAGCCACCTTGGCGGACGAGACTTCTCCTTTGCTGCTGCTGCTGTGACTGTCGTCTAGCTGATTCATTCTCCTCGTTGTTTGATTTACTCTCCTCCACCACCGACTGCTTGCGCGCCTTTGACTGACCACCACTGCTGCCGACCGACTTCCTGCGCTCGCCCTCAACCACCTGCTGCTCGTTCAACGGATCATCCTCTTGCCTGATCTCATTGTTTTGACCCATGTTAGCTTCAAGAGGCGGCGCCTCCATCACAGTTAATGGCGACTCACTATCAGAAGACTCGTGCTCGTAGCTCTTGGTTCGCGAGGACAGAGAATGTTGCCGCTGTTGCTGTTGTTGTAGTTGCTGCTTTGGCTCGGAGTCTTGCGATCTCCTGGAGCCCAAACTACTTGAATGCGACTTGCTTTTTAGTTTCCGTCTATCAAGCCCATTTGGCTCAGACTTTTGGGGAGGTGGCGGCACCTCCTCCTCGTTCTCTTGTTGTCCAAGGCTCATCTTGGGACTTACTGTGGAGCGACTCCTTGATTTCGGATTTGATTGAGCCTCTGGAACTCTCCCCACTGAGAGCAAGGATTTCAAGTTCATAAGACAGCACATGATTAGTTAGAGGGTCGATTTGTTCAAGACTAGCGCTAAAGTTACTAAGAAAACAACAACAAAAACTTTCACACATTCTCTCGCGCATATTTACCTGAGTCGGTGTCGTAGTCGAATGACGTCTGTTGGAATCGCGATTGATGCCTGTTCAGCGCGTAAGCTTGAGCTGAATCCGTATAGATGATCGAGTCCGAGGGTAAGACTAGAGAGAGAGAGAGAGGTAGTTTTTTGTTTTTTGGCAGGTGGTTATTATGAAGATCGTGGGAGCTGGTGGTTGTGTTTTGATGCTAAAATGGAAGCCAAGTGGAGGTGTGTAGAATGAAGTCAGTGTGACATCGTCGATCGAATGCACGCGCCGCAAATCTAGCAACAGAAGGGGAAGTTTGACAGAAAAAGTTCAAGCTCCAGCTAATCGATTGGCAAAATCAGTCGCCTTGACAACAGAGCCAGTTTGTGTAGGAAGCAAACCTACTGACTTTCATCTCACTGTTCATAAGTTGGTCTTTGTTGCTTCTAATGCTACATGTTCTATTTCTCTCGCTACTAACACTACCGCTGCTGCTGCTGCTCACCTGAATACGCAATAGATCCTAGCCCATTGTCCACCATCAAACTCTCCTTGAACTTGCCCAGGTAGTATTGGAACAGAACCCTATCTGAATGATCGCAGTGTGCATAAATTAAATTGTTAGTTCCTTCAAATTAGTCGGTACATCTCATCGAAAGTCTCTTGATAGAAGTTGTTGAGATCAAATCTTGAAAGGTTACTCACTCGTGTCTGTCGATGAAGAGCTACTATCCTGCGAGTTGCTTCGGTGCATCGAGCCCATTTGATATTGCTGCTCTCGTTGCTGTGGTTGCCCCCTCAAAGTTGACTGCTGCTGCAGCTGGCCATCCAAAGACTCGCGTTCGCGTCCATCAAGGACACTGCTCCGCCTCCTCGGTTTTGAGCTGGACTCGGAAGCACGTACCTGTGGTCTCTGTTAAGAGAGAGCGAGAGAGGAAAAAGTTTGATCGATGTCAGCGTATGCAAACGACCGGAAGTGGAGCGTCATGAGTGCAGCGCACCACGACGTAGAAAGTCATGTGTGCTTATAATAAGCAAAGAAAGACTCACCTCACTAATATTGTCCTGGCCATTAAGATTGTGGCCAGACTCCTGGTTTGTCTCAACCTGATTGCGCATTGAATCGTTTGCACTTGCTCTGGCTGCCACCGACGAAGTCGATGACTGGCGCCGTTGTTGTTGCTGCTGAACCGGAACTCTCGCTTGCCGCGGACTAGAATTATTATCCTCTCCCTCGACTGCAACTGCGACATTTGTAGAATTGGCGTTGAATTTAGCGTTGCTCCTATTCGAGCCTTCCAATGGGGACACCTGAATCTCACTATTTGTCGGTGGCGCTGCAGCTTTAACGTTAGCTTGGCCATCCTGGTCATTGATGCAAAACTTTGTGCCACCGTTGGCCGTGGGCATGGTTTGTTGATGTTGCAGCTTACTGCGGTTGCCCATCGGCCTTCTCATTGTAGTTTCCTCGCTTAGTGTGTTGTCGCACTGGTAGTTGTTGGTGCCACTAAAGGAACGGGTGGCAGAGGTAAAGTTTGTGTGTGTGAGAATGGTGGACAGTACGTGTTAGTCGTCGGTGTATAAATCGAGTTGACCAGTGGCCAGTGCGTGAAGTTAATTGACCTCACCCTTTGCTACAGCCATCGGGGATACTATGGTGGCCACTCAACTGTGTTTTAGCAGTCAGTGGGATGCACTGACATTATACTCAACTCCAGTATGCGTGTAATTAGATAACTCGGCTGCACACAAGAGCCCCCACTGCCGCAACCGCCGCTACTTACCTGGCCGCCGCCGGCTCATGTTGATTGCCGCTGCTCTTCCTCCTAGTCGGTGGTTGTGGGTCTCGCTGGTGATGGTGCTGATGTTGGTGCTGCAATTTGACCAGCTCCGCATCTAAACCTATCAAGTGGTGGCCCAAATTCACTGAGCTGCGTCGGCGTTGCGCCACATCCGGCGGACTGTAGACGCCCAGTCGGTGGTGCTGATGGTGCTCCTGTTGTAGTTGCAGTATGTGGTTTTGGTGTTGCAACGACTCGTGTTGGTGCTGGTGACTAGACGGCGCCTCGAGAACCCAACGGACGTCGGCCGCTTGATGCTCCTGGTGGTAGTTTGCATTGGCTACATTTAAAAACGGTTTTATTACGTAACGAATGGAACCGTCCGGATTGCAACGAGGCAGCGTATGGCGCAACAAGCGAGCATTGATCGCATCAAGGAGTCCGTCGTAGTCGCAACCTGTTTGTACTGCCTCCGCTGCCGTTAGCAAGCTTCCAATCCGTTCGGGACCTAGCGCATGAGCCAGAGTCGCTATGCACTCAAGCGAGGCCAAGCGCACACTGGCATGCTGATCGGCCAACATGGGCAGAATGTGATAGCATAACTTGGTCAAGTTGAACTCCTTTTTGTCATATTCCAACACCGCGGCCGTGACCCTATTCACCGCCTCCTCTCTGAGCAAGGCGCACTTGCTATGCTTATGCTCGAAGATGGCATCAATCACGTACTGCGGCGGCAGGTAGGCCATCATCTTGTGTATTACCCGAATCGTATTGTCTCTAAAGATGGAGCGCGAGTCGTTGAAGGTTCTCATTAGTAACGAGATCATTGGGCGCGCATATTGCATCGTGCTAATCTTGGTCTTGATCACTATGGTCTCAATGATGTCAATTGCAATTAATTCAATCTTGTAGTCGATTCCCGGTTCAACTAAACGAGCGAGAAATTGTTCGAGGAACGAATCGAAGTAAGTCATGAGTATTGCCAAGTGGTTGATTGGTGACTCTCTAATGATGCACATAATCTCTTGCAACGCTTCAACTCTATCCAAATATCGCTGGCCATACAAGGCGGCCGATATCAAGTGCTTGGGGAATATTCCAAA
The DNA here is from genome assembly GCA_015350385.1 of Aculops lycopersici. Lineage (NCBI taxonomy): Eukaryota > Metazoa > Arthropoda > Arachnida > Trombidiformes > Eriophyidae > Aculops > Aculops lycopersici. The sequence continues at coordinate 9,882,423 of WNKI01000001.1, read as the reverse complement.
CATAAGCTCGTTCTCGGCGCCAGGCCCATACTCCATTGCTGGCGATACACTAACTGGACCAAAGTCGTTGATGGCCAATCCGGTGGCAGAGTGGTCGACATGATGTATCAAGTCAAAGTTTGCCAACGGCCGGCCGCTCAGCGCATCGCGACTCATGTAATGAGCAGGATTAACCAAATTGGCTTCCGACGAGCAAGTCGACGAGACACTGCTTGTTTGATCAAGCGGCGGCCGGTAACTAGCCACCTGTTGTTCAACGGGCACTTTCGACTCCATAAATCCATAATCACTCTGAGGCGAATCACGCGACGACGAGCGAGACTCAAGCTGATCCCTCTGGTTTCTGACATTGGCGACCTGTTGCTGCTGCTCCATCTGTTTTAAATTAGCATTCGGTTCCCCGTTCGAAAGTTGAGTTGAAGCTCGACTCGGTGGTTCACTCTCCACCACATCATGGTCCACTTGCTCAAATGTCACCTGTTTGGGCGACTCTTGTTGCTGCTGCTGGTTTCCGGCGACTACTGAGATTCCTGCAGGACTACTGCAACCACTCGAGGGTCCCGCAGCTACCATCGAGGACCTTCGCGCCTGTTGTTGCTGCGCGTTGCTTTGAGCCACACTCTTTCGCCTAATAACAGGTTGTTGTTGTTGTTGTTGTTGTTGTTGCTGCTGCTGCTGCTGTGCAGATTCTTCCTCGTCGCCAACCAGTGAGTTGTTGCGACTCGCCGCCTGTTTGTAAAGCAACGATGCCTCAGGGTCACACTGGCGCAGGTAAGTGCTGAACTGGCGCTCGCCTAGCGTGAGATTAAGTCTTTGCAATGCCAGGTATAGGGAGTAAAACAATTGTTCATTTGCATCCACAAGTTGCCGACAGAGACACTTGATCAAGGGGAGCAAATCCTTACCCTCAACTAGCTGCTCGGTCATCAGAAGCGGAAGACTTAGGATGGCGCCTCGTTGTGCCTCTGGGTTGCGCTGATTGGCGAGCCCATAATCGATGAAGAGATTGAGAATCGATTCAAAATGTTCCGGGCGCTCGTTTATAAACGAGTTGAGCAACAGCAATGAGGCTCGCCGAACTTCGCTCCGTTTGTGGCCTAAATTTTGGATGACGCTTGAGAAAATTTGACTAATTGTTTGCTGGTCGTCGAGTTGGTGTTGCAATTGGGGTAAAGTTTCAATGAGCAGCTGAGTGGCATCGTGGATCATGCGCCAGTCCGATTGGTCGTGGTCGCCAACTGAAAACTCACTCTCCTCTCTGAGTAATCGATCAATTGTTTCCAATAAATCTACCTGCGTGAGCCAGCTTAAGTTGAACTCAATTTCGCGCAAAGTTTTCCTCAACACACGCAACGTATCCAATCGATTGCTAGCTTGCCGCTTCTCCTGCTGCTGATGCTCGCCATTGCTAGTGCTTGCTGGTGGAGCCACTAATATTAGTTTACGTAACAAAGCTTGAACACGTAATTGATTGGCCCGCGTTAGTGCCTGAGAACAGGTGCGCGGCGAGGGTGCATAATCCTCCTTATGGTCTGCGAGGGGCGAGTTGACGCCGGCGCCTATAGACGAATTGCTGGCAACACTCATCTCTCTCGCTCCCTCTCTTTGTTGATTGGCTGGCTTTTGATGTAAGACTTGATGTTTTTGTTGTATATATCGAGTGCTAATGTGTGAGTGTGTATATATATGTGTATTGCATCGGTAGGTAGATAGGTAGGTATTATGAATAATCTTGAATTTGACATGAATTTCACAGTTAGATCAAACAAAAAACAAACTCTCGGCTAATGGGACCACAGAACTAGGTGAACATAGCGCCAGGTTGAATTGTGAATTATCTTGACTCGTTTTAGGCGAGTTGGGGCTTACCAAGTATAAAGCAGCCAAACAAAAAGGCGAGTTGGATCTAGAGACAATAGTGAGCCCAACGAGCTAACCACTTGCTGACCATGCGATACCTCGAGCGGTAAATTTGAATCCAGGTTAATTTTGAGGAAAGCTTCGCATGCGCCGCCAAGTTTTTGCCTCCTCCTCCTCCTCCTCTCGACCATCGTATCGTGGGCCTCACTAGCGGCTAACCAGATCAACTGCTCGGCTGTTAGGCGACACCACTCTCAAGTCTGGCCAACGCCAACTTCCTGGTCGGTGTCGTGTTGCCTAAACTCGTTGCCCCTGGGTTCTGTTTGGATGAATCGCGCGAGTGGCAAGCATCATAAAAGAAGAGAAGAGGTAGGAAAACAAGACAAAAGGAGGGAAAGGCGGCGCCCTCGCTCAGGTTGACCCAATAATATCGGCGGCCGCCTCGCGTCAGATGTCGGGCTGCATACGTGTGAACAACGACAGCGAGCCATCCAACTGACCACAGGTGGTTGTCATGACGACAACGCAGTTTTTGTTTGGATCGCTGTCATTTTATGAGGCGGTGCTCTCGTCCAGCTCACACAATGAGGGGATCAAATTACGCGCACCGGAACGCGATAACCTAATTTTAAATCGGTTATCCGCTTCAGGTGGCATCCTGAATGGGCGGCATTCAAATGTGGCCCCGATCTCGTGGTAACTTAACGGTAGTTGGCTCATAATTTTTTGATATTTAGCCAAGGAAGAGAGAGAGAGAGAGTAAAACTATTTTAGCAGACAAGGTAACTGTCTCAACTTCTACCCGCAGATCTTGATAAAATTCGGCACAGAGTCTCCCCGTGCCATGTCTAGAATGTTTGGGTCGGCGAGAATTCTAAACAAGTCGAGATCAAAGTTCATAAAACCCCATAGAAGTCTGTGGAGCGCGCGGACGTTTTCTAACACGCGTATCTATGGGAGTTTCAAACGAGTTTTCTTTTAAACTTCTTTCTCGATTTTTGCAAAGACGACGATTTGTTTGGATCTGAACTTTTGCACATAAACTTATGCTGACACAAGCATCACCTGTGCCCAATTTGGTTCAAATCGAGATGTTTGTAGTTCAGAGGGTTACCTTGTAGCGGCCAAAATTACTGCCTTTACAGCCATACAACACAGATATTGAGAGCCCCACTTGTGCAGAATGTTCTTCGCCTCGACACTTGCGCTTGATTTAATTTCACCTGCATGTCAACTATTAACCCGTCAGGTGATGGGACATAGGAGAAGCTCTAATACCAAAGTCTAGAATGACGCCGGAAGTGGAGTTTGCATCGTAGTGAAGAATACAAAAAAGTTTTCTCACCTCTCGAACGGGCGATAAGAGTTTTTGTGCGATTTACTCAAATCACAAGCTTCTTTATTGCAATCGCATGAAATTAGCTGTAGGGTTGATCAGAATTTGGCTATGGTAGCGTATGTTGCAATGTTACATTGGTTGCTCTTGTTGCGCGACATGAGTACATAGCCGTCCATTCCCCACTTCCCGCCCCACGAGTTCTTCACAATCCAGTAAACCTTGCCGTTTTCCGATCCATAACCAACAACTAAAACTCCGTGATTAATTTTGTCGGTGTCGCACAACTTGTCGTCGAGGACTCCGGAGCTGTAAGCTTGGAAAGTATCCGAGGCATAGATGGCAACCGATACTGGACCATAGCGGGCAACAGTTTTCTTCAGTGCCTCTTCGTTGCCTTTTGGCAACATGACGTAACCTTTATCAGTCATCACAACCTTCGACTTGTTGAACTTGCAACGGTGCTCTACAAGTGCCGTGTATGGGTAAGCCTTCTCGTCCTCAATTCCTCCTAAGACTGCAATGTCAGTCAAGGCATCAGACATCATACCGCCATCGCAGCCACCATTGCTCTTCGAACACTCGACTAGCTCTTGCTCGCTCAATGGATCCAGCTCGCTGCCTGAGTAGTTACCCTTTCCAGAAAGTTGCTGTCCCTCGAGGAGTCCAGTGGTAGCGAAGGCCCAGCATGATCCACAGTCACCTTAGTACTTGACTCCGGACACTCTTCCTTCAACCTTGCGCCAGTCAACGGCGTCCGGGACAGGCGAGTCGTCGTTGAGTATCTCGTCGACGAAAGCTTGAGCCTCGGCCGAGTTGACGACCTCGCTTGCTTTCTCGTGACGGAATCCGTTGATCTTGGCGTACTCTTCCTCGGTCCAGTCGGACATGTGGTTCAGTCCCATGGTGTAGCCGGCCTCCTGTGACTCGTGCGCGTTGAACTGCTCGACTCTCTCCTTGTTGGACTCAAATATTTGGCGTCTCATGAGCTCCTCTACGGGACTAGCGTACGACTTACCATGCATGCTCTTAAACAGAGCCCATTGCGAATTTGGCAAGGCGACGGCCACCGAGGCCACGAGCGCCAAGCAGGCGACAACCGGAAGTGAACACATTATTGCAGTCTTTTATTCTAAATTTATTCTGATGTTTAGTGGTGAAATTTGTTGAGGTGGTAAGGCTTCTGGTCGATGGTCTTGTTTATATATATGGAATTTGAAAGTGACGACGATGCGATTCAACTGCACGTGAGGTCACCTGAGTCTCTACAACTCAATTAAATGTTGTGAAAGATGGATCTCATTGAGTCTGTCAGTTGGTTCGATTGAGTTTCAGTTGACTGACGTAACTTTAACTCAAAGTTTCAGCGTAAATCAGGATGATGATCTGTGCTCCAAAAAGGAAATAAAAAGGGAAAAGCTTGAGCTTCAACCTGTACGACTATTGGTTTATGTCTCATCGTTGAGTTTGTATCATAAGTTCAAGATACTGGCTCAGATAGCCGAACGAGTTGAGTCGTGAACTGAGCTTCCGCAGGTAGTTGACTTTAAACCATGAACGCGACAAGTGGTAACTCTGTGACGTTAGTCGGAATTGGGATACAACGAGTGAATTAGGCGTTATGATTTTACACAGAACATTTTTCACCATGTGTGTCGTATATTCAACTAGACTCAACGATTGTGGCAAAAACAACCAATTCAGAGCCACCCACCTACCGGGACACAATGCTTTCGGCTAGTTAGAGACTCACACTTGGCGCGATACAACCAAACAAATCTTTCATTTGATCTAGAATCTATGGCTAGCAATTGTTGAATATCGATACAATCGCTAGTAAACACAGTGCAATCCACCACCCCGCCCCACGACACCTGTTGCTGTTGTTCTCGAGGTTTTCAGCTAACTAGAAACTCGAGTCGGATTTCTGCTAACATAGTTCGCAATCTGAATCATGCAAATATTAGGATCGGAAGAGAGGGTCAATATAATAGCTTGAATATTGATTAATTGATTCTTTCTCTGCCTCATGATCCCTAGGAGTCGGCCTCTAGATAGTGATGTTGAATAGGGCTGAGCTGGGGTTGTGCAAAGCTGACAAGGTTACTGTGTCAGCTCTTAGGCGCAAATCACGACGAAATCTAGCAAGGGGCCAACCCGTGGCATGCCTCAAATGTTTGGGTAGGCAAGAGATCTAAACAACTTGATTCTTTCTTTTGAAAATCGGGATCAAAGTTCATAAAACCCCATGGTCCATAGAGCACGCGGACGTTTTCTAACACGCGTATCTATGGGAGTTTCAAACGAGTTTTCTTTTAAACTTCTTTCTCGATTTTTGCAAAGACGACGATTTGTTTGGATCTGAACTTTTGCACATAAACTTATGCTGGCACAGGCATCACCTGTGTCCAATATGGTTCAAATGGGTGTGATTGTAGTTCAGAGGGTTACCTTGTTAGCCCCTCGAATCCGCTCGGCAGAATCGTTGAAATGGTCGCCTTATTTTATTACTCTCATCAATGCTAGTTTTACAATAACAATAACAAAGATGCTCCCACCGGAAACTCAGGTTATACTGCACAAACTCTTGAACGGATACTTGGCTATGTAAACCTTCCGCTCGTCGCCATAGATCACAAAATGGCCGCGACGTTGTTTCCACTCGTAGCTCACGATGTGGCACTCGATTTGGGTTACTCTTTGGCGTTGGCGAATGAGTCGCTCTTGTTTATAGGAATTCAGGTGTCGCTCTAGAAACCTACGGCTCACAGACTCCAATTGGCGTGCATCGTTTAGACAATCGAGACCTTGCTGTTGTTGTTTTGGTTGGTGTTGGCTCGTTGCGCCACCTGGTTGTTTGTAGGGTTGTTGTTGGTGGTTCCTGTGCCGCAAAGAGGCGCGAGTATTTGTTGAGGTCTCGCCAGTTGTACCCGTTGAGTTCGAGGCCCCTTCTTTAGGCAGACAAACGCTTGGGAGACTGGAACTTAGTGGCGCCAAACGCTCGGCTATTTGGTCAATCAAAACTGGGCCGGAACTTAGGCGCAGTCGCTCCTTTGGAATGATATTGTCGGTATTGTTGAGAATACTTTCGTCTCGGTGGTTTATCCAAGTGATATTTACATTCAGGTAGCAGCGCAGTTGGCCAGTTCCATTGCAACCGAAACAATGGTTGTAGGATTTACCTGCACAAACCCAGCACCGTTTTTGGCCGGCCCCGTGGCAGTAGTGGCAGGATTCCGTGACCCAAGCGCTCGAGGAGCCGGAAGAGGAGGTGATGCCGCCGGGCTCGTTGCGTCCCCTCGAGTTCGACGCCTGGCTAGTGGAAAAGGCGCCGCCCGAATCCTCGTCGTTATCTCCGTAACTCGAGCGACTTGATCCGTAGTGACCGGCGCGACCGGAAGTGAGATTAGAACTGCTAAAGGGTCCGCTTGATCCCAGGCCCGAGGATAAACTCTTCGTTGTTCCCTTGCCCGAGCAGGAGATGCAAACCTCGTAGCCTACTCCATAGCAGGAGTTGCACTTGAGCCGGCCGCGACCCTGGCACCCATGGCACCGTTTCACAAACGAACTATTGGGTAACTCGGTGGAATGAACGCAGCCGGCAAAGGGAGCAGGCTGAACGTGAGGCGGAATCTCGATGGACCAAATAAGTTGCGCGTCGGGCTCCATTCGACGATTGTCAATGTTACCTGTTGACTCAAATCTATAGGTGTGCCCGTCGGTGCTGTTGGTTGTGGTGGTGTTTGTGGCCGCACTTCCCATTGTTCCCGTCAGGGTGGTTGATTGCTGCTGCTGGAGGTAGAGATTGTGACCCACCAAAGTCGGACTATTTACTGCCACTGGACTATTGAGATGAGCAATGGAGGATGCCACGACACCCACCAAGTGGCTCGAGTTTGCGCGTCGCACAGGTGTCCTAGTTATCGAAGATGGTTGCGGCGCACCACCGGCTAGAAGCGAGCCGCCCATCGAACTACCTGTTCTTTGGTCCACACTTTCGGCCACAAACCCGCTGCTTGCCATCGAAGCGGGCGACATTGTGCGAGGCGCCGACGATTGGCGGCCCAGCGATTGGTGTTGCTGTTGATCGCTTGTCGATTGATGATCGAAATGCTGCTGATTCGAGTAAGTGAATTGGCGACTATCTTCTGGCACCAAGTTGCCATCAATATCGGAGGTTTGGTTGCTTGTGGAATAGTAGAAGTTGTTTCCGGAAACAGGCGCAGTGGAAGGGTGTTGCAGCTGAGCCGGCGACGGTCCCGGAGTTGTGTTGGCCGTTGCGATACCGGAAGTGGCCGGCGAACTTCCGGGCGCCGAGTTGCTGGCGAGCACCCGGCGATAGGGAGTCGCGCGAACGAGGCCGCCGCGGTAGGGTTCGTACTTCCACTCGAGCTCGCGGCGCTCGCAATAACTTATTAGCTCGTAGATGTACACCCTGCGCACCTCGACACCTGTTAACCGCATTCGTTTCGCTGCCTTATTTGACCAAAACGGATGCTTCTCAACCTGAGCAACGAGCTTCTGTCTCGCGCTCTCCATGTCCAACTTGCCCTCCGTCTGAATTTTGATTAAATCTTGCGCATCATCTTGCAACAGAAAAGCATGCTGCCCCTTCTTGTTCTCGCTAGGCAGCAACTTCCGCTGCTTGTGCTTTAGATTTGGATTTGGGATAATCGTTGAGGTTGTCATGCTAGTAGTCGACGAGTTGGTTGTTGTATTGTTTGTTGAATTTGTATTGCTCTCCTCTAAACTGAGCTCGTTCATTCTACTGTCCAGCGCTAGAGTTTGACTCTGGGCTTGGCATTGTCGTTGCTCTTGCGTCAGCTCAATCAATGGACTCTCCGCGGCAGACTGGCTAAAGCCGCCGCCGCCGCCAGCCTCATTGGTTGCAACAGATAGCAGCTCCCCCTCTGGTGCCGGCGAGTCTATCTGTTGCTGCTGCGGTTGCTGTTGCAGAGACTCGGGCGGCGCAACGGGCAGCCGGCGGTTGAAGTGGATGCTAGTCTTGCGGCAGTAGGCTAGCTGGCTCCACCTGCCCGCCGCAGAGCCGCTGCCGGTGAGCGGCAAGCGCGCACTTCCTGCCCCCAGAGCCGCCTGCTGGTAGTGGTGGTAGGCGGCCGACTGGTGGGCAAGCCGGTTGCGTCCCCTCCGAGTTGAGTGGTGGAAGCGCATGCTCTTCTTCTTCTGTCGCTAGTTTAGTCAGCGGATTATACCGACCGAGAGAATCACTCAATGCCAGCGACAACAAGTGGTTGTCGTCGCTGCGCGTAGCTTGCTTCCTCTAAACTCGCAAACTCGGAACTTGGGCTTGAAATTAGAAACCGACTTGGGGCTCTTGTATGAGTTTGTTTATGTGTGTGTGTGAGTTTCAAGAGATTCTCTCTTTCTCTCTTTTCTCTGGTGATGGTCTCGGCACCGTACTTGTGGCGCCGCTCGTGCTCTCCACTTGCGCCTTCAGATATCTATTACTTTTATCGCCTCCCTCTCTAGCAGCCTGCTCGCCAACAGCAACGGCAACGACAGTAGCAACAGCAGCAACAGCAGCAACAGCAGCAACAACAACAAAAACAACTTGTAGCTGGAATCCAATTTCTCACTTCTTCCAACATCGACCTCCACACTCACCACGAACGATAGGGAAGCCAAACGAAGTTGACTCGGGCAATGAGCAACGAGCGCGCCGTTGTGCCTGACGGTGTCTTGGTAGTTTTCGTTGGCGAGCGAGCCAATTAGTGGCCGATTCGGCACGCACGCACTCGCGCCACCACTTGTTGTGTGCGATCACTTGCCTGTCGAGCTGGCGCTTCCTAAGGATTAGCTGATGCAATAACAAGTTGGTCTCTTTAAACTTGAAGAGTCACTCGCTCACTCACTCACTTTGCTCCCTCGCTCAATGGGCGAGACCGGGCGACAACACAACGAGAAGACGATGCACTAATCGCCCCGCGCTCCCCGTGCCAATTATCTCACTTGCTTCTAATTGTTGATACCTCTTTGTGCTGCTTTGCCTTGTGTTGTGTAATCCACTTATCCCTTTGAAACTTCTTCGCGGTTCTCGTCCGCTTCCCTGCTCTCACTTGTAACTGATCTAAACTTTTCTCGAAACTCCATCGCCATGCATAAAAGCCGGCGAGTGTAACTAGGCCCTCAATGTTGCCCCCAATGTTATCGCTGCACTCCATTGGCCTCTCGCCGTCTGCGGTGACTGCGAAGTGACAATGTTGTTGTTTCTGTCGTCTCCATTGCCACCAAGTCGACTACTATTGCCGACTCATTACTTCAACTCGCTCGCTCGCAAGCACTATCAGTCATTCGGTAGCTAGCTGACTTCAATTTCGGGACCTCAACTTGAAGTTAAAGCTGGAGTCATAAACTAGTGCGCAGACGCGCAACTCGAAACTTGCACTAGAGGCTTGGGGCGCCCACGCCAAGCTCGGCGATGCAAGCAAGTCCAGAGCAGATGGTAGCGGCTGCAACCGCAACTATGGCCACAAAGACTGACCATAAACTCGTTCACGGACTTGCCACTTCCGGCGAACGCTTGTTCAGCTTAGAGACTCGTAGTTCGCGTAACAAAGTGGCCACAAGCTGCTGCTGCCGCTGCCGCTGCCACCGTCGCCTTATAACCCGAGCCCACCTCTCAAACTAACGAGGCAATATAATAAATCCGCTTAACTAACACACGCGACTTGGTCATCCATATTGTTGTGAGCGCATTTGAATTACCTGCCTCGATCCGTCTGCTCGACTTCCACCCTCTCGCGCCAGGCGAACTTGAACTTGCCTAGCCAGTTGACTAGGTTGGCGGGCGCGCGTTGCCCCGATTTGGTCCGTTGACTTCGTCGCAACGTTTGCAGTTAGTCTCACAGTCCGTCTGCCAGTCAGTCGGTCGGTCGGTCTAGCTTGCTGGCTGCTAGTCTGCCGTCGGAGCTCACGTTTGCCATTCTCAATCTCGCCTGTGACTTGGATGCTCACCACGACGAAGCAGCCACCACAAGTGGAGATGTTGGTTGTGGCTAGAGCCGAAAGAGAGAAAGTTACTCTGTTGTGTTATTGTAGGTGAGTTAGTGAGAGAGGCCTTTCCAGCTCATCCGCACGAAATTTGAATTCGGATTCCACTTGTGTATTTATACCAATTCCGCACATAGCGACGGCAACTGGCACTCGAAACATCGGTAAGCCAGAGAATGAGAGATAGAGAAAGAGAGATTTCAAAGCATGAAACAGGATGTATACCAACAGACAAGTGGGCCTTTTCTTTCACTAGCAACCAACTGGACGCTGGGAATGAATAATTGGCAACTTGAGCGCAGGGCAATGGGAAAAGCAATAGAAATGGCAATAATAATGCTAATAGCAATAGTAATAACGAGAGCCAGCAGTAAACTGCTACTATGACCCAAGGAGGAAGGAGCGCATCGCTTGCGGAAAAGAGGCTGCAACAAGGCAAGTCTCTCACTTTAACTATCCGCGTTGCCAGATGGAAATCGTGAACTCTCATTGGCCGGCTATCTAAACAACTGGCTCTTGTTGAAGCTGGAAGTCGCGCATCTGTCTTGTTATTTCAATTGTCGGCGAACCTCGAGACACACAAACGCTACCAGTCTTGGTGGCCAACGCGAGACTTGAGTGAGCAGCATCACTGTTGCGATGATGTAGAAGAATAAGAAGGAGAAGAAGCAACAAGGACAACAGCGACGATTCGTGCAAAGATAGTAACAACCACAACCGCAACGACAACAACAGCAACGACGACGCCACTACTGGGCACAAAATTGTCATCGGATCCGAGGCTATGAGATGAGTTGCGGTTCCCTAAACCTAAAAGCAACAGCATTGAAATGGAAGCATTGGAATGCCGCAAATCTCATGGAGTCGAGGGCGACTAGTTGGCTGAGTCACTCACTCGCCCTTTTGACTGGCATTGCTGGCAGCATCCGCTAATTTGCATATAGTTGGCGGCTAAAGCTCGCACTAGCACTGGCACAAGTCGGTCGCTCGGTCGGTTGGTCGGCGAGTCGACAGTCGGGAGTCAACTAACTCGCCGAGCTGAACGAGGCGCAAATGTAGCGGCGCCAACGGAGGTGGGCGCCTCCATTGGCTGCAACAACACGGGCACAGGAGTGAAAATCTCTCTGGATAGCTTGCCGGCAGCATGAGATTAGATTGCGGCTCCTAGTTAAAAAGCAAACATTGGCCAAAGGGCGCCACCAGATCCACCCGCGTCCATCAGGTTTGGCCGGCGAGCTAGCCAATCGGTTGGCCGCGTGGCTCCCGCGGGACGAGGAGAGGAAGAGAGGAAGTGAACAGGCGAGCAGGCGAGCGACCGAGCGAGTAGCAAAAAAGGAGGAAGGAATCAACCAGCAGCGACTCGCTCTCTCGTTCCTGTTGACTCGGGCCAACTTCCATCAAATCAAATTGACTAGGCCGCTTGCAAGCTCCGCCAGTAGCAGTCTTGCCATCGAGGCCCCAAAGTCGAGTGGCTCAATTTCAAGCGAGTAATAATCGCGCACAATAGGCAACACCACGTTTCGGCGCCAGCTGCTAGGGTCTAAGTGAAAACCTTGGGCTTCAGCCGGCACGTCGTTTTCTCGTTTTCGCGTTGTCGTCTCCGTCGTCGTCGTCTTTTTCGGTGGCGTCGGCGCGGTCTCCGTTGCTGCCGTCGTTCGGGTGACTTACTGGCGTATCGCCATCCGTCCGCTTGCTTGGCACTTCTTGCAAATGAGCCTTGCCTCTACCTTTGGCTTGCTAGCGTGATTAGTGTCTTGTCGTCGAGCTGACTGCGCTAGTTACTCGAGCTATCGTTTTCGTTGCCATCCTCCTGGCTTTAGTCTTTGGCTCGCTTGACAATGTGAGAGTTTGCTAGAATTACTACACGAACGAGGAATGGGAAAAGAAGAAGTTGAAGTTGAAGGGGATGGGGATGGGGATGGGGATGGGGAAAAGAAGAAGCAGGAACTATACTATCCGTTTGAGTATTTGCAACCGAGTGTTGCGTAAGCGGGCACCTAGCGCTCGAGCGCTCCAGTGGCGGCGGCAGGAGCCCAGCTAGCCCATTAACCTCATTCAGGCATTAGAGCGTTTATTTGCAAACTTGGCCGGCTAATCTACTATCTAGTAACAAGTTCGCCTCCGCCTCTCACTTTAACACGGCTTTTATATTCAAGAGTCGGCGGCGGTGACTTAACCGCGGGACTGACCAGATGGCAAAGGATTTGCTCTGTTGGTCGCTTGGTGGCGAAATTGGTAGCAGTAGTGGTGGCTGTGGTTACAATTCTTTTTTGAAGAGTTGCCTCTCCTCTTAGTTACATCGTTGGTTTCGGTTGATTGGCTTGCTGGTTGGTTTAATGGAGTCGCCATCTAAAGTGACTGAATGAATTGATCTGCTGTATCATGGTTTGTTTGTTTGCATATGCCAATGTGTGTGTGTGTGTATTTGTATGTAAGTGCCACCCAAAGCTCGTGGATGTTTAGGGACATATATGTACACATATACATAAATATCGATTGACTCGCCGCCACCGCCGCGAGTCGACCATTATAAGTGGCCCCGCGGCCACTAAGACCAGCAGTTAGCCGCGGGGCTGGTTTACAAACATTCTACTAAAACTCACTAACTCTCTAGTTAACTTAATCCAAATGCAACTCGCATGTTTAGAATGGCCAAGCGACTCGGTTGATTTAGTCTAAAACTCTCCTCTCCGCCTAACACAAACAATAACAACAATAACTAAAGCCAGATAGAGGCGACAACGCTAATAACAACAATGCGCATTGCCAACCAAAAGCCCATCTGGTCCACTAGATAACCGACCTAGCGTCTGACCGGCAAGCTGACGTCAATCAATTGGCGGCGCTTGACTCTTTTTCTCTTCCTGTCTCTTTTTTCTCTTGTTTTCTCGCTGTCTATCTAGTAGCTGGATTGCAAAAGAAAAGGGTTGCCGGCGAGTTACGTAGAATCAGCGGCACATAAAACTCTCTAGGGCTTCCTCTAAACCAACCTAAATCCGGTAACCAACAGAAACTTTCAGTCGCGCAACAAGATGAAGCTTAGCCATTTGGTGGCTTGACATGATGACGGCTGTCGCCGTCGCCGCAGCCGCGACTGCCGTCATCCAGTCAAACCAGGTGAAGATTCGTTTCGTCCTTTGCTCTTGATTCGGACGCTGCATTGCATGACGACTGACACTCATGGTAGAAGATTTATCGGGCTTCAATTTGTGCGGCGCCATCAACTGTAGCTAGATAATCCCCACCTGGTTAGGTAAGACGCTTTGCAGCTGGAATATTGGCAAGCTTCTCCGAGGTTTTGGGGGTCTTGTATTAGATTAGTTTCACCTAACGTGATGTCAATATGGTGGCATAAGGTGGCGCTGAACACCTAGTTTACCAGAGACATGCGGCCACTTGATCTGGAAGGTGGTTGCTGCTACTCATTGTTATCCGAAATTGAATTTCTTAATGAGCGAGAAATTTTTAAATCCATACATCACCTCGAGTCAGATTTTGGCTTGACGGAGACGCCATCTTGTTACAATTCTCGGTAGTTCTCGTAACCCTCTTTGACATACACATTTCATGCAGCATAGGATTGAGATGGAGATTCTTTCACACTTACTCCAGCTGAACGTGGCCGACAGATAGCAAAGAGCTGCACTCGCTTCAAGAATCTGGACAAGGATATCATCGAAAAAAGTATAGTAAAATCTACACTAGAATTGAGATATTATAAGGTGAAAGTTTTATTCGCATTATGGTTACAACAGGTTCATTGGGACAATTAGATAGGTTTGCTTCACGACTAAAAACGGGTGAACTCCTAGGCATAGAACCCAATTGGAAGAGATAGATTGCAACATTTTAGTTTTGGGAATCAACCAACTCCTGTTGATGAAGTTGCTTAGCTAGCTGATTATCCATACCCTGAGTTAACTCTTGGATATCAGCGTTCAACTTAATCTTTCTCTCCAAGATATCTATTCCCTTCTCAATAAGCGTAATGATTGCTTTCCTTTGCTGTCTCAATTCGGTAGAACTTCCACACTGAATCTTGTCAAGTGCTAGCTCACATCTAGACAACATTTCCTCCAAATATCTTGCATCCTTAGATTTTGCATCCTTTCCTGAGAACTGTATTATCTGCTGCAAATGAATAGCTACCTCTTGTCTCACATTGTCTAATTGCACTTGAATTGGACTCGTACCATTGTCTACTTTGGATTCAGCTTGAGATTGCTTGCTTGATTGATGCTGTTGTTGTTGTTGTTGTTCATTTATGTTTCCTTGCTGTTGCTTATCGGTCTCTGTTGAAGACGAGATCCCATTTTCTCCCGACTCCTCTGGCATCATCTCAATGTCAGGCTGACCCGGCGGTGGAGGCATCGGTATCGGCAACTCCCGTTCTGTAGTGGCAGCCTTTGAGTTTTCACTTTCGGTATCTCCAAGATTTTGGTTACCTTGTTGCGTGTTGAAAGTCTCGGATTGTTGTGATTGACAGCGGGAATTTTCTTGCACCGCGTGTTGCTGGTGATTTCCCACGTGAGAGTGTGGTCGTTGCCTTTGTTGGTGATCGTGAACGCGATCATTTGAAGCACCATCACGATTCATACTACTGCATCGAGTTCCGTCCTGCTGCTGTTGGTACTGTTGGTGTTGGCCGAGATGTTGATGCTGTTGGTCTTGACGAACCGGAGGCGTTGGTTTATGGTTTATGTTGATGTTTGTTCTCGAATCTGGTGATCCACGATCCTGAGAGATGAGTTTGTTTACTTGCTCGTAAGGATCGCAAGCTTCCATATACTGTCTAGTTGGTCTATAGTTCGAAGGCATGGTATTGTATAGAGGGTTATTTTGCTGTTGCGGCTGCCGTTGAAATCTAGAAGGTTGCCTAATTTCTTGATTATTCTCAAATTGAATGGGAATTTGACGAACACGAGGTGAATCCTCGCGACCTCCTCTTGAACCCATTTTGCTTAGTTTGATTACAGTCGACGGCGAAGGCAGGGGCTATTGCTTTGATTTTGTAAGGGAAGAGGAGTTAGCAAAAGTTGAGAGCCGGTTGTATCAAGGTTGATCGAGGTAGGATCGATCCAATGGATTGATAATATAAATGTATATATTTTTTGCTTCCTATAAACTTGAATATATTTTAGAATAGCTAGGAATTATGTGTGTGAGTCAACTATTAGATGGCGAGTGAGTCTTCAGAAAATAAACTTGATTTAATAAATGAGATTTCGATTAAAGCTCGAGGTTTAATATAAATTTGGTTGTTAATAGTAGCTGTCGTTTTCGTGTGTGTCGGCGCGCCAGGTGAAAGGTATTGCTATGTTTTTACTTGCTCACCCTAAATGAGCGCACGATCTCACGAAAAGCCAGCTGCTGCAGCCGCTCACATTTTGAATGCACGAGAAATTGCTCGAATTAGCGCGCTCCATCCAGACAGAATTGGCTGTGTTGTGCGCATTGCAAAACATCAACACAAGCGTGAGCCCTTTTTCTCTCTCTCCCCACAGACACATTAGCAAATAAGCACAGCAGTTGAACAAGATTTTTACCCTCTGCATCGATCTGAACAAATGGTGGCAAAGCAACGAATGGCAAGATCGAAAGGAAGTACATGGGAGTTTAATTATTGCTGATCAGTCTCTTGTAATATAATCATGGAACTATACAGGTTGAATGTGATAACTAAGGTCAAAGTGCGCGGGACTAGATGGTTCTAGTTCGTTCGGAATGCACCATGATCATAGAATAATATATAATCGCCAGATGAGTAGACGAAGGTGATATGCTGACTCCGAAGGCTGAGAACAAAACTGATTCCAGGTGGAGGTGTCGATGTGTTGTTGTGTAAGTTATCTATGTGTGAATATAATACAATAAACTCAATTCACTTAATCACCAACTATCGTCTCCTCTCCATCTAATATAACTAGGGATCCAGATTTGGGTCGCTCCTGGTTCTTGATCCACTTCTCAAAGAGTTTCGTGACAAAACTCAATGGAGTCCACTCCGAGTGGTTGGCATCGGGCATCCATTTTCTATTCATTGGAGTGTCAAGGGTGATTGGCAATATTGCGAGGGTCGCCGAGGTGGAGGGCAAACCTGACCCCTTGGCGGACATACTCTTGACTAGCTGGTGAGTTGCCGCCTTGGCGAGACCGTAGCCCATCATGGTTGGCGTACCCTCGAGTGCCGGCTTAGCGCCGGTCAAAACAACAAGACCATCCTCTTCTAGGTGAACACCAGCTAATCTTGCTGAGATGATTGAGGGCCAAACACTTTGTTTCAGCATTCTATCGGTATTCTTCACTAAATCTGAACTGTTTGCAGAACCACCGGCCCAGCCGCCGGCAACACAAATTATCGCATTGACTTTGTTGTCTGTGTGGTTGATGGTAACAATTTAATTGTATTAGTATTTCTATTTATCAATCTTAGTGGAAATCAATAAATTTTATATCAATTCTTTACTCACCTCCTAACGCTACTTTGGCCTCCTCTAAAACTTGAGCCTCTTGGGCCACGAGTGAGTCTAAGTTTTCCTGTTTAATGAGTATTCTGCAGTCGGCTTCCGGGTGTGGACCGTTGCTCTCGAGATCGATGGCTAGAACCCACTGTTTTATATTTGTAGTAAGATTTTGATAATTGTTTAGATTATGTCAATAATCGAGTGATTTGATTCGTTATTGTTGATTAGTTTAAACTCTATGATTGAATACTAACCCATTGGAGTTTCTTGAAGGCAGACACGGCGGCCGATCCCAGCGCCCCTCTGCCGCCGTAAACTATGACCCGATGAGACATTCTGGCTAAAATGTCTGCTGTCTTGTGTGCTCTGGTTTCCTAATTAACCTTTTTGGCCCCAATGCAATAAGTTTATTATCTTCGGTTTATTTTCTAGTCTTCATAATAAAAGCATCGATACTTTACAATAATCATTTACAATAATACTTTTAGTTCAATCGGTTTGTTGTGGGCGATCTTCGTTTCCAATGAGGATTTTTACACGAATGCTTCATCAGCATTGCACTTGCCATGTCTGTGTGCCATGCCCCGGGGCGCCCTCTAGTTTGGAGCCTCAAAAAACAGCGCAATGGGTTCATTGTGTGTGAGGCCCTTGGTGAGGAGCTCGCGAGCGCTTAACCGCCACCGCGGCCGCTACACCTACTCGCGCCAGGCGGTCTGCATACCGTAGTGTGGCACCTATGGGCGCTCTTCTCCTAGGGATGCAACTACACGAGGCTCTTCTCGGAAATCACACACTTAAATAAGCAGCGGCTAGCCATTAAATGGTTGATGTAGAAGCTAGCTAGCTAACCGAAGCACTAACGAGGCCGCAATGTCGACGTTGCCAGTCATTATGATCGATGGCAGTGAGTTACGTGATGCTCGAACCGCAATGTGGACAACGAAGCTCATCGATGGGCGAAAATAAGTCTTCAAGTTCGAAACTTGATCGATTTGACGACATCAGCAGATGATGTCGATGATGAACTGCCAAAAAGTTTATCGAAATCTTTTTGATAGAGATAAATCGCAAAGTAGCTAGTCTAAGCACATAAATCTTTCTGATCTTCTCCGTCCACCACTACGTCGCTAGGAAGTTGAGCCTGAAATCATGTGTTCCTGGTATTCGGTGATATTTCTCAATGAATATCCGAAAAAGTCCCGCTGATTTTTAAGCCATAATCTGGTGATTAGTTGTTTTGAGGTAGCGGCAGGTGTCACCAGCAGCCATGCAAATGCGCTTACAACTCGAGCTCTGTGGTGAAGCAATCGGAATTGGCGGATAATATCTGCCAATTGAACACGGAAATCATCATTTATTGCTTTTTCTAGTAACAAGTTGAGCTTAGCCAATAGAATGGCCAACTATAAAAAGAGCAGCCTAACAAGACCTCTCCTTAAATCTTGGATGAGCTGCGCTTTCTGTGCTTCCAAAGCACAGCGCGAAGCGCGCAGAATTTGGAAAGTATACGCAAAGCTCTTAGGAAAATCATTGGAGAAGAGGAACGGAATTCGCATCGACGCAGTCAAGTGCCTGTAAGAGCGAGAACCGTATTCGATTTGTGTGACAAGCCAATTGTGTGCGGCTTGTTAGGGCAACGGCGGCGGCTGTGTGAGCCTTTGGCCTCTTTACTATACTTTTCTGGCAGACCAACACAACACAACACAACACAACACACACACAAAAGCGGCGAGCTCTTCGCTGGCCGCTCCGATGGCCGCCGCGGCCGTCAGCTACAATGGCATTGGCATTGGCACTTCCAATGTTCGCTTGCCTGACTGTATTGTTTACTCATGGAGAAATTATAACAACTTCAATATTATCGAATTCTTCCTACAATCTACAGGAAACTTTTACCTATTACACTTATGATTCAATCATCACCTCGAATTGTTTTAACTCTTTGAGGTTGAGTGACACCACAGATTTGTAAATTCCTTTGCAATACCCAATATAAGAAACAAAATTACAAGTGCAACGAAAACTTACAAGCAACTGGCCTAGAGATAAATGCACAAATAGATATAACTACTGACCGAGAGAGGAGAGTTTGCAATAATCATTAGTTTATCTATTTACCTACACAAGTAAAAGAGTCACAAACGAACGCAAGACTTCAATCTAACATTCGTTGTCTTCTAAACGCAGGTTGCATTCATCAGGATGTCAAGTAAGTGTTGATATCCAAGACTCAAGATTTTTGCGTGCAGTTTGCTAGCCTCCAAGTCTAGGTGCGAGTGGATTCATTTCGAGCGATCTATCATATGATAGAAATTCTCAAGGTGGCCAGCGATTAATAAGTGAGAGAGGGAGAGAGTGATCGAGTCGATAATTTAAACGAACTTATCTGAGAGCGAGAATGAGTTGACTCAAATTAAGTGTTGCGAGTGGTGCTAGCTCTAGCTGAACTAGAGGATCCAACTTGTCACGATCACAAAATCTAGATCTCCAATTTCAATATCGAGTTTATTTATTTAATTGACTCACACATCTCGGTGGAGTTGATTTATGAATTTTTCCACACCCCGAACAGAAACGTCCATCCACTTGTCCATCTGAGCAACCACGGCCAGCTTACCCGACCAATTGGGCAGAAGCACAACGAGATCTACGCAACAGTAGCCACAGCCGCAGAAACAACAACACAGACAACACAAAAACGTAACATAAACAACAATAACAACATCTTTGTTCAACAATACAGAGTATCAACCTATTAACTTGTAGTGATAAATTACATCTATTAGTATTTATATTGACTCGTTCAATTTAACGGATATTATTGATCAGATCCGAACTGTGATAAACATAATCGGACATATTAGACTAAAAATCAATTAACCAAGACCGAATACTAAAATGTCTGGTGTTGGCAGAGACTTTAATCGCCTCCAAACTGGCGCCCATACTGGTGACTGGCGACAATTAATCTCCAGCCGGCTACGGATGAGAGATTCTATTGAGAAAACTCCATTTGAAGCAGTCTGTACTTTTGCATCCAAAATGATTGGCGATCTCGATGTATACAAAAGTGAGAACATACAATTGAATTTACAACGAATTCAATTGCAACAAGAATTGCTCAACATACAACAGGCCCTACTTGCAGGTGGCTCTAATGCAGCCAAGACCATTCTGTCCAAGTTATCAAATGTCACCCTAACTGACGAGGGAGTCGAGGGATCATCAAGCTCTACGGCAAACAAAAACCTTAACATGCAACACGCATCATTACTAGCCGAGAAATCTCAACTAGAGAAGAAGATATTTGATCTCCAGGAAGAGATGACTAGTGTTTTGAAATCTAAAAGTGATGCCGTGTCTAAGATTGTGGATCTGAAATCTGAAATCGATGAGACCCTTAGAGTTAACAAACATTTAACCTCGAGTCTGGAGCAACGAGAAAGGGAAGTAGCTCAACTCAAATTGGAGCTGCAATCTCTTGACAGCAAATTTGAAACTCTCAAGGACGAGCACCAAGCCTTGAGCTTATGTTATAAAGGTCTAGAGAAAAAGCACCAAGCTTTACAAATTGAGTGTGATGGCATGAGGAAACAAATACTAGCTGTCAAGCAGGAAGATGCCGAACGTTTGAATGCAGAAAATGCTCTTATAACCCAGTTACAACAAGAAAAGAATCGACGAGAACTTGAGGCCAAAGTGGGAGAGTTGACAGCTGCTCAATTGGCTAAACAAGCTGCTGGAGATCCGAGTGCCCTTAACTTGGCACAATTGGAAAACTTTGAGACTCTCGATGACGATCTAGATTTTAGAAGTTTCAATGCCATGTCAAGGATTCCAACTACAGTCGAGTTTTCTTATGATGGTCATGATGGTGAGACATGGTCGGTACACTGGTATTGCTGCAGTGGGATTCGAGATGACTATCTTGCCACTGGAGGCGCTGATAGAAAGGTTAAGATTTGGAAGATTGCTGATGGAGGTAGCAACCAAATAACCTTCCTGTTAGGCAGTAATGCCGGGATTACTTCTCTAGACGTAGAGGCAGATGCAATTCTAGCTTCGTCAAATGATATGGCAACAAGAGTATGGTCTATCAGTAACAATTACAAATTGATCAGAACTCTCACTGGACATTCAGCCAAAGTATATTCAGCGAAATTTCTAGGTGTTCCTAACAAAGTGGCCTCAGGATCTCACGACAGGACTATCAAGATTTGGGATTTGATTGCAGGCTCATGTATAAGGACATACTTTGCAGGTAGTTCGTGTTACGATGTAGTTTATAACAATTACCAAGTGATAACTGGGCACTTTGATGGCAAAATTAGATGTTGGGATTTAAATAAGCCCAATGATAATGAATTTACTGCTCAGATAGTACTGCCGTCTAAAATAACCTCAATGGACATATCAAAAGATGGAACAAAGTTATTATGTTCGCTGAGAGATAATACAATCAAATGTTTGGACTTGAGAAGAATGGAGGTCATACAAACTTATTCCGACGACAAATTCAGGATTGGAACTGACGCTTGTCGAGCTAGATTTAGTATTGATGGTCAATATGTTGCATGTGGATCAAATGATGGATCATTATATGTTTGGAATGTGAATACGGCCAAGGTTGAAAAGATATTATCCGGAAATGTTGGGCCGATGATAGCTTGTTGTTGGTCTCCAGATGGAAAGAGGATGGCTACTGTTGGAAAAAAGATTTCTGTTTGGGTTTGAGAGATTTATTGAGACGTGATAGAGAGAGTTTTGTATTTCTATGTGCCACATCACGAGCCTTTCCAATAATTACAAAAATAAGATTAATTAACCCATATCATCAATCTATAATCATATGAACTCCAGATGAAGGTGCGAGTTCGGCGAACTTGGCTACTGATCCGATTACTAAACCTGATGAAGAGACAACCAATGGCACAAAACGCGTGATAGATCTCGGGGAGAAAGATGCAAAGATTAGTGAATCAAACAAGACAAACGAGGACACTAACGGTAATAATGGCACTAATTCTATTTACAAAAAGATGAAGACATCCAGTCATAGCAGTAAGGTCTCGAGAGAAATGGATAATAACAATCTGCCAAGAGAGGCGAATAGTAAGAAACAGCTATCGTTTTACCATGAAAATGATGAGGACGATGAAGTGGAAAGCCATGAAAGTTCGCGTGCATCACCTATTGTCAATAAGGTAAATGAAGATAGTGCCGTTAAATCTTCAGTGGGAGACGTAGCTGGTGTTAGTAAGATCACAGAGGACAATGCTCAAGGATGTGGTAGCACTAATGGTATTGGTGGCGAACGGAAGGTGGCTGTCAAGCTAGATTCTGATCAAGAAGACGCCAGTACCACAACTAGTTGTTCATGCGAGGAGCATAGTAGCGTTGCAGGAGCCAACTCAGATAACGAGCAACATGAAGATCTCGACTACGACGACGACAGTGTGACAGACTCCCCACCTCGAGTTAGTCGCTCGGCTGAAACAAATGGCTATCATGGTTTGTCCAAGGCTCATGATCACAAGACAAGGGCTGACTCGGAGGAGCCGGATGACAGAATCCGGTCACCTGTTAACATTGGCACCAAGAATGACAAAGAAGGCAATCTTAATGACAGGCCTGAGGCTAATGGCATTGCGACTTCTCCAAAAGCCGCCAACACTCGAGCAAGAATCAAGAGCGTCATCAACTTCAACCATTTGAGAAAGAAGGCAGCTGCTGTCACAACCATGAACCCAGACGAGGACGATCTTGACAACACGAGCGATGATGAATCTCGTGCCAAGAGAGCGGCCAAGCGTAAGAAGGACAAGGATAGATCTAAGAAGAGTTATGAGAATCTATTGAAATACTTCTTTAAAGACGCTTGTTACTTTCAAATCAAGAGCATCAATCACGAAAACGTGGAGATTTCAAAATCGATGGGCGTTTGGTCGACTTTGGTCCAGAACGAAGTTAGATTGAATGCAGCATTTAGAGAGCATCGCAATGTAATACTCATTTTCAGTGTTGCCCAAAGTGGTCACTTCCAAGGCTTCGCCAGGATGATCAGCGAATCTCAACAGGTTGCCCAGCCTGTTCCTTGGGTGTTCCCGCCCCGATCTGGTAATGTGCCACTCGGTGGCGTCCTGCAGGTTGAATGGTTATGTACAAAGGAGCTTTCATTCCAGGAGACTCGTGACATGTTCAACCCTTGGAATGGGAACAAGCCAGTCAAAGTGGCTCGCGACGGCCAACAGGTGGAGCCGGAAGTAGGCCAGAGATTATGTTCTTTATTTCCTCGAGATAGTAAACGCAGATTGTTAGCCAGTATTGATACTCTCAAACTTCAAACCAGCCAAAGAAAGAAGATGATGCGCCACAAGGAGGCCTACTATCCATTGATGCCAGGTCCTCGAGGTTACCACCCCCGCAACCAGCAAGGGGATCATCGTGTGCCTGTCGCCACTATGGACCCATATTTCTTACACCACGATCCTAGGTACTTGAACGGCGGCCATCCTCATCACCATCACATGCGATTAGGCCCACCGCCTGCCACTGCTGACTACCACCGCTTGGCTTATGGCCCTCCGTCCGGTCCAATGTCTTTACCACCATACCACCACGGCCAGCCACATGGCCGATCATCGGCACAGCTTGGTGGTGGAGGCGGTCGGCGGGGCCGAGGCGCATTCCAGGCGCCACCTGCCGAGTTGGTGGCCTCTACTAGTATCAACCAAGATCTTCCGCTCCGCTACTCGCGTGGATACATGAACTACATCGATCCATACGCCACCGGCGCCTCAAGACCACCCCATCACCACATGCAACCGACAACGGTGGCAGCTCACCATAACGGTGACGGCTACATCTCGCCAGGATCACCTAGTTTCGAATCACAACACCACCACGATCCGACACTAATAGCTCCCTACGGCGGAATCCATGGCGCGGCCGAGACATACCGACATCACCCATATCAACGATCATCTAGACGATAGCACGATGGTCAAATCTAACAACTTGTCCATCATCACTACCACTTCAATCGCCATCACGGACTATCAATAAATTGAATATCAACTCATTCCACATAGATCAATTCTTTCTGGTCGAATATCTCCATTTACAGCGAGTCTATGATGACTATCAACCATTTCGAAGCAAACTATTTTGCATGACGCGCATCTACCTTCGCAACTAGCGAAGCTAGCTAGATGCCTGACTAATTGAGGTTGCCGGTAGATTATTATCTCGTTCGTTTGGCCCAATTCGTCACTGAACACTGCTGCCTCCGACTATCTTGCCATTTCATCAAGGTTTTCCTTCCTCTTCTCACTGAGAATTTGCGTAATCGCATCTTAAAAGTGAGTGGCAGCGTTGTTTGGCTCGCAGCAACGTCAACGTCAAGCCAGCCGAGTGGCCAGTTTTGGGTGGGAAGCACGCAAATCGGCGACTAAACAAACGAGCAATTCTCAATGAGTTTACAATCTTCTCAGTGCAAGGAGGCCAAGACAACAATCGGCCGAGAGAATGTGACTTAATCAGCAGAAATGGTCTCAGTTTGCGTCTGCATCTTTGTCTTTGTGTTCCTCAGTTTCTTGGTGTCTGCTGCGCGGCGAGCGTCTTGCCGCTCGGTCATTAGGATGACACTCGGCGGGTTGAGTCGTTGGTCGAGGAGTGGCGCGTTGCACATTAGAGATGGCGCGCCAAGGTTTGAGGCTCCGGCACAATGGGCGCCGAGCCAGTCGCCGTCGCGGCTTTGCGCCTCTGGGTCGGGGATTTCAGGCAGACAGTTGGGCCTGAGAGATGGAGGAGTTTGCGCAGTCAGCCAAGTGAGACGAGTAAGAACAACAAGCAAACGTGACGCACGAGATCACAGGCCAGACCACAACCCGAAACAAACGAGCTGATAGTTTAGCGGCTGCGTCGTCGTCGTTGTCTTCTTCGTTGACTTAGTTGCGCTCGCTATTAAGTGGCATGAATTTTTCATTGGACTCGGGAGTCTGGACTTCTTTCTTGCTAGCTGGTGGTTAGATGCGAGTGGCAAGTTAAAAGTGTAAAAGAACTAGGGAGAGAGGAGGAGAAAAGACAGCAGCTTGCTCGTTTGCATAACTTTCGTCAGCTTTAGCGGCTGTTGCTTCTCGGTGAGAGAATGTTATTGTGGTTCAGTCTTGACATTTTGTTGCTGTTGTAGTTGCTGCTGCTGCTCGTTAGTTAGTCGCACGATTCGCTCAATTTAAACCACATCAGGTGTGCAGTAAATCTGCAAAATAGAAGCGGCGGGAAGGAGAGAATGACTATTCTTTTATCCATCAAAACTGCAGCAAGTTAATGAATGGGTGAGCTGGAGTGAGATTACTAATTCCTTAACACGAAAACAAACCGGAAAGCAGGAGTCATGCAAAAAGTGGCAAGTCTCAAGTTCCATTTCCACCGACGAAGACGTCGAAGGGGCCGACATCGAACGAGAACCTCAAGTGTCATTTTTGCTTCACTATGTTTTCTACTCGTCCACTTGGCATCAGCCAGCAATTCAATGAACCAAGAGCCGGAAATCAAATTGAGCCATCACTATGCGCAATTAGCTCGCGCTGGACCCCTCCGCGGCATTCAGCTCACCTGGCGAGACGAGAGCCGGTCGCCAACTGGCTCCCACTCGCTATCGACGCTCGCCTACCTGGGACTCGCCTATGCGGCTCCTCCTGTGGGCTTGTTGCGCCTCATGCCACCGGGCGCCCCAATCTACACGAAGCATACGAGTGGCGATTCCATGTCAACGGCTCGCCTTATGCCAGCCAACCGAGAGGCACAAGTGCGGAATCAAAATCAATTCGGACGCCAGTGCGTTCGTCTGTCCGACTGGCGCTCAACTAAATCGTTGGCGACTCCCCTTCCAGGCGACAAGACCAATGATCACGTGACAACACGCGTCAAGATTGGCCCGGATTCAATTGCGAGTGCCGAGGCGGCGCAAAGAAATAGGCACCAACAGTCAGAGGATTGCCTGAATCTCAACCTATTTTTTCCAATCGCTTCAAATTTATCGAGTCAAGGGGAAGCAATAGAAAAGAAAGCGCACAAGAATTTCAATAACGACGAAAGCATCGATTTGGGTAAGTTGACTATTAGTTTCAGCTCTTTGCTATAAGTTATTCTCATTATATAGCGGGAGAAGATCTCAAGTGAACGGAGTGGATGCGCCCTTTGCACCAGCAGCTCAGTGGTATGATTCGAGCTAGTGGTGACGTTTTTGAAGCTCGTGTAGATTTTCATTACAAAATCTCTGGACACCAGCAAGTGGGATTGTAGAAGTAGAGAGAGAGAGAGAGAGAAGAAAAAAATGTTGGCGTGAAGGGAGAAGGCGAGTCGATTTGGATCCGGTGTCGTGATCGCGATCCAAATGGATCCTCGACCGACGACGCAACATCCATTATCAGGCGGGTCGTTGGTGCCGCCTTCCATTGCAGCAGCAGTTCGTCCATATCTCGCCCACTTGCTCGAGATTCGACCAGAGCAACGCGGCGTCAACACCTTTCTTTGGTTTGGGAATACCACTAGAGGCGAGAGAGATAAGCTTGTTGGTGGCGTAACAAGAGAGAACTAGAGGAACATAACACGACAACGACAACGACAACGACAACGACAACGACAGCAACAACTAAGTCCACCACACGGAAACAACCTAACAAGACGCGACAAGACAAGACGACTTAGGCGACAGACGGACAAGAGAAAGGAGGAGAGAGAGAGACACGAGAAAGAGGATAACACATTTTACATGGAAACTAGAACTACTCTCTCTGCCTTTGAGCTGAGCTTTGCATAGAAGATGGACGCTTGAAATCCAACGTGGGATTTCCCCTTCTAGCAACTAGCCGCGACTAGCCATTGTCTTGCTCTTGCTCTCTCCTTTTTATCGCCCTCGAGTTGCCAGCAGAAAAGTCGTAGCTAGATTCACGAGCCACACGCGAATCTCGGCGCTTAGCATGACGATTACGAGCTCAGCGCCCATCTTTATGCTGTAGGCCAGCGAGTCCGTCGCAGCCACTCAATCGGCTCGAGGCGATGGCTGGCTCGAGGTGGAGAGTTAGTATCTGTTGTGTTGCTGGTGGTTTGGCGCAAGCGGATTGCGACCAGCACAGATTTACCTGGAGCTTTGGAGTTTAAATTGAACTTGTGTCGCCCTTATGCTAGCAGCGACGACGGAGCCGCCTACAACGAGTTGGTTGCTCAAACGTAGCGACGAGGCGCTGACGTCGCCGGAAGCTCAACTCGGTCGACTAGGCTGCTTGCCTTTCAGCGCAAGCAGCCAGCCACTCGCTCCGTCGGCCGGTCATTTGCTATAAAAGTGGCGCCGCGCTCGCCTCGAGGCAAAGCCAGTCACTTTTGTCGGGTTCATTTTGGACTCCTTCAGTTTGCTCTGCTCTGCTTTGGGTCGAGAAAATTCTGCTAGATTCCAGCGACTTGGACGTGCGATTAAATTGGTCCAAGCGCCTGGATAACCACCAACCTTTAAATGCCACCAGCCAACGTGTCGGAGGCTCGACTGATGGTCATGATGATGATGAGCTAGCGGCACCGACCACGAAGGAGACTTGCAGGGCCGGATTTGGTTGCCCGGCGCTCGGGGCAGAAGAGGAAGTGGCGGCCAGTCTGCGCAGCAACCACCTGCTCAGGTGGAGGTTGGTTTAGGGAGGCATTGGAGAAGAGGAGTGAGAATCAGGGGAGCACCTAGTGACTTATCAATCAGCTTGCTACCTTCCGCTCGCTCTGCTCTACTCTGAATTGACTGTCTCGAGTTTCAATTAAGCTTCCCTTGTTGTGGTCGTCTGGTGTTTTGGTAGTTAAGGCCAGCAACTGAGGCGATGGCCATCATCAAGTGGGCCACTCATAATTATGAGTCTCATCACAGCCGACATCGCAAACGTCCAGTCCAGTCCAGTCCAGATGAGATGAGATGGGATGAGATGAGATGAGATTAGATGTGTTGAGGTGCGGTGGCTGGCCTCCATCTGTGTTGATAAGTCACAAGTTAGTTCGGCAAAAGAAACTTATTTTGCAACCACTTGATCTTGCTATCCGTTTGGCAATCGACTCACCTCCTTGGACGAGCGCGCGCGCCTAACAAACTCTTGGCCGACATACCTTATTTCTCGCCCGCGGTCATTACTCCACTGGACTGACTCGTTGACCAACTTTCTCGCTAGCAATCCAATCGGACGATTATTGCCTAACCCCAATGAGTCTCACGGGAATTCAATCCACGCGCCAGAGTTGCCGGCGTGAAGAGAGATTGGCTAAAAGTAAGCAGCAACCAGTTTTCTTCCCTCCAAACCTCTAAACCTCCACCTAGTTGCAAGGTTAACGGGCGCACCACTCCCAATCCACACAAACTTGTCAATTGGACTCGCTACTAGCCATTATTGCAACTCAAGCTCAAGGTGAGATGAGCTTATGTGTCCAAATTATGGCATAACGCGCGAGATCTTTTTCTCCTCCTACCAATCGTTTCGAAGCGCAAGTGCCAGGTAATTGCCGCCCATTTGCTCACCCGGTGCTTCGAGCTGCGCGATTGGTTTGAGGTGAGTGGGAAGTTGTAGAATTGTACAATGAAATGAAGAAACTAGGCGACACCCACTATTATGTTGGAGAGCTGTAGGTGGCCAGCTTCGGGAGGGAGCAGCTCAATTTTACTTGTACAGTTTACCGAAAAGAAACTCATGCCTTCCTAAAGGGGGAGCGAGAGAGAGAGAGAGAGAGAGAGACCCTAAAGAGATGGGTTACGTCTTGGCCATTGTTACAAATGAACACGTTGCTGTTAGTTTTCTACTCCACAACGATCGTTCACATTTTTGAGTCTCTCGTCAGGCTCGCTGTTATAGCTAGACGGGCAACCCCACAGAGTGGCGCCCCCGAGGATAGAGTCGCTGGAATATTGTTATTATTATTATTGATGACGGACTTGATTTTATCTCGATAGCTGTAAGTTTGTGGAGTTGTGTCGCCGGATGCACTCGGCTCAACTTTTTGGACTCAAAACTGCAAGTGGCGAGCTAGCTGGCGCCAACAACCGTCAGCCGGTTAGTGAGAGATTGCAGGCTGCAAGAGATTTTTGTGCCAGAGCCACTGGAGTTCGGGTTGTAGGGTTCGGGTTGCATTTCGCAACTCAAAAGTAGAGTCGCAAGCGAAGTTATTTTCGCATCTCAAATCCAAACTCCAGAGCTCAGTTTTTGGGAGAAATTGCACGAGTTGTCGGCCTTCTAACGATGGACGTCCAAAGTCGGAAGCCGTCCACTTGAGTGGCGTGCGAGGATGACATATTTTATATAAGTAAATCTCTTACCCTTCAGTCTAAATACTACAAAAGTCATACAAAGCCTCGAAAGGCTTGCCGGCCATCTATTGGACTGCTTGCTGGCTGGCTGTCTGGCTGGCAAACAATGATAGTGGCCACTGTCTCACACAACAATTGCAAATTTTAGGCCTCCCATCTAGTGGAAAAAGACACGAGATTCGAGCGCGAAACAAATTGGCCTATCATCTGGTGGCAGTAGCGGTGGTCTAATACTAAAAGCTAAACTAAAACTAGAGCAGAGAACAACCGACTGGTAGTTTCGCGCCTGTGCATCTCACTTCCGGTTACCACTCATGTCAGGCGCACTGGCAAAGTTGCCCGTCGAGTTGGACAAATGGTACTTTTTATTTCTCTTGCCAAATCCGAGACACACAAACTCTCAACTCGTTATCTCGATCTCGCCCACTGTGATTTACTAAGCTAGTATTTCAACAGGCGTAGAGTTCAAAGACCAACAGGGCCCATGAATCACATCGGCAATTTGGGATTGCAAGTGGGAGGAAAAAGAATTTGTTTCTCGTGGTGATTGATTTTGCCGCTAGTTTTTGCTCCAGTTTTAATTCTGAATTCCGATAGGAAAAAAACCGAGTCCATCGGTCAGATCCAGCAAAATTTGAATTTAGCCGAGTTAAAGCATGCAGTCCGCAACCATAGTGTAGTTGGTTTATCACGCTTGTCTAACACACAAGAGGTCCCAAGTTCGAGCCTTGGTGGTTGCACTCCTTTTTTTCTTCTTTCCCTCTGCCGAATCCAAATGCATACAGTCGATTGACCTACAGAGAGGGAGAGGCGTATTAATTTATGCAATTTTTACGCCCAACCGCCTGTTGTTTGCTAAACATTAATTTGCTCGTTCCCCCCAACCAATTAAGCTGCGAATCGCCTCTTATTGAGCCATCTAAATGATGATAATTCAAGGTTGCCAAGCAAAGTCAATGGAGCAAATCGCGCTTATCTCTTCGTCTCTTATATTTCATTTGCCGCCTCTTAGTTTCGTTCCAGCCCATAGGCGTCGAGACATGGAAAAGACACACAAATGCAAGCATACAACAACTTCCATGCAACCAAAATGGCCAGTCAATTAGAAACGCGCAAGCTAATGAGTTGCGATATCTGCTTGCTGGTGCACAAACTCAAGTCCCTCTCTCTCTCTCTCTCCCTCTTGTTGTGTCGACATGTTTGCTGAGCTTGTCGTTTCCGGTGGCCGGCGCAAATGAAGCCAGCTGCTCGCCGGCTCGACAACTTGCCAGCTTGACCAAACAACGAGCAACTCGAGCGACCAAGTGAGCAACTTAATCGCTTCCGGTTGGCACTGGCAAACCAAGAGGAGCCACCGGAGAAGCGCGTGTAAGTGTCATTCAATCGGCGGATGTAATTGAACGACAAATTGGAGGCGCGACTCGGTGTCCTTGGGTGGGAACGGTGCGCGACGTTGTGTCGCGCTTGGCGAGTCAAATGTCGCCTTGTTGGTTACAAGTCGTGGTGGCGAATGTTATGTGTGTTTCGTTCTTGGTGGCGAGCTTGTCGAGTCTTCAGTGGCTAGCGACAAGCTAGCCACCAAAGAGTCGAGCCACGAATTCCTCGCCTCTCATCTCTCGGCAAATTGGCGCGCGTAATTTGAGAGCGCACCTGTCGAGACTCGGCGACTGCTCTTTCTCGGATCCACTTTGCGCCTCTCGTTTGGGCCTGTATCGTTTATGATCGGACTGTTGCGTAACGCTGCAGTAGTGGATGTTATTGTGTGAGCGAGCCAATGGTTGCAATCAGTGCAAATTTTCACTTTGCCAAACCATGAATCGCCTATGGAACTCTGGCGGTACAATCGCCAATAGAACAATCTCTCAGTGCGAGTTGCTCAAGTGCTCGATGCGCCTTCCACAAATTAAATTGAGATTTTATTCGCCCTCCGAACTTTGCGATGTAGTTGCAAATTTCCGAGGGGGAGGAGAGGAATCGATTTCCTCTACTTTTCAGCTCAGTAGTGGTGGTCGTGGACGTCGTTACCCGTTTATTGCACTTTCGCTGTAAAGTCATTAGCAAACGAGTCAAAGTTCGAGAGCAAGTTAAGCGATCAACATAAGCGACGAGCGAGCCAAGTAAGTTTTCAATTTGTGCTATCGACTTGAGCCGCCACTGTGTTTACTCCAGCGGCTCAATTGTGAATCGGAAGCCCTGCGAGCGAGTCTTGAGTCTAGTGAGACTCGTTTGCAGCCAAAGTGTAACAAAGTAGAG
Source organism: Aculops lycopersici (assembly GCA_015350385.1). Classification (NCBI taxonomy): domain Eukaryota; kingdom Metazoa; phylum Arthropoda; class Arachnida; order Trombidiformes; family Eriophyidae; genus Aculops; species Aculops lycopersici. The sequence continues at coordinate 9,851,168 of WNKI01000001.1, read as the reverse complement.
CATAGAAAACAGTGGTCCAAGCTAGGGGCTGTTTTCAGGCTCCAGCAACCGGCGGCCCACTTTAGCTAACAAAACTATCCCGCTACTTGCTCCGTGTTTGCGTATTCCAAACTCAAGGGTTGATTTGTGTACGTATATGTGAGAGAGTGTGTGTCTAAGACAAACGCTTGAGTTTCTCGGTTTTAGGTGGAAGAAGACAGCAACTCAAACGAGCTCCTTCCTGCGAGTGCAAAAACACCGCCGACACTAAAGAACCTCTCCCTTCAGCCGACTCCTTTGCTCACCTGACCAGAGATTTGTCGCCGCCGTGTTGCGGCCGCGTGAAGTCGAGTGGCAAACCGGATGACGCGCTCCCACATGTTGGATCGCAGAATGGTAGGCACCAGCGCCAGGCCACGGAAGTCGATCCCTCGGGACAACCAATTGTTCGCTTGGCGGCGTCTGCTTACGTAATCAACATACCGACCGACCGACCGACTGACTGACAGTGAGCTCGAGATACACAGACGCGGATCTCACGTCCGTTTATCTAGCTAGCCAGAGTTTTGTTTATTTTGCACACTACTAGCTGGTCCCTGTATTTCACACTCATCTCATCTCATCTTGTCTCGTCTCGTCTCGTCTCAAGACGACAATCAGATTGCGCAACTCAGTGCAGTTGATTGACTCGCCCGTGACTTTGTTCAAATCTATCGATAGACTCAACAGAACAAATTCGCTTTCCACCGAAGGAGAGGAGTGAGCAAATTGAATTTGCTAGCAAGTCACAAGCGACTCGTGACTCGAGCCAACAACTTATTTAAATATACTAAAAGTTTTATTCGCCTCGTGGAAAACTCGTATATTTGTACGATCCCTGATGGCATCGTACAAATCGCTCCAGTTGTCATTGGGTCAATGGGAATCCTTGAATTATATTATCGGCTTTCTCTTGTTGTCATTTTCGTTTGTCTACTTTGCATCCCGAGACCCGAAGCTAGATTCCAAACTCTAGGCCCTAGACTTTAGACGAGCGATAGAGATGGAGATGGGAGCTAAGCGCGTGAGCGCAATACAAAATCAATTCCAATTTTTGCCTTCTCGTGGGCTTGAGGCAGCGCCATAGCGACAACCATGGAACAGGAAGAGACAGCAACCGGCCGATTGGCCAGACTGTTGACTCAGGCTCCTTGGAACTAAAGTGAAAGAGACGAGCTGCCCTTGCCGGCGAGACTTACGATTGTAACCAAGGATAACGATCATGAGGAGAAGGAGCAGGGACCGGAAACGGAAGGCCACCGAGAGCGAGAGCAGAGCTGTCAACCGAAGTGATGGAGCGGCGTCCAGAAGTCTCCCGCTACATTGAGCATATTCCGCCTTGTTTTTCTTGCAAACTTCTCACATACTCGTCCGCTCAAGCTTTCTCAAGTGGAGTGAGAGATCATCTCGTCGCTAGGCGCTCGCTCAGGGCAGTCAGTGAGATGCTCTCGAAGTTTGGGGTTGGAATTTTGCAATAAAAAGCAACGGACAAGCTAGGAGAGGAGATCAAACAAATAAAATTAAAGGCGACGGAAGTGGAGTTGCGATGCCTAGCGTCGCTAGATGGATCATCGATTGCTCTGCTCTCGATAGTCACTATTTGTCAAAATGAATTCCAATTCGTGAACTAATGTGATGCATCAGCTCGACATTGTCGCTGCAGTTGAATCTTGCAACAAAAGACTAGAGGGAGGGAGATAGACAATTCGGACAGCATAGAGATAGGAGCGTAACAATGTGACAAGTCTCCCAATGCAACAGAGATCGACTCAAACCGATTGATTGAGGGATAAATAGAGTCATTCTCTCTTCTGCTCGATGGCTAATCTTGGGGTTGCAACGAGATTCAGAAGAAGCGACGAGTCAATCTAAATTGAGAATGAGTTTGTCATTCGACGATTGTGTTGTGCACGAGTGACACTGACACAAGCTACTTGATTTTACTGCTGCTCCTTATTCTTTCTGTCGTTGTTATTCTAACGTCACCAACAAAGAGAGAAAGAGAGAGAGAGAGAGACGCACTCTCTATCCTTAGGTTAATAAGATTGGTTTGGTGGGCGCGCGGACAAATACGGAACAATGCCGGTGTTGTGTATCGTACACCATGCTTGCTGCACCTGAGGCAAAATGCACCCGGTCTATTCTTAGCTCTTCTCGTTGTCATTGGTGTAGTTGGTGCGTCGTGTTGCGTCAAAGAGAAACCATCACCACTACTACAGGCAACAACAATGAGAGGCCAACTACCTGTGCACATATAATGTTGAAAGTCCAACTTGGCAGCATGCTAATGCTTCCGGTCGAGCAACCAAACGGATGGCAAGGGGGAGGGGAGGCGAACCAAACGGTATAAAGAGGTTAGTTGTGGTCGTCGTGATCGTCGTCGAGGTTGTTGGTCGTGGAATCTCCAAATCGGCTGACTATCATGTGTCCATGAGCCACCCACTTCCGGTAACCATTCCTCGGTTGCTAATTGATTGATGGCGATCAGTGGAGTTGGCCACGAGACGCCAAGAGTCTTGGTCGGGACTTGGGTTTGTTGTTGTCACAACCGGAAGTTGGCGCGATTGTCGTAGTGCAGTAAAGTATAGTGTGTGATTGTGGAGCTTAGAAGTGGGACAACTCAAAGGGAATTGAGTGATGGATTGTTTTTCGTCCTTTTGGAGCAACATTTGACGAAAGAGGGGCAGGAGGTAGAGGTGCAACCCCCAGTGACATTGGCCACAGCCGAAAAAGCACAAGAAAACAAACGCATGGGATGACTGTCGCACTCAGGTGGAGTGTATTTATCACCTCACCTGCAAACTAGTGCAACAAGAACCACTAGCATCAGTGGTAGCGCCACCACCACCAATTGATTAACTGGTGGTCGAGTGCTCCCAATGCAAATCCCGCTCACCGTTTTTGTTGTTGTTGTTCTGGCCTTTGGGTGGCATCAGAACCACACGCCGGCTGACACCACCAACGCCGGCGCAACCGTCTGACACCGACGAGGGTTCTCTTTTTTGTGGCAGCAAAACGTCTAATTTGCGTGAGCATCGTTGGGCGTCGTTTGGTGATTCTCTGTGTATCCACTCGACTTGGCAAGCTCGAGTTTAGTCAAGATCGTTGGCTTGAGGGAGGCGAGTGGGTGCCCGCCAATGGAATCAGCGAGCCAACGTTTCAGGCTCAACTTCACTGCTCTACACTCCATTCCACTAGACCAACATAAGCAAAATAGACTCAATGATAGAGCATTGGAACTCGCTAATGTGACTAACGTCGCCTGAAAGTAGCAAGCGGCTACGGGCAACCAGCCAGCGGGCTTGTCATCGTGGATGGTGTCCCCCTTGCCCTCGGACTTGCCGATCGACTTCCGCTCGCCACTTCCGGACAGCAACAATGTCAACTTGTCGCCAACTTGGCCTCGTCGTTCCTCTGGACGATTCGGCGAGACTCGGCTGGTGGTACCAGTGGACTAGAGCAGAAGCAAGCGATCAGATCAGTTGCTGCCATTAGCATTGCCGCCGTCGCCGAGTTGACGCTTCAATGAGTCGCGCGAATCCGATGATTTGTGTCCTATCGACACTGAATCGGAAACTCTCTTGTTGGTGGCTGCGACGACGACGATGGCAGAGAAATCGAAAGCAAATCGAGTCGCTATCCAACTTTTGAACTGGTGGCCAAAAACGAAGATTGTGCTCGAAGAATCCTCGAGAAGATCAGCGAGTTAGATTTGTTGGCCGGTCTGCAGACTACAAGGCAGAGCAAATCACCAGCAACGACACTGGCAAGCTCGTCGAATGATTAGCATTCCAAAATGGCCAAAAGCGAGAGGCAAATCTACATTCTCGCCTCTCTTTGGCTTATCCCCATTTTCCAGCTTTTCCCTCCTCCATTCCTCTCGCTTCAAACGCTCGCCAAATTCTGGGCGCCCATTCTTTGCGCGAGCGAGTTGATTTAAAAATCCACTTGCTTGGTATATTTTTACTTGAGCCTTGGACATCCAATCTCGGCTGCCAGTGAGGGAAAACCGGAAGGCCAAAGCAAACGAATTGTTCCACGACAAGACAGAGAGACAGAGCGAGAGAGTCTAAAGCTGTCTTGTCTATCTGTCGCTCGATTCCCAAGTTGTTGTTTTCCTGGCCATTAGAATGGCCGCCAACCTAGAGACTCGCCATTTGGTCTCTCTGCCTGGCCTCTCCTCTCTTTTCGGACTTGGCCTTGTACTTGTCAGGGAAATTGAGACAAAGATCTGAGGGGAGGAGCGCGAGCTTTGCAAATACTAGTGCGCATTTTGTACCAGTGTGAATCGGTTAAAAAGTGCACTAATTTTTGCAATTCCCGGCACCCCAACTAATATGATCAGCGTGCGAAAACGGAGAGCGACAAATCAAATCAAGCGGCCGCCAGTTACTTGCGAGAAAAACTGTAGCAAGTAAACGAGTGGCACCGCTACCAAGTTACTGTAGTCCATGTCCCTGGATCAATTTCTTGTTATTGCGTCTCATGGCCTCGCCCTTTTGTCTCTCTCTTCTTTCAGCCGACACATTGGCAATTTTATTTCATTTCGAGCCACAAATCCTCTCCCCTTTCCGACTGAAGCCAATAACTGGACACTTGTGATAATCTAATTTCTGCCCCCTCCCCTCTCTCTCCCTCTCTCTCTCTCTATATATATAGCATGGAATTGAGCTAGGCAATAGAAAGAAACAATTGATATCGCTATGGTCGCGGTTGTTGTTTTGCTGATCCCCAACAATGTCATGGAAATAGTCGATTGCCTTTTGTCCACTCGGCCACTTTGACATCATTAGCCAGGCAAAGATCAGCAATCATTTGGCTGGGCGCAAGTTTGGCGCCCAGCGCGATTTGTGGCCACAAAAAGTCTCGTTTCAACTAGCGGCCAAATGATCAAGTGATTGGCTAGCCTGTGGTTTTTATTGGAGCGCCAACAGAACAAAAAGTAGCCAACAACTGCAACGTGATTAGCGCCAGCGCTAGCAATCAGCTCAAGTGGCAACCGAGGCGCCAGTTTCGGAACCCTCGAGCCAGCGGACTTGTCACACGTTCAAGTGATCACGTAACTGGTGTAGCAACTAGCGCATCTTGCACTTTATTCCATTTGAACCGCAAAAGTTTACTTTTACGCTTCCGCCGCAAGTGCCAACATCTCGCCTAGTCATTCATCAAGCTTCGTAATTTCACTGCCAATATTACCATTGCCTCTGCAGCTGCTGTTGTTGTAGCTCATCTAGCTGCTCATTTGGGTTTGCCCAAAAATGAGATGAACTCGAACAGTTGGCATGCTCATTGTGTGCGTATATTTCCCATTCCTTCATTGTGACTAAACGTTACATTGCAGCGAGCCAAATAACGAGTAACTCCTTTGTCTTGTCTTTGTTTTTCATGTATAACCAACAGAGCGAGAGGCTAAGATGGCTGAACACAACTGCTGTCTCGCCAGCCAACACTAGCCGCCAGCTCTACTGTCTTGCTGGCTTGCTTAATGAAGATTGAATGCAACTTTGCGCCATTCAAACTCTAGAAGTTACTCGAGTCTTCGTGAACAGTAACCGGAAGTAGCTACGTGCTACGCGAGTTGCAATTTGAAAGCTCGGCGAACAAAACCAATCAGAAGATTGGAGCTACGCTCAAGCAGACAACTGGAAGCACAAAGAGCCAAGTTAAGTTTAGTTCGGTTGGCCATTGTGCCGAGCTCCTATCGCAACAATCACGAACACGATCACCATCAGTAGCAGGAAAGAGCAAGTAAGAGGCAGCCGCGAGGTGGACGCGCACGAAGGTGCAATTTGTGTACCATGTTCTAAATTTTTCCCCAAAATCCTAGCGAATCCCTCGAACTGGAACCCGAATGGATAAAAGATACCGATGCCACGAGTATGATGATGATGATGATGATAATGATGAACAAAGGCCCACGAGCGACCACTGGCACCTAGCGCCTAGTGCTTGTGGCCATTCATCATCTTTCCATTCGTGTGCGCGAGTTTATACTAACGCAGCATGCATCTCGGCGCGCGCAAATTGCAATGCCGTTTAGTGGTCGCCTGCCGCCTACAAGTAGGCGTGTCAGCATGTCTACTCCTCGGTTCTGTTTTGTTTGGTTTGGTTTGGTTTGGTTTTTGGTTCGTGGTTGCGGTTATGTTGAGTGGACTTCTCCCTTGGTGGTAGTTAGCAGAAATATACAAACTCACAAGAGTTCTGCTCCTAGTGACAGTTGCAGAAATTTGCTTGCTTTCCCTCTATTCCGCTTTCCGGTGTGTCTCCAATCAATCTCCCATCTTCTCGCTGGCCATTCGGTCGACTTGAGTTTATCACCGGACACGCCCACTTTGGCGTAACCAACAAGCATCCGTCTCTTTGGTTTAAGTCACGATCTTACTTTTGGCAAGCGGAAACGAGGGGAAGACGTGGAGTCAGCAACCTTAATAACTGGCCACTTTATTACAACTGCAGCCACTAGGGCAGCTCGAGCAGTAGCATTTGGAGCAGCAGCAGCAGCATCATCAACTCCAGAGCTCAAGTTGCCCCAACCTCTGGCTACTCGCTGGTCTCTATTTCGAGCAACTCATAAAGTGGACAAGATGGGAGAGCTGAGTGCTTCAGTTGGTGTGGCTAAAACTGGTTGTATGTGAGAGCAACAACCACTGGCGCCGCAACTTTGCGAATGAATAATGGCGAAATATTATTATTGACAAGCGAGTAGATGGCCGGCGAGCGCCAATAATATCAATAGCGATCTTGTAAGAGCAAGAAGAAGAAGAATAAGTCACAAAAGCGACAACGAGCAACACAACAACTACTATACTAAACTATGAAACTTTAATGCAAACTCTCTCGCCGGCCATTGTGCTCCGTTGGCTAAAAGTCGCTTCTCCGCCTTCTTCCTCGTGGTCGCTATGCGCCAAGAAGCCAACTAGCCTACTAGTCGGGCAGCCAAGCGGCGCCAACGAGACGTTTAAGTGAATGGATTGTCTCCCTCTCCTTGTCCTTCTAAACCGTGGCTCTCCTCATTCTGACGAGCAAAAGAGCAGCGAGAGTTAAACCCTCCAACTATTACCATTATAGTTGACTCGCAAGCCAACCAACTTCCGGTCAGTCGGGCGAAACAGGCTGCGTCCGATTCTGTTTCGGGAGCGGCAAAGGAGAGGACAACAACACGCTAACAAAATTGCCATTCCTCTAGCTCGGGCGTCTATTGCTCGGACAAAGTTGCGTTCTGTTTGGTTAACTTTGCTGCTTAGTTTCCACTAACTCAGCTCAAAGATTTGGCCAGATTTGGCCCCCAAGTGACTCGTCGTGGTGGTCTTGGTTATCGTTGTGTTCCTCGCAAACTAAACTGAACCAAACGCGCAAGTCAGTCGCATGGATTAATGATTTCACTATGTAAATTAAACGAATGCCATTACAGTTATCATGCTGTTTGTTGTCTTCCTCTCCCTTGGTAAGACGCATTCGCGACTCTCAAGTTTAACGCGCGCCTAGCGACCGGCTCGCTCGCCAGCGACAAGTTGTCATTTGTCGCTGCTTGTTGTCCCAAGATGACGATAGACGTGCTGGCAAACCAGCAGCAACTCGCCGCTACACGGCGACACGTATGCAAACAAATCTGATCCGATTTGATCTCCAACTTCCTCTTCTTAGGTCGTAATTTTCTTGTCCGCCTTCTCCTCAAGCTGAACTAAAAGCCAGCCTTCGCGTGCCAATTTCAAATCCACTCCTCGCTACTTGGAAGACTAAGAGCTATCATAAACTAACCACCTGATTTACCTTTCCGCCCAATCACTTACCAAACCTCAAACCGCAAATGTGCAGACGCAAATGGGCGTCAGTTGTGGCCAATTAGCCGGCTGATGGGCACTCGCCGACTTCCTGTTGTCGTCTTGTTTCTCGGCGAACATGATAATCTCGATTCCCAGGAGACCGGAAATGGTAACAACAACAATAGCAACGACAACAAAGAGGTGGCCAACTCGTATGCGCACCTGAAGCTGGCCCATCGGCTCAACGCCATTGTGATCACATTCAATCATCGGATCGGCCTCTTGGGTAAGTAACGAAGTGAGAGTCGTCTTTTTGCTCGCTAGTCGCTTAGGTTGTTGCGAGATTCGCGTTGGTTAAACTTTGGGGAAAAAACTAGCAGGAAGCGACAGAGATAAATGTGTCAAATTTGTTCAATCTTGAAACAAAAGCCACAACAAGAGTTTCTAAGGAAAATTGCGTCGCTACACTTCAAACTTAATTTGAAGCCAATTCTCTTGTGCTTCCCGCTTCATTTCTCTCGACTTCCTCCTCCTCCCTCTTCTATTTCCCCTCGAAACCCGATACTTGGCTCTGAACTTTGTCTGCTCCTCGCAAGCAACGACAAGACCAGCCTCTGCTTCCGCTCCATTTCCGCCCAAACCACCGCCCTTTTGGCCCGCAACCGGCCAAGTGAGAGGAGGAGAAGAGGGAGGAGAAAACAAACACATTGAGTACAATACTAATCGACAGTCAAGTTGGCGCTTGAGATTCGACGACTGGCCAGACGTTCAGCAATCCACTACAACTAATCCCACTGCCTTTATCATAACACATCTCTCCTCTAAACTTTCATCTGGACATTTAAACGAAACGAACTCAAAAAAACGGACAACAAATACTAAAATAGGATTCCTGCCATCAATAGACACGTCGTCTAATTTGGTATCGCAAACTAGCGCTACTCTCAGCTCGCACAACCCGAATGCGGCCCGCAATAACCACGCCCTCTGGGATCAAATCGCACTCTTGCATTGGGTCAGGCATAATGTTATGGCCTTCAATGGTGATGCAAACAACGTGACTCTCATGGCACTCGATAATCAGGCAGCTAGATACGTTCAGTTGCTTTCGCTCAGTCCCCTAGCCAAGGGTCTGTTTAGTCATGTGATGCTTTTGACTCAGCAAGTGCAACTGAATTCAATGAAAATTAGAGATGGAGACAAACAAGTGTCTCTCAGTCAGCTACTAAAGTTTGCCAGTGAGACCAAAGACAGCAGACGAAAGTTGGTGGCTGATTTGAGCATGATTATACAGAAGCAGCTAATTGAGTCGAGCAAACTCACAAATGATACCACAACTGAGCAGCTGGCCAACGAACAAAAGGTTGCGCAATTCTTACAGGTGGCCAATCTGACGCAACTGGCTCAAATCGAATACGAACTCGAGCTCGTCAATTCGGATGCTCAATTGGCACTCATTAAAAGTCCAACTCTCGATGATAAGTTACTATTTCCCCACTTTTCGCTCCTGATTAAACAACAATCGTTCAATTTAGTCGCGGCCTTCATTAATACGACTTACAAAAAGGCGCAGCTCAACTATTGTCTTTACGTAAATCGACTGTACAACTTGAAGAGCTCCGACGACTTGAAACTGATCTCATCCGATCCAACAGCAACCACCAAGTTAAATTTCGATGGACCATCAAAGTCTCAAAGATCTAATATAACAGCAAGAAACTTGGATGCAGCTAGTCAAATTTTTCATACCATCAACAACATCAACAAACTCGAAGAGATTCTTGACTCACCATTGAGGGAACTTGAGATTCCACTTCCGGCAAATCCAGATGAAAATTTGTACGAGAACGAAGAAGAAGACGACGAGGAGGACGAGGAGAAAATTTTGAAGAAGCAACACGATCGAACAATTCTTATTCAAAGCGGAATCTTGGGACCCGGAAGTAACAAGCGACGTTTGGTTGGTCGGCAAAGAGATCTAATCAAGAGAAATACATTAATTTCTGGTCATTTTGGCGAGCGATCGGGATCCGATTTGGAGGAATTGATGTCGATTGTTTCATCATTTGACTTAATGATTGGTGTTTCTAAATTGAAAGATAGTTTTGATAGATCCGAGCACTTAAATTTCCGCCCAAGAAACCCGTTGACGCTACAAAACTATTCACATTTAATCGAAGCAGCGATGAATGTTACTTCAATTCCTTCGATGGGACACCAAGAGGATTTGCTCGATGTGGTTAACTTTGCCGATTTGCATGCTTTAGCTTCGTGGTTTGCTAATGAGCAGCTAAACTTGAATCAACTATGTGGATTCAAGTTCACTTCCTCAATCATTACCCCATCGAAATCCACTCTTATGTTCGAGACAATCAGTGATACAACCAAAAAGAATGTACTGAATTCCCTTGTCCTCAGCGATCATCAGATTGTCACCGAAATGAACAACTTCATCAGGTAAGTTGACAATTGCTATTTTCTAATTCTGTATTTAAAATAAATGGATCAGCTAACCTTCTGTGTTTTATAAATATCCAACAAAACAATAGAACAAAACCAAGCAACGACAGGTGGCCGCAATACGATACTTTGAGTAGAAGGTGTATGCTATATGATAACCAGAATTCCAGCTGGCTGCCGAGTGGCTTTGTTGAGCCTCAAGTGGAGCTTCTGTTGGATGTGATTCCTTACATGAGAGAAATCAACCACGAGATTAATCAAGGAAAATCTCACCTCGCCCGAGATAACCTGCTCAATTGTCTTGCGGAACTCGACGCCACCTTTAGTAACATGATGCTGTCACCTGATACTCACGAGCTTTTGCTAGATCGTATTCAGAAGGAGACAAAGTGTTTGAAGGTATCAATTGCAAAGTTCAGGGGCCAACTGAAGCAGGTTGCTTGGGACGACCTGGAGCCACTTATATCGAAAGTGCAGCTGATCAACAAGCAACGGCAGCAGCAGGAAAAGCAACAACAACCTCAGCGCCAATCTCAGTTTGACCTTCAAGATCAACCGCCTCTAAGGTCAGGCAACGAGGCACCTCAAACAAGTATGGACGAGTCCACTAGTAGTCACAATACATCAATGGTCTTGGTGGCTCGAGATAACAGCCAAAGAGTGACGGCACAACGGGATGGGAGTCGTACTAGCTCCATGTTGAGCAGACTTTTTGGCGGACAAAATGGCGGCGAAAATTCGCCCGGCATCCGGGGATTTCTGGCCAAGGCTTACAAAGATGCCATAGGCCAAGCATTGACTATTGTGGTAGGCACTGGGCTTTTTATATTCATTTTGAACCTATTGATAGTTGTAATAATAACATTGAGATCCAGAGCCAGGTCCAACCGTGGGGTGGGCGACTCGAGCGCCACAGGTGGTCAAGAGTCCGAGCTTGTTAATGGAGAGATACTTGGTCAAACGATGCAACCTACAGCCGTTATCAAGTCGACGCTAAAGAAAACCAGTGGAGTTAGGCAAAGTAACAATGCTAATATGAGCCCGAACCCATTGCCAAATGGTCACCCAAGCGCCTACCAAAACATCAACGATTTCAATGGTTCCTCTGATCCGCAAACAAATGAGTCTGACTTGACTCCTCGCATTTCAATATCAAAGTCTGTCAACTTTGATTTGGATGGAACATCATCAACAGCACTGCCACAAAAACGACTCCAATTTGATCTCACAGGTGTTCAAAATGGACCCAACAGTCGACAGGCCGAACAGGATGACATGTATGATGAATTTGATCGAGCAAAGCAGCAAGTGGTTTTATTGGATGTGGTTAACTTGAATGCAAATGTTTCTTCAGATGGAAATGAGAGTAATCAGCTGATTTTCGAAACAAACCAACCAACGACAATGTTTCTGCCGGAAGGGGTTTCTAACAAATCTAATGACCAGCAACACGAACAAAACAATCACGAGCATCAGTATCAAAATTGGTCCTCAAACGAGCAGCAAATTTACAATTGTTCAGTGGATCTTAGTCCGCCATTCAACTCGACGATTTCCCCATCGACGAGCAGCAACATAACTATCGGCGGCACTATGTTCTCAAATGGAAATGATCACAATCACAATCATCACCATCAGCATTACAACTCGCTGAGCCAGAGTCAAGGATATCAGGCGACCAAACAGCAAACTCAGCGGCGAGCTCCGATTAATTTTATCAACAGGCACAATACATTCCATCATCATCAGCACTCCTCACCTGGTGGCTCGACAATGACCTCAACGAGTCACTCAATGACACCGATACAACTGGAATCGTTTGCCATCACAACAAGCGGAGCCACGAGCAGCGAGATGAGTCCACCTGGACTAATGATGACGCAACAACAGCAGCAGCAATTACAACTGCAGGACAACTACCAACTGGAGCCATTTGGTCTAATTTATGCACCAACTTTGGAGGAACTCAACTCGGGCTCTTTTGTCCAATTCCAGCAACAATGCAATGGACACCGAGAATCTGAGTCCATGGTGCTAGCAGGGGATTTGGTTCAAAATCTGCTACCCGAAAGCAAACAGCAGCAGCTACAGAATTACAACTCAATGGATCCTCGTCATCGAGGTCATTTACATTATCGCCAAGCATGATACGCAAAACTGTGATAATTTTACTTCATAAAGAAACAAAGCATATTTGTTAACAAGTAGACGTTTTATTGGCTTCTAAGAAAATTTATAAAGTACAATTTCTGCTTCCATCTCATCTATCATTTAACCTTTAGTCCCATTCTAATCAGAATATCGACCATAGTGAGCCAAGGGAAACGTTTGGCTAGATGTGGAAGTCGCTGGTGCAGTCGCCATCGTAGTGGTGGAAGTTGTTGTTGTTGATTGGATTGGCGACTGAGTTGAGCTTACAATTTGATGGTTTTGCTGTCGACTTGGAGGTGATCTACCTGACCGATGGGCGGGATGGTGGTTGGCGGCTGTATTGGTAGCGACTTGTTGCGTGTTACCTGGCTGCAATCGCAAGGTTTGTTGGCCACCTGGAGTGGCAGCGATAGTTAAACTTGCTTGCTGCTGGTGGGGTGCAGCAAGTGGAGTATGCATTTGGTATTGCGGCGCTGGAACAACAACGCTGATCGATTGCTGGGGTGCGCTTCCGCTCGCTTGCAAGTCGCCGCCCAGGTAACTTGTTGTGCTCGGTGGCATTTGTGCAGGTTGTTGTTGCTGTTGGTGGTGTAGAGATACAGTAGACGTGGATGGGCTAGCCAAGAAAGTGTACCTGTTGCCACTCGCGGCGCTTAGCATTGTGTTTGTCGGCGAGTTACCAAATTGCGAGCTCCCCTGTTGAAATTGCTGGATGGCCGATTGAGCTTGAGTGAGCCAATGGGGAGCATTTGGTCCAAGTTGTATCCAATGTCCCGATGGTCCACTAGCCGCGACTGGTTGTCCTGCAGTTTGCATCATTTGATTTGCATGCAGGTCGCGTCTATTGAATATGTTGGCCAACATATTGCTGAATCCTTTCAGCCAACCCGAGATAGAGATGCGCCTTCCACCCTGAAGCGTACCTGGCTGAGGGTTCAGCACCAGGACAGGTGCGCCACCTGCTTGTCCTTGGACCGCCATCAATTGCGGCTGCTGCGTTGCCGAAGTCACCAGCTGATTGGTGTTCGATATCTGATACTGCTGCTGTTGTTGCTGTTGGTCGTTTATGATGGAATTTATGGAAGTTGGGTGCTGGATAGTGACCATCTGGTTGCTGGGTGCCATCGCCAGTTGTTGGCCGCCGTATTGTTGAATCGGCTGGTAGAGTTGTGGCTGCTGTTGCTGGACTTGGGTGGTGTGCATCTGGTTCCATGAGTTTGAAACAGGAAGCGCCTGTTGCTGTTGTTGTTGCTGCGAGCTAACTGGTGATTGCTGACTCACCATCGGCTGTTGAGTGGTGGTGGTGCTACTCGAGGTAGTGGCTGGACCTTGAGTTTTGACCGCCTCGTTGGTCGCCACAATCGGCGGTCTGTGATCAATGATAAGCTGATCCTGCTGTTGCTGTTGCTGCTGCTGGTTCTCATAGTCCAAATTGTTTCTTGGCTCTGGTTTGACGGCCACTATTTGGCTTGATGGCTCGGTGGTTGCTTGATCGTACCTGAGCTGGCTTCCGGTAAAGTTCCCGAAGTTTTCCTCGTCCAGAGCGCTAATCAGGATCTCGTTGGCGGGCATGGTTGTTGTGCCGCTACTCATTGTAGAATTGGATAAATCCTCGCCCAGAGATAGACTATCCTCTGTGACTGGCGCTGACTTGACGATCGATGGGATAGCAGCAACCACAAGAGCGATGGTTAAGCAGACTGCTAAAATGCTGCTCGTCCGAATCATCAGGTGGTTTTCTATGATCTGTTTCATTTTTATGTTTGCTTCTGGGGTTTTGATTAGGTGCTGTTATGATTTTCTTTGTTGAAGTTGATGTGCGAACGAGATTTTTATGAAGTTAGCCTTATGATAAGACGATCATAATAGAAGAATATCCGCTCTCTTGACAAAAACTCGCCAACCAACAAACTGAATTCGAAAGGGAAGCCTCAAGGCAAGGAGCAACTCGGGAGAAAAATTGTCGGAGGACTGGCGCACAAGTGCTCTACTTGGCTACATAACTGCCAGCTTATGGTTGCAAGTAAAAGAATGCAAGTTTTGAGCTAAGAGGCGACAGCGACTAGCGAAGGAACAAACGAACGGCCGACAGGTAAACTCCAGTTATTTGTCCACCTGCCTACTAATTAGCCGATCCAATCAGGCGAACACACAACTAAACTCCCGACGTCCTGAGTTCATTTGCCTCTCGTCTTCTTTGTTTCTTCAGAGTTGGCGTAGTTGTTATTTGGTAACTGTTGAAAAGAGGCTACCTGTAAACTATTTGTCCGTCTAGACGCTTTGGAATCCCCCGCTTGTTGCCCAGAGTTCATTAGCATCAACACTTTCGGCCACTGACAGCAACCACCGGTCTTACGACGAGCGCCAAGCAACCGCCGATTCGCCAACAAATTTACGAAAACGACATCCGCGATACCTCTTCTTAGATCAAGTTCTATTTTGCTCTCTTGCTCGTTAATCAAAGTCAAACTTACCTGCCGTGAAAATTTTCTTTGCCTCTTCAAGTTTCTATTCTTGATTGTTCCAACTTTCTAGCTGCCACTCATGAGTGCAACTCTTCTTCAGGATGTAAATCAAACTCCTCCACTTTCTTCGTAAAGAAATTTCGACACCTACTCCACACTAACTAACTATTTTTGTCTTTCGTTTGGGTTACAGCGGAAATTCTTCTCTCTTTTTCAGTTCGATCTAAAGAAGTAAAGGAAAAGTATCGCTCGCGTCATGAGAAATGATGGGATTGTAGATATTTTGCGACAACTCGAACAGCTAGAAAACTTATACTTGGGCACAAAGATTTCAGACTTCTAGCCTGCTGGATGGGACTGATAAATTCAGGTAAAATGATGAGCTGGAAAACTCCCCGTTAAAAGATGGCGTGCAATTGAACGATTTGACTCTCCTCTTGCTCGAGTTCATATTGCGGTTATGTGATTTTATTACTGTGACGTAACGACTGGCCAATACTAAAAACACTCACATCAATTCACAATCGAGTTTTTGGATCCGTCTAGCACGACAAGTGATCCAGATTTTGGCCTCTCGCCATTTGAGTTGCTTATCCATGTTGCAAATAAGCTTGTCACTAACTCCAGAGGCGTCCACTGTGACTTGTCCGCATCGGCCATCCACTTTCGATTCATTGGCGTATCCAAAGTGATGGGTAGGATGGCGATAGTGGTTGAGTTTTGCGGCATTCCCGATCCTTCGGCTGCCATACTCTTCACTAGCTGGTGAGTGGCCGCCTTGGCAAGACCGTAGCCCATCATCGAAGGCGTCCCCTCGAGTGCTGGCTGTGCGCCTGTTAGGACAGCTAATCCACCTTCGACCAGGTGCAAGCTCGCTAGTCGTGTTGATATAATCGAGGGCCAAACACTTTGCTTCAACATGCTGTCTGTATTCTTGACTAGATCCTCGCTACTTGCATTGCCGCCAGCCCATCCACCTGCAACACAAATGATAGCATCCACCTTTTTGTCGCCCAAAATTGCCTTTGTCTCGCTTAGTATTTGGCTCTCCTGTGCAAGGAGCGAGTTCATGTTATCCATCTTGATGCCAATGGATTCACTCGCATCGGGGTGCGATCCGCAAGCCTCAATATCAATGGACAGTACGAAATAATTTAGCTTCCTGAAGGCAGACACGCAAGCCGATCCCAAAGCTCCTCGCCCACCATAAATAATAACTCGTTGCGCCATTTTTGTGTTTTAAGTCGGAGTTTCTTGAGATTTCAAAATCAATATAATAATATAAATATTATGTAAATCTGTATTAAATTTGAAGTTATCTATCATCTGCTTGTTGTCACTTTTTCGTTTTAATTCTACTATCAAATATCAAGATCTATTGCCGCATGTCAGCTTGACGATTCAACACGCGCTGGTTCAAGCGATCATCCACAGTATCATTGTCGTTCAATTAACTGTTGAACCTGATGACGATCTCATGACTAGAAATTACACGGCTTGGAAAACTTCAATGCTAATAATCTGCATTGCTATTTGCTCGTGAAGTTAGATCACTGTCAATTGACTTGGACAAAAAGGCTCAATAATAGATAAAAGAGAAGGCAGAATGAGATTAAAGACATTAGACAGACAGGTAAACGTGTGATTCGCTTGATAAAAGACAACTCGACAGGTGGGATTCGTAATATTTTCATAATATTTCCTTCCATGATGAGAAATCCATTTCTTCGTCGCTAAACCATCAATCATTTGCATGGGTTAAATCTGAATGGAAACCTCGCGACATCATGTATCCGATCAACTGGTCGGGTATTTCTCGTAGCACCTCTTCAGCAAGAAGTTGCTGGGCTTGCAATGGGTTCATGTTGGTTGTTCGGCGATTATCAGTGGGTATGAATTGATTCATGGGTACAAATTGGACGATATCCCGCTCAGCTTGCTTGCCATCGACAATCATAACCACATCGTCCGAGTCGAGCTCGTCCATCGCGTGAAAGTCGGCGTCGCCAACGCCGCAGATTATAATGGACAGAGGACTCTTGCTTGCCTTTATGATTGCTCTCTTTGTTTGGTCCATATCTGAGATGATTCCATCCGTTACAATGAGCAGCACGAAGTAGTGATTGCCGTCTTCAAATTGCTGTGCAATATTATGGCAGTGCCCAATGCAGGGCGCAAAATTTGTCGGTCCCGAGAGGACAACTTGTTTGAGTTTCTGGCGATAAACTTCGAGAAGCTCATCCACTGAGCTCACATAGGGATGTTGGTCGTTTCCATTCAGTGGGAACAGGTGGCTGGGTGGCATATTTGTTCCATGAAATTTAGCTCCGAAGCCAAAGCCGGCAAACAAGCCCATAGTATCATAAGGTTTGAGGATATTGCCCACAGCTTGAAGTGCCGACTCATAAGGGTTCATCTTCCGCCTCATTGGATCCAACCAATGCAAACTATCGGGGTAATTCGGATCCCCATTTGAAGCTGTAAAGTCAACCGCAATAACAAAGTGGATTTGTGTACCTGCCTTGACGTAATCCAAGAAGGAGGCTTGAGTAATTAGTTTGAAATCAGATATGAGAACCTTACTTGTGGTGGCCTTCGGGCGCGCCTGGCCCGGTTTGCGGCCATGTAGAAGATTGAACAGTTGCCCATTGTTGTTGTCCGCTCCTCTATTGGACTTTAACATATTGATTGTGGTCTCGAAGAAGCCGAGATGTCGGTCCATATTAAACCTTTGGTCAATCAACTCAAATCTGATTGACCTGTCGAGATCTCCATTGCACAAAGTGACTAGCTTGACTAGGAATGGTTTGTAGTTTGGGTTTGCATTACGCGCTACACTTGGAGATCTATGGACGATTGTATAGTTGCCGCTCTCGTTTGATCTGTAGATATGGATGCTTGCACTAGGACTAAATAAACCGCAATAAGAAGGCGGCAAGTCGGTAGCTGAGATACCAAATGATGCAACTTGTTTACATGAGGTCAATTCCTCGACATCTACTATTAAATAACCTGGCTTTCTCCTTGGCCCACCAACAAGAGGCTTCTTGAATTGACTTCCCCGTGAGGCTACAATATCGGCTAAGGTTGTGTCTAGGGAACCCAAATGATCATTTCCACCAATTGGATCAATGTCATAGACTTCAAAGCGCAGCTTTTGTATTTGTTCAAAATGATATCTCATCAATATTTTCTTGGCAAATTTTGGATTCAAGTTATCCTGTATAACCTCGGTGCGACCAATTTCGCATTTAACATCTGGAGCAGCAACGTTCATTAGGTAAACAAAAACTTGCGGATCCGATTTGGTCAGTATATCGCAGTCAGGTAAATTTTGACAACTAATACTAAGTTCGACCATTGAAGTGGTTAACTCTGCCTTGGACTCCTGCTCTAACATCCTGTACTTCTGAGCTGTTTCCTCGCGAGATTGGACGGAACCCATTTTTGGGTTCAAATTTTGTTGGTTTGTGGCATCAATAATATTATTGCTATTATTATTATTATTATAATTATTGTTATTAGTGACATTAGCTGGACTGGCGAATGCTGCTACCATCCCCGGTAGCACTGGATACTGTTGCCGCTGGTATTGGTGTTGACTAGGTGGGATAACATTGTCATTGCTGTAATATTGCTGTTGTTGTTGTTGCTGCTGCTTGGTGGTGCTCTGACTCGCTCGACGGTCCTCATAAGACCGAGGTATCGACATGATTGCTTGACACTAGTTTTTTTGTTGGCTTCTCGCTATTGGTATTAGTGGTAGCAGCAGCAGTTGCTTTGATATCAACACAAAAAAGCGCTCATAAGCTGACGAGTCTTTGGCTATCTCCCCTAGCGGATTGCGAGCTCGGCAAAACTTCTCTCCCTATTGCTGTCGTTGTTGTTCTGTTCAATAGAATAATTCATTTTAAATAAGTGAGCTGATTCTGTCGATGAATCTGTCTCCACCTTCACTTTTATGGCTTGTTCGTTGTTTCCCATTTGTTCCCTTGAATTTATTCTTGAGAAACTTGGACACAGAGTAAAACTTTTAGATGAATTTTGGTCAAGTGCGTCAGGATCCCGGTTGCTAATTCATGGGCAATTTGCAAACTTAACTTTGTACGTCAATCACAAGTGCGAGCAACTGCTAGCTTGGCAAGCTTATGGTTTGTCTAGCTGGTGTGTTGTTTGGGGCGAATGTCGGAAGCTCGGCGGCAGGAGTAGAATCATGTAACGATTATGGATTCTTAGGAAAACATAAACATCGTGAGCTTGGGTTTTCCCTGCTTCTTCGCTCGCTTGAAGTTCGTGCGATGGGCCCGCCCGTGGCGCGTGAAGCATTGGGGCCAGTGGCGCCATCTTTGCCACCACAGAGCAGAGGGGCAAATGACTTTATGGTGCACAGGATGGCGCAACGAGCGTCGCAATCAGCAACACAAATAGGATAAACCTGGACCTCACGGAGTCTGCGTGATGAGAGGAGGGAAGACAACTTGTTTGGTTTTGCTCACTGTTAACGCTGCCACTGCTGTTCAGCTGGCGGATTCAAGTCGAAGTTCGAAACTCACAACAAGAAGTTCGATTTGCTCAGAGTTCAGTTTGAATTTTTAGAATAAGCGAATGGAACGAGACGAGCGCAGAGTTTTAGTAAACAAAAACACCAACAGCTGACCCGAGCAGCAACCTGATTGAATCGATCGAGAGGGAAGCTCGAAAGCTCCAACAAGTGGGTCTCGGCCCATCGATCGAGTGCTTATTGTTTTGAGTTGTTACTTTCGTCGCAAGATAGACCATTAGTTTAGAATATTGATTGATAAATTCAAGACAAAGAGAGAGAGAGAGAGAGAGAGAGAGAGAGAGAGAGAGAGAGAGAGAGAGAGAGAGAGAGAGAGAGAGAGAGAGAGAGAGAGAGAGAGAGAGAGAGAG
>WNKI01000001.1:9776027-9831049 GCA_015350385.1 Aculops lycopersici | reverse complement strand
GAGAGAGAGAGAGAGGAAGGTCAAGAATCAAGTAGGGGAAGAATACAATACTAAACGCGCGCAACACAATGCAACAAATAACCTCCAGCTACGAGGACGAGGGCAATCAGTGCGCTGGCTGCCGGAAGCCCATAAAAGATCGTTTCATATTCTCGGTGATTGACTTGAATTGGCACCAGGATTGCGTGCGTTGCACCGACTGTCAATTGAAACTGATTGATCAATGTTATGAAATCAAGGGGAAGTTGTACTGCAAGTCGGACTATTGGCGTCGCTATGGGCCCAAGTGTTTCGCTTGCTGCAAGTCGATTGAGAAGGGCGAATTGGTGCAAAAGGTTCTCGAGGGGAACAGAGTTTATCATTTGAAGTGTTTCACCTGCAACAAATGCCACAAGGTAATGAGCACGGGCGAGCAGATGCATTTAGTGGGCGGCAAGAGGATTCTATGCAAGCAGGACTTTAATCAATTGCAGCAGCAGCAAGCCGTGAATAGTATAAATCAGAGTAATAGTAATAGTAATAATAACAACATCAGTAGTAACAACAGCAACAACAACAGCAACAGCAACAACAGTAAACAAGTGAACGGATCCGGCAATCAAAGTGGAGGCTCGGTGTTGGTTGCAAGCAACAACAACAGCAACAACCAAACAAATAACACCACCATTCATAACAACAGCCACTTTGATGAACGAAGCGAATCCAGCGACGACCTCGCAAGCGACAAGCTAACCGGCGAGCTGGCCGACGACGACGATTTGATGGGCGACGATCGCGAGAGCGCCTCGCAGCAAGACTTGAATGGTCTCGACGAGGTGGGCGACGATCCCAATTCGAACGAGAAGCGCCGCGGCCCGCGAACCACCATCAAGCCAAACCAATTGAATGTACTGAAGCAGGCGTTTGAGTCGGCGCCCAAACCGTCGCGTCACATTCGCGAGCAACTGGCCGAGCAAACGGGACTCAACATGCGAGTTATTCAGGTAAGTTTTGCGCGCTTATGCAACCTTTTCCAGCTATAGTTTCGACCACTCAGCTGACCGTTTGCCGCGCGCATCCTCGTTGTTGTAATCTTGGCTCCAAAAGCTGGATGCAAGGACCGCAAATATCCAGCAAAAGAATCCACGTCGTTTTCTCCATTCAAAGACGCAACTTTCCACTCGTCGCCGCTTGCTTATTGGAGCGCAAACTTGATCCGCGGGTCGCGCCGACACAAGTTACTTCCGCTTCTAACGCTCACTTGTGGCTGCGGCGCCAACCTCGACGACGACGACGACGACGACGACGACGACGACGACGACGACGACGACGACGACAGCCTCCAGAGCAAGAGATGTGTTGGCTCGAGTACAAATTGATTCCAGTACAAATTGCGGCAGGCAGATTTCGTTTGAATGAAGCTCGCGCGCGCCAGTCTCTCCATCTAGTACAGAGTACATAATTCGAGCTTCATATGCTTCCAGTTTGATGCTAAACGCGCCTGTCTGTCACAAGGCCGCTCGCTGCCCCCAAAGACTCGAGGAAACAAACCAAAGCGAGAACTTGACTCGTCCAGTCGGACGGCCGGAAAAGTTTGGTCGGAGCTCCGGCTTGAGGCAGCAGCAGTAGAGTTTTGCGAGGCAGTGGAGCGCAAATTGTTACGCGTTCGAGGCGGATGGCCACCGAAACCGAAGATTTAGACCGACCAAAAATGTGGCCAAAAGTGTCGCCAAAAGTCTGCTTTGGTTCGCGAACAGAGCTTCCATTGGCCTCCACTTGAGCTGGCGCCTGCGGCCAACCCAAGTGACAGTTAGCCGGCTGATGCGACAAGATGCGCGTTTGCTACACACAGTTAGAATGACACCACGATTTTAGAAGTCGAGCTTTGGTCTGGTGGTCGTGTCATGTATCCATGCGCTTCATTGGAATCCACTAGCGCCGCCGCCGCCCTGTGCTCGTCTTCTCTGAAGTGGCGCTGGAGTTGGTACTAATTTTAGGAGGAGAGAGAGAGAGAGAGCAACACGTGAACATCGTAGGCCGAGAGGAACTTTAGCCCGAGTCGACTGTCCGGTCAGTCTATTTGCCGGTCGGCTCGTCGTTCGGTCGGCAGCCGAGTGGATCGAATTGGCGGCACCGATACACTTTCGCTGCCACCAGTTTTTTTCTGGTGGCCGACACAAGTGCAGAAAAGTCGCTTCTGGTGGTTGGTATCGCTGTTGCTGTTGTCGTTGTTGTTGTTGTTCGTGTTCGTGTTGTTCCACTGCTCAACCTAAAACTTTAAGCCACTCAAACTCTCGGGCACAACAATCGGCGGCGGCGGCGGCGGTAGCAACAAACTGACTAAACCCGAGCCGCAATATCCGCTGCCACCGAAACTAAACCTGAACCTCGAGGCTGGAGCTGGAGCTCCAGAGCTGCTACTTCAGGCGCATCACCTCTCGTGCAGTTGGCTGGAGTGTTGCCGGCGCAAATCTGGTAGCAACACTGTGATCCAGACCAACCAAAACCACAACCACAACTACAACTACAGCCGCGACTACAACTCAAACCGAAACTGCGACTGGCAGAAAAAGTTGACGGACAGCTCGTCAGCCATAATGACAGGCAGCAGGCGGCGCGTTGCTCTTATCGTTGGCCAGTATCATGCTCGCGCGTTTTCTCCGCCAGCCAGCCAGCTAGTCGGTTGTTCTCTGGATCGTTCCAAAAGAGCAACCGGCTTCAGTGCGAGATGCAAGTTTCCCTCCTCCGTCACCGAGAGTCCCATTGAGGTGGCATCTCGCGCGGCGAGATCAAAATCAGCGAGTCTGGCTCGGAAACATGGACGCACACACGCACACAAACGCGAACACAAACGATCGACTGACAGATTCTCAGTGGGATAAATCTGCTCCCCTTCTCTAAAGCTCGCTAACAATTCAACCGGCGACCACCCAGCCGAGCGACGAGCACGAGCAACGTGCAGCCGCAACTTGTTGTCTCGCTGGTCTCCGCTCTCGTTGCTCGTGTCCAGCCTCGTCGAGTTCAGCTCAACTTCGATCCTCTGTCATGGCGTAAAATTAAAACTGCGCTCGAGATTTGTGACCGCAAACTCGCGAGTCGATCACACAAATCAACTGCTCGATCGCCTCCCTGTTTTCCAATCGCTCCTTCTGTCGCTGTTTCTCTGTCTGCCTTCCTCTCTATTGCGCCCCAAGCAAACTCATTGGCCAACAACAACAACAAAACTGGCGACAAGATAGTTTCCATTGTGTTTGGGCTTGGAAGCGCCAACGAGCGAGAGGAGAAAAAGTTTGAGGAAAGGGCGACGAGCAGCGACGACATCTAAACTCGCCAAGAGTCAAGTTTGCGGTCAGATCTCATTGGCCAATGGACTTTGGTCGCTTTGCTCACAGTTGCGATGGCAAAGAGTTTTGTTTCTATTTGAACTGGCGCTCACTCTTAGGCTCGCTGCTTGGATGCCAACGAGGAACATGTGCCTTAATGGCGCGCAATAATCGTAAATCTTTTCGCTCGTTCAGTCTGGTTCACTCTCTGGTCTCATTTGGTTGCTCGGCGCATGCAGTTGCGTTGGTTCCCTTGCATTGTGTTGCAATGTTGGTAAAACACACCATGCTCTCGGTTGCGCAACAGCAACAAGGAGAGCAGCAACAACAACTGGCCGCTTGTTTATGGGCCACTCCAGCAGCCGCCGCCGCCGCCGCCGCCGCTGCCTCAATGGCAATTCTACGTCAACTCCAACGACCACCAGTGGCCGCCGTGTTGGCAAATTGCACTTCGATGGGCGCCGAGCGGTCGGTTGCGGTTTGCAAGTTAACAACTGCCCTAAGGGCTCGCAACGGAGCCCCTCTCTCTCGTGCGCCGAAACTCCGATGGGCCCGCAGGGAGATCGCTCCGGCGGAGTTTGATGGCCCTCAGCGCATCAGTCAGCTGCCACGACTCACTGATGCCAGCCCCAAAGGGTTGAGTGCGAGGGATCGGCTGATCACAAGCGACCGCTCACCTGTTGGGATCCATGGCAACGAAACAGGTGAGAGAAACCGCTCCACTCGCAGTGTCTAGTTAGTCAGATTTCTTCATGGGCAGTGACGCAACTCCAAGGCCCAGACGAGGCGCAGCGTGAAGCCTATAAACCAAACAACCTGGCGCCGCAAGCAAAAAAGAGTTGAGTCCGTCTCGCCAAATCCCACTGACGACACAGCGCAACGAAATGGCAAAGAGAGAGGAGAAGAAACTAAAACGCTTCTGCTTTTCGCACTTCTACGTCCACCTCTACTTTTGCGCACCAAGTCGAGCTTCTAGTCTTCGGTGGGAATTCCATTGCAGGATATGAGCAGCCGCCGCTCGCACCATCGTAAGGCTGGCCGGCCGGCCGGCCGGCAAGCCATCCAGCGAGCGTCTTGGTCACGCTCGATTGACGCGTCGCCAGCGCGGCTTCTGTGGGACTGGTGGCTCTCGACTCTTGGCTTTAAGCGGAGTCACGACTGTCGCATCGAGTGTCGCTTTTTAAACTGGATACCAAATACAAAGGCCATTCGACGAACGAGTTGAATGGCCGCCGCGCTTCGCTTTCCTTTGCCATGCGCTCGTCGCGCGCCTGTGAGATTCTCGAGAATAGTCGCATGCATGTAGCTTTGCACTCAAAATTGAGTCGCCCCCAACTAACCGGATGCGCGGTCTCACTTGACCACAGTGATAAATAGCCGCGCCAACTTGCTGGCGACGATTGTGCAACGCGAGCCACAATGAGGGAATAAGGAATCCAATGCCAATCGAGTGCTACAAACACAATCGTGCGCCTGACGATTGTGTTCAGCGACGAACGCTGGCAGCGAGAGCAACCGACTTCCTGTTTGGGGTCCGCCGAAAGACGCGGTGGCATTTGAGGGAGAAGTGGAAACTTTGAATAGATTGCAAGAATCCGGCTTGTCTATTTGTGTTGCGCAACATCACGCGAGTCTCTTTTCTAATGCTGCCGCCGCCGCCGCCGCCGTCGATTCGAATTGCAACATCTTTTTCCTGTCCATTCCTCCAACAAGTGTTCGTGTGGCTGCGTATGTATCGGCAACAACTAGTGCAGTGCTGTGACTGGGAGCCACACTGAAATGAGATCACATCAACAAGTGGCCACCAATAAATCAAAGGGCCAGCGCCACTGTCCAGTAGGCGACGGCGGCGGCAAAATGAAATGAAATGAAACGAAACTCCGCGAAACCAGACGAGAAGACGAAGATTCAAATTTAAACGAGACGAAACGAATCGCGAGACTAAAAGAGGAGGCAGGTTTCTCCGTATAGTCGGCCAACTTATTTGCTATTCCATTGCTCCATCGTACATTTATATCCAATCATTGCGCTGGCACTTTGTTACAGTGAGCTTATTGTTGCCTCTGGCTCAGAGCAAGTCAGCGTCTTGCTACGAGGAGACGGGAAGCGGCGAACCGACACTAAGTAACAGTGAGTTGGTTGGTTGGCCTTCGATGTGGCGGCCGCAATTGTGGCTGACGCAACCAAAACTCAGCGCGCAAACAGGTGGCCGTTGCAAATTGATCAATCAAATTTGCTCGACGCCAGCGCTCCGCCTGAAGCTCGAGCTGTCCGCTGCCCACTGCCCACTAAGGCAACGCGCGCTGCTCGTCCACTCGTTTGGCCATCGGCAAGTGGCCACTCGCCAGTAGTATCAGGCGGCCGGCTGGCTGCTCACTTGACAATGACTCTAGTTTCAAATGGTCTTATGGCCTGCGCTCGCTTCGCCAACTCGATTGATCATCATTTGCTCTTAGCTCTCGCTGGTCATCACACTGCCGCTCGTCGTCTCAATGAACAAGTGCGCTGAACTCGACTTAGGGGAAGTGAAAAAAGGCAAAGTGATAACGAGCGCTCGCATTGTAGTCTCATGCAATATGAATGAGGGTCCCAATTGCTGGCCCTATCTTGTGGTCAGTAGTTTGTTTGCTTTAACTGGCACCAGCAGCAGCACTGCAACTAAGGCTTAGGGCCAATCCCATTGATGAGCTCGAAAGTTTGAGCCGCCGACAACAAGTAGTTTGTTTGCGACTGCTCATTTCGGTCGCGGTCGCTGTTAATGCGTCGAAATTGAATACAGATGAGCTCATTACTTGTACCTGAGCAGGCAAAGTGAGCAACTGCGCGCCCATCGCTCTCAGCTCTCCCTAAGCTCCGAGAGCAAGGTTTCGGTGCTCCAGCGGCCGTCATCTCGAGTGCTTTGCGTTTGCGGTTGCGGTAGAGTTTGCAAGTTAGCGATCCGAAGACAAATCGTCGAGCAAAAGGATGAGCAAAAGAAACTGCGCAATTAGGATTCACAGAAACTCCTCAAATATGAGCTCAGCTTTCATGTTGCGTAAGCTCATCTCGTTGTTTGCTGCATCCCGCGAGCCCTTAGTCTGCGCCCTAAAAGCCATTAGTCGTCTCAGTTTTGTATGTGTCTCTCTTTCTGACTTGTTTCTCGCGTCTCAAGGGATGGCATTCAACTAGTAGCTTGAACGAGACGCTTTGTCCGTCTGAGTGTCCAAAGTGAGTGAGCTAGCTACCGATGGTACACTTGCCTCAGTTACGCAACTGGCAATAATATGTAAGCACAACACTAATCCTGTAAAAAGTTTTCAAGACGCCAGAATTTATTCGTCTGTCTCGTCGAGTGTCGAGAAGTTTGACTTGCAAGATTCATTCAGGATGTTCATTGAGTCGAATTCAAGCTTAGCGTTGGAGTTTGCAGTTTGGAGTTTAAAGCTCGGAGTTTGGAGTTTGGAGTTTTGAGTTTGGAGAGCAGAAGTGAGGGAAGAGTTGCGGCGGCCAAGTGCGCAATTGAAGCCATTTAATTGAGCTTCACTCGAAGAACTGGCTCCGAGTTTGAAGTCGTAGTCGTCCTCAGTGCACAAGACTCTATTGTGTCGCTTTGCACCACGATGGCTAGTGGTGGTGTTTATTTTAAACAACTTTTGCCTCCTCCATTCATTGCGCCCTGCCCTCAAGTAAACTCGTCGACGATGCAAGCCTCTAGCTCTCGTGTGCTGCCTTCATTTACTAAAGCTAATCGAACGCAAATGAAAAACGACGACTATTGTGGTGTGCTCTGATCTCAGGCAGCAAGTCGCGCGTACAATTCTCACTTGCCGCGCGATCTGTAAATTTCTAATTCCCCTTTTCGCGCCTCACTTTTTGCCACTCCTTTTAGTTATCGACGTCGTCGTCGTCGTCGTCGTCGTCGTCGTGTCCTCTTTCCTTTACACTACAACTTTCATTTCTTTCCGTTTCGTCGAGTTGGCGGCGAGTAATTGCATTGTACGCGCCACTTGAGCGTCTAAACAAACACAAAACTCCCCCAATGACTTTGGCTTTTGAGTGGCGTCGCCGAACTCGCGGAGCCAAAGTAAGGTTTTGCGTCAGCAATACGATTGACTGTAAGCGACTCCAATTCATAAGCCAACAACAACCACAGCGACACTAGATGTAAACCCTGAAAGTTTGGAGACACTTGAAGGCTAACCTGCAATTTGCTTTGCATACCACAACTCGCGACTCGAGAAGCGTATAGATTCGCGCGGAGTGTTCGTGGTGCAGCGCGCCGCTTTGCGCATCGAAGAGAGAAACAGCCGCTCTTATGCAAATTGCGACTTCTACGCGCTTCCACTGGCTCGCCCGCCGGAAGTGCGAGGCTTGGGGACGAGGCGGGTGGCAAAAACATCAACAACAACAAGAAGGAGAATGTTTATGTTGCGCCACTAGTGCCATTGAAGTGACTCTACATTATAAAAGACAACGACAACAAACTGAGCGACTGAACAAAAAGGTCGGCGCGTGCTGCTGTTGACACTGAGGTCAAGTCTCTCATGGTCGTCGTCATCGTTTTCCACTTTTACTTTAGTTTGGCGCCCAGTTTAGTATCTACGTCAGCGAAACCAGTCCTTGGGACAAATTGTTCCCGTACAAATTGTCTCCTGGGTTTGTGCTGCCACTTGCACCGACCACTGCTTTTGGCTGTCACCAAAGTGTCACCAAAGGGTTTAGCGCCATAGTTGGCGTGTACGGAGTTTGGACATCTCCTCTCCCGTCTGCCGGCGCCGGAAGTTAGGCAAGCGGCCGGGGAGAAGAACCACTCGCAATGCCCGCAGATTCACCGAGTTGGAGGCACACAAAGACCAAATATTTGCATGCGGGCGCCTGTCTCTTTGCAGATCTAGCATGAGATCGGTGTCACGTTGCGTTGCGTTGCGCAACGTATTTAGCCGCACCTGGCCACAACCAGCAACGCGAGTTGCACATAATAACTGGCAACAAACTCGCGGCTAGAGAGAGAGAGAGAGAGAGGAGGGAAAAAGTGTACGACTTGCGGGACATTCGTTGAGCTGATCGGCGCCGTCAATCTAGCGGCCGGATCGACAACTGGAACTGTCAGTTTCAGAGGCTCACTAAAACCGAGGCGCTGCTTGTGGCACACACGAGACTTTCGTTCCTCTCCTCCCTTCCTTCCTGTTTGAGTTTGTTGCTCTCTCGCTCTCACCCTCCCCCAGCTAAAGCAGCATACTAGCGCCACGAGCAGGCAGCCAGCGAGCCGGCAAACGTTGCGCTGGCTCCAGGTTGCCGATTTGCCAGTCACAAGGCGACTTTCTTGCAAACACAAATTTCCCTTTGTTTTACTAGCCACCCCGGCGACCGATTCGCTTGATTGTCGGCGGCGGAAGTTGCCAGTTGCGCAAGCGAATCGCCAACCACCAGCTCTACCTGCACCCTCGACTGCAACTGCGACAACAGAAAGAGAATCAGTAACAACAACAACGACAACCACCACAACAGTAACAATCATCTGACAAGCGACTCCACTGAGCGAACGCTTCCTCCAAATCCAACTCTCAGTTGGCCGATAAAATATCGCCCCGCGGCCTTCGGGTTGCTGTCCGTGTTTTTGTCGGCCACCCGAGCCCGTCCCGAATCCCAGCGGACGAGCGTTTGGCTTGAACGTGGAGGTGATTGTCGGTGCTGCTGTTGTTGTTGCTATTGCCGCTGCTCCCGAGTCCGTCTTGTGTCCAGCTTAGCGAGACAACTCGGCGAAACATACCGCCAGCCACTTGTCCGATTGGGCAAGAGGCAAGCCTTTTTCCGCCAATAGTGTGGCTTCAATAGATTTGCTGCCCGCGGCGACACTTGCCCACCCGCTCATTTGCATATGCAACCGTTAGGTTGCAGAGTTGGCCAGCCAGTCAGCCGATGGGATGGAAAGCGGGAAAGTGACGGCATCCAATTGAAGTATCGAGTGACGGCCACTTTCTTTAAATTGCCCCCATCGCAGCCGCTTGTCAATAATTAGCCCAAAGGCGAGAGAAAGTTTTGGGGCTCGAAATTTGCAATCTCATTCGTGTGACGCAACGGAAACTCGGCAAACTGGCCGCTCCATTGCGACTAGCCACTTCCATTGGGTCGCTAGTTCGAGCGAACGCAACTTAAATTATAACACCGCTACCTTGAGCGACTCAAATCAAAATGAGCATTCAACTTGCGGGACCCGCGGCAGGAAAAAAAGAGTGAGGCCAGTCAGTTCCTCGCTAACCTTTTCGTTTCGCGATTCCTTTTCGCCTCCCTTTGCGCGTTTGCAAGTTTGCGACTCGCAATTCTCCATTCGAAACTCGCAAACCTAACCAACAAAACTTCGAACCTTAGAGTCGAGCTCGAGCTCCAGGAGTTCGAGTCAAAGGCAATCAAGTGAATAAATGGGCAACATTAAATCTCTAATGACGCCCATTTTTTCGCATTCCCATTCTATTCTCTCTTGTTTCTTGCCTCTCATTGGACTCATTTGCAGTTTCGGTCGCTCGAGTCTCAAATCTAAACTGAAACACCACCGATAACAACAACACGAGCAGTCACCTTGACGCTTTGCGTCGCATTAAAAGGAGCGGTTCTCTCGTAGCGGCGGTGGTCGTTGGTGCCGTGGTAGTTCTGTTCTGAGTACTTTCGCTTGGGACAACAATTTCCTCAAAAACAGCAACTCTTTTCTCGCTAGTCCCACTCTGGACTCAGCATCCGGCATTCCAGTCAGATAAACTAGGCGACAGCCTAATCAGCCGACGCGATCGAAAGGCGAGTGTCTCGAAGGTAACGAGAGGCGATAAAAGCTGTAGCTCGCATATGCCTCTCGAACGGAAGGAGACGGAAGTCGGCTAGTTTGGTTGTTGCCGCATCCCTAGATAACATCTCCTAACGTTATACTCGCTACTCGCAACAAATCTAACTCGCTCGCTTCCTCTGGCTGCACACGCGTTTGTGCACCAGTCACAAACGAATGCTAATGCCGCCGGAAGTCCATGGCTACCAACTAAATGGCGACTTGCACTGAACTCGAACGTTTGCCAACCAACTCGCTGGCTCTATTTGTGCGCCTCCGATTCAAGCGAACAGATAAACGGAGGCGATTCGTGCGAGTTTCGTCGCTCCTGTTGGCGCCTCGACTTCCGCTCGAGCTGATAGTTGGTCTCGAGTAGAGGGCGGCTGCCGTGCGGCGTGAGTCTGGTCATGACTCAAGCTGCAAGTTTGAATCGGCGACTTAGTCCCTGACTAGCCGACTAGCTGGCTGGCTACCTGCTTGCTGACGTGCTAATTAGGATTTACCTCGCCAGGTTTAGTCGATTGATTCGAACTTTTGGCTGGCATCGATCGATCGATCGACTCATAGCGCCGCCATGTCTATTGGAAGTTCTCGTGTACAAAACAGGAGCCAGAGCAATAAATGGAGGACTGCCACCAACTTCCACCAATAGACCCGGCGGAGAGGAGCGAGAAAGAGCAACCTGATTGATCCATCGGAGGCGGGATTAACGCAAACCACTCGGCCACCAATTCGACATCAACATCGAGCGGCTTAAGTTTTAGTTCCCCTCGTCCGACAACTCACCTAACGTCGCTCGTCGTCATGATCACAGTCCAGAGGGTTTAGCCGATCATATTCGACTAGTCCGCTCACTAATATTTGCTACTGTTCTCGTTCCATTCGCCATTGCTATCGTTTCGCCACCGAGATGAGAGTTCGATTCGATGGAGTTTGTTCGGGATAGAATGGCCGGCAAACGCAGCTCAAAGTGCGCTAATGTATCGAAACTTTGCAGATTCTTCGAGTCCCTTGAATTTCGAAGTTGTGGCAACAACCACAACTCACTTTGTTGAAACCGCAACTCATAATCGGCTTACAAGTAGCGCGCTCGAAGCTCAAAAATGCCCTTGTATTCAATGCAGTCAATGGCAAATTGAAGCACTTCCAGTTGATGCTGTTGTTCTTGTTGTTGTTTTTGTTGTCGTTGTTGCTACTTCAAAATTAGACAGTCGAAAAACTCAGTCAGTCCACAGCCGAAGGCCAAAACCACACACCACGACCACTTCTTTCTCTTCCATAGAAAATAACTCGGGTGCCTCAGAGACTCGAGATTCGCCAAGTGTCAAACCATCCGTTGCCTGGTGTATATACGTTGAGCTCTTTGTAGAGGTTCATGGTTTCCTACTAGAGCCACTTGAGGTACTTATTCGACGGTTGGAAGTGGATACTTTTCAGCTTTCACTCAATCGGAAGCACTCTCTCAGCTTTGGAGATCCTTAGGAGGGGATTTATCGCTTGCAGCTCGTGTTGTGGGGACGCTACTGGATTCATGATTCCCGAACACAAATCTACCCGTCGACTTAGTGAGGCTGAGATTTTAGACTCGTCTAGAAGTCTAAATTTTGAGAGGATTTTGTCAGGAAACGTCTCAATCTGGCCAGTTGCTTTGGTTGGTATTGAGCAAGATAATTGCCGCTCATCTCTCGCTACATTGAGAGATTTTATCGCAGCCATTGAAATCTATCACGCTATTGTTCTCCTGGTTGTTGGTGGTCATTCTATTCCTAGTCTTTCATCATCTGAAATATTCATAAGTGGCCAACAGCTTACCTTTTCAGCGATTTCAGCTGCTCAATGGTAAAAATGCGAATTCGTTGTCGCCGCGCGCCTTGGTCGTTAGCGGGCCTATCTGC
The DNA here is from genome assembly GCA_015350385.1 of Aculops lycopersici. Lineage (NCBI taxonomy): Eukaryota > Metazoa > Arthropoda > Arachnida > Trombidiformes > Eriophyidae > Aculops > Aculops lycopersici. The sequence continues at coordinate 9,819,059 of WNKI01000001.1, read as the reverse complement.
TCTAAAATAGCTCCAGAACGTTCAGGTGATAATCTAATTCTTCAGCTCTGAATTTTAAGATCAATCGAGGGGAGATTTTATTATAAAATCGTAAAATATTGGATAAGATGGCGCTAAAAATGGAGGGCATGATAGATAGAGAAGGACAGAAACAGTTCCCAATTCCACTGCCCAACACATGATTAGTTTTATGCGTGTCAAGAGTTCGCTATAGAATTTGTACGATCTTGCGCCCTTTTCGTACAAATTCGTTCATTTCGCTTGCATGCTTCACATTCATCATTCACACGCTTTACACCATCGCACATGTAATCTTTTACTAGGTAACGACAACACCTAGTCTTCAAACGGCAGTGTATGAAGAGCGAACTTTTGATGCATAGTTGCAAACAGCTGACCGTGGAACTGGAGGACAAAAATAACCACCTCCTATGGAGTCCAAATAAAACAATGAATCAACAAAGAGTCGCGATGGGTGTCGAGTGTCAACCATAATGAGCGCCACTAGCGATGGTCAATTCGATCCAATATAAATGAACAGCAGCAGAAGTTGCAACGGTGATGACACTAGAACTTGGGATCACATTGCCGGATTGAAAATTAACACCCACTTGACTTTGGCTGGTTACAGAAGTGAATATGATTTTGGCACGCGGCGCAAGAGAAACGTGAACTCAAGTGGGCGGGCAGCCAGCCACTAATTTTCCAATGCTCTTTTGCTTTATCATTCGTTAGCTTCCGCAAGAGGTTTTGACATTGTCACTGTCGGTTGGCTTAAGTTGGGCCAGCAGGAAGCACTACCACAAGCAGCTGCCCTTTGCATGACGGAGAATGCGACTCACGTCCACTTCGTTTGGTTACTCACGTCGCCAGTTGGCAGCAAGGAACTCGCGCCAACATCCCCACGAGAGACCAACGGAAACTTGGCGACCCCTTCAGAGTGTGCAAGTGACGCTTTTGAGCGCCTAAACGCAGCCTATAACTAGCTTGGCAAGGCTATAGGACCGCCTCTATAGGCCGCCTCCTTCCGGTTGCTCGGCGGCGGGAAGGAAGCTAGCTGGCCGCCGTCGAGTGGTTGCAGCGACAAGTTTGACTGCTTTGTGGAACACTCGTTGCTGCCAAAAGGATTTAGCCTCCCGCTGGAGTCTCGATGGAGGTGCCGGGATTGGGCGGGCATTTGTTTAAATGACGATGGCCTTATGCGTCTGTCCACCTCTCTAGTGCAACTTCCACTGGCTGACAGACCGACCGACTGACTGAATTAGGTGAATCTCCACCGAGAGCGGAGATTCTGGCCAAGTGCCAGTCGTAGCGACTTAGTGTCTGCGAGTCGCGATTTGATTGGGCAACAGTGGCGAGTCGGCCGACAGGCATGGCGAGTTGACGCGATGCGATGCTGTGTAATGCCACCGTCGGCTCGGCTTGGTTGTCACGATGATCGAGTCGCTCGTTCGGTCGGTGGTTGTGAAGTGAAGTGAGGTTGCCCTTTAGATTGTGCCACCGGGAAAAGAATAATAATTCCCGAAAGGTTCCTCGATTCAAAGAGAGAGAGAGAGAGAGGCTAGCTAGATACGATAGCCACAAAGCCAACGTGTTCAAGGAGCGCAGCACAAAATACTGGACTCTCTTGTGACTCAGTGGCAGGCGCCGACTCGATGAGCACATTTGCGGCCACGAGACCTACAAATCCGCTTCTTCATGGTCTCCTCTCTCCCTTTCCTCTTCCATCTTGCTATGTTTTGATCGAAAACTTTTCACGCAACTGAGAGGCGGAACCGACGAAGGCGATTCGTTGGCTTCCTTGGCATAGAACAACAGTGTAAAGTGCGCAACTTTGATTCGCCTCGCGCCGAGGTAACAACCGACTCGCGCTCGCAATAGCAACACTCGAGCAAAGTCAAATGAGGCAAATAATCGCATCGCTGATCGGCCGTGTTGCGCGGTCTTTCCGCTCGCCAGCCACTAGGCGACAGTTGAGCGCATCCGGTTGCAACGCCACCTCCGTGTCCAGGGAGGAGACACTTTCGCTTTCTTTGTAACCCAACGGTTGCCATTGCTGCTACCATTTCCCATTGCATTGCACGAGAGTTCAATGTTAAAAATACTCTTGCGTGTGGCAAAATCTCATACTTGAGCGAGCCGGAGTACAGAAGTGGATCATGGAATTTCCATTGGATTGGTCTTTTTTGCTGCTCAAGTGCACAGCAACTTGAGGCGAAACTTGAAGATACTGAGACCGAGACAAGGACACTGAGCGCAAACCGCAATGTTGAACAACAACTAAAAACAACGACAACAGCAACTTCAATACAACTTCAACTTAAACTCTAACAACAACAACAATCGCGAATCTCAAGTTGGCCGAGCTGGCAATTAGTTGATCGATTAGCTCAATCGATCATTGATCATCTGCGCGCCAACCATTCTTTTTGCTCAGCTCTCTCAACTCGCAAATCTGAGCCCTCGACTTTCGGCTCATCGCTTGCCGCTTGCCGCTAGTGCATCGATCTTTTGCTCACTTGAAAGGATGTTCTCGTTCTCTCTGCTGTTGTTGTTGCTGCTGTTGTTGCTGTTGTTGTTTGAGTTGCCCTGACCATAATGTGGCCTAAAGGAAGTGCATTGTGGTCGCCGGGCTGCCATTTGAATTCGTGTGGTTCACGGTCCTTAGGTTGCCGTTACGCTACTGCCTACGTCATCTGTGTTGTTCCGATACTAGGTAACGAATTGTCTGTCCGATGGTCCGTTTGGTCAATGTGGATTGTGCCATTGATGTTGCTTGTTCCTCTGTACCTGGCCTCCACAACCAACTTGTGCCCACCACTCACTGCAAACCTACTGATCCTTCAGTCATCAGCAGCAGTCATCGTCGTCCAGTGGCTAGCTGCTGTTGCTCTTTTCCTTTGCCTTCACCTCATCGTGCTCGTCGCTGTCGTCATCACCACCAAACTTCTTATTCCTATTCTTCCATCTCGTCTCCTGTCCTTCACTTACCTGAATGTGAGTTTTTGCTTCACGCATCAATCAACCTGAATGCCGTTCTATTTGTACGTAAAGCTGGCCGATGCGAACAGCAAGTTGAACTTCTCGGTCCTGCTCTAAGAGTTCACCTACAAGTAACAACACGACGCTCACCTGATTCCTCGGCGCCCAAATATTTCGACGGCTCGACCATCTTGCTCAACTAACAAAGCAGTATTCGTGGCTTACAACAGCAATGGGAATGCACCTATCGTTGTTTTCGTGCACCTGTTGTTGTATAACAGTATTTATTATTAGAGAATATTTTTTTTTTTAAACTCGATCCGGAAACACAGATTTTCTTTACCTTTCTCTATCCGCGAGTGCACGTGATGCGTGGGTTTCTAATTTTTGCAAACCACAACCCGCTACATGCAGCCAGGTACGCAAATTAATGCGCGCAATGCACAGGAGCAGACACACTTTTTTCCGCAAAATTGCAGCAACTGTCAAAAACGGAAGCAAAACAATGGACAAGAAAACCAACACCAAGTTTGTCTCGAATCCATTCTCCTGATGATGGATTCAAATTGGCGAAAGTATCACGAAAACTCAACTGAAATGAGCGAGGAAAAGCCAAAGGTCGTGACCCTGGCGCTGCCAACTAACGCACAATCGATTTGCTGCAGCGAAAGAGAGTCAGTCAAGACAATCGTTGCGGCTTCACTTGCTCAGGTGGCCGCCTAAACTCATGAGGTACACTGGAGTAGCTTTCATCACAAACTCGCCGAGTGTCGACATCGACGAGCAAACTGTGTTCAGTTAATCTCTTACCTCTGGTCTCCTCTTCGGGAGTAACTTGTTAGAGTGTAGTTTGCACGTGGATATCGTTGCAACGTTGAGACTGTTCAATGTCGACTATCGATGGCTCGGCCAAACTCTGTATCTAGAAATAGGCCGAGATACAAGAGAAGTTGAGAAGAAAAAGAAGAAGAAGAAGAAGCAGCAGCAGAATTACAACTTTTTAGTACTCAACTGCCCACAAGACGACCACACGTTGCGAGATGTTTACCTTAATGGTCGCAATCGGGGATGTCGAGTGTCTAATGCCGCCGCTTGGTTTGTTGGATGTCCAGCTGACTGCTCAGTTGGTTGTTGCTACCTTTTTGATGTACTACTGCTCGGCATGCAACAACGATGCCCTTGTGTTATGAGTATCACCTGAATTGTGCACCAGACGACAAAACAATAGCATCATGATTCATTAGGGGCAATAAAGTGGGCAACTCAAACTAGAAGAAGCGGGGGAATGTTGAAAACCACAAGCGCGCCTCTTGTTTTCTCATGTCTTCTCCTCTCCTCTCCTCTCGTCTCCTCTCTGTTTTGTTCGACTGTTCGACTGTGACTTTGCAGCACGGGGTTCCGAGTGAGCCGCTCACCTGGCCGCGACCACTGGGCGCCGGTCGCAACTCAACACAAGCACTCACCTCGACTGAGCATTCTGAGTCCCTGAAAACAAAGGTCACTTGCATAGATATCTGCTTAGTGTGCTAATTTGAATATCCAAACAGGATCTTGTGCTCAGGTTGTAAGCTTGAGCAAGAGATGCAATAACTTTGGGCCGCGTCTCGGTCGCGGATGCTAACAAAGAGAGATTAGTGTTATGATAATAGTAATTCAATTGTGCCTTTCTTTGAGCTTTGAGCCTCAAGTTTATGTTTTGAACGCGCCGATTGCATCATCATTACAACTCCACAAATTCTCGGGTTGTTAAACTCGACGGCAACAAATAAGAAACAGAGAGAATCTCGTTAAGTTGCGGCCACCTAAGTGACCGCAGTTTGGGTTTCAGTTGCTCGGGTGCTCTTGCTCCGGCGGTTTACCTCTCTTTAGAGCCAACGAATGGTAAGTGCGAACGAATTCACAGCTACAACTAACGAGTACACCGTTTGCCAACCACCGTTTTGCTTGGCTGTCGCATCTTGCGCTCGCATGAAGCGAGATGTTAGTCGAGAAAGGACAGGTAACTTGCTCGAGCACCAAGAGGAAAACGAGCCAATGATTAATGATTGGCCATTCATTATTGCTGTTAATTTCGTTGCTCACTTGAACAAACTCCTCAAGAGTCTCTCTGTGCCGAAGACTTGCAAGTTGCTCGGGTCACTCACGAGGAGCATTTAAACTCGAAGCTCCAGATTCGAGAGCATTGATTCGGACTTTGAATCTCTCACCTGTTCTCAAGTTGGACTGTGAGTGCATATAAAAGCTTGACCATTGTGACCACCAACACCACGATTACGTGAATTGTTGTGCATCATTAGTTTTGTTGTGTTCACGAATTTTCTGGACGGTGATATACTCGCTCCATAGTGTTAAGTGCAAATGCATGACTCTCTCGCAACTTGAATCTATTTTACAATACTAGTGTTCAAAGAACAGCAACAGCAACAGCAACAGCAGCATTGGCGCAAATAATGGATCTAATGGATGCTCTAATTGTGCGCTAATGAACCCAGGGCGCACCACGCACTGTGGTTTCAGGTCGCACTTTGTGATTCCAAGGTCACAAAACCACTTGTTCCGTCGAGACTCACTAGCATCTCAATGTGATCATGAATTTAACCGCAACAACAACATTTTTGCGCCTCTCGGCGACCATAAATCAGAACACATATTTACGAGCTTGATCTCAAATATAACACAATACCAGTGGAGACTCCGGCCACACTTATGCAAATCAACCGCCGCCTTCTTCCTCCCTGCCAAAATCTGATCTCATCTGCTTTGCTCACCGTCAAGGCGGCGAAATATGCAAATCAGTAGCAAATAGTTTCGGTCACAGTGGAAGCACGCCGAGTCGTTGCTCATCACATTCGGCTGCCTTCAGTTACTCAACGAACCTTATAAGTGGGAAGAAGTGAAGTGAAATGATACAAAATCAACAGGCGCCACTCGAGTTACTCGACGCATCGAGTTGATTATTTCATAAAGACACCTTTAGACTTCATCTCTAGCTTCAGCTGCGGATTTAACTGCGTGGGATAAACATGAACATGATACCAGTGAGCTTCGGTTGTTGCTGGACAGAGAGAAAGAGAGAGGGATGTGGAGAAACAAGGATTGAAGCGACAAGCTCACGCCTGGAAGCGAATCGGGTGGCTGGCTCTCAAGCCACTCGATGCAATACTAAGCGACGAGCTGGCTGGCTAGCTGGCTCGCTGGCTAGATAGATGGATAGCGCTACAGCTACATGGGCCAGCGGACGTATCCACTTGCTCGATCGCCTGCTGCGCCGCTGGCATTGGATCCGACTGCATCACTTGCTCGTGTGTACCAAGTGACGCGGCAGCCAGAGGAGAAGTTTGTCTTCGTGCCAGAGGCAAGCAGGTGAACTTGAGCCTTCAATCGACTGGCTGACTGGCTGACTGGCTGACTGGCTGACTGACTGACTGACTGACGGACTTGCGGCTGACTGATTGGCTTGCGCAGTTTGCCGCCGCCGCCGCCGCCGACTTTGTGGGGGTTGCAAAGTTTGCCTCTCGCGTCACATTGAGCAACCGCAAGACTCGAGGCGAAGTATCTGAAGGTAGCGAGCGAGTAACTGAGCCGACTAATCAAGTGAGTTGGAGAGTCAACTCACCTGCGACCAAGTTTCAGTTGTTCTTCTAAACTAAAGCTGCCATCATGGTCAGTGTCAGTCTCTCCGAATTCCGTTCTCCTTTTCGAGCGGAGCAACTGGAAGTTTTTGTTCCAAATTTTAGTTGCCTCAAAAATGTTCCTGGTGAGACGAGAAACTGGCGAGAAACACTCGACGAGAGACGTTGAGCTCACCTGTTTTCGAGCTAAAACTCGGCTCTTTTTGTTACACCACCAGTTCGTCTCACCGCCATTCACCTGCCAGTTTGTTCAGTGAGCTTTTCTCGTTGTGTCGTCTTCTTGTTGCTTCATCTTGAGTTTTGTGCTTCTGTTGGCGGGAAAAGCATAAAGTGGTCGGGGCTAGTGACACATTGCGGCCATCCGCTCGGCTAACCGCCGGGAATTCACGTCGCCGAATTGCGATTGTTGCCTCTGTTTTTGCTGGCGGCAGATGGAAAACAGTAGCGCCAATTGCTGACACACGCAGGAAAAACACGACAATTGGGCGACAAATTTGTCCGCTTGGTTACGCAACAATAGCCATCGACTGGAAGCTACACTAACCACTTGTTGTTGGTGTTACTGTTGGCGATTCCCGATTCACTCGCCACTTGCAAACCTTGTCGTCGCCGTCGTCACTGCAGCAGAGGAAGCAACCAGCTAACTTGAGATGAATGCCACTGAATGCAAATTTGCAGTTGCAATCTGCATTGTTCGAAGCAATTGAAGCGCAGCAAGCAACCTGTTACTTTGTCTCTCGTCGCTGTTCATTGTGCATTCAATTGTGTTTTACCTGTGGGAACGTGCAAAGCATTTGCCGAATTCTCTTTGTGTAACTCTAGACTAAGTGTAAAATTATTCGTAAAATTACATTACGATTCCATTCAAAAGACCTATAGACGAGACTAACAGATAATCTATTCAATTTTTCACACACTAACACTCGACTAAAACTCCAGGTTTGGTTTCAAAACCGCCGATCAAAGGAGCGGAGAATGAAGAATTCGAACGGAAGCGCGCGGCGAAACTTCTTTCGCTCCTCCTCGCGAAGACTGCGCGCCGGCGCCTCGGTAGCCGGCACCCCGCCCGCGCCCGTCACCACGCTAAATCCCGCGGGTCTCTCCACGCCCCCGTCGAGCAACGGACTTCCCGCGCAGTCGCTTATGGTTGGATCTGGTCGCAACAATAGCACAGGCGGCGGGGCACAAACCACAAAGCAACAGAAGGGACAGCAGAGACAACAGCACCAACAAATCCAACAAGCGCAAATGTCGCCCCAAATGACACAGCTCGACTCGGCGCCGAGCCAGCAGCAACAGGGCGGAGGGCGTGGCAAACATGAGTCATCAAGCGAATTTGGCGGCTCGTCGAGCGGAGGGTTCACATACTTTTCAGGTGAGTAGTTGGTTGACGATAATTTGCTCGTTTGGTGGTCGTGAGATGGTTTCACATGATTTGCTCGGCTGGTTGCGTAACGTTTCGTTGCGTTGCGTTGCGTTGCATTTCCTTCCTGCATATGATCTAGTCTGGCTCGAAGCAAAAATTTTTCGCACCCTTCTGCTTGCCCTCAATGTTATGGGATTTTGATATACAAAAGATGAGGTGGTGAAACTTTACGCACCAGTGAAAGTGAGACTGGCGGTCAGATTGGATTAACGTTGACGAGCGGGAGAAGTGCGAGTTGGGGTTGCGGTTTTAGTTTTGCGTCTAGGAAAGAGATGGTTAGTCAGTCAGTTTGTCTGTCTGTCTGTCGGTTGGTCTGTCGGTTGGTCCGTCGATTGGACGAATGGAGAATGAAAGAAGACAGTTTATTTGACAATTCATTGGGCCGAAAATGTAGCAGGTCGCCGCAAGATGGAACCAGACTGAACTGAACTGAACTGATCAGAACCAAACCAGACTAACCGATTTGAGGTGTGTGCAAGTGTCGCTAGCTGCAAGCGTAAGAAATCTCTCTCTAGTGCCGCGCTCACTGGAGTCGCTATAGTCGCGCCCATGAGTCATTTGCGCAACAACCACCGACCGGTAGCTAGCGGCGCAATCGATTCCATTCCTTCTTCCTCTTTCTCCACTTCGCCGTTTTCTCCGCTAAATTTTGCCCCGAAGCCAAGTGACAGTTCAAATGAGCGACGTTATTTTGCTATGGCGTCATTTTGCTCAAAGTGTTGAAGCGCGCGGCCGAGGAAATTCATCGGCCAGCCGGAAGTGCGAGAAAAAAAGGGAGAGCGAGCGAAAACAAAGCCAAGGTTTTGGAGGCAGAGCGAGAGAGAGAGAGAGAAAGAGAGAGGCAGAAAAAAGTCGATCAACGACAACCAAAGAATCGGACCATTTTTCACTCGCCATTTCCTCTCTCTCTCTCTTTTCTCCACCGAGAGATTTCTTGCAATGTGTTTGCAAGAAAAACGTAAACGCCAACTTCCGGTTACTGCAACACTATTCGCATGTTGTCCTCGCGGCTCGCAACTTGGAACTCGTGTGTGTCGCCAAGTTTGCCACCAGCCTAAATAGTTGAGCGCGAAGATGGAGGCGAGATTTTATCTTGCCAGCCGCTTGGTCTCCTTCTTGGATACTAGAAGTTTGGTAGCAGTAGCGGCAACAGCACCAGCTGATAATGGGCGATGATTTGGGAGGTAGCGCCTCGAGTTGTCTCAAATCTGACTGTCTCCTATGCACCATCCACTTCTTTCTCGGCTACTGCTTATACAACTGGAGAGTTGCGAGGCGACCAAAGTTTACCAGCCGCTTGATCAGTCTCGTCGATAGTCGAGAGCATCGACTATCGACGACGATTGCCACAGTATTGGTGGCGCGCGTCAATTTCACGCTTCGCCGAGCCACCACAATGGCGCAAGTCTTGTGCCTGGCCCAACGACTTGTCGTCGTCGTTTTTGCTTCGCGCAGGTAGTGAAAACGGTGCTAGTGGTTGGTGGCAGCCGAGCTGCTCACTAGACTACCTCTAGTTTGCAGTCTACAAATTTTAGCTAGCGCCGCATACATGTCGCTCGTCTTCATGGCCGAATTTGATACCATCGAGCATCACAAACTCACTGCAAAGACGACGGACATTTTCGCGCTTGATTGCGGCAAAAAATTGCGGCTTTGGTCAATCGGCTGTCCACAGGTTTGATGATGTAGCAGTCACATAATGCAGCCCACAATCTGCCGACTATCCGGCCACCGAACAAAGTGTCGAGGACTTCCGGTCACAGGTGCTAGCCACCATCGAGTCTCTTGTCGAGCTCTAGAAGTTTTCGCCAAACATAACTGCGTTTGGTTGTTCGAGTTGGAGCTGGAGCTGGAGAAGTCAAGCGAATGGACAACAATAAATCACGACGCCGACAACCTTACCTGTCCTTAACCGCCGGGCCTCATATAAGCGCGCCTGCGAGGGACAGGAAGTTGTGTAATGATGATGATGTCCGCCCGCGTCGTTGAGTTGCAAAGGTAGTGGCGACCAGCGAGGCTAGCAAGAGAATGGAGACAAACGTTCTCGCACTAGCCACTTCCGGTCGCTCCACTGTTCAGTTGATTGAGATGTCGCCCAAGCGCCGAGAGTGGATCAGAGCGAGACTCTCAGCGCAGGTAGTGGTGGCAACATGCACTCATGCTCAGAATTGATAGCCGGCACGTGTCTCGCTCCCTTTGTTTCATTTCCTTTCAGTTAGTTTGCTCCTTCTCCCTCTCTCGTCTTGTTTTATCGGCCAGTCGGCTCGCGATCCCTCACACGCAACACGCGAGAAGCTCGACTGAATGTAGTTTGGCCCAGAGGAAGTTTTAGTTGGCGCTAATCCTTCACCTTTGGCCGATCTCTTTTTCCTCTCCGCTCGCGCTTTCGGCTCTGTTTGGGCCACTTTGGCTCGCCAACTCGAATCGGCAAACTCGATCTCGGCAAGCGAATAGCGCATAAAAAGCAAGGCAAAAGCAATGGCATTGCTCTTGTGCCACAGCTACCAGGCGACTTGATCGATTGCCAGCCTCGGGGCTAAAATGCAGCCGCTGTTGCCCTGTAGTCTGGCACTCGAATGCCGATGTTGCCTCTGTTTAGTTGGCTAGTTGGATTGCACCAAGGTAGCAGAAAGGAACAGGATTTTGAGCATTCCGAGCTCATGAATGGCGAGCAAACACAAACTAGCGGCAGCCAATCAGGCTGAGCACTTTGCCTTCCGAATCACTGCCACTTTTAAGTTGAAAGACTCGCAAATGAACAGCAACCAAGAATCATTGTGGTGGTGAAGATGAAAAGGCGGCCACTTGATGGGATTTAGACTGCAGTTTTATAACCATAGCTTTGCTTTAAACCGCAGTTGCGTCATTTTTGCAAAGCTTGAGCCTCCAAATCGGAAATCGTGTTTCACAGATTTCAAGCAAAAACCGCAGAGCACCGGGGGAAAATTTAACACGAAGTCTGCGTCCCTTTCTCTTGATCTTGGTTATGGTTTTGGTGAGAGTTTCGGTTGTGCCGATGGTGGAGCTCGTGACTCGGTGATAAGTTTTCTCGCCTCCGCCTCCGCCGCCGCCGCCACAATCACCGAGCTCCTGGCTGACAACTACGACTGGTCCAGTCCTAACCAATCGGCTTGACTGCTCACTTGCCTGCTCACCTGTTTAACTTGAGCGACGCATCACTTGCTAAAGTTTGGCTTGTTGATGATGATGATGATGATGGAAGCGAGATGATGATCAACTGGTAGCTGGCCAACTGCCAGCAGTGATGGCTCTATTTTGACGCTTCACCATTTCAACTCTCCAACTTCATCTGTTCTAGTCCACTCGCCTCATCTCGTCTATTCTCGTCTCTAGATCATTTGTTTGGTTGGTGATGGTGGTTGTTATTGCGTGTGATACAACCACTCCGCTGAATTTCAGGTAGCCACTTTTTTGCTACCTGAATTGAGTCTTGTTGACGATGAGGATTGTGATCTAACGAGCGAGCGAATCAATTACTTGGCCCACATTTTCGGGCGCCCGAACATTCGAGTTGCTTTGTCGTCGTCGTCGTCGTCGTCGTCGTCGTCGTTGCTGTTGCACCTGAAGCAAGTTTTTCACCTCCGTGCCTCGAATGCCTGCTACTTCAACAGCACACTTTTGCCTCTCTTATGATGTGAGTTTCGCTTCGAGTTATTAGCGTGACCATCGATCATAATGGCGCTTGAATCGCGAATTGCGCGAACTCAACCAAAGACTCGCTACCGTATAAAATACAACCGCTTTAGCGACACACGTAAAAAGGGGAACAGAGAAAGAGAAGCCCTCGAGCAATGGAGTCCACAGCACCTGTTAGCTTGCCTATATGAGCTGGCCAAGAGAACGGCAAGCTTGCCGGTAGCGCCGCAATTCTACCTGAGTTGGCGTCGAGTTGTGTAATTGATAATTTCACACAAAACTCAAAGTTGGCACTAGCAAGTCGCCAAACTTTAGCGGAGTAGCAATTGCTCCAGTTCCAATCGGACTGCGCAGAGTCCACTTCCATGTCGAACTTTAGTGGGCCACCACGCAACTAGATTTCCTTAGTCCTACCAACCGATCAACCCTCAAACGAGTACAACAACGCCACCTATTTTTGCAACCCCTAACTAACCTCACATCCAATTTCCAACTCAATTCGTACATATATATTCATATTTATAATTATATCTATATCAAACAGACTCCAGCAATCAGGGCGACGTATTTGCAATGGGAACCACAAACCACCCACCGAACTCCACGAGCATCACACAACAGCAACCGCAATACCTCACCGATGGCCCACCAAATTCCAACGGCCAACCTCAAGCTGACCTCTTGAATTTGGAATCGCCGACAAGTGGGCAGAGCAACATTAATGGCCTCAATGGAAACAACGGAAACAACAGTAGAGTTGTGCAACAGCAACAGCAACAGCAACAGCAGCAATATGGGTCACCGCATAGTGTAATTAAACACCACCATCAAACGCCTCCGCCACCACCACAGCAACAGCATATGCAAATGCTAGGTGCCGGCCACTCGTCGCCACTTGCTCATGGTCAGTCAATGATGCCACCTGTTGGCTCGCATCAGTTGCACACAATGAGCGGGCACCCACAGCAACTCGCCCACCTGACTGGAAACGGAGCGCCCGGCGGCGGCGGCGGCCAGCTCATGTCCTCTTCCGGTGGCATGATGCTTGGCCATCCTCCGGTCGTTCAGTGGTGAACGACTAAGTTCAATTTACTCGAGAGCTGCTGTCATTCCCAAAGACCTAAAAACTAGTCATTGCAAAAATCAACATAAATCTACGTTACAAACGCTGATTAAAATAAAATAGAAGACGCTTGGCGTGCAAAATCAATATTGAACCGTTAACTTCTATGTGAATTATTTATTGTAAACACTTAACATGAAAAATATGCACTGAACATTGTAAAACTGGATAGAATAAATTTTGGTTTCGGTCAGGCATCTGGCTCGACCTAGGCCTCAGCTGGGACCTAGCAATGAGGTTACTCTAGAGTCTGTTCTTTCCTGTTTACGTGATAGAATTGTAAGTTTGTTTAAACTACCTCTTGAATTATTGATCAAGAGTCCGAGGATTTTGTTCAAAAATCAAGATCGATATCAAAGTTGTGGACTCAAATGTAATAATGAGGCACAATCAGGTTGTCGGACTTGTTTCAGCCGTGCACGAAAGTTTTCCGACTGAGAGTTCCCGGTTTACTGACTAGCGGTCTCGATTCCTGATTTAGCAGCAATCTCCAACATCCTCAAATTTGATGGTGGGCGTTTTGATCCGGAAGCAAAAAATAAGTCTTTCATACTCATCCGAAATGCTATTGATAGCCCTGTACCTCTAAGAAGTCGCCATCAGGTCCGAAGTTATAGCCATAGAAGTGGTTTTCGGGCCTCGCAAATATTAAGAACACATTTAAAGAACCTCGCATCATATCCACCCGGTTGAGGGTTTCTGATCTTAACGCTAAACTTGCGCATAAATCTTCCAATTTCGAAATCTACTGCGTACGTGGTACGCACCGGAGCCCTCCGACCACCTAGCGCCGCGAGTCTCAATAGAGTTCGTTGAAAGATGCTAACGCTGTAAAACGCAAACAGAATTGAACCTACAAATTGTACGGATCATGAGAGACAGAATCGTCTTTAGGTGACATCTGTATCTCCAGACTTATAAACGATTGCAGATACTCAACGCAACCGGATGTTCAGAATCCAACTTGTGAGTCGTTTGAAGGGTTTATTTTTGAGCTAGCTATCATAACTTCGGAACTGGAGGTGACTTTTAGGAGCGATTTTTTCAGTCTGTTAAGATCAATTAGGCAGATCGATGTCGTGCAATTTGTTGAGCTCTAACATTTTTGAACAAGCTCCACCTTGATTCAGATCGCTAGGTGGTTGGGAGTCGGGAGGGCGATCCAGATGCAATTCAAGTGTTAAATTTGGAACACATATGCTCATTTGGGCGGACATCTTTGTAAACCCTCGTTTGAATCCCTGTGGCTTATGGTTCCGGAAGTATGCCCACGACTTTGTCGAGGCCTCATAATCAATTGGAAGTTCATAACTTCAAGACCAATATGCATTCTTAGATCAGGTATTGTAAGTAATGTCCCACACAAGTTATTTTATCAAATACGTGCGAAAAACATCGATTAGGCCCCTTTAATATTGTCCTGTAGGTTGAGGAAGTGGACACGAATTTCGGTGGCGAAGGATATAAGATTGGGTTCCGAGGTTTCTGAGCTTGGTGAGGATCCAAGATAGAACTGACGAAGTTATCAGAAACATATTGATGTTGTGAGGTGAAGTTAATGTGAGTCGCTTTGATCTGCTTAAGGTTAATTAATCTGATAATATCTTGTGTCATGTTAAGTTTGAACAACTTACTCCAAGCCATAAGACCTCAACTCCCCAACTCACACTCGACCAAGCATTTCTCCTGTGCTCCTAGGTGGCGCAAGAGGTTTGTTTTGTTTCGGGCCCCGAACTCGATTCTCAACGGAAGACAAAATACCATCTAACATCAAAATAATTATCCTCTTAGGGCTCTTGCAATCATGCATTTCCACACAATATTAGTATTTATATCCCTTTTGGGACTTAGTTTTGTTCAACCAGGAGAGTCAACTGAGGGTAAGTCAAAAGTTTTACATGGTAATAAAACGAAATGGGTTTCCACATGAGCTAACCACCCTAGAGGTCTCGTCTCAGTTAACGTAACAGCAAGCAAAGAGCCCAAAATTATCGACCAAGTAGAACAGTTGAATCATGAGGAGGGAACAAATGCCATCTTTACCTGCTCCATTGGGTCTGGTGAACTTGAGGGCCTTACATATGAATGGCTGAAGGATGACAAACGATTGACACCGGCGACAAACCCAAACAAGTTCACATTTATCCTGACACCTGGCAATTTCCAATCATTGCTACGAGTTGTGGACCTCAAACCATCGGACTCTGGAGTCTACTCGTGCATAGCCAAGAATCGATTTGGCCAGGACAAAATATCCACTAGATTGACGGTGAAAGGTAAGCAAAACAAGAGGTTTCAGCGATGAGTATATCTGCAAAACCGATCCTCTAACAGATTCCTGTCATATACAGTTCAGCTGAAGTGGATTGAGGAGCCATTAGATGTCGAGTCGTCAGTGGGAAAGTCTATCCATATCCCTTGCAAGGCCGAGGGAACACCTCAGCCAAGAATCGAGTGGATGCGTCTAACAGGCAACAAGAATAAAGACCGCGAAGTTATTGGATCTGAGCTACGTCTTTCTGAGCTGATGCAGGATGATGGCGGAACCTACGAGTGCAGAGCCAGGAACGGAGCCGACAAGGATCTCGTGGCAAGAGTAAACTTGAAGGTCTTGGGTGAGTACTGAAGACGAGTCATGTTGGTCAGCTCAAGGTTAATTAGTTTGTGATACTATCAGGTGATATAATAAAACTCGTTAAAATTATTCCAAGCGTTCAAAATGAACTCCCTCCTGTTCGTGCTCTCATGGGCCTCTCGTGTTAGTGTTCTAGCGCCTCTAGGTGGCGCATAGGGTTTGTTTTGTTTTATTTTGGTCCACCAGTCTGGCATGCAAACTTTTATTAGATATAACTTGTTTCCATCTAATCAGTAGATCCTTGCACCTAGTGACTAGTGTCAATCATGGATCGAAACACATTTTTATTATCGACCATTGTGCTAGGGTTGTGTTCAATTCAAGTAAGCGAGGCAATAGAGGGTAAGTTCAATCTTAAAGAACATAGTCTCATTGAACTTTTCAAATCAATTCGGACTAACCACCCCAGAGGTCTCGTCTCAGTTAATGTAACAGCTAGCAAAGTGCCCAAAATTATCGACCAAGTAGAACAGTTGAATCATGAGGAGGGAACGAATGCCATCTTTACTTGCTCCATAGGTTCGGGAGAGTTACAAGGTTTAGGATTCGAGTGGTTCAAGAATGATCAGCTGATAACCTCGGAGGCAGCAAACCGGAGCAAGTTTGAGTTTGTTTCACTCCCAGGAAACTATCAAGCTGTTTTGAGAGTCCGCGATCTCAAGCCGGACGACTCGGGTGTCTACTCCTGCATTGCAAAGAATCGATTTGGTCAAGATAGAATATCAACCAGGTTAACTGTAAAGGGTGAGCATCTGAGAATACCGATTGCAGAAATGATTAACCTTCTTGACTAACCTCGATTAAATTATCAGTCCAATTGAAATGGGTAGAGGAGCCGGCGGATTTAGAGGCGTCCGTCGGAAAGTCAGCCTACATTCCTTGTAAGGCCGAGGGAACACCTCAACCCAGGATTGAATGGACACGACTTTCGGCCACTAAGAATAGGGAACGACAGGTTATTGGAGCAGAGTTGCGACTTTCCGAGCTGAAGCAGGAGGACGGGGGAGTCTACGAGTGCAGAGCCAGGAACGGAGCCGACGAGGATCTCGTGGCAAGAGTAAACTTGAAGGTCTTGGGTGAGTACTGAAGACGAGTCATGTTGGTCAGCTCAAGGTTAATTGATGAGTCTGTGATAATTCCAGGTGATATCACCTCAATAAAGCGCACAAAACGCACTAAATTTGCACCCCCTTAGCTCTGTCTGCAACACAACAACTTTCTCACGCCTCTAGGTGGCGCACATGATTTGTTATGTTTATCTTGCGCCATTCTATCAACTTTTTCGGAAGATGTAAGATTGATCTTATCTCTACTCAATCGCAGCCATGTATATTGATACAGTTATTCTATCGACAATCCTCCTGTGGCTGATCATCGCGCAGCCGGGAGAGTCGACCGAGGGTAAGTTCAAATCTCATAGCAAATTTTACAGTAAAACTCTAACCTCGTCATGAACTAACCACCCTGGAGGTCTTGTCTCAGTTAACGTAACAGCAAGTAAAGAGCCAAAAATCATTGATCAAGTTGAGCAACTCAACCACGAGGAGGGAACAAATGCTATCTTTACCTGTTCCATAGGTTCGGGTGAGTTGCAGGGACTCAGTTTTGATTGGTACAAGAATGATGATCTTATTCCCCCATCGGCCGATCCAAATAAGTTTGAGTTCACCGCTCATCCACGTAATTATCAGTCCATGTTGAGAGTAATCGATCTCAAGCCAGCTGACTCGGGAACTTATTCATGTTTGGCAAAGAATCGATTCGGAGAGGACAGAATCTCTACTAGATTGATGGTAAAAGGTGAGTAACTGAGTGAGCTTGATATTGATACATAAACCAAGTGGTTCCACGTCTAACAACAATCTCAACAACAGTCCAGCTCAAGTGGACTGAGGAACCAAATGATCTCGAGTCGTCGGTTGGAAAACCAGCGTACATACCATGCAAGGCGGAGGGAACACCGGAACCTAAGATTGAATGGATCCGAATGACAAGTGGCAAGGAGAAGCAGACTTTGGGTTCAGAGTTGCGATTTTCTGAGCTGAAGCAGGAGGACGGGGGAGTCTACGAGTGCAGAGCCAGGAACGGAGCCGACGAAGATTTGGTGGCAAGAGTAAACTTGAAGGTCTTGGGTGAGTACTGAAGACGAGTCATGTTGGTCAGCTCAAGGTTAATTAGTTTGTGATACTATCAGGTGATGAAAGAAATCTTAATAAAATGTATAAAAGATCAGCTCTCACACAATAGGGATTTTGTCGGCCGTATTTATCTTCTCGTGCCTCTAGGTGGCGCATAGGGTTTGTTTTGTTTTCATTTTGCAAGTGATTTTGAACTTCCCTCGGAAGCGGATAATTGCATTTTTAGCTTCTTTTATATCGATGAGCAATTGATTGAGAATCATGCATTGCAATACTTTTCTATTTACGACCATAATCCTATGGCTGGGTTTGGTGCGGCCAGGAGAGTCGACCGAGGGTAAGTCGAGACATCAAGCTATTTTGTAACCAGAACCACCATTTGCATGAACTAACCACCCCAGAGGTCTTGTCTCAGTTAACGTAACAGCAAGCAAAGAGCCCAAGATTATCGACCAGGTAGAACAGCTAAATCATGAGGAGGGAACGAATGCCATCTTTACCTGCTCCATTGGATCCGGTGAGCTGCAGGGTTTGGGATACGAATGGTTCAAGAATGAAGACTCCATAGCACCCACGACAAATCTTAGAAAGTATGAGATCACTGCCCATCCGGGTAATTATCAGTCTGTATTACGGGTGATCGATCTCAAACCCGATGATTCTGGTATCTATTCTTGCATAGCTAAGAATCGGTTTGGCGAAGACAGGATATCGACCAAATTAACTGTGAAGGGTAAGTATTTATGAGCATATATGCAAACATAACTTTATTGAGCAGATGTATTTGAAGTTTTGTCCGACTAACTTCCAGGCAAATATCAGTCCAATTGAAATGGGTGGAGGAGCCGACTGATTTAGAGGCGTCCGTCGGTAAGTCAGCCTACATTCCTTGTAAGGCCGAGGGAACACCTCAACCCAGGATTGAATGGACACGACTTTCGGCTACTAAGAATAGGGAACGACAGGTTATTGGAGCAGAGTTGCGACTTTCCGAGCTGAAGCAGGAGGACGGGGGAGTCTACGAGTGCAGAGCCAGGAACGGAGCCGACGAGGATCTCGTGGCAAGAGTAAACTTGAAGGTCTTGGGTGAGTACTGAAGACGAGTCATGTTGGTCAGCTTGAGGTTAAACAATCTGTGATGCTTATGTTCCTCAATAAAATTTGATCCCTTGTGGGACATCTCAGATTCTCTATCATGTCCCCTGCAATGACTGTGATTCTTTTAGATTTTGCACTGCAAGAATTCAGCGTGCATTTTCCATCTAGTTTTGAGTCATCGTAGTCCTCGGGATCTAGCAAGGCTTTAGTTGAAAGCGCGGATTAGATCAGTTAAATTAGAAGCCCAACCATGAAATGCCAGGGGTCATGTTTCGCTACGAAGCTTTATCTAGCCTGTTGATTGAATTGAATTAAGTCAACAAATTCGACCTTGATGGGATGTGATAATACAAGTGGAAGATTGCGATTACAGGAGCTTCTCTACGAGTCCTTGGAAAATAAACGAGAAAGCCTTTTAGCAATTAACGTGTGTAGGTTTATTGGTCCACTGGTCAAGGCTGGTTTGATGGTAAGGTTATCATATATTACCCGTTACAGTGATTAAATATATTGCTAAGATGTCTTGGATTTTCAGCTCAGATCTGCTCGGTGGTTTCTTGTTCTGGCCAATTCATGATGTCTGTCAGGTTAAAGTCGCGCCCATGCCGGGTGTCAATCAATTTAATATTGAGATGTCGCTTGGGCAAATAGTCTGGCTGACCTCCGTCTGGCGAGTCAGAAACGAACATACATGCAAGAGTTACAGGTGGACTTGTGTACTCTTGCAAAACCAACTTGGCTCGTTTTTGGACCGATTCATCACACTCATTATTGATTCCAACTAGCCGACAATTGATCGGACCAACTGGAATCTGTAAATGAGTTTTCATCAGACACAACAACTCGGATATTGGAACGCTTTTGATGGTTCCGTAGTCGACAAGCATAGCGATAACATTGTAGTTCTTGTCGATAACGTCTGGGGTATCTATCAAAACAGCTCGGCACCAACGGTTTTGACTTACATCATAAACTGCGCACGGGAATCCTGGACGGACGAAATATACTGGTACCCGATTGAGGCCACGATCCTTGTAGTCTTGGTAACAAGTCAAACTGGCCTCAACACATAGGTGCTCTTCAATCTTCTTCGACGTTCTCAATTGTATCCATATCTGCGACGAGTTTTTGGCAGATAGAATTATGGCAGGTTCGTAGCTATCTTTCTTTATCAAATCTTTGTGGTTGACCCAAGTGTATCGCATGTCCGGAAATGCTATGAGATCGTAGTCTTTGCTGAGCGATGTGATGGCCCGATAGTTTTTAGCCACCAACTGTTCATGAAGCCATTCACGGAAATCCTCGATGGCAGTGGAGGCAATATAGTTGTCATGGGCGTCTTTTTTGATAGTAATAGGCAGTTGTTTTTCAAGAAGTTGGAAGAATTCAAGGAAGGTCCTGCAACCATAATCACGAATCCTAATCTTAAGACGACTCTCTTGCTCAAATTTGATCTCCCATTCGTCAACTTTGAGCGATTTTTCGGCCGAATTGAAAATTATTCTCATTGTTTTATACTTGACAACATCATCAATAGGCTTGTTGTTAAGTGTTGGCTCCTTGATTTTACCGATAGGCTCGAGGTTTTGCAACATGGACCTAACATTAAATGGATCAACAGCATCAAGTTTTACTTTGGCAGCCGAGACGACTGGCTCCTTTCTATAACGATTATTGCTATTCTCTGCGCCATGATCATCTTTCAACTGGTCAACAAATGCTAAAGTCACCCTACTATCTAACGAAACTCGCTTTCTTGCACTAATTGTTGGGAATGGTATAGATTTGAGATTGAGTTGCACATAACAAGAGAGATGAGGATCTTGGAAAAGAGAGGTCCAAGTCGAGTGACCATAGAGACTCGGTTCAATTTCGTCGCCGAACGAGACTTTGTATAAGCCCTTCACGTGAGCAACCTTGATTTCTGAAAATGTGCTGGTGAGTAAGGATTGGAGTCTCTGACCGAGACGTTGCTTTTTGATATCAATTTCCGGATCTTCAGCGCGCGATATTTGAGATTGCTCATTTGGTTTCGATGCTAGACGCGGCGATGGGCTAGTAAAGCCTTGGTTTGATGAAGGCACTGTTGAAGATCTATTCAAGACTAGTGAGGATGGTGTCGTGGGAACATGTGGAGTTCCCGATGATGAGATAGTTTTCTGGGTCTGAAGCTGATTCAAAGATGGTTGAGTTGACGAGGATGGGGTTTTGACTTGAGGCGGAACCATGGAAGCATTGCTAGCGGATCTATTTCTCGGATCGTTGGAAGCCATACGAGAGCTAGCTGGCACCTTGTTGTAGATACTGGGTCTTGGTGGCATGACGGCACGAGGTGGCGAAACACGAGCAAACAAAGAGTTAGTGCTCCTGTTCGGTTCCATATTAAGTCTAGTCCTGAAGTCAGTTCTTCTTTCAGGTTGCCCATATTGTCTATTGAGGCTGAAAGAGTTCATGGCCCTACTCGAGTAGGCTGAGGGCCGAGAGGGCCCGCGCCGACCTCTCTTGGTAGATGCTTTCTGGCCTTGGATCAGATCAACGAGCTGGGTATCCACAAGGCTGGAGGCCATGTTCAGTGTGATATAAGTGGTACTCTGTACGCCACTAAATTCGAATCTGACCGCCTCTGGGATCATCTTCAATGCTTCAACTGTAGTATTTGCACCATATCTCTTATACCAGTCGACAGACTCCTCAGCCCTCTCAGGAAAAAACCTCTCGAAGTCACGGAGAGTCAGACCTCGAGGATTGTCCTTGAGTGTTTGCTGTAGGAAACCCACAACAAGAGCACTCATTTCTTGCTTATCCTCGTCACTGATGGCCATGATGAGCCTAGTTTCGGCGCTGCGATGAGTATCCGCCTACCAGAATTTCGTTTAGATTTCGGGCTAAAATTATCAAAATTTAAGAGTGGTATTGGTTGCCGGGGGCGTTTGCTAATTAGCTGGCAAGCCAGCAGAGATAAAGTGGGGGGCTGAGGGAGGTGAGATTGATAGAAAGTGAGAGAGAGTGGCCGGTTGGCAAACTTGTTGATGTTATTGTTGTTCTAGTCCTGGTTCTAGTTCTGGTCCCGGTTCTGATTTCAAGTCTAATTCTGATCCTGATTCTGGTTGTAGTTTTAGTTGTTGTTGTTGATGATGATGCTAATACTACAACTCTCACTATCAATATTATACAATTATAAATTTTATAATTGATATTTTTGTTGTGGTTTGTTTAGCACGCGGGACTCGCCGCTTGGCTTGTTGTTCATTCGGGTGGCAATAGCCCGCGTCAGCCGCCAAAGCTGCGCTCAGCTGCTGGTTAAATTCCAAAAATGCCGCTGGAGGCGCCTAAAGCGAAAAAGGATGTTTTTCTCACACGGTACTGTGTGTCCGAAAATTGCATATGACCTCCGCAGCGCCCCAGGCGGCGCTTTTGGTACTAAATTAGGGGCAGATAAAAGCTGTGGCGGCGCGCGCGGGTCACTGATGCTCGACTAACCGAAAGACCTATCAGACTGACCCACTCAGAACCGATTTTTTTTCGTTAGCACGATTGGGGTTTGCCCGACCGCATCTAAGAGAGTAGGGAGGGCGTAAACTCACAGACCCGAATCTCCAAGTTTGAGCTGTGTTGAGCAAGTGAGCTGCGCAGCTGGAAAAAACGCTGTTTTTTTCCCTCTTTTTCCCCTCAGATTTTATGCGATTTTCGAACACACCGTAATAATAATGGTGATACTAGTAGTAATGGCATAAACAACAACAACCAGAATCAGAATCAAAATTAGTATTAGAATTAGGATCAAGATCAGGATCAGGACCAGAATTATAATCAGAATCAGAACTAGGACCAGGACCAGGACCAGGACCAGGACCAGGACCAGGACCAGGACCAGGACCCGAACGAGGACCCGAACGAGGACCAGAATAACCATCATCATTTAGCTCATCATCGGGATAAGCGTGGTCAGTTGGTCTCAGTTATGCCTCATAGGCATGATGAGGGCCTTTGGGAACATTTGGCCGCAGGTGCAGTTGCTGGAGCAGTGTCAAGGACTTGCACCGCTCCCCTTGACCGTCTGAAGGTCTTCCTCCAAGTTCGAGGGGCCGAGTTCGCTAGCTTGAGTTTTTGTTTCAAGCAGTTACTCAAGGATGGCGGCTGGCCCGCCTTGTGGCGTGGAAATTGCATCAACGTACTGAAGATTGCCCCCGAAACTGCCATCAAATTTATGGCTTACGAGCATGCCAAGCGCGAGATTCGAGGCGATAGCAACTCCGACTTGAATATTAGACAAAGATTTCTAGCCGGAGCTTTCGCCGGAGTTGTCTCGCAAACTGTGATATACCCAATGGAAGTATTGAAGACTAGATTAGTTTTGGGCCAAACGGGTGACCATCGGAGTATCTTCGATTGTGCACAGAAGATATTACGAACCGAAGGTTTCAGATGCTTCTATCGGGGTTATTTGCCAAATCTTTTAGGAATCATACCATATGCTGGCGTCGATTTAGCCGTTTACGAGACATTGAAGCGATCATACTTGAAACAGCACATGAATGATGAAGGAAGGAAGCTACCCAAAAACGAGGCACAGGTTCACGTATTGCTAGTTTGTGGAGCTGTTAGCAGCAGTTGTGGCCAATTGCTAAGTTACCCGTTAGCTCTCATTAGGACCAGACTTCAGGCATCGACTACCTGTAGTGATAATCGTATGACTATGGGCATTCTATTTAGGCAAATTTATGATAAAGAAGGTCTCAAGGGCTTTTACAGAGGGATAGTACCAAATTTTATGAAAGTAGCACCAGCAGTGAGTATTAGTTATGTAATTTACGAGCGAACTCGCCGCGCTCTGGGCGCCGAAATGTGTTAATAGGTATATTAGGTTTAACTAAATCATCAGAAACAAGAAACTTTAATAAGCTGTTAAGCGTATATAGATATCTATATTACAATTAGATTATTACCATATATATATAAGAGCTTATCCTCACTGTAGCTATTGCAATTCTACAAGATAACTACATACTACCGATTGCACCAAAACACTTCGACTGTCGGAAGGAATTGGCACTCACATACCTGGCGATACCACCACTACACCCTTGATATGGAACGATCGGGCCTGCCAACTGGATAAAAGATTCATGATCAACTGTAGTCTCTCATTGTGGACACCACTCTAGTCATGAGCCTTAATAAAATGGGAACAAGCGCAAGCAGGCACCGATGTTTGTAAGACACAAGATTACTATCATCACTAAAACAACAACATCCACCACCACCATCATCAAACCAACCCCTCACCTTAACATATCTCGCAAACTTCTCACGCCGAGATTGAGAGGACACAACATGTCACCACAACAAATAGACACAAAATTCACAAACCTGATAATAGATTTACATATATTGCAAATGGAAATGGAGATTTTTATTGATTAACTGACTCAGTAACTATATTCAGAGTAGTGTTCGCCGTTTAAGTGATTTCTCAGGTCCAATATGTTATCACAAGATACTAGGCAAACTGGGCACACGAGACGAAGTGTTTGTCCAGTTTTGTCTGAAATCTTTCTAGTCTTTGTATTGAGAATGTACAAAATTGAGTTCTCTAGTCGTTCGGCGTATCCAATGAGGCAAACGCGCGAGTATACCAATCGCATCTCCTCCTCGCGGAGCCGATTCTTTTCCTCCATCTTTTTGCGCCGATAATTGTAGGCAGCACGTCGATTTTGGTCCCTCTTTCTAGCTTTTCTATCGTTGCCCGGCAAGTTGATTCCAGTTCTAGTAACAGCTGGGTCCTCGTCATCGTCGTTGTCGCCGCTGCCGTCACAACCACCCGGCGATACTGTGGTGGACGCATCTGATGCATCAAGTGGCGGTGATAGAGATGAGAATGAAGAGGATGAGCTTGATGATGGATAGGAAGTCGATGCTGCGCTCGGGTTTGTTGTGATTGGAATTGGAGTTGATTTGGTCGTTGTTGAGTTGATGAGAGATGTCGCTAGTTGCGTTGTTTTGGTTGGTAGAGGTGGTGGCGAAAAGGGCGCCGATGTACAGGTGGCCGCGGTGACCAGCTCCAAAGGTTGCGGTAGCAGATTTGCTATTGTTGTCGCTATGCTCGTTCTTGCTGCTGCTGCTGCGACTGTTGCGTAATCAACTCTTGGACAGCAAGTGGTCGTTTGCTGCTTCGGCCTGTAGGACAAATCCCAAGCGTTCATTGGTCTTGGTTCATTTGTTGTCTCCGAGAATTGAGTGGGGGTTGCGGGTAGGAATTGATCTTGTTGTGTTGGGTGGCGAGATTCTTGTTGGTTGGCTTTAGTTGGTTCCGATAAAACCAACGAGTTCTAATTGAGTCGGTTGTTGCAAGTTTGCTAATGCTGTGGTTGTGGCTGTAGCAGTACTCGGAGTTATTTTTGATGCTTCTTGGCTGAAGAGCATGCAACTTTTTCGCCCTTTTCACCGTCTTGCTAAAGTTGCGTAAGAAGAGGGAGAGTCAAAGTAGGAGAAGGAGAAGAGGAGGAGGGGGTAAAAGCTTGCTGCTCCTGCAAACGATTCGCTATCACAATTAACTGCTGCTCTTTCTGCTTGCTAATCACAAGTGCGTTTTGTATCATGGGCCAGATTTATACATTGTTGACAGATGTGATTAGTTGTGAATGTCGTTGCAAGTTTGTATGCGTGTGTTTCTTTAGTTTCTTCAACAAGTTTAGTTGCTACTCTTTAACTTTGGTTGTGAGCGTTAACCGAACAGTAGGTAGTCGCTAATTGGTTGCCTTTTGGTGGGGGAAAATAGAGCGAACTACGGCAATAGAACGCTAGGGAGAGTGATAGACCAAGACACCACCACGACGTCGACGGGTTATTATGCAACAACATTGTGCGTGTGTGCCACTATTGCCGCATTTGCGTCTGCGTGTGTGTGCGCCACTTTTGCGCGCTGACGACGGAGTCGGCAATCCCCTAGCGGCATGAGATACAATTGGGTCCGCCGCGCAAAACAGAGAAAAGAAGATGGAGGGGCAACAAGTGAGTGAGTTACGGATCAATCAGCATGGAATCCGGAGCAAGCAAGCGAGCGAGTGGCGAATCTCTGCATTGACAGGGGAGGCAAAATGGCGCATGGGAAACGCAGGGCCGCAACGAGAGCACATTGCGTCCATCGCACAAAAGCTTTGCCTCTCGATCCAATGGGGAAGCAAAGCGAGTGGTTTCAATAATAAACCGCATGGCCGCGCTAGCTTGCCGGCCAAGCCGCCATTTCTATTGCAGTTGCAGTCGCTGTCGCTGTCGCTGCTGCTGCTGCTGGTGTTGCTGTTGCTGCTTTGGTTGGGGCTGCCTGCCTGTCTCTCAATCGGTCCCAATGCGCGTAGCCATTGCCTCAAAATTAGCGCAACAATTGCAAACTGCCAACAGTTGGCTCGTTAGCGAGTGTGCCGCCGCTGCTGCCCAAGCTAGAGAGCCATAGCCAATGGAGAGCTAAACGAGAGAGAGAGAGCACCACATTAACGCCATGTTTTCCTTTGATCGCATTCCATCTCATCGCCGAGTTGTATGGCGAGGCGCGTGGAACAACGAGCGAAACCTTGTGGTCTAGAATCCCGAGCCAGCAATGAGGCATCGAGGCTTCTGTTGTGTCTCGCTCGAAACTGATCCGGTGGCTCGTTGAAGTGTCGCACTCGCGCCCACTTAAATTGATTGCTTGTGGGCGAGTCACCTCTACTAAATGCAGTGGCAATGGTTGCGCTCGCAACTGGCTTGCCAATACAACGATGACGACACCCTGATTGGCGGTAGTGGTCGCAGTGGCAGCAACAAGTGTTTGCGCGCGCGCGCGCGCGTGAGCCCCACTCACCTCGCCATGTTACATAAGCGGCCGCGGTGACATTACATAAGCCCACAAGAGAGCGAGTCAATCGACATCGATGCCGTTGATTGCTAATGCCGCCGACGGGAGTTGATGCTAATGATGTGTGATAAGATCAATCGTCGCCGATAACACCACGACGTTTTGCTCCATGAGATTTAGGCGCGCGTTTAGAT
This sequence comes from Aculops lycopersici, assembly GCA_015350385.1. NCBI lineage: Eukaryota > Metazoa > Arthropoda > Arachnida > Trombidiformes > Eriophyidae > Aculops > Aculops lycopersici. The sequence goes on along the minus strand of WNKI01000001.1, from coordinate 9,792,343 downwards.
TGCCTTCGTTTTGTTCAGTTCTATCTAGCTTGCTTTTGTTTCGTGTTGGCGAAGCGAATGATGATCTCGACGAGGAGATAATTCAAGTGAATTGGTTAACGTCATTTGCATTGTTACATAACAATTGAATGCTTCCAAATCAAGAGGCTCGTTGGCGCCGATGATTCAAAAAATTATCGTTGTCTTGCGTAATCGGCGCTTGAAATTGCGACCACTGGCTCCAAGCTGACTTGGGACGCCAGTGATTTCAAGTCGCAATAGTTTTCGCGCTGCCAATCGAAGTTGCGGCAGCTGAGCCTGTTGTTGTTAGAGTTGCTCTCACTATCACTGTTACTATAGCTCTTGTTTGGGGTAGATTGTGGAGAGAAGTTAATGAGTACGTTGCAAATCTGATTTGATTTGGTCCACGAGCAAGCAGATGATTTACCTCGCCGATGCAAACGAGTTTTCAATTAAAATGGCGCCAGCAACAATTATGCTCTCTTATTATTGGCGCATCTGCTGCGTGTTCGTCCGAATGGCAGCAGAGACGAGCGCGTCATCGATCGATTGCGTAACGTTACGTTCGAACCTTTCGAACTGTTGGAGAGTTGGCCTTTTGAAGCAAAAAACAAAGCGGAAGATAATGATAACGTTCAAAGTTTTTGCCAGCTGCGTGCGCGAGCGAAACTAAAGCTCTCGTCTTTCGAGCGAAAAGGTAGAGGATCCATCTTTTGTCCAACTCAAACCAACGGCCACCACCTCCACGCCGATGGGCGACCCATTGACTAGTTGATTAGATGAGACGAGACGAGACGAGATGGGGCGAGAGTGGAGCAAACGCAACAAACTGAATGGGTGAAAGTTTGACTGGCGGACACGACGAGCGCAACGCGAGCAGATGATTGGCCCGAGAAGCGAGCGACTCAACCTTGTGGTGATCAATGGCCATCATCAATGGCGAGCACTCGGCCTTTAGTTGGTCTCTGACAATTTGTTGCTCGTTTGCGTCGGCGGTTTGGCTTTCCGGAGAATTGGTCTGCTGGCCAACTGGCGGCCGGAAGGAGCGACTCTGGCCATTGCATTTGCCGGCAAACTTCAGCCACTTCGCCAACAGCATCAGCAACAACAAGTTGCCGGCGGGCGAGCGCACAGGTGAGCGGCGCGCGCCTTTGGCTTCGAGTGTCGGGCAAGCGAGCGGCACTTTTTCTTGTGGGTGTCGTTGGCACTTCGATTGTTAGTTTCCTTCGAACTCGCAAGTCGCAAGTCGGAACTAACAATTGCCGAGTCGTCGTAGCAGTCGTCGTGGCCGTGGTCTTGGTCGTGGAGCGGCATCCTTTGCTTGGTAGCGAGTGGTGACTTGCGAGGGATGCGCAGCGAGCGAGCCAATCCCGTTGTTTCCGTTTCAACCGGCCAGCGAGTACCTGTCGCCCTTTGTTTACACGGCGCAAACTTCCTCGCTCCGTTTCTTTCTCTTCCTCTCTTTCTCCTCTCTTTCTCGTTCTTGGAAATTGAATTTGAATCTCCACTTTTGCTTGCAGTTTCCTAGTTGGATTGGCCACTTGTTTTCGCCATGCCAGTCGTCGGCCAGTCGGCTAGCTACACGAATGCAGCTCACTCTCTCTCTCTCTCTCTCCTTTTGAACGAATGGGCAGCAAAATGAGAAGCAAAACAATGGAAAGTGAGAGAATGATGGTTCCATTTCTCGAGTCGCGCGAGCAAAGTCAACCGGCTACCTGTGCCTGAGCCTGAGCCCGTAGCGCACACCACACCAACCAAGTATATTCGAGCGAGAGACACGATGGGCACTGGTGATTACGGTGATGATGATGACAAGAGAGCTAGCAATTCAATGAGCAGTCGGCCTCGTTGTTGGAGGCGGCAGACTGGTGGTCCAATTCCGATTTGCGTAATTATTACATTGGCCAACTGGAGCTGCTCCCGCTGCTCCCGCTGATGCTGCTGCTGCTGCTGCTGCTGCTGCAACGGTAATGGTCACTCGATTTGCACAGCTAACACTGGCCTTAGAGTTTTCACGGAACAACATTGTTTTGCCTTTGCCTCCGACTTTGCCTCTGACTTTGGCGCGGCGCCCACGCAAATTTGGCCTCACATCCGACAGCTCGTTTCCATTTGTTGCTGTTTTTCTCTCTCCCATTCGGACAGGTAGATGTGGCATCATGACTTTGCTTACGCTTTAGACGCGCGCCCAAAACGATTGTTGCTCCGCTCGCCTCCTTTCTCATTGACTCTCACTAGCTAACTCTCGGCAAAACTGACTGCCTCTCTCAGTCAGTCACTCACTCACTAAGTAGACGCAAGCAAGCAACCAGACGCCCAATTTGAATAAGTTAGGCAACCAATTGATTTGCTTACAACTCTCTATTCCAACTACAACGACAACGACAACGACAACGACGACCACCAAAGCAACTAGCGCGATTATTCCGTATTTCCTGTCTGCCATTCGACCGACCCGCTGCCGCCGATTATGGCGCCTGATTGCCGGCCGCCGCGGCGACAGGTGAGCCACCAAACTTTACCGTTAGCCTTGTTACACGCCAACCTGACCGCCAGTTAGCTAGACTCTCTGGTTTGGGCCGAACCGAAAAACACACACACACAAACACACACAAACACGAGCTACAAGCGAAGTGAAGTAGGAGACAAAGAAGCGAGCAGGTAAATTGGCAACCTCCATCATTATTGTCGCTTGTAGCTCGCCGTCGAGTTGGTGGTAGTTGTGGTGGTCGTGGTGGTGCCAAGTTCAGCGCGCACATGAAAATATAATTGCCAAATGCTAGCTTTCGTTCCCTCATTCATTCATTCATTCATTTGGCCAATGAGTTTGTGTGATGCATTGGAGTCAGTTGGCGGCGGCGACGACGACCACGTCGATGATTAAACCAAAAGGCGGAGTGCGAGTGGTGAGCGCATGCGCTAAAATCCCGCCAGGAGAGCGCCGCATCCGCGACAACTCAAAATTCAAAGGCCGAAATCTCGCCGCTTGCGCAACTCAAGTTCGAAAGCCAGAGATCCAGTGGTGGCGCTCAGGTGGCAGCCAGACTAGACGCAACTCAGTCGTTGGATGACAATTCGAGTGGCCGGATGCAAAGAACACAAGCGAGGCGAGTGGAGAGATTAGCGGTCAATTGGAAAAATAGAAGATCACTAGATACTATCGCAACTATTATCATTGTTGTTATTTTGCCAGAAAGTCCATAGCGAGCGGGAGAGGAAATAGCGAGTCGATGTGAAGCTAGTTTGCTTTGTCGATTTTAAAGATTAAAAGTCCGAATGTAAAGTTTCACCATGTCTTACGCAACAGCCGAGTATCCACTTCAACACCATCACCACCACCATCATCACAATCATCATTTAGGCTCGCACCTGAGCCACTCGCAAGTTTCCTCAAACTTGAACAGCCTTAATGGCTACGGCTCGCCCGCAAGCTCAAGTCTTGGTTGCGGTCAGCTCACGAGCAGCGGAAGTCCCACAACCACAAACTCGGCCGCAAGCAGCAGCTCCACCACCTCGAGCTCGCGCTATCCGAGCTCGATGTGCGAATCCTCGTCGATGGTTTTGAATGAACTCGATGGTGATTTAATGGTATCCGCGGATCCCGACGACAACTACCTGTTTGCCACGAGCGTTGCCGATCACTGCCAGAGTCAAGTGATGGGCGAGCATCAGCATCAACACCAATCCAGTGGCCACACTAATACCGTTTGCAACAACAACGACAACAACAACGACAATCACATCCAGCAGCAGCAGCAACAACAACAATCAGCTTACCCAACCTCAACCGGAAGTAGCAACCACCACGAGTTTTCCTCAACATCGTCGGCGGCAACCACAAACTTCCACCACCACGAACACCACAACCAACATCCGTACGAATCCTACACGTCGATTCATAATCAGCCCCAATATGTCACCTTGACCAACACAAGCATTGACTCGCAGCTTCAAAACCCAACTGATCCCTACGTGTCAAATTTTGCATCAAATAGTGGAACGCCAATTGGCGGCTCCAATGCGCTCGACCACTCGCCAGTCTCAGATCACTCGTTGCATCATCATCATCATCATCATCAGCCGCAGCAACAGCATCAACACCAAACTGCCGATTCAATCTCCTATCAGCAGTCTCAGGATATCCGATACCTAGATTCAAGTGTGCAGCAGCCAGCTTCGCACTACCAAGACCAAACCACCACAGCCACCTACATTCAGTTGACACCAAGCAACGGTAGTCTAAACACTGAGGTCATCGAGCAAGCGGAAGTCAAGGCTTCCTACCTAACCTCCGACTACCAACTCCACCACCTAGAGCAGCCGACATCAATTTATCACCATCATCTTAACCACCAGCAACAACAACAACAACAAGAGAATCTTGTCCATTACCATCACAATCTTCATTCCTCCTCGACATCCTCATCGACGACTAGCACCAATACGGCAACCAACTCGACGAGTATCGAGAGCCAACATGAGCTGCATCACAATCAGAGTTACGCGGCGCAAAGCGATCCAAATTACACCTGCGATTACGTAGCGACACCAAACCATTCCGACTATGCAGGCCACTCGCACCCACACCAGCGACACCAAATGCCAATCTTCTCAGAACACCTCCATCATGAACCTCAAGTTCCGATTGATCACCAGCAACAAGAGCAACAGCAGCAATCCTATCAACAGCAAACACACGAGCTTTACGGAAGCGGCGCCGACGGCCACCTTGCAGCGACCTATATCCACGAGCAACCGCATCACGGGTCCTACTACTCGACGCAATCAGTTATTACGCAGCAGCAGCAATACACTCAACTTGAGTCGGCAAATCCTGGCCCCAATTTGGTCGAGTCAAACATTAGCAACTTGCCATTCAACAACAATCACTTCAACAACAGCCAGCCGGTCCAAATCCAATCAGTCGAAGAGACCAAGGCAAAGAGTCTTGGAGTGAGCGGAACGGTGACGGTAACCGACGAGATCATTTCGAGCACAACAACGCGCTTGAAGCGAAACGGCCAACCCCGAGCCGTAACACGAAGACCACGCAAGAGACGGCAAGCTAACGGAACAAATCAGGCAGTGGAAGCCAATGGAACGACAGCAATCACCACCACCATTGACCCGCACTCTGGCCAGCTCATTCCAACGGCAGACGATCCAGCGAGCACCACGCAAGCGAGTGCTCCCACAAAAGCTCGTCGCGGCCGGCGAGCTTCGAAGCGGCCCAAAAAGTTGACTCTGCACACCTGCTCCTATAACAACACGTGTAACAAGACCTACTCCAAATCGAGCCACCTGAAGGCGCACCTGAGAACGCACACAGGTGAGAAGCCCTACCAGTGCTCGTGGTCTGGCTGCGGATGGAAGTTTGCGCGCTCCGATGAGCTCACGCGGCATTATAGGAAACATACTGGCGACAAACCGTTCCACTGCCAACAGTGCGACAAGGCCTTTAGTCGGTCCGATCACCTGTCTTTGCACATGAAGCGACACATGTGAGTTGGTTGGTCGGTCGGTTGGCTGGAGGGAGAGAGAAGAGGGTTGCTGTCGAGCTTCGCGGCGGCGGCGGAACCTTGCACAGGTAAGGTGGATTGCATGGTGCCCGCCGAGGAGGGAGACTGGACGAGTAATCATCAGATAGGAGAAGTATCTTGGTTGGCTCAGAGAAGTTAATCTTGAGGCCCAATGTTATCACATTATCATTATTATTATTATTATTATTGCTATTATTATTTCTATTTATATAACAACCAACCAAACAAACAAGCGAAAAAAAAACAACCATAGACTTAAATGTAATAAACTCGCGAAGCCTCACACCGAACAGATTGCCAGCGAAACCGCTGATTTTACTGGACAAACGAGAAAATCTCGATCAGTACAGTAGTGAGTTGTTACTCCGCGGACTTTACGCAGCGCTCCGACTTTTCCATATACTTATACGTTTGTACCAACCACAGAATTGGATCTCGACAATCACCACAAGTTATAGGCTCGCGTGCAGCTTTTTTATTTCAACACGCAGCTCTGGAGCTGACCAAAAGCAAAGCCAACTAACGAAAAGCTGACCAGCAAAAATGTTGCCACTCTGCTCCTCTAGTTGGCGGCTAATTTTTCCGCCTCAGCGCCGACCTCCAGTAACCACCGACTCGACCTCATGATTGCAGCGAACGCTCAAGCGGCCAGTCTTTTGTACTCTCTTTTTGCTGCCGGGTTTTGTGCTTGCGCTTTTGAATTCGAATTTGAATTTGTCGCGGCTGGCTGACAGCTTGTCGCAGTCGCTGCTCTTTTGGCCTCGGCGAAAGAGCAGCTCACAGTGACCTTCCAGCGCCTAGCCGCCAAAGTGGCCAGCGATTCAGATTTTGTGTTTGGCGCAGAAGAAAACGTCGCTCGGTGGTGGTGGTCAAGTCTGTTGCGGATCGCATCGCATCGCATCGCATCTCGTCGCATCATCTCATTCGCAGTGGCTAGGCGCCATTGTTGTTAATTTGCATCGTTGGCTTCCATTGTGGCGCAGATTGGTCAGTTTCGCCGAGATAGAGAGAGAGAGAGAGAGAGAGAGAGAAAGACTAAAATGGACTCTGCTAGCCGCTACCTGTGCCACTCCAAACTCTGCCACTTTGCAACTCTCCAACAGAAAGAACAGACGACGAGTGGAACTTTATGGCCGCCGCTCTCGTCTATAGAGTTGCCAGTTGCCAGTTGCTTTGCCTCGGCAACTGGAACAGAGATAGAGAGAGAATCTTTTGTTGTCTCGCTGGAACGCTATCAAGTCGACGTCATTGAGTTTCTCGGCATAAAATGAGACAACGACGGCGACGATGATGATGAAAACGCGACAAAACAAGTGGCATTCTGTTGGTTGCAAACGCTGCTGCTGTTACTGATACTGTTCGAGTGTCGCAGATAAACTCCGCCACTGGCCTAAACAACCGCAAACAAGTAGCCGCATGACGCAACTGGAGGCCGCAGCCAAGTCGGTCAGTTGGCTCGATGCAAAGGTTAAGAATGGCGCCGACTTTTGTTGGGTCCACCATAACTCGCCATCGCTACTCCTTTCAAGCGACCGTCCATTGTTGGCTCTCGAGTAACTGCAGCTGGCGCCGCGCTCTCTGGCAAAAGGTTAGCATCCCTTGGAAGTTTCCTAGGAATAGCGCAACTCAAACAACTCAAAGGGGGGAAACTGGAATGGACTAAACTAAACAAACTGAGCGCTGCGGTGACAAAGTCGCCGGGAATCCATTCACCTGCTAGCTCGTCGTAGTGGCCGTCATAATCGTCGCTGGCTCTTACCTAACCTTAATTGACGCCAACGATGAGAGCGGCGAGTTCATTGCAGCCAACCGAGTTGCGTGGCTCTGGTGTCGCGTTATTGGCCCGCAAACAGAAGTGACGAGGTTGACGATAGAAGCGGCGACGACGACGATTCGGACTCAGTGGTCGCGATGCTCGAGGTAGACAAACAAGTGGCGCAGGTAAAGTTGTGCAGAGAGAAAGAGGGGAACACATAATCTCAACGAAGCCGATATGAGTTTGCGCTCGTAATCATCAACTCAACGCGCGCGACCGCCACAAGCGAACGAGCAGAGCGAGGCAGGTAGGTGGCTTGTGTGGGCCTTTGGAATGAATAAAGTTGGTTTTGTTTATTAGTCGAGGTAGTGGTAGTTTTATTTGCGCTTTAGTACCCGTCGCAGTTGTAGTCGTCCAAAAGTTCGCGAAACGAGGGAGCAAAAACTCGATTGTGAGCACGCGAATCTGCGAGTCGCCGGCGGAAGTAGTTGGCTGCTGGTGATGATGATGGTGGTGGTGGTGCGCGTAGTGTTCGCTTTGGTTGTTGCATCACGAACGCTAAAGACAGCTAAGCGCACAGGTAAAGTCAAAGCTCGTAGTTTTGCCCATTGCTCGCTCTTACTTGTTAGTTCAATCGAGTGGCGCTTTTGGATCCTTGGTCTCTCTCTCTCTCTTCGTTTTTGCACACGAAGAGGCACAAAAGGAAAGTCGAGTTGGCAAAGAGAGATGCTCGCTCTCTAGCTCGAATGTTGCGCCATCAAAATGTTGCACCAACTAGTCGAATGCGAATATTTAGCTCGATCACTGCCACCAACGACCATAGTTCATTAAGTTTGTGGTGCTTTTGATTTTTACCTGGTGGTTGGATTATTATTCTAGATGCAACTGCGAATTGACAGGTAAATTAAATAATCGATTTTCTGCCGTGTTGTTGGTTTTGGCTTTGAAGTTTTATGTTACCATCTATTCAGCAGTAGAGCGAGTTGTCATTTGCGCTTAGGCCGATTTCTACCACCACTATTGAGGCGGTGCTTTCCCCTGGATGCTGGAGTTTGTATTTGTTTTTGATGATGTTCTCTAGTCGCTAGTTAATGTTTGCAGTGCCAAAAAAGTTTTACCTTTGCAGAGAAAAATAAAAATAAAACTTTGACTCGTCGACGTCGCCGTCCCCGCCGCCATCGACGAGAAACAATGAGCACAAGCCACTTGTTGTTTGGTTGATGTCGCTGTTGTGCAACAACAACAACAACAACAACCACCACCACCACCACCACTAATAACAGTACACAGCAGAACAGGGGGCAGGTAAAGTCACAAAATTTAAATGCATTAGCGCGAGAGGTTGGCAGCTCAAACCGGAAACTTGAAGTGAGCAAAGTTCACGCGACTTTTGTGCACTTTAACGAAGCCTCGGGTGAGAGACCAACTGAAGCGAATGGAATTGACATGCAACTTCAACTTGAAAGTTTGTTGCTTTCCCCTTGATTTCATGCTTTCATTCTCGTTTCCTTTGCTCGTTGCGAGTCCATCGATTGGAACCAAACCAAACTAAACCGAACCGACCGAAACCAATTCAACTCAATTCAATTAGTCTGATATAATTGAGTTCCACTCGCGACTTGCTTTCTCTTTCTCTCGCTCTCGAGGCAAACTTTTGTTTTGCGGTCACGCGACTCGAATCCAGTGAACATGCGACTGATTTTTATCGCCAACTCAAAGTATCGTATCGATTTCATTGTCATCCGATTGGTGGCGACAAATTCTTTCGATTGGCGAGATAAAATCACGCAACAAATCGGTGGTCTGATCTAAAGTTGGGCTAGATTTAGTCTATAGCACAAACTCGGCAAAGATCCAAAGTCGTAGCCAGAGCCACAAACAGCAACATGTGTTCAGCGGCCAACTTGCTCTTGGATCACTCATTTCCCTTTACCTCGAGCTGACGACTTGAATTGCATTGTATTGTTTCCATCGAACTTTGAGTCAGAAGTTGATCTCGGAATGGAAAGTTTTGCTCCTTTGTGGGTCCAGTGGCGAGTTTTAACTGCATCAACTGAACTCGCTCAAGTGACTGTTGCGCCACAAGCAATCCAAAAGGTACAGGTAATGATACCATTCCACAGATTAATCATCATTGTCGCTGTCCCACCGGCCACTTCCTCTCGCGCCTCCGAGTTTTGTGTTTGCTGCCTCTAGCTTTGGAGACGCTAGCGGAAACTTTCATTGACCGAAAATTGGAAACTGTGAATGGATTCCTCTCGGTGTGAAACGAGCGTTTCATTTGCAAAGTGAAATTATGAATGGGAACGCGAGTTGAGGTTGCAAATATAGTCGAGTGGTGGTGGACAGCGACCATCATGTGAACCATCGAGAAAAGAGGCAGTTTGGCAAACTTACAGGAAACTTACAGCTTCGGGGTTCGTAGAAAGCCTCCCTCTTTTCCTACATCAAAAGTGTCGACCCAAAAGTTTGAAAATAATTTAGTCAAAGATGACACCACTGCGACTACCTGTGCGAGCAGGAGATCTTTAAGAGGAGACAACGACCAAAAACTGAAAGTTTTCTTGCAGCCATAGAAAAGATTCGACTCAAACTAGAGCTCAACCGCAACCGCAGTGCTGATTGCATCGGACCAAAGGTAAAGAGAGCAACTTGGAAGCAGCTGCTCTCTGTTTCCAAATCCGTACTTGTGTGTCCCCATTGCAAGCGAACGTGTGAACCTTAGGGCCGCTGTTACAGCGCCAAAAGCCAGCATCTCACCTGAGGAGTTTTATTCAAAAACTTGAATGGAGCAGGTAACACACAAGTTGCCGTCTCTCTCTTTCTCTAAATCATACGCTTTCTTGTCCTCGTCCATTTCCGCTCCGTTGTCATCATCGTTGGCTGCAGTGGCCAACGATAATCATTGTTATCCTTGAGGACGACAGACACAATGTCGTCGCTGCATCATCGCTACTGGCCATCTAATACTTAACCGCCTCAACCACTGGACACAATGAGGATGACGTCCATTGATCTCGCAGTTGACTGAACACAAAACTTGGCGGCACTCGACAAACTGGCGAGTTCTTGCGCAACGAGCGGCAACAGATTAATTTCATGGCTAATGGTTGGCCTGTTGCAAATCCGACGCACCATAATCACCACCACCACCGCCGTCGCCACTAGCAAGGCCCATTCATAACCTGGACACTCGTACCCATTCTACGTGACTCTTCGTTTTCCATTGCCCTTATCTATCACTCGCCTGGAGTCTAGCAAAGGGGAGGAGTCACTATTTCATTAACCTGGGGCAGAGTAAAAACTAAACTTGCCACAGGTTGATATTTTCCGGAAGTGGCAGTGATATTCGCGCGCGTGATGCTGCTAGTCGAAGCGTGAAGAGGAGAGAGGGAATGAGAGAAATGCAAACGCGCGAACCTCTGCTCTCCGGTCGCGCGACTGGTTGCGGCCACTCTCCGGAAGTTGACCAATTCACCTGTTGAATTGGAATCCTCTTTGCCACACTGTAAAATATACCTCGCCTCTTACGAATACGTGCAACTCGACCGGAAGGAATGCAACAAGTCAGCCAATGATCACACTATGAGACGCGTAAGATAACGGTTGTGTAAAAAGTTTGCATTTAATATGATCAAGAATTAGAGAAGTATACTGAAGGAGGAGAACGCCTGATTATATAGCAATTAGTTACTATCATCGAACCTGAATAATACCAGCTTCCATCAATTTCTGGAACTTCCTAGCCACCTCTGGATTCTTCAAGTGCTCTTGTAGCGCCTTTGGATCAGCTTGGCCTTGTTGCAAAATCATTTGCATGGCTGGATCCTTGAGTATCTCTTGAACTTCGGGATTCTGCAGCGCCCTCTTACGCACCTCCTCGGGATCTGTGGAACCCACAGCTTTCCTGTAGCCATCCAGAGCCTCAACGTTTGTCTCGTCCAACTCCAGTGCTTGCTGAAAGGCCTCGCGAGCCTCAGTGGATTTCTTCATCGCCAACAAAGCCATTCCCTTCCTGATGTAACCCTTCAAAAACTTTGGGTCGCGCTTGATGCACTCGTCGGCATCATCGCAAGCCATCTTAAACTCGGCCAACTTTTGGTAGCAGGCAGCTCGGTTACTGTAGATCTTGGCATCATCTGGATTCCTCTTGATGGCCTCACTGTAATGCTTGATGGCCGTTGGATAGTCGCCCTTTTGGAAGAACTCGTTGCCCTTGGTCTTCTCCTCGAGCGACTTCTCGGGATCAATGTAAGCGCGCATCTCGCGCTCCTTGATCACCTTCTCCACTTCGCTCAATTTACTCAAAGTTTCTGGAGTTCTATGTTCACTAAGTGACTTTTGAAAGAATGTCTTTGCCTGTTCCATATCGTCCTTTTTCACATAAGCCGAAGCCATTCGGGACAGAGCCTTTGCGATGAGCTTGTAGTCGGCTCGATTCTCGCGACCAACATCGATGGCAATGTTGCATTGCTTAATGCACTCATCGTAGTCGCCCTTCTCCATATATACAGCGGCCTTATTGGTCAAGAATGTCATATCAGTGTTGTCGAGCTCAATGGCTTTGTTGTAATGCTCGATGGCTTCATCAAACTTCTTGGCCTTGTACAACTCGTTACCGAGTGACTTCTCCTTTTGGGCTGCCTCCTTGTTGTCTGCCATTGTTTTTGCTCCTTGTCAGCGAACGATTACCAACTAGAATATTGTAGATGCTTGTTTTTTTATTGATTTATTGATGTTGGATCTATTCAATAACAGTTGATTAATATACTAAAGGTAGGTGATGAATATTTCGTCAAGATTGTTTGTGTAATATTGAAGTCGTGTGATGACAACAGACAACTAAAATTGCCCACTTTCTCTGCTTCGCATTGCCTTCCAAGCAAATTCAATGCGAGCAGTCATTTTGAACGAGAGCAAGAAACTTCGCGCTGGTCCAATCTAGAAACTTCTCCATTGCGTTAGTGCACTTTGCAATACATTTTGATTCCGGGAAACTTGGGAGCGCGTGCATAACACATGTGGTCGTTAGTTTTCGCTTTCACCACCAGGTGCCGCCACTTTCCCTCAAAAACGTAAACAAAGCAGGAGTTTTCTGGCCAATCGTTGGATTGAAACTGGATTTTCTCTCGTGGCGCCATCTTGTAGGCCATCTATTCGATTTCGAGAGTCAGATTTAAAAATCGAGACAAATTCTACTAGATAAATGGCGGCAAGCTGATAGCACCAAGTGATTGTTGCGTAATCGGTAGTTCCCTAGCTCGACCTTGTTGCAAGTTTCCCATAGAATCACATCAATCATCTATAGGCGGAATGGAGTCTCGACGCGGCCGACCCTTTGGTTTGGTGGGTGACCTAGTGCATCCGGTGGCAAGGATTTGCTTTTTCCATTTCATCCTTCGGTTCTATTGTTGAGATTTTTTGTCGAGTTTAGTTTGGTTAGTTTTGGAAAGTACAAAGTCGAGAGCGAGAGGAAGACGGAAAAGAGTAAGCTAGATTTTGGAGTAGATATCAAGTTATCGTTTTGGAGTTGGTTTTTATGAATCTCTGATGACTCGTGCGCGGAGTAAATGATGGTTTAAAAGGCGGACAGATAGTGTACAAGACTATGAGAAATTTCGAACATTCTTTTGTACCCTCCATCGTTGTGCTAGCGTCGTCGTAACAAAGACGACGAGGAGGAAGACGCAAATTACACTTGACTGAATCATGGGAAGTGATTCGCAAGTCCACAAGTTCAAAGCTCAATAGATATTCAATGCTCATAGAACCAAATTGATCACTTTGAAGTGTCGTTGAAAGAGATCGAGGCTTGAGATAAGCAACCACCGTTTACACCTCATTATGCTCAAGTGATTCTTTCTTGCGACAGGCAATTTAAATGGCGATGTCGTCATCGTTGCTGCTTCATGTTGCGTAATCGTCAACCGTAGGCTCATAAATCATCTTTATCAAGTTTTTTTCTTTGAGCGCCGCGCATCTCCCCTATGAAATAGATCTAACTTTTGCTGAGCGATGTTTAACCGCTAACTAATCGACTCACCTGGAACCAAGTTTTTACCTGGAGTTGATTAAGGTGCAACATCTTCGCTATCTTGACCCTATCGCTGGTATTGAGGTACTTATTTCTGGTGAATCTCCACTCCAAACTGGCCAATTGCCAATCGCTGAACATGGTTCTGCTTCTTCGTTTCCCATCGTTTGTCTCTTCGCCCAGCTTGTCGCTTAACATTAGCTCGTCGAACTTTGATTTGACTATATTGCACTTAGATTCTTGATGCTGCTGCCGCCTCCTATGAAACTCTTCACTTCCGGCCACTTGCCCGTTCTGCTTTGCTAAACTCAAATCAACTACAACCACCTGACAATCATGATTCTCTCGGGAACTCTTGAGATTACTCTGATCACTTCCGGCCAACAAATTATCAATGAGAAAGCAGTTTGACGGCAAGAGGGGCGCCAATGAATGCTGCTGATGAGCCTCCAACTTTCGCGCTCTCACCACCAAATTGATTGCCATACTGTCCACTAATTTGACTAGATTTACTTAGATCCTAGATTCAGAAATTGCTTATTCCACCTCGAGGTGCGAATGTGATAAAACCGCGACAAGCGGAAGTGTTAACTCCTCGCAGGATAACACCCAAGATGCATGCATAGTTTAAACTTTAAAGTGCGCATGTCGCCTAGATCCTTATCTCGAGCTGGCAACACACTTTCACTCCTTCCTTTATGGCACCCAACTTGAAGCTATATGAGCCAGCTCGCCAATGCAAGCAAAGCATCCTCACGGATAGTAGAGGCAAGCATGAAAATTTTGCCAGACTTTGTGGCTCTGGGGATTGAATTGGGAGTTTTTGCTAGGAATATCGTGTTAAGAAACCAAGACCAAGATCGATTATTGAGAGGAGTGCATAAATTTCTTCTTCCTCGCAGTGATGGTTTGTTGTCATTCCTGATTAAGATTTTCGAACAACAATTCGAGGCTAACATCCACAACAAAGACGACCATCATAGTTAATTTGCGCTCCTGTAAATTTATGCATCCTAAGCTCAAATGGCGGACAGCGTTAGCTGAAGTTAAATTGGTGGCCACATTAGTGGCCGCAATGAAGATTCACTTACCTGGAAGTGGAAGTTCGTCACAGACTTTGAGAAGTGGAGAGAAAGAGAGAGAGAGAGAGATAGTCACCCAGAAAGTGATATGTATGCGGCGAGGGTATTAGTGGCCGCAGCTACCACTTGTGGCTGCTAATGGCACCGAAAGCAGCAGCTAGCCGAGGGTTTTCTGGCGAAAAAGGCTTATGATTAACCCGGCAGCGAATCGGTTGCTTCGAGATGAAGGCAAACAGAATTAAAATTTTCTAATGGTCCAAGTGACTGAAGCGAGGCGAGTGAATCGAGGGGAGATTGTTGGACATGATCATTATCTTATGAACTCGGCGCTTTGCTTTACTCTTGCAACTCGTCGTCGTTCTCGTCTTTGATTGATTCGCTTCGGCTTCGGCTCAGGTAAAGTTAAAGGTAAAGGTAAAGGCTAAACTCAACTGAGTGGAGATTCAAATTGACAACAACTAAATTGACATTGAAGTTTGTCGCATGTTTTGCAGTGCAGCGACAAACTAACTGACTGCCTCCACCTTTAAATCCTTTGCTTTGCTACTCGATTGACAATTGAGATTCACTTCCTTCCGTTTCGTTCGATTGGCAATGAATTATTGGCTCGTCGTTTTGTCGACATCGTTGTCGACGTCAACAGCGTTGCCAGCGCCAACGAGGACGACATCATAGCAAAATCACGGCAAAATCACGACGACCAAGGACGCCGGAGACGAGAGGCTACAAAGTGGCCAGCCCGAGAGAGTGGCCGGCTTTGGCCAATATTTGCCGTCGCTTTGTTTCCCTTTCGGTTTGTTTGCTCTTGGGCGCGGCAGCTGCGTTGGCGGCGGACGAGTTGTCGCCGATGGAGCCGAACGTATTTGTACTATCGAGTGGTCGAATGGGAGTTTATCAAGGAAACTCGCCATGGCCGGCAGGTGGCGGTTTCGGAGTTTCAATACTCGGTGACTGCTGCTCTTCGGCTCAATTGCAGCCGCGGCCGCGGCCGCCACCGCCGACGACAGGTGGTTGCCTCACGGACGTTCTGGCAACGGGTTCGAGAGTTTACCTTGGCGTCTGATAATGTAAGCGCATCATCTTCAACCCTCCACTCGACGCTCAGCGCCAGAGCAGCAGAAGTGCTGGGATAAGCAGCAGAGCAGCCGGCCGTTCGTCTGCTGCCTCCCGAGAGACTCAAGTCGGTGGTTCCCACAACAAAGTGTCCACTGATTTAGTTTGCATCTGGCGCCGACGACTAAACTGAGGCCTTTAACGCGAGCAGCGCCGCGCATCTTCCAATGGAGCGACTTGGAAGATCAAGTTCGAATCAAAACCCGAATCCTAGTTTGAATCCACGACAATGGCAGCAGCTGATCGCCGCCGTGGGGTCATCGGCGGCGGTGGCACCACTGTGTTACCGGAGCCACAACAACCACAACAGCGGCAACCAGTTTGGGTTCGCGCGAACCCAGCGGCCAAGTGGAGTCGTCCGCTCGAGTTGCCGATATGGTTCTCACGTTCGCCGCTCGCTCGCTCGCTTTATCTCTGACTGGCCAGGTTGGCTCGGTTGTCGGTGTTGGCCGCAGTGCAACGAAAAACTAGAACCAGAACCAGAGCCGCACTAGCAAGTTGGGCCGCTCATGTTTGCCTGTCGATACTCTGGCAGCGTTTGCACGTGTTGCCTGTTGCTCGTTGGCTCTTGGCCTCCTGCTTTCTCCCCTCCGTCTAAAGAGACGGAGAAAAAACTTACAAGTATCAGGGAAAGACAGAGAGAGAGAGAGAGAGAGAGAGAGAGAGAGAGAGAGAGAGAGAGAGACGAAGAGACGACCGACGACGACGACGACGACGACGTACGTACGTACGTACGTACGTACGGTACGTACGTACGTACGTACGTACGGTACGTACGGTACCCGGTACCG